>CM077672.1:308815845-309415845 GCA_039707655.1 Elymus sibiricus
GAGCCTCGTGCCGAAAGTTTTGAAGTAGGCGCCTGCACTCGTTGCCGATAACCCGAGCCGCGGCCTCCTCCTGTCCCTCAGCACACCTGTAGAAGGTCTGCAATCAAACAAGAAAACACGGATTAGTACAATCACTAGGGTTGCCAATCAAAGAAGAAAACACAACGTAGACGGCAAAGGAGAAATTACCCAAAACGTCTGGATCACAATGTCGGCGACCGTGTGGCACTCGACATCGCCGATCCTATGCCCCGGCGGGGCCGGGGCAGCCAAGTAGTGCTCCCAGGTCATTCCTAGCTCTCGAACCCGGCCCTCACCGGGCAACGTGACCCACCCCGGGAAGCTCTGGCGACAAATCACGCCAAGGACACTGTTGGGCTTGCGGCAACCAGGCCCGTGTGTCCAAGACCTGCAGTATGACAAGGCCAACGCATTAGATATTCGAAGAAACGTGAAGACAAAAGGTTAAAAAAGAGTAAATGCACTTACTTCTCCCCCTGCGGCGCAATCAACCACCTCTGGTCGGGGGTCGCCGGGGTGGGCGGGAGCTTTGTACCACCACGCTGGTAGACTTTGCGCCCCTCAACCCACTCACTCTCGCTATAGCTATCAGAACTATAGCCACCCTCAGCACGGCCACTCGACGAGCCCGCACCTGGGTTCTGCTGCGACTCAGCGTGATCCCCAGTCTCGTGGGACGAAGGCTCGGCGGCCCGACGCTCGTCGGCCCCAGGCTCGTCGGCCGTAGGCGTGTCTGTCGTAGCCTCGTCTGTCGTAGGCTCGTCGGCCTGAGGCTCGTGGACCGGAGTCCGAGACGGCTGCACCTCAGGCTGCTCCATCTCAGACGGAGCACTCCTGTGGTCGGGTGAATCAGCTGGGGGTGGCGGCGAGGAAGGCGTAGTAGCAGCCTTCCTACCTCTCCCGCCGCCACGTCCACCTCTACCAACCTTCTTCCCCCCCCCGACCTCTCCCGGTCGAAGAAGAAGCGCCCGCCGGTGTCTGCATACTGAGATCCAGCGCTCTCCGGAGGTGGTGGGGTGGGATGGAAGTACCCCTCCCACCACGCGCCGAGGAAGGAGCCTCGGAGCGCTCTCGACCCGCGCCCACCATCTGTCAACACCTGCAATGACAAAGAGTAAACGAAGTTAGTACAACATTAAAAAAATGAATACCTGACATGAATATAATTTAAGTGTATCATCATCATGAACATAATAAAAAATTGAATACCTAACATGAACCAATTAATAATATATATGTACATAATAATAATTGAATACCTGACATGAACTATAATATTAATCTTCATCGTCATCATTAATAAATGCATCATCATCGTCTATATATGCTTCGGGGTCAATAAATGCATCATCATCATCACTATCAGTAATGACGTGCTCATCATCATCATCAATAAATGCATCAACATGTGGAAGGCCTCCTGTACGTAATCGGTCAAGCATTGACAGGTCATCCGCAGCAGTAACCTCTTCTTGTTCCGGCTCTTCTTGTTCCGGTTCAGGCTCGGATTCACTGCCGCTGTCTACTTCAATGTTCTGAGGTGAAGTAGAGCGGTTGTTGAAACGTTTTTTGGAAAGACGTGTTTCTTGGAAGAATTCTCCTTCATATGTGTCTGGGTTAATGTGAGGTTCATAATCCTCTTCATTGGGTGGAGGTGGTCTAACATGTGGCGGCACTTCATAAACGACATCCCAACCTTTGAGATTTGGATCACTTTGGCAGGCCCACGGTAGATAGAAAACTTGGGTGGCCTGTTGAGCCGTAATATAGACATCGGGAACATCCAAATGGGTGCTTTGTTTGATTTCGACTAGCCCTAGATGTTCATGAGTCCTTCTAGTCTCCTTCGGCTGGAACCAATAACATTTGAAGACTACGACTTTCGGTGGGTTTGCACCATAGAATAGAAGTTCATAAATTGCTTCAACTCTTCCATAATACTCGGTACCTCCTTCGCCGATAGCAGAGACACAACAATTTGTAGACTTTCGGTCGGCCATAGATAGCTCTTTGCCATAGGTACGAAAGCGATACCCGTTGATGTCGTATTTGTCAAATGAACGGACCTTATAGTCAAAACCATTTGCGACTTGTCTCAATTCGGAGTCCATAGACTCTGCATTAGCCTACAAGTTTAATACGAAAGGATTGTTGCATTAGCCGCAAACTAGACGAAGAAATGAAATGGTCTAATGGAAATTACCGTTTGTTTGAACCAAGAGATGAAACCGGGATAGCCTCCTACATGCTTTGCCAGAAGCTCATACTCTTCGATGGAATCCTTTTGGATCACCGCTCCATCCGAGAATTTGGCGACGTATCGACTGTATCACATATCCGGGAATAAGAGCATTTCAAAGGAATTAGAAGTTGCGGAACAATGTACCGAGAACTTACTCGATGTACGGCCGCACTTCTGTTAGGTTGTTGAAGATATACAACGAAATGGTCCGCCATTCTTCGACATCCAACGGTATTGCTTTCGAAGCACCGGCTGGTGCGAGGTTCCCTTTGAATAGGCTGAGGTTGGATCGACCTTTTTCACGGTCGCCATCATTGTACCGAGGCTTCGGATTATGCAAATGACGATTCTTGGCTTTGTAGTGTGCGGTCACGAAGTTTGCGGCCTCCTCAGTAATGAATGCCTCGGCCATCGATGCTTCAATTCTACGTTTATTTTTACATTTTGCTCGAAGCGTCTTCTGCATCCTCTCAGTTGCGAAGCACCAACGATTTTGCACGGGCCCCCCCAATCTTGCCTCGGTCGGGAGATGCAAAATCAAATGCTGCATTGGATTAAAGAATCCCGGTGGAAAGATCTTTTCTAACTTGCAGATCAACTCCGGCGCCAACTCTTCCAGTTCGTCTAGCACGTCAGGCGATAGTTCTTTCGCACAAAGAGCACGGAAGAAATAGCTCAGCTCTGCCAGTACTAGCCATTCATCCTCAGGGATAAAGCCACGCAACATCACCGGCATTACCCGCTCAAGCCATATGTGCCAATCATGACTCTTCATACCAAATATTTTCAATTTGTCAAGACTCGCTCCCCTCTTTAGATTCGTTGCATACCCATCGGGGAACATCAACTGCATTTTCACCCACAAGATCATTTCCCTCATAGCTGGCCTTCCAAGATTGAACCATGCCTTTGGCTTCCTCCAGTTCTTCTTTTCTTTCGGTTGTCGCATGTTTTGTAACGGTCTATCACATAGAGCCTCTTGATCGACTCTAGCCTTAGGGTTATCCTTTGACTTCCCCTCTATGCCGAACAATGTACCAAAAAGGGCCTCGGCGATATTCTTTTCAGTGTGCATCACGTCGATGTTGTGTGGGCAAATGAGGTCTTTAAAGTAAGGCAGATCCCACAAGCATATCTTGTGAGTCCAGGCGTGTTCCGAATTATACCCTTTGAAATATCCTGGACGCTCTGGATTAGGCTCGAGAGCGTTTAACTGATCCAGGGCCTGTTGGCCTGTCAATGCAGGTGGTGCAGAGTTTTTGACAACTCTACCTTTCATGAAATTTTTCTTGTCTTTTCTGAACTTATGGCCAGGATCCAGGAACTGTCTATGCAAGTCGAAGCAAGAATACTTGCGACCCGCCTGCAGCCAACGGAACTGAAGAGCTGCCTTGCATGTGGGGCACGGGAACCTTCCATGCACACACCAGCCAACGAATAGCGCATACGCCGGCAAGTCATGCGTCGAGTACATGTACCACACATGCATTTTGAAGTTTTGTTTTGTAGCGGCGTCATATGTCTTGATCCCATTATCCCAAGCTTCTTGCAATTCATCCTTAAGCGGCTGCATGTACACATTCATATTCTTCCCCGGGTAGTTGGGCCCTGGAATTATCAACGTCAAGAAAATGTTCTTTCTTTTCATAATCTCTCCGGGGGGGAGATTGAGTGGAATGACAAATACAGGCCAGCAACTGTATTGGGTTGCCGTCATACCAAACACTTGGAACCCATCCGTGCTGATGGCGACTCGAGGATGCCTTGGATCTGCCGCTTTGTCCTTATGTAAAGCATCGAAGTGCTTCCACGCAAAAGCGTCTGAAGTGTGTCCCAACATCGGATTCCCATCTGCATCTAGTTCGGTTCTTTTGCCCAATTTATGCCACGTCATCTGTCTGGCCGTCTCTTCGACCATGAAAAGACGTTGAAGTCTTGGTATGATTGGCATATACCGAAGAACATTAACTGGGATTTTGGTCTGACTCTTCTCACCCATACCGTTGTCTACCACAACATACCTGGAAGACTTGCAAATGGGACAATAGTTGAAGCCCGCATACTCAAGCCTAAATAAGGCACATCCATTCTCACAGGCATCTATCTTCTCATAGGGCATCTTAAGCGCACGTAGGATTTTGTCCGACTGGTACAGGTTTGCTGGCAATACATGGCCTTTGGGTAGAAAGCGTCCAAATATCGTCATCATCGCGTCGTAGCATTCTCTGCCCAGGTTGAACTGAGCCTTGAGAGCCATTACTTGCGCGATGACATCCAGCTGACAAAGCTCAGTGTGCTCGTGGAGAGGACGTTTTGAAGACTCCAACATTTCATAGAAGGCCTTTGCAGATTCCTCCATCTCATCATCCGAATCCCGAGCATCATCAAAGTCTTGCACCATGTCTTCGATCCCGGTACCATGCTCGTCGGTGCGACGACGAACCACCTCAGCTCTGGCACGTTGGGCAGACTCACCATGAAATCTCCACACCGTATAATCAGTCGTAAAACCCCACTTCTGCAAGTGTTTACCCATTTCATCCCGTGTCCACTTTTTATGGTTGTCGCACCGGACACAAGGGCACCAGTTTGTTTCCTGTCCATTTGCAAATGCGGCTCTCACAAACCCCTTGGTTTTTCTTAGCCATTCATGGGTCATGTCTTTCTGACTAGTGTGACCGGTGTACATCCACGCACGATCACTCATCTTGCCTAGCTACTGGACACACAAGAAATATATACATAATTCAGCAAACCATATTCATCAGTTAATAGAGTTTGTCAGTTTTATTACGTCCATGCAACCTAGACGCTAGTAGGTAAAGATAGGTCCTAATCCCACCCGAGTATGTGTAGATTGGGTTCGTTTTCCCATGCTCTGCTCCGGATCCGACGCAAAATTTCGGCAGCACCTCCCCGCTGTTCTCCTGATACACGTCTCGGCAATAAGCAGAGAGGATGTGTACCCGGAGAACAACAGGGAGGCACTGACGAAATTCTGCATCGGATCCGGAGCAGAGCATATGGGAAAACGAACCCAATCTACACATACTCGGGCTGTCCATGGATAACGTTGGACAATTCGAAAGAATCACGGTTATAAATATGCAAATGCATGCATATTTATAGATGTAACCCTTTCGAACGAGAGACGCATAGTGGTCACGCATACTGATGATTGACACCTATAGCTAGCAAGTTTCATCGGCACGAAGACCGGAACAGAGCAAATGAAGGGGGGAGGAGGAGATGTCATTTGTGCTCACCCACGAACGCAGGGGCGGAGCTCGTCGAACGCACGGGGAGGTCGTCGAACACCAGACCCTCGCAGCCCCGAAAGAACTGCACATTTAAATCCACCCGATCAACACAAATATATATGATGTTTTTCTTAACAAAATCGGGAAATATACTTCCTAACTCATAATTCACAAATATATGACCCCGTCGGCCTCTGGAAGGCCGAAGAGCACCTTTTTGGTCAACAGGAGGCCGAAGATGTGTCGGGGGTCAGGGCTGTCGTGTCTGGGTGGCGTGGTGTCGGGGTGTCGTGGTGTCGGGGTGTCGTGTCGGGGTCGGGGTGTCGGGGGGTGTCGTGTCTGGGTGTCGTGGTGTCGGGTTGTCGGGGTCGGGGTGTCGTGTCGGTGTCGGGGTGTCGGGGGGTGTCGTGTCTGGGTGTCGTGGTGTCGGGGTGTTAGGGGTGTCGGGGTCGGGGTGTCGTGTCGGGGTCGGGGTGCCGTGTCGGTGTCGGGGTGTCGGGTCGGGGTCGGGGTGCCGTGTCGGGGTCGGGATCGAGGTCGGGGTGTCGGGGTCGGCGTGTCGGGTCGTTGTCGGGTTGGGGTCGGGGTCGAGGTGCCGTGTCGGGGTCGGGATCGAGGTCGGGGTGTCGGGGTCGGCGTGTCGGGTCGTTGTCGGGTTGGGGTCGGGGTCGAGGTGCCGTGTCGGGGTCGGGGTTTTTCCTCTTTTTTTCTTTTCTTCTTCTTCCTCTTCTTCCTCTTCTTTCTTTTCTTCCTTTTCTTCCTTTTTTTTTCCTTCTTCTTCTTCTTCTTCCTCCTTTCCTTTTTCCTCTTCTTCTTCTCCTCCTCTCCTCTTTTTTCTTCTTCTTCTTCCTCTTCTTCTTTTTTCTTCTCCTCCTCCTCCTCTTCTTCTTCTTCCTTTCCTTTTTTCCTCTTCTTCTTCTCCTCCTCTCCTCTTTTTTTCTTCTTCTTCTTCTTCTTTTTTCTTCTCCTCCTCCTCTTCTTCTGTTTCTTCTTATTATTATTATTTTTTGTTCTTTTTCTTTTTTCTTTTTCCTTTTTTTTCTTCTTCTTTTCTTCTTTTTTTTCTTCTAGGTTTTTTCTTTTCTTCTTTTCTATCTAAGTTTTTTCTACCTAATAAAAACTAACTAATATGAACTAATAACTAACTAATATAAACTAACTAAATGAACTAATAAAAACAGAAAAAAAAACAGGAAAAAAACAAAAAAGGGGGGGAATGGTGGAGCTCACCGGAGGGTGGTCGAGGCGGCGGCGCTGGGGAGGAGGGGGGCGGCGGCGTTCGGCGGGGAGGAGGGGGCGGCGGCGGTCGGCGGGGAGGAGGGGGTCGGCGGGGAGGGGGCGGCGGCGGCGCTGTGGAGGAGGGAAGGGGGCGGCGGCGGCACTGTGGAGGAGGGGAGGGGGCGGCGGCGGCGCTGTGGAGGAGGGGAGGGGGCGGCGGCGGGGAGGAGGGGGGCGGCGGGGGTCGGCGGGGAGGAGGGGGTCGGCGGGGAGGGGGCGGCGGCGGCGCGCAGAGAGAGAGAGAGAGAGATGTGAGAGAGAGAGAGGGGGTTTGGGCGCGGGGGGCGAAAATTAAGCCCCCCTCTTTGCCGTCTGCTGGCAGACGGCAAAGAATTCTTTGCCGTCTGCCAGCAGACGGCAAAGAGGGGGGCCGTTAGCCCGTCCCCGCCGTTACACTGTGGGGCCCCCTCACCTCTTTGCCGTCTGCTGGCAGACGGCAAAGAGTTCTTTGCCGTCTGCCAGCAGACGGCAAAGAAGTGGCCCGTGTGACCTAGCCAACGCAGGGCCCCGTGGGCCCACTTTGGTCTTTGCCGTCTGCTGGCAGACGGCAAAGAACTCTTTGCCATCTGCCAGCAGACGGCAAAGAAGTGCAGATGGCAAAGAACCTCTTTGCCATCAGTAAGTTCTTTGCCGTCTGCTTTATAAAAGCGGACGGCAAAGAGCCTCTTTGCCATCTGCCAGCAGACGGCAAAGAGCTGGCAGATGGCAAAGTCCCTGATTCCAGTAGTGATGACGGTGTTCTTACTATGGAGAAGCGGCGTCTCTCCGAGAAAGATGTGGCATACCCGGTTTTCGTGGCCAAGGTGCCAGAGGGCAGGGGCTTTGTCGATAGCACCATGGGGCGTATGATCGTCCTGCGGTTTGATGACATCTTCGCTATGTTTAACCTTTATCCGCTGCACTACACCTTCATTCGGCTATTTTCGCTCAGTATGGAGATGCGGATCATTAGAGACAAGACCCCGGACATCGTGATAGTCGACCCCTTCTACATGCGTGCCAAGATCTTGGGCAGCGCTGGGGACCGGCAAGTCGCGAGTTCATACCTCGAAGGCGTCATCCTGGCGAACCAGGATAAGGATAACTTCCTCGTGCCTTACTTTTCCGAGTAAGTCATCCCCTCACCGCCCCGTAACATATGATTTCTTAGATTTCGATCGTTCTTTTTTTTTTCTAACATTCCGTGTTTTGTGCAGTGACACACATTGCACACTCATCCTCTTAAGCCCGAAATATTCCACGGCCACGTATTTCGACTCGGACCGTCAGTCGAAGAAAGACTACACAAATATTAAGAAAGTTCTTGATGATGTTCTCCCCGTCTACGCCAAATCTGGAGGCACCTTCAAGAGGCCAATTTGTAGGTACGGCAAGCATGTGTTCACCCACACAACGACGTTCCCCTGCGTCAAGCAGCCGCCTGGCAGTCAGAAGGATGCCTACTACGCCCTCCATCACATGCGGGCGATCGTACGGAACCATCATCAGCGTATGCTACCAAATGAGCTCAAAGAATGGGCCGCACGCTTGTCGGCAATCCAGGACGAGGACATCAGACAAGAATTCTTTCGCATCCAGTCGGAGTTGGCGGAAATCATCTATGAAGATGTCCTTCGTACCTCGGGGCAGTTCTACCTCAACTATCAACCGTCCAACAGTGACATAGAAACAACGCTACAAATGCAGGCTGACAACGACCGCACATTCATGACCATCACGAAAGACGGCGGCTTCATCCATGCTCCGGTCCCTGAGTCGAGTCGAAAGTATTGATGCTATGTAGTTCTGAAATATCGATTAGCTCATGTTGTAATTAAACTTTAATGAACTTGTATGTCTCTTCAGTTTGGACATTCGTTCAACTTATATGTAATCGATGCTATTTATTAGTAGGACCATGAACCGTGCTATTAATGTGTTGCTTTTCTCTTTCGATCCTTTTGTTGCATGCTTATATATTGCTTATATATTATCTGTGAATTGCTACTAACGTTTTGTTTGTCTAGTGCATAGAGATGCCGTCGTATGTCGTGTACAAGGGTGAGGTTCCCGGAGTCTACGACGACTGGGAGGAGTGTCGGAGACAGGTTCACCGTTTCAGCGGGAACAGTTACAAAGGGTACCCCACTAGGGCGGAGGCGGAATCTAGATACGCGTGCTATCTAGCGGGAGAGAGGAGGGAGCGGAGGAGGAACCGGATGAAGACCAGTTTCATCGCGATGATGCTCATCGTGACCGCATCTCTCTTCTATGTGATGGTAGTTTAGATGATCGATATCGACTTTGTAATATGACGACAAACTCGCTACTCGCGGTCTCGAGACCTAAACTTCGCTAATGTTTGAACTTTGTTCGCTATTTCGAATTCGGAGACTAATGTGATGAATTGTATATATTATGTGATGTTTATACTTGACTAATTGTAGTTAATACTGTATTGCAAACTGTATATTCTGTGCTGTATTATTGTATTCTGTAATCTGTGCAAATACTAGAAAAGCAGAAAAAAAAATCCTTGAATTAATAGTAGTGGCGCACCACCTTTCACATTAGTGGCGCACCCTGCTACCTTACCAGTGGCGCACCCATAGGGTTACCAGTGGCGCACCAGTAGGGGCCCTGCTACATTACCAGAGGCGCACCAGTAGGGTTAGCAGCGGCGCACCAGTAGTGTTACCAGTGGCGCACAAGTAGTGTTAGCAGTGGCACACCAGCAGTGTTACCAGTGGCGCACCAGTAGGTGCGCCACTGGTATTTGGGTTACCAGTGGCGCACCAGAGGTGCGCCATTGCTAACCATTACCAGTGGCGTGTTAGTAGTGGCGCACCCATAGTGCGCCACTAATAGCAATATATGGTGCGCCACTAATAGCCTTTTTTCTAGTAGTGCCGGTGCCATGATTTCGTACGTGGCCGTGTTGTAGTGGCTTCAGTAGGACGTGTTTGGTTACCTGCAGTCATTTTGGGCTCATTACATCTGTGGCCCGCTGGAGTCATGGGTGAGATAATGTAGTCTCTGAACCATGGTCTGCACTTAATTCAGTTACTCACAAAACCCCAAACTGCATTAAAGCAGAAACACTAACACGACATTTGGTTGCAAGCATACTCTCCAGATGCAACGTGCAGCGGTTTGATTACGTGCAAGACGCACAACAACAGTAAGCAACATAGACTAAACGACTTTAACACACATAGATTAAACCACTGTGTAACACGAGCATATATAATAGCATCACACAAACAACCACACACAAACAAACAAGATAGTAGCACAAAAACAACCACACATAGTTCAGGACTGACACACTGACGAACATGCATTAATCTCTAATCATTGCAAGGGCTGGGTCGTGCTTAACACACTTGACCACCACCTCGACTGGAACAAGAACATCCTCGCCCCTGCCGCAGCAGACGAAGTACCCATTGTCGCACTCCCCGCCCATATCAACACCTTAGTGCAGAGGGAGGAAGTGGCCTTGAGCATCCTCACCAACTCAGCGGGGCCAAGGTCCGCCTTCATCACGAAGGCAAGCCAGTGGTCATGGTTGATGTCGTCAGCGGGGCAAGGAGTCGGGCAGCAGGGTGGTGGAGCATCGGCGACCAACGGTGCTAAGGACGAAATGGTGAGCGAGGGGTTTGGGCGATGGAGGAAGAGAAATGGGGAGTAATTGCCACCTCGTCTCGTCCATCGTGCTTCTCAAAGCGTGCAGGTGATGGCCACATGTGGCTCGCTCGTGCCTGGCTCTGGAAAAAGGGTCAGATTCGAGCATCATACTCAGCTAAGCCTAGCGGTGCTTTAAGGTCTGTGCGGGCCAGAATTTCAACGCAACTGAGGCAAACAAGCAATCCAAATTTGCATCCACAGGCCTGACTGAGCTGCATGCATGCGACATACCCAACACCCCCTTTGACGTCCGGTCGGCCCTGACGTGCAGGCCGTTGCGTTGCCGGCGCCGGCTGCACACCGTGTCGCTAGCTGCTTTTTTTTTTTTTTTTTTGAGTTGTTGATTGTTTTTGAGATAGCTATCCGCTTATTCCAAGCGGTCGTGTCGCTAGCTGCTAGTGGTAAGGAACCAAGGCTTGATTAGCTTCCGGGCACACGGCTCGGGCGAGCGGCAGAGCAGCGTAACCGACTCGCCGCAACTGGGTCTGGGTGGCCTTCTGCATGTTCACGGGATGCGCATGACGCACGTTTCGCCTCCCCGCCCACGCACGGACACCGGGTTGTTGCCCACAGCTATTATGCACGCGAAATTGGCAATTTGCCTAATAAGCTTAGGCCTAGAAATACTGCGTCCAAGTGACAGGATGTGGAAATGCCAGGTCTCGTTATCTTATCAGTTAGGACTTTGTTACCCCAGCCCGTTGTGTCTCGCTTTAGCCACGGCCGGGTACAAACCCTGCACGTCAGGCACCCAGCTTGATTCAGTGCATCCATCGTATCTTCAACTATGTTGATTCAGTGCACAATCTTTTTTCCTTTTCTTTTGGAACAAAGGCTTTCACCCAGCTTGAAAGTAATGATAAAGACAAATAGACCAACTTACAGCCAGTAATTTGATGTTCCCGATATCAACTTACGAAATAAAACACTTAGAAAAAGGGAGAAAAATGACACCTAAAAACAAAACAAAAGAGACATAGACTGGAACTTTTTCCTTTATTGAAAGCTCATCTCATTTGAAGACAAATAGGGCGAGAACATACTAGAACGTCCGGAATGTTTAAAAAGTATCTTTAGAAACTCAAATTTTAATTAAAAATCATATTAAATGAACATTTGAAAGAAACATCATAACGATAATAATACAGTAAGTAAATGAAAAAAAATAGAATTCTTAAAAATGAATGTTCCAAAAATGTTGTATCCTCAACTATTTTGATGCAGTGCATAATCTTTTTCTCTTTTCTTCTGGTATTAAAGGCTTTCACCCAGCTTTAAAGTAATGCTCATGATGATAAAGACATATAGACCAACTTACAACCAGTAACTCGATGTTAGGAATATCAGCTTACGAGGTAAAACACTTAGAAAAAGGGAGAAAAATGACACCCAAAAATAGAAACGACAAGGACTAGAGCTACAAACTAAGCCAGAGAAGGTTGCGCAGCTTGAACTTCTTGCCACCTTGTCCACTGATAAGCAATGGGCAATAGGGCATCATCATCAAGACGATCCGACCATCACCAAGATTCCCATAGGACCAGCTTCACAAGCACACCGCCATCATGCACGAGACCTACACAAGCCGTGGTTTTGCACACATGACGACCCAGTTAGCAAAAAAAATATTTTGAAAAACTTGATGTTTTTCCTTTATTGAAAACTCAACTTGACAAATCAGGCGAAAATGGAGAAAAATGTTCCGAATGTTTAAAAAGTATATTGTGCTCTTTAGAAACTCAATTTCAATATAAAAACATATTAAATGAACATTTGAAAGAAACATCATAATGATAATAATACAATGAGTAAATGAAAAATAATATAGAATTCTTAAAAGAAGAATGTTCCAAAGAAGCTGTTCAAAAATATGGGAATTCGTAAATGAGAACTAGGAAAAAGTTTGGTAATTTTACATGATTTTCATACTTTACAAAGTTTTGGTGATTACCAGAATATTTCTTAGTTATTGTGCATTTTGTAGAGTTCTTATAACTTTGGTATATTGAAATGTTCATTTCTGATTTTTTTGTAGAGTTTTTTTTTTGGGTGTTGATTGGACTGCCAAACAAGTACACAATTGCTACCACGTCAACATTAAAAGTGGTTTTAGTGGAGGAGTGGGCTAAATCTAGACTGTTTTGACACTAAAGCGACCAAACTTGGACCTTGACAATAATTGAGAACCAAATGTATATTTTTCCCAAATAGAATTATGTTTGGCAGAATGACAGTGAAATTTGATATAAGTAATAATGCATCCAAGCACAAAAACGATAAGGACTGGAGTTACAAGCTAAGCTAAGATGATCCAAAAAACGACAAGGTCCAGAGCTACAAAGATAAGCTATGGTTTTCTATAGCTTGAGCTTCTTTTCTTTCGTCAAATACTCATCAACTCAAACTTGAGATAGCTGACGACATATGCCATGTGGTGCTTATAGCTTGAACTTCTTGCCACCTTGTCCACTGACGATGGGACCATCACCAAGATTCCCATAGTAGCAACTTCACCAGCACACTGCCATGAGGCACGACACCAACACGAGCCGTAGTTCTGTACACATGGCAACCCAGTTAGCGAAAATTCTAGAAAACTTGAAAGTTTTCCTTCATTGAAAAATGGACTAATTTGAAGACAATCACGCAAAATAGATTAAAACGTTCGGAATGTTTAAAAAATTATATGTATGTTTTTTTAGAAACTTGGTTTTAATAAAGAAAAAGGTATTAAATGAAGATTTGTAAGAAACATCATAATGATAATAATACAATAAGTACAAGAGAGAGAAAACATATATAGACTTCTTAGAAAATGGAGTGTTCCAGAAAAGTTGTTCAAAAATATGAGAATTTCTTTTCAAAATAAAAATATTTTACTAAGTTCCATGGTTTTCCATGATTTTACTGAATTCCGTAGTTTCTGGAGTATGTCCTATTATTATGCATGTTTAGAGTTCTTATAATGTTCTGTATATTGAAAATTTTCTTTTTCTAATTTTTTTCATCCATCTCCCTCCCTTCTCATGGTTTTCTTTGTGTTGATTGGCTTGCGAAACGAGTACAAAATCGCTACCAAGTCATCAATAAAAGGGATTTTAGTGGACGAACGAGCCAACTCTAGTCGGTTTTGTCACTTAAGCAACAACCAAATATGTTGAGTGTGTTATTAAGAGACCAAACTTAGACTTTGCCAATACTAATTAACAGCCAGAGATATACTTTCCTTTTCTAAATAGAATTGTGTTTGACAGAATTGCAGCAAAACCGGATGGAATTAATGCTCATAGGAAGGTCAAGAAAGCTTAAAGATGAGCTCCGGCTGAGCAAAAAGGAGATGAGAAAACACTCAAGATGTCAAGCATATGCTTATTATAAACCAATAGTTTACAGTGACTATGCTTGTCTTGGCAGTTATATCACATTAGCCTTTCAAAAGAAAATAGTTAAGTCACATTAGGTTAAACGTAAGAATCGACGGTGGACGCCGCACGTTTTACCCCTCGGTTGAAACTGGCGGCGCTTTTAGAGCGATGCCCAAGTGCCTCAAAAACTTTTTTTTTACTTTCAAGTGTCCTTTTTTTCCCTTTTGCAGGGGACTTTCAAGCGTTTCTGAGGAAGCGCTAGCAGAGAAGTTACCCGGGAAGTGAAGCCATGGCGTTTCTAAGGAAGGCATAAAAAATCTCTTGGCGATTTTGCCACACGTTCCTTGCCACATTTTGCCCTCGATGATCCTGCCAAAAATTTCCTTATAAAAAGGAAAGGAAACACGTAGTACACACAACCGAAGGGGGATTAAGCATGCATCCATGATTTGTATGGGCCTCTAGCAAACAAATAGGATTGTTTCGATTCTAATCCAACAAAGGGGTGGTGGCGCAGTTGGCTAGCGCGTAGGTCTCATAGCTAACAGCGAGTAATCCTGAGGTCGAGAGTTCGAGCCTCTCTCACCCCACCTGAAAAGGCCATCGTTGTGATGAAACGCTCAGTGGCAACTTGGGTCGCCACATCTACACCTGAATCATCAGGTGAACTGAGCATGTCTGAACCTGGTCTACTTATTTTTTTGCTCTCTACCTTGTTTTGACAGGTAACCGGTTTACTGAGCTACTGCACTGCCTCACCATGCGATCCTACCTAAGTTCTGTATTTGTTTTTGATGAAACTGCATGTTCTCTGACGGCAGAGGATTCTCGCACTGGTATGTGGTTAGTTATCTGAACTTCAACCAAAAAGAAGTTATCTGAACTTATCGATTGAGTTGCAGGCCTACATACAGTTTCCGTTAGTTGGTGCCGTAAGGCACTACTGTAGGCCAGGTTTCATCCTGGTAGGCTAACCGTACGCAGAGCCGTCGACGTCGCGGACGCAAGCAAGCAAGCTAGGGTGGCGACCGCACGCACGTCGCCGTCGATCAGCTGCCTCACTGCTCACTAGCTAAAGCCCAGACCCATCCGTCGACCGCGATATGAACTGGCGTCAGTTCGGCACATGTCCCGGTTTGTGCATGCCTGCGTTGGTTGGCGAATTATTGGTTGAATGAACTGTTGCAGTTTTCGAGGGCGCCAAAGTTTTGTGCCATGCTACGTGTGATTGCACTAGCTCTTGTAGATGCTCAAAAACTCAAATATGCATGGCCCATTTTCCTTTGTAGCCATGTGGCCTAAAAATGTTACTGTATGTAGTACTAGTACTGACCCAACGGAGGTCAATGAGAGTATCGTTATCTTGATTAGTTGGAGAAGAAAACAGCATGCATAGTACTACGAGTAGCTATCAAATGGATCCCAGTTTTGGTACTACAAAGCGTAATGGAGGAACTAGTAGGAATCCAATAAGTTCTTACTCCCTCCGTATCGAAATATAAGACGTTTTTTGATACTATATATGACAGGGACAAAAAACGTCAGTCTTTCCAATAAGCTAGCTTGTCGGTTTCAGGACAAAAGGAACACTGAAAGCAAAATGGTATCCCTTTCACAAGTATAATTCCACACTACTTATATATGCGTGTCTTGCTGCAAAGTGTAATGGAGTATGGAGGTTGGAGACTTGGAGGAAGTGAGTAGCAAACCAAAAAATGCTGGAGGAAAGCAAGGGAATGATCCCTAGAAACGTATCCATGCGTTGGGATGCACTGACACCAGATCGGTCGGGTAGGCTGGCTCTTGGGTGAGTTCACGCAGATGAACCAGGTCGGGAAGTCGTCCTCGTGCTGGATGTGCATGGACGTAAGCGTGCCACCTCACCTCACCCTCTGGTGTGCAGCCCAGTAGCTAGGCAACTGCTCTGATTTGCTGATCCGGAGGCCTAGTGCTCCTGCTTTTGTTAGAAAAAAGGAAAAACGAATGGAGCGATAAGGGGAGCTTTCTTTATTCAGACGGTGCAAACACCACTACTTTGGATCGGATGAATGCCGGTAAAAAAATAATCACACGCATTGCTTTTCTTGTGTCCCGCTCAACTGATCCTTCCAATGACAGTATAAATGGCGGAAATCCGCCCAGGCTCAGCTGCATCCAATGAACAGTAATTTCAGACAAAAATAGCAAATGAATTAAAAAGATTTTTTTTTTTTTTTTGGCATGCAAGATGCTCGGGTGCGCAATACGGGTGCAAAATTTCATGGTGTTTGAACATTTGAGGAGCTCGTGAAAAAAGTATCCAAAATCTGGTTTACATAGTGCACTTTTTCAAAGTTTCTTTGAGAAACTAAATTATTTTTTTACGACGAGCTCCTCACATGTCCAAACACCATGAAATTTTACAACCTTACGCATCCGAGCATCTTGCATGCCAAAATTTTCAGATTTTTTGAATTGTTTTTTTCTTGATTCACTGTTCATCAACGGGTGCAGCTGAGCCTAGGCTCCAAATCGCCGTGTCCGTATAAATGGGTTAGCACTTGCACACCATCATGTTGTTAGTTATCTTAGATGTTTCTACAGTTATCCTTTAGGTTTTCCGCTTCGTGGGGGAACTATGGGAATTGAATCACCTCTCATGCATATATGAAGTTAAGAGAAAAATTGTAAAATATAACTGAAATAATGAGCTCTAACTCACATTAGGATATTTTTGGTTCAAAGGAATTTCATACAAAAATTGGAGGATGTTTGGCTTGTAGAGATGGAAACTACAGAAAATTTTCCTATGGCCTACTTCATACGATTGCAAAAGATAATTTCCTCTTTTTTTGCGAGTGAAAAGATAATTTCCATTGAACCAACCTCACAAAAAAATCCCCTTATTTCCATGACAAATATGCCTTGCACCTAATTAATCCTTTAAGAAGGTTTTTGTGTTTATCATGGGGAGCAGCGAAACAACTTATTCCTGTTCAGATCAAGGAATAAGTTGTTTGGTTGCCATAGGAATCAGACTCTCCTACTCCTCTCCCCTCTTTTTTGGAATCCTATAGATTTTCACTTTGCACTCCATCCTATTCCTATGTGTTTTCCTATTCCTTTTGTTTTGCACCCCCTATTTTCCAAATAGAGCCTTATATAACCATAGGATTCAATATCAAATAACAGTGTTATCCTATGTATTCCATATTTCTGCGGTTTTAGATTCCCTTGAACAAAAGAGCCCAGAAAAATGTGGACGAAGATGGGACAAAATTAGAGGTCGAGTATATGTGTCTTCTTTACTTATGTGACGCGCATGTGTGTTAGTACTCAAAAAGGAAGAAAGTGGAGTAACTAGCAAGCGCGGAGGTACGTCAGGGCAAAAGGTGGCCATGGCCCTCCCAGCCCAATAGTGATCCTCCTAGGGTGCACCCATTTTAGGGACGTGGAAGGGCAGCAAATTCCCTTAAGCTTGGCCCAGCCTGCGCAGCTGTTATTTCAAGCTCCGACTATTGGAAAGCATATTTCCCTTCTTTTTTTAACCATGTGGATGCGGTTCTGGGTCTAGGAATCTATCGAAGTTAGCCGCCTACGAGAACCACAAAAGCAGTGACGATATTCAGGAAGCCCAATAGTGGCCCAAGCTGGATCAACAGTGGGTCTGGGTGCCTGTGTGTGTATGGATGGAGACAACATGCACCATTGCAAACTCTTTGATCGAGCATCAAATGTGTTGAACATTGGCAAAACATATATTGTCATCGGGCATACATTTATTGTTCCACGATTCTACAAGAGAAGTGTGGAACAAGATTCCGAGTAACGGTTTAGACAAAAAGATGTCGTCAAGCGTGTGCATTCTTGTTTCTGAAAGTGACATGGGAGAGCGATATATATGTGGCGGGTTAGTGCGATAAAGAAGTAACTGAGTCACTACCAGATTCGCAGCCTATGCCGACGGCCCGAATCGGTCGGCGTAGGCCCGAAAACCGTCGGCGTAGGGCTACGCCGACGGTCAGGGCCGTCGGGATCGCGAGCGTCGGCGTAGGGACCCCGTCGGCATATGGACCTATGCCAACGGTTAAACCGTCGGCGTATATACCGTCGGCGCCTGTCCACTTGACGGCGTCTGACGGAATAGCTACGCCGACGGTGTAGCCGTCGGCATAGAGCCGCCACGTGGCAGCTGCTGGCTCTCCCGGGCGGAGGATACGCCGACGGTGTAGCCGTCGGCATCTACCGGGGCCTACGCCGACGGTTTACCGTCGGCATAGCTCTGCCACGTGGCATCTCCTGGTGCTCCCTGGGGGGGCGTGGCTATGCCGACGGCGACGGTAAACCGTCGGCGTACTTCTGGGCCTACGCCGACGGTTTAACCGTCGGCATAGCCCGCCACGTGGCAGCTGCTGGCAACTCCTGGGACAGGCTACGCCGACGGTTAAACCGTCGGCATAGCTACTTCTAATTTTTTTTGGGTTCATTTTCAGTTAATATGCACAAAATAGCTCACAGACAATTACAACAGTAATATGCACAAGTCCACATAATATTTCAAGTTCACATAATATGCACAATCACAGACAAAATATTTCACCACACGACCACATAAGTCGAAGTTCAAGTTCAGATATGTCGACCACACGAACACATAAGTTCAAGTTCAAGTTCACCACACGACCAGATATGTCCAAGTTCACCACATAAGTCTAACAACATATATATAAGTCAGACAACACGACCACATAAGTCAGAAACACGACATAAGTCCAGAGGCTTACGCGCCAGGACGTCCACCACCAAGTTCGTCCCCGCCCAGACTGCCGAAGCCAAGGTCATCGCTGCTACCGGCACCGCTACCGTCGCCACCTCGGTGGATCGGAGTGATCGGGCTCCGTGACTCACCACCGCCGCCACCTCGGTGGATCGGAGTAGTGATCGGGCTCCGTGACTCCGGAGTGATGCCATGATTGGCACCACCACCAACGGATGATCCACCGGTTGATCGGGGTTCCTGCATGTTTGAAAAGACATGTTAAAGAGATATATGATTGTGTTGAATAAACGATAAGTAATGGTTGAATAGTTTGGGGATGTACAAACCGGAGTCGGACAACGCTGTGCCAGGAATTCTTCAAAAGTAGGCAGCACTGGTTGTGGTCCAGCAGGTGGTGGTGGTGGTTCCATTACAGGAACCGTGTCGATCGCCCAGGAGTCAAAAACGAGCTGCGTGTAAGTTGAGCAAGCAAACACGAAGGTCAGAAGAAATTACAGTGCAAATGTGAAAGTCAAATTAAAAGGGGCTAAACTAACCTTCATCATGCGACTGGCGTGTTCCGAGACTGCTGCAACTCTCGCGTTCCACGCCATGGTCTCCTGACGTGTGTACTCAATGAAGGCCTACAATATGATATGATGAAACTCATAAAAACATCTCGATGTGGAAAATAAAGTGAGAAAAAAGGAAGATAAGAGGGAAAATCCTTACAGAGTGTTGCTGGGCTAGGAGGGACTCTGAGTGAGCCCGGGGCGTGCTCGAACCCGAGCTCAGGCTCGGGTTGGTAAGTCGAAGCTGTGCGTAGGAGATAGAAGGAGTGACCACAGCATCGAGAACTGGATGCCGACCATGACTCTTTGGCCCTATGCCGACCACCGCCCTGTCGTCCGTAGCCTCTTTTATGGGGTCAGGTGTGTCAGCATTGTACCCCAGATACAACTCCTTGTAGGTCTCAAGGTGCTCGCCGGACTTGCCGTAGTACTTGCCCTTGCCTTCCTTGGGCTTACTCCGCACATGGGCCATCTCCCACGCCTCCATGTCTGAGAGCGGCCGCTTCAATTTCTCCTCCTGCACCACCAAACACCACCAAACAGAGGTTAGTCATACATAGAAGAAGAAGAATGTTTCATGTACATAGATATACCTGAACTCTCTTGTGGCTCCAGTGGTTCCGGTTTCCCTGACTATGTGTTCCGTCAGTCCCTCGATTAGCCCGGTTTTGGATGCTTTTAGCAGCCCACTTTTCATCATCACCGAGCCACACATCAACCAATGCCGCCCATGATTCCCTTTTTCCATAACACCAACCAGGACACGCCTACATAATGAAAGCATAATGGCATGTCGACACGAAACAATGAAATTTCCCACAAACATCGGAATGACAAGTCTGTTATACTTACCAACAGGTATTGCTCCCTAGTCAAGGTAAGATGCTCCTCCCGCGCGACTTCCTTGGGCATCTTCATGTTACGATAGTTGTAATAATATTGCGAGATGGCCACCCAGCGCACCTCGTACTGCAGCTGGCGGGCCATCTTCCTCGCAACGCTCTGAAACAACTTCTCGGCAAGGTGCTTGTTCTCCTCAAGAACTCGATAGTATTTCTACAGTTATTCATAAAAACAGAATGGAAGAAGCCATGAGTTAAACCATTCGATGATAAACTATGGACGAAACTCAAGACTCATGCTTCAGAAGAGAAGTTACCCAAAAATTTGTTTTCACGGCCTTAGCATGTGTATCATACTCCGCCGCTTCGTAGTGGTCCCAGGTCATGGCCAAAACCAGGCGCGTCGGGTGCCTGACTGGGTCCGGAGCGAACAACCCCGGCCAATATTCCTTCAGCAAGATAGTGAGGATACCGTTTGGAACACGGACTTTTGGAGCAACTTTCCAGCCCCTACAAACGATTTTGAGTTAAAATTAGCCAAAAAAATATTAATTTATTCTAGGACATGTTGAATAAAGGAATGGTCCTAGACAACATATTTGTTTGCACAAGACAAATTAATAGACTGACTTCCAGGCTAATCTAATCGAGCAAAATAAGTAAATTTACACCCTAAAGTATATGAACATAGTTGGTCACATTACTTGAAGAGCGTCACATTCATTCATATACTAACTATTTTTATGAGCATGTTTACAAGCAAAAGAATTAAAATATGATTAAGGGGCACTTACGCTTTCCCCGCTGGCGTAATGATCCACTTCTGCTCCTCGGTATCAGGTTGGGGGGGGGGAGTCTTGCACGACCACGCAGCCACCCCTTGTTGCCACCACCCTCGCTGCTGCCACCACCAACCTCCTCCCCCTCCCAGCTGCCACCACCAACCTCCTCCTCCACCTCAAACTCCTCCTCAGTAGAGGGTACCTCACTAGAGGAGGGTCTCTCACTAGAGGAGGGTACCTCACTAGAGGAGGGCACCCCTAAGTCGGTGAGGGAGCGTTGTTTCTGGCCCCGACCCCGCCCTAAGGGCTCTCCCCTAGGGGCTCTCCCCCCACCCCCTCCACCTCTAGGGGCTCTCCCCGCACCCCCTCCACCTCTCCCTTGACCTCCCTGTGAGGAGTCATCCTCAACTAGTCGGGACGGAACAGTACGGGGTCGACCACTCCGAGTAGCAATCGATGTGAGTTTGCTTAGTAAACCCATGCCATCGGCCTTGCCCTTGCCCATGCTTAGCAAACCTGCATTGAAAAGAGAACAAACAATTAGTATAATAATAATGAAGAAAAAAACATAGAAAAAATATATTGATAAATAAGCATATTAATAAACCATAGTAAAAAGACATGAAACGTACATCTGCTAGGACCCATATGAATCATCACTGTCACTATCACTATCACACATATCATCTTCATTGTCAGACGGAGGTGGAGGCTCTTCCTCGTCGCCATCGTCTTCATTTAACAACTTTTCTAGCATAAGTATGTCTTTTTCATTAACAATGGTCTCACCATCATTCCGTGCATCGTCATCGTTTGGATCCACATCATCATCACCCAAGGAGTCAACGTGAATATTCTATATTTTGATTATATTTGATTGTATGGGATGTGAATACTCAGAGTAATAATACGAAAACTAAAACTACAAATCCATATGCTCTATTGTGTTTGATTAATGTATTGTAAAATATTTATTAAGTATCTCATGCATGCATGTTTGCATGTTAAGGTGGATATATTTCTATGCATGATTGCATGTTGTCGTGGGCCTTTTGCCATGCATGTGATAACCCACAAGTATAGAGGATCAATTGTAACTTTTTCGATAAATAAGAGTGTCAAACCCAACGAGGAGATAAAGGTAGGATTTATATTCCCTTCAAGTTCTATCGACCACCGATACAACTCTACGTACACTTAACGTTCACTTTACCTAGAACAAGTATGAAACTATTTTGTAGGTGATACGATAGGTTTGCAAGAATAAAACTAGAAGTACTTAGAGGAAATAAAACTACGAGTAATTTGCAAGATAATAGAAGTTAGTTGTTTAGTAGATAGCTTTTGTAACACAAGAGAAGGATTTGTCCCTAGGCAATCGATAACTAGACTGGTAATCATTATTGCAATTTTATATGAGGGAGAGGCATGAGCTAACATACTTTCCGTACTTGGATCATATGCACTTATGATTGGAACTCTAGCAAGCATCCGCAACTACTAAAGATCATTCAGGTAAAACCCAACCATAGCATTACGTAACAAGTCCTCTTTACTCCCATACGCAACAACCCCCTTACTCGGGTATGTGTTTCTATCACTCACGCCACCCACCATAAGCGAATCATGAACGTATTGCAACACCCTATAGCGGGAGTCCCTCACGCTTGCGCGACACGGAGGGCAACATAGGACAGCACCAAAAAAAATACAACTCAAACCAATCACGATCATCAATCAACCAATAGGACAAAACGAATCTACTCAAACATCATAGGATGGCCACACATCATTGGATAATAATATGTAGCATTAAGCACCATGTTTAAGTAGAGAATTACAGCGGGAATAGAGAGGTTACACCACTGCATAGGGGGGAGAGAGTTGGTGATGACGGCAGCGAAGTTGTTGGTGTAGATCGCCGTCACGATGATTGCCCCGGCGGCGTTCCGGCGTCACCGGGAGAGAGGGGGAGAGAGCCCCCCTCCTTCTTCTTGCTTGGCCTCCCCCCTAGATGGGAGGAGGTTTTCCCCTCTGGTCCTTGGCCTCCATGGCATCCGGAGGGGGATCTCTCTCTCTGTTCTCTTCTGTTTCGCGCTCTCGTTTTCTGGCCTTTCACCGTTTCTTAAATTCCCGGAGATCCGTAACTCCGATCGGGCTGAAATTTTAACATGATTTTTTTTCCAATATTATATTTCTTGCGGCGAAAGAAGGGGGGCAACTGACTTACGAGGGGCTCACGAGGCACCACGGCGCGCCACCCCCCCGGGGCGCGCCCTGGTGCCTCGTGGGGCCCACGAGCACCGTCTTGCGTTGATTCTTCTTCCCAAAAATCACATATATTCCAAAATAAATCTCCGTAAATTTTTATCGCGTTTGGACTTCGTTTGATATGGATATTCTGCAAAACAAAAAATAAGCAGAAAACAGGAACTGGCACTGGGCACTGGATCAATATGTTAGTCCCAAAAATAATATAAAATGTTGCCAAAAATATGTGAAAGTTGTAGAATGTTGGCATGAAACAATCAAAAATTATAGATACGACGGAGATGTATCAGTATGTTGCTTGATGATGTGGCATGCTTGCATGTTAAGAGAATATGTTAGTGGGGGCTAGCTATTTAGATATAGAAGATTTAGTTGCAATCCTACACTACGAGTTCATAGAATTGGAGAAATATAGACATGCCGCAAAACAAATCGAAAGAAGAGGTCAAAGTTGCCCAACCAATAGCCAATCAGTTGATTCCCTGGCACCAACTGTCAATATCCATACAGAGTTAACAGATCTTGCAGCACCTACCATCATAGGCCATTCGATGACCCCAGATTGGACGTCGTCGAGGTAGAAAGACACAGGTGAGACCTTATTCCAACGTGACGCCTTCGTCACCAACTCGTCGATGTCGGGATAAAGTCAATATCTGAGGGAAACAAGGATTTACTAGAACCAAAAATCAAAGAGGCGGGTCCCCACTCCTCTCGCCACTGGCAAGGCCACTAGACGAGAGAGAGAGGGTACAGAGGCACGAGGAGGAGACCTTGAGTGATAGTTAGGGTTGGGGAAAACGAAAAGACTCCATGATCACCAAAGCATTTTGTACCCTCATAGTTTTATGAATATATCTTGGCTTTACCTAAATAAAAAAAGTTAGGATTGGTCGGCTAGAAAACGTTCCCAACAAGTTATATCACCATGTTCGCCATAAAAACCGCCATTATGGCGACTTTGGTCGAACAGGCCGCTCTAGCATAGTTGCCACCCCCTATCGCCATAACCTTTGGAAGGCGCTCCAAACCTAGCCCACGAGTCTCCATATTTTGTGGTCATGGGGGATATCTTAAGCGCACTCCATCCCGGAAAGGGTTTGGCACGAGTGACATTTTCCCCTCACGGTGCTCTTCCTGCCTGCGCCGCCACCTCTCATTTCTCGTCGTAGTGCTAACTGTGACTGCTTCCAGCCGCCCCAGTCCCCGCCACCGACACCATGGACGCCATCTCGACCCCCGCATTTGACTCTGTCAGTTTGGAGTCGAATCCTATGACTGCAACGGTGTAGGGGAACGCAGCAGAAAACAAAAAAATTCCGACCTACGCACCACTATGAAGACTGCATACAAGGTTTCGATCCGATCGTTACCGACTCGTAGCGCAGCAGAAGTAGAGTTGATGTAGATCGTCGGTGCAGATCCCCGCAGCTAGGATTTACAACCTCCCAACCGCGAGGATGTTCTCCCTTGTCTTCTCGTCGGACAGCCCTCCGGAAGGCGGTCGGACAGTCCCTCGGACGGTGTCACGGACAGCCCTTCGGGAGGACCCTCAAAACTCGGACGGTCACTCGGGCAGCCCTTAGGGAGGCACTCTCGAACAGCCCCTCGGGCAAAAAGATCGAACCTACGACCTCTCTACGGGGTTGCACACATACGGTGTCATCTATCCGGCATGGCTTCGCCGTCCAGAACTAGTTCCCAGCGGAACCCAGACAGCCTTTCGGCTCTACGAAACTATTTCGCGGGGAGGGAGAGAGAAGCCAGATCATGCATGGCACTTGTATGTGAGAAAGGAGTGAGTGTGGAGAGCACCTCTCCACCTCTATTTATAGGAAATCCCAAGGGGTGGGGTGGCATTCCAAAACCCAAAATGCCCATGAATGGAGTCCTCCACAAGGGCATAAAGGGGAAGGTAAGAGGGCAAGTGGGGCCCCATGAAGGAGCCTCACCATGGCTGGCCACCCCCTAGTGGTCCCCCCAAAAGGGGTTCCTTAGTCCCCAAGTCCTTCTAGAAGCCTTTTGGGAAAAGCCCTAAAAGGTGGCTTTCCATAAAGTAACCCAAAAAGCACTTCACTATTCACGGAAACATTTTTCCGCGATCGTTAAATCCGAAAATATTTCTGTAGGTCTTAGAACATTTCCAGTACCCACTAAAATAATTTTGGACGCGTTCCGAAACAATTCCGGATTAGTGATTTTCATCTGCGAAAAGCAAACAAAGCGGTTCCGGCAGCTCCGGAACATTTCCGGGTTTTTTCTCCGAAAAATCCCAGAAGTTCCCAGAACAATTCTGGCACCCTCCAAGAATTTCCAGGCATGTGCCAAAACCAATTTGACTTAATGGTATACCCTGAAACAACTTTTCAGTTTTACCGAAACTATTCCGGTGTTCTCTCTCCGGAAATTTTCCGTTGTCTCCGAAACTTTTCCGGTGACTTTCTCTCAGACTCCCTGTCTAGTATTCAACAGATAGATGACCCTTAAGCATGTGACCCTATAGGTTCGGTGAAGCATAGACATGGCCGGAACACTTTCCGATCAATGATCAACATCGGAGCCGTGGACACCCATATTGACCCCTATACCCACACGAATAAATATTCGAGTGAACCTCCAGTTGCCGTGTGCTATTCCTGTTGCTTCGCGATATGTTACAAACACCCGAGGTGAGACTTATCGGCATCCCCGTGAATCAACAACTTGTCCACTATGCCAGTTACCTCGTTACCGGTTGTGTTCTCTTTTCTCGTTCCCGTGTTCCGGCATCCTTGTGATCAAATCACAATGTGTCTGGCCAGACGATGGTGGATACCGCAACACCGAGAGGGCCCAGAGATATCTCTCCATCGTTGGAGGAGCAAATCCCAATCTTGAGCTATCAAGTCCCTTGACACACTTTTCCATGAACCCGTAAGCCGCCGTAATAGCCACTCATTTACGGATGACGTTTAACAAACCACAAAGTTCATGAAGCAAGCATGAAGAAACTCGACACTCTCATGGTCTAAGGAATTATGCAAACGTTAACTTTCTTTGTGTCATTAACCATTAACTTGTGACGAATGTATCTCATAGCATAACATCAATTCGGGTCGATTCAACACAAATGTTCTTCTAACATTGTGCCCTCAAAGTTGCCGGCATAGTCATGCCCATGATCAGGAAAACAGAACCATCATGCAACACTTGAGCTAGTCTTAGAGGCCAGACTAGGAATACATTTTACCGTTTATTATTCCACACGTCCATATGATTTTCCCTCCGAGCCTCGTGGTTATTGTAGACTCGAGAACCATAGCAGTTATAGCACGGAATATAACCTTAATTACGAACATGGGGATAAATAATAATATTTATTATTGCCTCTAGGGCATATCTCCTACAGACTCCCACTTGCACTAGAGTCAATAATCTAGTCAATGCTAAAACACTTTACACCTATGGCATACCGGTGTAAAATATGCTTCGCTCCTGGTATAGCCTGATGTCCAACGGATCTGACAACTTCAGTTCCGTGTGTATCTTTGCATCTTCTCGCATTTTCATGCTTTCACAAAATTTATATTTTGTGTGGACTTGGCTTTGTATATATGTGAATCACAGGTCAAACCTTGGTTTCTTAGACTGAGCTATGGAGCGACTATCTATAATAGTGTCCCATTGACCAAAGCCTTCTTGGAACCATACTAAGTTCATGAATGAACTATATGATTCAACATCTTCTTAGTCGCTTCCAAAGCGTGAACATACTTAGCCTTTGTTATAGAAATCGCCATAGTAACTTGTTTGGAACAATTTCCAACTACCGTGCCACCATATCGTGTATTACACAAAACCCTTAACTTAAATCGAAAATCGCATGGAGCATTGATGAAGACTGTATCGATATAATTAATTACAACGAGCACTTCATGATCTCTGCTTGCGATAAAACATGTCATAAGTGCTGCTTTAGTACTTAATGACATTTTCCACTGTTGTCCAATGAACAGTACTTTGATCACTTTGGTATCTATACTCGCAACAGCTTGGGAGTATCGGACATATCTGGTTGTTTTACATACCATGGAATATATGATTAATCCAAACACAAGAGTGTGTGGGATCTCCATCATGTATTTTGCTCATCAGTGTTTTGGGACACCGAGTCTTGCAAAACTCTTTCCATGTGACTTCAGCAAGAATCACTCCTTGGCGTTCTTATGCTAAACTATTTTAGCATCTTGTCAATATGTATTTTTGGCTTAGCCTATTAGGCAATTCTATCTCGTAGATAAATATGCCTAATATCAAGGCTATTTAGCCCAAGCACTTCATCAAAAAACTATTTTCAATGAGGTCCTAATTCGTGTCAAGAAATTTATATTATTTCCAATCAACAATGTGTCAAGCACACAAAGTTTTTAGAAATATTATTATGCTCCCACTTACTTTCTTGTAACCACAAGCATCTTCGTTATCCATTGATGAAATCAAACTCTTTTGACTATTTCATCAAAACAAAGATTCCAACTCCATTTTGCTCTCTTCTGTCCATTGCTGGAACTCTGAAGTTTGCATACTTACTAGCATCCTCTGGATTGACAAAATACTTCGGACTATATCACATGCAAGTCCTAGGTTGCATTTCCATCACATGGAAATCCTTTTGGCATCCATGTATCATGTCTCAAGATTGAAATATGTGTTAATTGCTAGTTTCTTTTGCTTTTTGAACTTGATAAGCACCAAGCCTGTAAATTGTTCCTTCAGTGATCTTGTTTTAGTAGGCCTGTATTTTATCATTTCGAATCATTCCTTCCACTGTTCCGCCCTAGGAAGAAAGCAGATATGTTATGTTTTGTAAAGCATGACAAAGGCAGAATGAGGAACACCAATGACAGATCGAGCCCGACCTGACAATCTACCATAACGAAGTTATGCCAAATAGGCCCCTGTGGTCCGGACTCCAATGTTCCCATATCCTCGTGATGCGAACGGTAAGGTTGCCTCTGCGGGACTATCTGGTAACATCATTGTGCAGCAGTTCATCCATCTATGAAATCTTAAAGTGGATACATGCCCAGAAAATCTAATTAGTGGGACAATAAAATGACAGTGACTCAACAGAAATGGCTAAATTATTAGCACAGGCACTACAAATCTCAATGCCTGGCATTTCCAAAGAAAAAACCAAGCAGGGTAACAAATTGCTAAAAATGGCTTGTTTTTTAAATTGATGTAATGCGTTTGTTGCACCACAGGGGCGAGAAGCAAACATCACTCAAAGAGGAGAGCAAATAGGTCTACATGCTGAATACATTTTACACTACCGTAATAAGCTTTAGTTGGTTAAAACAAATAGAAGTGGAGGTGAGGAGAGGAAACAATTAGCATATAAACTGATTTTCTCTGCAGAAACAGATCAAGGCGGTGCGAAGGAAAAACTCGTGATTCAGCCAAGCTATCTGAAACAAAATAAATAAATTGACTGACCTCTGTGGATGAATGCGAAGGTGGTCGATGAACGGATTGTCTTTAGTCTGGAAGATATTTCTCAACCGGTAGCACATGTGTGTGGCGATAGCACCATGCAAATGAAGCATTTCTTTTGTTAGGAAAATAGCTTGCTTGCCCATCTGTAGATTCATATAGCTGTAATTAGTAAGTCAACTACAGCACTTCTGCCACTTCCACTAGAACCATAAGAAAACACGGTTAGCTAAATATAACCTGAAAATTATATGTTTCTCTCTGGTACTGCATATCATCTTTTTTCAGAAACCCAACATAAGCTAAATGTTTAATTAATCTAGAGAATTATACAATATGTGTTCAGGATAACATTTTCGAGTCAAAAATTAACATTTCCTAAATGTATGTACACAGTACACACAGTATAGTTGTTATAAAAAAAGTCAAGCTGTATAGTTGCAAATACAAAAGGAAACCCCACACACAATCAAATTGCACCTAAGACAAACAAATTCTGAATGATCTACTTTACTGAACTGAAGTTACACAAAAGCAAATCAAATTTTCAGGGCACTTATTTACTTTCGTTACTGCCTTATTGTTGTTTCCGTTGTTGATAGAAAACAAAAACATTCCTTCCAAATCCATTCTAGCAGAATTTACTGACTTCCAAATTTCTGCTGATGCAAGTCGAGACGTCCTATATCCTTTGTATATCGTGCTCTCCTTGAATAATTTGATGTCATTGGTTGCAGGAAACACCATCTTTGTACCAAAGCTACCAAGTAAGCATGTCTACTATATTATACTCTCTAGATAACCTACAGGGGATCACTGAATATACTATATTCAGTGAAACAAAATAGTGTATGCAGAATCCTTCCAAGGAAAATACAACATATATATCTAACGGTTAACATTTCAATTCTTGCAATAAATTATTCGCACAAATCACATAGTACCCCACCTTTTCTTGATAATGTCACCAGATGGGGAACCATTGGTAGGTCCAAATACACTGAGGGGAATGAATCACCTCCTCTAGGCCGACGCCATCTACAATCTGCACCAGAAAGATTTAGCTCAAATTTGGATATATGCATATACTTGGAAAAGCATCATGGCCGCAAAAGTTGTACTATACCTGTTATGAACTACAGAAAAAAATTGTTGAGTATAGCATGTTGAAATTATACTCCATGCTATATCAAATGATTGCATTCATTTTTATTTTTTACCAATTGATTGGTGATAACAACATCCAAAGGAAGGATACAATTCATACAGAAGGTTTTGCATCCATAGCATGACCCCCCATCCCGCATATATTTGCATCATCAAGTTATGGGAGATAATGGGAATAAATTTATCAGTATAAACATCCATCACAACACGCTCCATCCAGTACAATCTATATATGTAACTTGCAGATTGAAGGGACTGGGATGTGTATTACCAAGTGGTAGACGTGATGGACTGGGGCGTGTTGCATCTGTCATCTTCTTCCTCCTCGTCCTCCACTCAGTCCAGGACATGTTGGTGGCGCTAGTGCTACTGCGGCGGCCGCTTGCCGTCCTCGTCGACGACCTAGATGGATTTGTTTTCCTTCGTCTCCGTCGTCTCACTGGTTGCCGCCGCCGGCACCGCTAGGCTGCCTCCCACCCTGGATAGAGAGACCAAGAGCACGGGCGGGAGGGAATCCACAGAGAGAAGGGCGCCCGAGGGGATTGGAAGTGCTCGGGGACGATGTCTAGCGTCGGCTGAGGCTTCTCCGTGGTGTTCCCTAGCAGTGGATGGCATCTCTCCACGGCTCCACCCACTGCTATTCTTCGCCTTGGGCAACTCCGGCCTAGGGTTTGGGTTACGGCGGGGCAGGGAAGGGGAGCGGCAGAGGGAGAGGGAGCTGTGGCGGCAGCGATATGGCACGCAGATAGCCGGTGGTGGCGTGGGTGCGGGGCGGCAAGGGGTGGGGGTGGCGGCAACAGCTCGAGCGGTTGGCGATGGGCTGCTCTCCTTTTTCTCTGTCTTTCTCTCGCTGATTCTAGAACAACGAAGAAGAGCAATTGGGGTGTGTAATGGGCCCCAGCCCAAGATATTTGCCAGCCTCCAGCGGTAAAATTGCAGGGACAGTTAAAAAAAAGTCAAAAAACAGGAAAAATCGAAAGCCTCCCGCTTTAGTATTGTTATTATTACTGATTAGATACATCTGGACAACTAATATGTGACGGAGGAAGCATGTTTGTTTGCTTTGCCAAAGGACGAGATTGGGTTCACTCTCATCAGCGGTGGAAGCGCACCGGACTCTTGTCTCGTCCAAAGCTCTGCAGCCCGGTCGGGGCATCCGGGAACAAACACAACGAGTGGCAATCAATCATGCAACGCTATCCGATTTCGGTAGCCGGAGCTCGGAACTACCCAGAGGGGCCAGCGCGCCGACCGACGGAGAACCTTTTCGTAACCAAACTCGTAACCAAAGAGCACGCGATACGCCAACAGTGCGGGGGCCACCGGCGAAACATGCCGTGCGCACACGTACGCACAAGAGGAACAGAGGAGACGTTCTAGAGGCGTCGCGAGCGCCAACCCCCGAAGCTTCTCCAAATCTCCATTTCCCTTCTTCTCAACACTCGCCGCTGCGACCGCCGCAGAATCCCCCCACACGACACCCACTCCCCTCGCCCTGCTCTGGATTGATTGATTAGCTTCGAGACCAGCCGATCGACGGTCGGTCGTGATCGATGGACGTAGACGCGGCGCCGGCGCTGAAGAGGAAGGACGCGCCGGAGCTTTGGGTGGACGATGATGTCGGCCCCGGGTTCCCCGTCGCCTCCCGCGCCACCAAGATCCGCCGCCTGGTACGTCTCCCCTGGCAACCCAGCCCGAGTCGCTCCCCTCCCCGTTCTCTCCTTCTCGAATTTGCTAATCAAGCCGTGGCGGTGCTTGTGTTTGGTCTTGGGTGTGCGCAGGACCCGGACATGATGCCTGTCGTGCCCGGCGCGGTCGTGCCGCCGCAGCCTCCACCGGGGACGCAGCCGCCGGTGGCGGGCTTCGGGGTTGTCGAGGAGGCGCCTATGTGCGGCGACGTGGCGGTGGTGCCGGTGGACGTGGCGGAGGTGCCGGCCAACGAGGAGAGGGCGATCGTTTTGTACCGGCCCGCCGAGGCCGAGCGCAGGCTGCTGCTCGGCCCGCTCCGGCCGGGCGGCCATCTACGCGTCAACCCCGACTGGATCCAAGCGCTCAACCTCAACGGTAGGTGCCTCCGCGCCTTCCTCCATTGCTTACCGTTACGCCGTTCCCTAATTAATTTGGGCTCATCCCGTCCGAGTTTCGCTTTCGGTTCAATTCATTGCTGTGATGTTTCCAACTGCTTGGATCGATGGAATCTAATCTGCGAGTCGATTCGATTACGCAGGCACGATGCTGCAAGAGGCGAGCAACCACCGCGCGCTGTTCGAGGGGCTCGCCGGAGCCGAGAGCTCCAACCTGGCCATGATCCCGTGGGCGCCGTCCCGCGCGCAGGCGGCGGAGATGATGGAGGCCGAGGACGGCGAGGGCGCGTCCATGGAGGTGGAGCAGGACAGGGCCGAGCAGCAGCTCTCGATGCCCCAGTGGCCGCAGCAGCAGCAGCAGCCGCACTGCATGGTACAGCAGCAGCCGATCCCGGTGGCGTGGTCATTGTGAAGTGCCTCCGGTGTAGTGTTAGGAGGAAAATCCTTAGGTGCAGGTGTCGGTAGTGGTGTGCTTCCTTCCATGGTGGTTTGGTCTGCGCCGCTGTTCTTGGTGCCGTGCGGCGAAGCCCGAGCACAGCAGACGAGGTGCGGAGAGTAGGAGATGGCCTGTTGACACCGTCCGTCCGTTTTAGCGGGAGGGGGGGCATGGCAACGGTGTCTCGTCAGTGGGTCTGAACACCACAACACTAGACAGAGATTTTGGTTTGGACCAGAGCAGAGGACGTGTATGCTCTATGCTGTATCCTGGCCTGGGGCCGTTCCGTTCCATGGGGTCCTCGACTGCTTGTTTCAATCCAGTCCCGGTGTTTTGCCAAAAAGAAGTCGAGACCCAATTGTGTGCATTTCACTTTCACGTACGTTACTCCTTCAAAGTGCTCGCGATAGGGACATTTCTATCTCAAGGAGTGAATTTATGCATTCACAATTACGGATGTAGTAAAAAAAAAAAAAAAAAAAGCTTATGCCAATACGGCGAACTTATCCAAGTACAAAGCATAGAAGAATTATTAATAAAGCAAATAATAGAGATTACAAGGACAAGCAAGGTTCTTCACGTTGTTATCTGCTTTAACTTAGCCAACTTGTCGGTTGCAGACTTCAACTATGAACTTCAAAAGGGTGTTTGTGATGCTTGACAGCTTGAGATATTTCAGAAGAGGATAAACGGCCTTGGAGCAAAGCGTTGATTATGACAAATTTTAGAGCAAAATTTCAGAACAGGATGAACTTTAGAGCAAACAACCTTGAATACTGGTCGTCGATGCCACAGCAAAGTCTTGCTAGCCGTAGAGATTTTTCTTCTTATTACGTCTCTCGTCTTCGACCCTTCAGTAGATTCAGTTCGATTCCGTAATAGATTCAGAACTGCGGTGGAGCTGGCAAACTTGTGTTAACTGATCTTCTATTGATGCTCACCACCAGAGAACAAATTAACTCATCCCTTGGTGTACTGTCAAAATACCTGATCTTTGTTGCATCAAACGAACGCGATCAATCTTGTCTGAAAGTTACAGTCTGCCCAGGCTCTACATTTCGAGGTCGTACCACTGAGAGACTGACTGAGTTGGGCAAGAGCCAGCAGCGTTGCTCGTACAGGTAGCACTTAACTACAGCTTCAGTTTCCAGACCAAGAGTATCACCCACAACTTCCGTGCAGTGGAGCTTGATTACAGGAAAGATGCATGTGGCTAGGAGTTCCAACAGGTATGAGAACAGGGATATTCTTAAAAGACCAGGTCATTGGGAGATTAGAAATCAGCTGGCAAATTTTTTTGCCACCACTAGCCACACTCAGATAGCTATCTATCATATTCCCAGGGAGTTTAATAGCAGGGCTCACAACAATGATGCTAAAGCTAAAATCATGGATGTAACCTGTTCTTCAGATTAATGAAAGGCGCCACCTCTTTGTTCAAAAAAAAAAAAAAGGGTCGTCTATGCAAAGGACGATTCTGGAAGAACATCACACTAAGAAAAAGAAATAGCATAACCGTAAATACTATGGATGAATTACACACAAGTCTAAGCTGAGCATGACTAAGCTAGGAAGGCACAAGTGCGAATTCGAGAAATATACCATAAGCACACAAAGTAAAGCAATCACAGCCAACCAACAGACACAAGGCACACAAAGTAAAGCAATCACAGCCAACCAACAGACACAAGGCTCCCGCAAAAAAAAAAAACCAACAGACACAAGGCATTTGTTAACGAGGTTCGGCAATGTGCCTACATCCCCGGGAGCCGAATTGCGGCGGCTCCATCCGTATATTATCTTATCCACAGTTAGGCAGTACATCAGCGGTATATACCCAGGTATTTAGCCTGTTCTCTGTACACACAACACAACAGTCCATAGGACCATGTCCAGTTCAAGAGATTGATTGTTTGCATTGTTCGTCTTATCGGATATGGTTGAAGCTGTTGAACATGCCGGTGTGGGAAGCCTTGGGTGCAGGCTTGGCTACCTCAGGAGTGCCAAACACGTTCCAGAAGCGGAGGGTCTCGTCCGCAGAAGCCGATGCTACCGTGCAACCATCAGGACTCTGCAGTTCCACAGCGCGAGAAGACGATCAAACAACGAGCAGGTTAACATGTGGATAGTATCTGCAAAAGAAATGGCGAAAAGAATGTACCTGTGCCATGAAAAGAACACGGGAGGTATGGCCAGTGAGTTCAGCCATCTTGACCATCGAAGGGTACTTCCACAATGTCAGCTGGTTCTGAGTGAATCCGTGTGAACTCAGCAGCTCCCTCTCATTCTTGTTCCACAGAAGAGAGCACACCTGTGACCCGGTATCAACCGAGTTCAGGCATGCGCCGGTGTGCGTGTTCCAGAACTTGATGCACCGGTCGCTACCGCCACCGCCGGTTGCCAGCAGGTTGCTCTGGAATGGGCACCATGCGAGCGCCTTCACAGCGGCCGTGTGGTCCTCGAGCCTGTGCAGCCACTGGTTGCGGCCTGCAGACGGCATAGAGGAAGCCATCGACACGTCCCAGATGTGCAAAAGGTTGTCGTTGCCACCGCTCGCCAGTTGCTGCCCTGAGCCAGACCACTTGAGCCCGCACACCTCCTGGCTGTGCCCCTGGTATGTCTGCACGGCATGGTCCCTGATCCGTACGTCGTTGTTCACGATCATACCGTCCATGCCGCCAGTTGTCAGGATGTTGTTGTTCCATGCCAGCGAACCCACCCTTGACTCGTGCACACCTTTCAGAGTTCTCAACTGCATAAAAAGAAGAATGCAGTTAAGCATCTGATCAAGCTCGTTAGGACATAAACAACATTTTGGGATGCTGGAAGTGTATGCTAACCAGGCGGTTGGAGCTGGTGTCCCAGAGCTGGATGTCAGACGAGTTGAGCCCAATAGCAAGATGCCGGCCATCAGGAGCCCAGCTGACGCTGGTGATGGGGCCGTTGTCCTCCTCGACTGTCACAAGCTCAGATGTGGATCCACTTGAGGCATCCCACAGGTACATGGTGTCGCCCAGCGCAATGGACAGCACGTTGCTGCTCCCCCAGTCCATTAGGTTGAGGTAGTAGTCGTCGACGAGGTCCGGTGCATCCAGAGTCCTCTCGGCAGACTGCAATTGTCAAGTGACAGCAGTAACCACCACCAAATGCTACTACAACAGTAGCTTCAATGAGCATTAGTAGAACCTCAAGTATGCGCATACCTGGGGAATGTAGCGCCTCTGCTTGGCCGGCTTGGCCTGGTGAGAAGAAACCGTGTCGGCAGCAAAGACATTCTCTGCCTCCGGCGGCTTGTTCCTGAAGGCGAGGATCCGCGTCCGGTTGTTGAGCAGCTTCTCGGCCAGAAGCCTCCGGTAGGCCTCCTTGGACGGGGATGCCGCTGCGTTCTCCTTGTCCTTCTTGCCCTCCGTCAGCAGGTAGTGAGCCACGTCCATGTCCATCGCTGACCGGTCCGGGATGAACCTGTCTCCCTGCACGCACAGAAGGGGAAAAAACACCCGGTAAGGCATTCCGTCGAACACCTTACGCGCACAAGCAACTGCGGGATCTCGGATCTAAGAACTTACGTAGCACTTGGCCAACGGGTTGCGCGTGCTTAGCGACGGCATGTAGGGGCGCGATCCGGCCTCCTGGAGCGGCGGCCGCTGCACGGCGGCGCGGTTCTTGCCGGAAGAGATCGAGCCTGCGTCCATGGTTAGAAGAAACAGAACAGGCAAACAAATAACAGTAATCGCAGCAAGAAAAGGACTGCAGAAGTAAACGCGAAGCAATCGATCGATCGGGCAAAAATTAGCACGCGGACGGGATGCTGTGATTGAACGAGCGGATTGGCGAGCAGAGACGGGGATCTTTCGAGAGCGAGAGGGATTCGTCTCCCCCGGATCGGCGAGGGGAGGCGGCGGCGAGCACGAGAGGGGAGCAGAGGGAGAGAGAGGAAGTCACAGATTGTTCGATGACTTGTGAGATTTAGGGATTTGATTGCGAGCGGTATTTGTAGGGATCGACGAAGGGGCAACGCACGGCGGGCGGCCGCAAGCTCGCAACGGCTAGTCGCCAGGGAAGAGAGATGGAAAGAAGTGTATATACGCAACCATACGGTGTATTTGGTTTCCGTCAAGAAGTGGAATGGTACGGGTTGGTTCCATCCCCAGGGCCCAGTCCCATGTTTGGATCGTCCAAGAAACCGGAACCAACCGATTCTAGGGAACGGCATATTGCATTTTACTAGCAAAAGGGCGCGTGCGTTGCAACGGGATAAAATAATTATGTATTCAACCACTTATCACAATGACTGTTGAATGTGTGCAGATTTCGACCGTCTTGTCACTGGTTAGTGTACGATTATTGGATAACAAAAGGGTGTGGCAAGGTCTAAGTCGACTGAGATTTAACCAAGTCTCAGTCAGGTGACATAACATGCAAGAGAGAAAAAAAAACTGAATTTCTTTTGCACGAATCTCAATATAAGATCTCACGAATATAGCATCGACTGAGACTTCGTTAAGTCTCGACTTAGCAAGACTGCAATGTAAATCTTTATGAGGTAATTCCACATAAATAATTCTAATTATAATGCATAGACTAATTCTCACATGGTAAATTGTTCTAAGAACAAAATATAACCATCTAGGTGAACATGCTACTGGGCTCTAGTTATGAATGGAGTAGCACCGGCACCGTCCACAAATTTCATTTCATTCAAATAAACATGAAGATATTTGTCTAACCTTGATTGCCTGGAAGAAGAAATAAAAACATTATCATGCTCAGGCAATATTCTTAAGAAACACGAGACACAAGTAAATGCATTAGAAACCAAACAAATATATTAGTCTATGGATCTAACATACTTTTCTGCATATCACCGACATGGTTATTGATCCAGTTGCCAAAAATGAACGACTACGCCTCCCGTGCAGAAGGTCAGTGAACTCAGAGAGAACAGGGAGCAATCTCCAGAATCCTGTAAGCTACCTTCCAAAGTAGCAGATTCCAGTAAGATATTTTGATTAACCTACTTAGCTGTGTCCATTTGGAAGTATGCTGCTAGATGAATTGTACTTGTTTTTTTTTTTTTTTGAACTAATAATTCAGAATGGGATCTCTTTCAGAAAACAACTCCTTTAGTGTAATGGCTGAAGGACATCAACGTTTGGGAAAATTGCAGCTACCACCGCTATCTCCAGGTGACCATGTCCACTTCTTCACAACATTCAATTGGAGCTCACTGTTCACCATCTGCATGAACCACATTGGAGCTCGTACACATCTGTAAATCAACCAGCACACCAGCCCCAAGCACTGATCCAATTTCTATAATAAATCAACCATGAAGAGCAGCCCCACTCTCTTAAAAATCCCCAATCTATCTGCTCTCCTTCCTCACCCATCCCAATCTCCTTTTCCTTAAAAAAGAAGACTATCATATTTGAAATATTTGTCATGTATTATTTACTTATTTTAATTCAGGCTAGAACAACACATTCTGTGGTTGTTATCTTTTAGTAACAAATGAGGTATTCTAGACACGAAATAAAAGAATAATTAGATCATAGTTTATTTGGTATGTTTTGTTCTATCTGTAACCATGAAAATTCAAGATATTTCTTATGTTCGTGTTAAACATAATCATGCATGTATACAAGATGCTTGTAATAAGTTATATCAGTATGGAATATTGCACTAAAAATGATGTTTCCAATAGTTACTTTCTCCTTAGAAGGCAAACATAAAATATAGACATGCACATTGGTAGCTAGCGCCTGTTCTATATTTGATGGATATAAGACTTAACTCTTCATATTTGATGGATATTGCGACAACATTGGACCATGTTGGCTATAATAAAAAGTAAATTTAAGCATGAGACCAAATCTTATCGTCCATGTATATAACTTCTGTAGTCTAGCCTGCATGCTCTGCCGCTTCGCCATAATCAAGTCATCTAGTTCAGCTGTAAGCATAAAACAAATATAACTGAGCAAAACAAAGACCAGTGAACTATTGGAAGTTTAGTCGGTTTTCTAGTGGTCTTTTTGTGGAATCGTCGTTGGCCTAAAAAAGATCAAATAAGGCAATGAAAATTAAAATTAAAACAGGGAGAAAGAACAAAAGAAATTGAGAAAACTTACAGTACATAGATCTGTTTCTTCGACGGATTCAGATGGAATTGTTACTGTCCTGAAGAAAACCAAATTAATTTATAGAAAAAGAAAATTCAAGGGATGTACAGGAAAATTTCTTGTTTCGTACAGGATATTGAGGATTGAGTAGAGGTCACTTACGTGTTAGTGAAAGGAGGCACAACGTCATGGAAAGCCATCAGTAGATGGAGGAGAAGTACGTGTCTTTACACACGCATTGATCGGTACGTACGAAAAGACAGGAACATGGAGCTAGAGCGTCTCACCGGCGGCGGCATCATGTTGCCGAACTCATCTACCCACACAAGGCACCAACTCACGTCCCCTTTTCGCTGCTGCTGCACAGGTTTGTGTACGTACACCACGCACCAGCAGTTGGCGGCGCAATCCTCGGCGCTCCGCTGCCGGCGTCAAGCGGGAGCTTTTCTGGCACATTCACGCTCGGGATCGTCAAGGAACTCTCCCTGCAGCCGCTGACACACGCCGATGCACAGGGTGATCTTTCCGTCGTTGTCGACGATTGTCGTCTTGATTACCGTGTCGGCGCGGCAGAGCTGATGAGCCAGAAACCTCTTCCGAGGTACTGCACGACATAGATGGCGATGTCGAGTTCGGGAACAGAGATCGCCTGTAGCGGCGCGATTGGGAGGGGCGGCGGGCTCCTGGTTTTTAGGGGCGTTGGATACGTGCATCGATCTATGAGTTTGTACTGGACACAGTTTCCTATCCTAGCGGGGTGTGATTTTTGCTGGACTCTTGGATATAGGATTTTTTTTTTTGAACACAGTACAGACGCAAGCGCTCATATACACGCGCATACACTCACCCCTATGAACGCACACACGCACACCCTACCCCTATGAGCACCTCCGAGAGACTGAGCCGGCATATCATCTTGAAATTTACGAAGTCACCGTAGGCACCTCGTCATCGACGGGAACGTCTTCTCCCACTGAATGCGCCTCGCCGGAAATCCTGAAATAATCACAGGAATAAATGCGAGCACCAGGATTTGAACCCTGGTGGGCTGAAGATACCACAATCCCTCTAACCATCCAACCACAGGTTGGTTCGCCTCTTGGATATAGGATTGGGGCAAACATGCAGAGAATAAAGCCCACCAGATGGCTTCATGCGATCTGTTTTGATTTTTTTTTAACGAACGACTGGTGGACGGACGAAAGGCTATCGACGTACGAAAGGAAAAAAAAGGCTTTGACGTACCAAAGCGGACCAAAATTACGGTGGTAAGAAGCAATAGCCCCTTTATTATTATTATTATTATTAATTATATTATTATTATTATTATTATTATTATTATTATTATTATTATTATTATTATTATTATTATTATTATTAGGTAAAGATAAAGATAAAGATGTCAGTTCTGAGCAGTGTCTCGAAATCAAGCGGACCACGCGAAACCGCTCGCTCCCACAACCACAGCAGCAAGAAGCCGCCGCCGCCACAAGGCATCCAGCGCGTGCCGCCGGGAGCGTCGCCTTCAGTCGGCCGCAACGAAGTAGAATTACATTTAATTGTTTTCTACGCCGAGTCAGTTAATTGTTTAACTATATCGTTCGGCCGCCACTCTATCCACGTGGGGAGTGCGCTAGCATTAGTAGCATGTATCTAAACTTTGATTACCGGCACGTGCAATGATTAACACTAATGCTGATGCAAAGAGAACTCACTTGTGGTGAGAAACTGAAGAAGTGTTGGCGAAGGGTTGAGGGAGCTCGAAGGGGTTGGTACCACTGAACAAGCTGTGCTTCGGTACAACCCCTAGAAAACTTTAGAAAGGGTGTTTCTGTCTACCCACATAAATCAAGAGATAAATCTGTGATTGCATGGCGAGCCTGATAAGCCACTCCAAACCAATCAAAAAAGAGATCAATCTGTGACTTGTTGACGTTGAGTAATTAACAAACCCGGTGTTGTTCTCTTCTATTCACGGTCCGCTTGCTCCCCACCCGCGTTCTCCCTCGCGTCCTGTCTGTCCGCTCCCAGTTTACTCCCCAGCTCTTTGTTGCTCATGCTCGCCCATGTGTGCACTGCCCGCCGGCTGGCGGCCCAACTTGTTTGGCTCCGTCCGCTCGGTGCCAGCAGATTAGCACATCGATGCATCCGCTGGCAGTACCAACTGCACATCAAAGAACATCGGATTAGTACGTCGACATGGATAGAAAAATATGAAACTCACACAAATGGAATTTGCAGTTATCAACAAACACTAATCTGAATATCTCACGTAGTGCAGGGGTGCTCTGAATATCATTGTGTTACAGAAATAATGTTCCTTTCTCAGTCTACTACTGGGTGCAGAATCCATCGACCACCATGATCCTCTGTCGCATTAAAACTGTTGTACATCATCAGATTAGAGTCTCTGTTCCCGTTGATAAATTGTGTAACACTCTGAAACACAAAATTGTATTATCCCGTTGTCAACGAAGTAAAGAAAGAACAAGTTAACTTCATACCCCCATATTTATGAAAAATATTTAGTCAACAAGAACATGTATACTTGCCCCACTTCATTGCAAACCAATTACGAAGAATCTCAAATATTTTGTATTCCTTTTAGGTTTCCCTTACATGCTGCGGGCAGAGTATGATACTTATCTGAAATAACTAAAGGCACAAGAAAAGCTAGTGAAGAAGGAAGAAAATTTAATCTAACCTCGCTCAATCTGGTGTATTTCCTTGAGCACCCGTGTGAGTGTCTTCTCTCTTCTTCTTGGACTCGTCAACTTCGTACGCATGGGGCACCGGCAAGTTCTCCAATGAGGACAGTAGCTCTCACCCACGACCTCCTTGATGTCGTTGGCGAAGTAACGGGGTGACAGCGTGGAATTGCTTGGTCGCTTGTGTGGGTGACCTCAGGGCGTCGCTGATGGGTGCTCACAGAGGAGCGCGTGATGTCGGTGTAGGTGGATCTAGAGAACAAGAATTCAACATACAATTAAAAACTGCACATACAGACTATACATGCCCTCCATATGTCTCAATTCAGATTATACATGTTTTACCTACATCTCAATACTCAACATAATGTTGGTCATTCTCTCAAAAAAAACATAATGTTGGTCGCTCAGATTGTCCTCCTCGCCTTCTACAATTTTTCTGTTCGTGTACGCTACACTATTCCCTGCTCAAAAAACAGTTACGGATTAGTGCAAATGGATAAAATAGAGAGGACAGAAAAATGACTGGTACAACTCCTAGCCACATCTCTCCCGAATTCATCTCTATCGCTGACCAAATAGCAAAATCGCCTGCTCCCTAGCCTCTCAACCACGCGAGGTGTAAAGACAACAGCCGCCAGGCGTCGCCTCTGCTTCCCCTATCCACCACACAACATGCAGTGCACTTAGAAATACCACATGATTCAAAGAACAACATGTACAAGACTAAGAGAACTACCAGATGATTCAGAGAAAACCCATTGCGTTCATCGCGCACTGTCAGCACGCAGCAAGCATGATTCAAAAATGAAGAAAGAACCAACTTTGGGGAAACAGTACCATGACCAAACGAACCTAGTAATATCTTACATCGTCAAACTTGTAGTTTGTCAAGGTCCACTTTCGGAGCAAGAATCAAAGGCACGGCTCCTGCAGTTCCAACCCAATGAGACGGAATTAAACACCGAGACCGAAAATAATAGCCAGGTTAAAAGAGATAGGATAAAGCCAGTTAAGAGGTCCTGAATAATTATTTATACTTGGGGCCCAAGTTGTGCATTATTTTCCAGTTTTAGAAGCATGATGGAGGCAGTGGATATGAATTGTGCCTTTTATAAACAAACGCTTTAGAAACAGAGGCACTCCTGAATCATGTTTATCTCCGGGTGCATGAATTCCAAGTAGTGCACCTACGTGTGGGGTAATGAAAGAACGACCTTCAGTCATCCTTCCTTTAGAGACAGCGCTTTCATAGACCAGAAAACAAAAGCTGTCCTTGCTGCCGATTTGCATCAATCATCCATGGATAAAATGTCCGACGGCACAGCTAGATAGCTTCGTTCATTGATAAATAAATCCAGTGAAAGTAGGTGGGAGGCGGCCAAAAAGAGTTCACTTTGAGAGTCCGGTCAGAACCGTTCGCCTCGCCCGGGTATGGGCTGGCTGGTCAGGACCATTCGCCTCGCCCGAGTATGGGCTGGTCGGTCAAGACCGTCCGTCTCACCCAGGTACGCGCTCTCCGGACAGGACCATTCGCCTCAGCCCGGTACGGGCTGGCCGGTCAGGACCGTCCGTCTCACCGGGTACGCGCTCTCCGGCCAGGACCATTCGCCTCGGCCGGGTATAGGCTGGCCGGTCAGGACCGTCCGGCCCTCCCGGGTACGTGCTGGCCGGCCGTTCACCTCGCCCGGGTATGCGCTGGCTGAGCAGGACCGTTCGCCTCGCCCGGGTACACGCTGGCCGGTCAGGACCGTCTGCCTTGCCCTCATTGTCTTTACTTTTTTTTGCCTAAATATGTTGCAGAGTATCGAATGGCAAATTTATGCATACCAAAGTAATATAAATCTCATTCAAATGAGTCGATTTCCTAGAATAATAATGTCTTAACGACTGAAAGTTCCGTTCTATCTAACCTCAATCAATCTGAAATAATGCGGCCTCCACATAAATCTACAACACTGCTCAAGTTGCGGCCTCAGAAGCAAGCATCATGCGCTGCCGATGCTGAAAATTGATGTATATATATTAACCCCACCGATCCAATAAGGTAAATACATTTGTGACAAGAAATAAACTTTGCTTAGACCCAAAAGTAAGCTAGCTTAAAATAAATCCTTACTGATGGCGCTGAGTCATATAGGAGTTGCCCATAGCTTTTGCACTTCCTCTCTGCATGAAATCCTCTGCAATCAAAATCAATCACCATGACATAAATCAACAATATATACTCTCCATTACGAACATACAGAATGGGGAGAATAAAAACACCTTGATGTGTTCATATCATCCATGAATCGTATTTCTCAACTGTGGTCAGACAAAAAAATTAGGATGATTAAAATGAATTAGGAGGATTAGCCTGGATGGGGAGGGTGTCGTCTAGAGCGGTCGGGAGTGGTCGCTGTAGGTCAGCCTCCCTCCTCAGCTTCTTGGCGGACGAGGGCGGCTATGCAGCAGCCGACAAGGATGGTGTGATGGAGATGATGAGCAGCCTCCTGCCTCCCCTGCTCCCCCACGATCCTGCTCGACGCCCGCGCTGCCCGTTCACCACCGCTGTCGCTTGCCAAGTCGAGAGAGAGAGAGAGAGAGAGAGCGGAAAAAAAATAGTGGAGGGAGTACCAGCAGAGCTCGACGCGCTAGGGGCGGCTACGATGGCCTCCCCACCTTGAGCTCCAAATCCATCCCGTCACCCGTGTTCCTCCCTCGTCTGGTCATGGAGCTCAGCTCATCATCTCCTTCCCGCTTTCCAGATCGAAACATGAGAGGGCACACAGTGGGGCGGGGTGGGGGAAAGTGAGGAGAGGTGGCGGCGGGGCAGCGAGGGTAAGAAACCCTAGCGACGGCCGGGCATGGTGGTGGGGGTTTGGCAGCGGGGTGCGGCGTGCGGCGGCGGCTACGGGCGGAGAAGGGGAGACGAGCGATGGCTTGGCTAGGGATTGAGGGAGGCGTGGGTGAGGAGTCTGGCAGCGGCGCTGTTGGAGGTAGGTCAGTTTTTTTATTTTGAGGAAAAAACCATCAGGCTTGCGGTGGAAAAATCGGTGGGAGGGAGAGGGGCGCGGGGGGCGATTTCCTTTCGATCTAAGAGGGGGTGGAGACGAAGAGACGACGTATGGACTGCTCCTTTTAGGATCTAAGAGGGGGTGGAGACGAAGAGACGACGTACGGACTGTTCCTTTAGGAATAGAGATTCTGGCATTATGTCCCTGGGACCGTTCCATCCTACCTCATTCTCTTCTAGGCAAACACCAATATGGAATCATTCCATTCCTTGGGAATGGTCAATGACATTTTACTTGGTTTTAAAACCAAACACACCCTAAGGACATCGTCTCCGAGGTCGTGCATCAAGATATTCGTAAATGTATGTCTAGACATCGTGGTCCAGAGACTTTGTGTCATCCAACGTCGTGCATCAAACGTCCATGGATCGGTACGAATGTCTGAATTCTCGCACTAGACGTGAAGATGGACATGGATCCTCGACGGTTAATCCGTTTTGGGACATAGACGTGAAGATGAATGTGTGGAAGTTAAAAATCCTGAGCAAAATCGAGTTATTTTTATGGAAAGCACTTCATGGTACTGTTCCATGTTACAGGGTTCTTGCTTCAAGGCGCATACTAGTTTCGGCTCGATGTCCTATCTGCCTTGAAGGACTTGAAGACATTCGCCATGTTTTGCGTCGAGCTCGTCAAGTATGGAAGGCGATGGTCCTGGATGGTATCATCGAACATGCTGTTCCCTCTGATCGGTCAGGCTCGGTCATCCTGGAAAGTTTGTTGTGTAACCCAACAAGGAGTTCATCGGTACTCGGAATGCTGGGATTACAAGGATCAGTTGCCTGCTGGTATATCTGGTGGCAGCGAAGACAATTTGTCAAAGGCGAGCAGGTGACGGCTCCCCTCCCCTGGGCAGCTTTCGCGATACAAGCTCTAACTTCCAACTATGGTGCTGTGAAATCCACTAGCAGATCGAAGGAAGTCGTATGGACCAAACCAAGATCAGGGTTCTACAAGCTCAACATGGGTGCTTCTTTTCATGATGATGTTACGAGAGCTGTGGGTGTGGTTCTGCGGAACAAGTTAGGCGATGCTATTACAGGTGCAGCTAACCCGATAGAGCATGTGATGGACGCAACATCCGCAGAAGCTTTGGCTTTACTCAAGGGACTTGATGTCCTTGAAACTCTGGGATGCTCTGGAGTGGTGGTGGAATCAGACTCGCTGGAGCATGCAATGGAGAACTAGAATTGTTCGGCCCTTTCTCAGCTACAATGGCGAAAGTCTTTGCTAAAGGAATTGTTTTGAGAGCGCGGACTTTTCTCCAGGGTGAAAACCTAAGATCTTGGATCGGGCAACGACGGCGCTTGTGCACTGTTCCCTTCTTGGAGGCGTTGCTTTTGGAGACCTTTTATGTTTTCCAGGTGTTGTATTTGGTGGTGGTATGAGTGCTGCTATTGAGAGGAGTTGATCGCTGTGGCGGGACCTTTGTTTTTTTATTTCTTTTTATTTTCTTCTTTGGTTGTGTGCATCCTGGATGTCTTTGCAACATCTTGTAGGTGCAGAGGCTGGGTGTAATTGATATCTTCGCGATATTAATATATTCCCCTTTTCAAAAAAAAATAGCATTGCCCTAGGAATGCCAACCAGGTGGCACATAGCTTAGCAAAATACTCGTAGATTCAAACTCAGCTATAAAGTGCGCCCAGATGACATTCCTCTAAAAAAAAGACGTGTGCATGTTACTATTCTAAGTTACTCCCCACTATGACTAGCCTAATAAAATGAGTTAGTTTAATTGGACTTTTTCATACCAAGTAGACTAGTGTTTCTCACTTGCTTTGGCACTAATGTACTATTATCTTGTCTATTAAAAAACATGGTTATTCAGAAAAAACTAAATAATTGCCCATGCGTTGTAGTAGATTAGCTACTGATTTACTTGCCCATATTACTATGATTGCGTAAAAAATAGGGTTTATTTGTTCTTTTATTTGATAAGCATTTATTGAACTATCAAAGAAAAAAATCATATATAGAAAGTCATAAAAGGTGGGGCAATTGATGCGGTTTTTCAGGAAAAAAAAACGAAGTTGTGAGGAAAAAAACGAGAGAGAGGAGGTGAAAACTTACTTAAGGTTAGACGAAGGACGAGTGGAGGATAAAACCTTATCTGTAGGAGGAGAGATGCTAGGTTCGCCACATCTACTCCTCCGATTTTTTCCTCCGCACGCTCCTATCCTAGCTTTTTAAAAAGATTTTTTTGATAATCTCAACCGATGCCGTACAAAACCAATGTATATAGAGTAACGTGAAATATTATGAACCCAATCTATACTTTACTTTCCTTGTCTTACTCATTCTCAGAATACAAAAAGATAACATCCTTCAATTTATAGAAAGTATCATCTAGCGTTGGACGGAAGGATCACGTTAATTATGGGGAGTATTTTTTTTTACGATATTGACTATAACATGTGTAGTATGATTAAATACCTCAAACGAGGATCGCCTTAATTTAGGAAAAAATATCATTTACGCCGGCTCCTCCTAGATCTCTCATTTCCTTTTCATCGTCTCCACGTTCTACCACAGGATCCTACCTGACGACGATCCTACTTGACGACGTTGACGTACCAGCCATAGAAAAAAAACACTTGACATGTTTCTGTTGAGGCACTCGTAATCTCTACTACTTAAAAAAAAGTATCGATCATTTTCCTGTCAGCTACTAGAACTCTTCGTTAACCGGCTCATCCCCTCCCACCACATCCATCTACCTTTTTTTTTTCATCATATCGTTTAATTTCAACCACGCCATATTGGCTGCACATTCTACGCCCCTCAATCACATTAATTATTTACCTTTTGTAGCACTACATCTCCACCTTAATTAACTTACCTTTTGCAATAAGATGTGATTACACCGCTCAATTCCATGCCATATTACACCACACCGTCCCATACGCCACTCAATCACATTAATTTACTTACCATGCGTGACCTAATCCACCAAATTTATTGATATAAAAAATATTTGGCCCCTGTGACAACGCGCTTGCACATACCTAGTTGGTATTAAATCAAAATATGTTTGCAACGCATAGACAATCAGCTAGTATTCTTTCTCAGCAAGAGAGATTAAAAACACTCGGTGCTAGTTCTATCTAGATCTAACTCATTCTATGGTTGGATGGTTAGGAGGACAGTGATATCTTCAGCCCATCGGTGTTCAAGTCTTGCTGCTTGCATTATCCTGGATTTATTTCAGGATTTCCGGCGATGCGCGTTCAGTGGGAGTAGACGTTCCCGTCGACTACGAGACGCCTGTGGTGGCTTCGTCAATCTCAAGATGATGATATGCCGGCTCAGTCTCTCGGAGGTGTTCATAGGGGTAGGGTGTGCGTGTATGTATTCATAGGGGTGAGTGTACGCACGTATATATGAGAAAAAAAGATCTAACTCCTCCATTGCTTAAGGGCCTAGGTCATGCATGGGATTTTTTTTCTCTCAAGAGGATGATCTTGTCTCAAATGGGTTATGAAAAACCTAACTTGAATAATACCATGACCAAATGAAGCTCAAGTTCGGCCCAGCCCTCGGGCTCTCGTGTTGGGCTGATCATATTGTTTATTTTAGGAGTGCACTACGGGTCGACCATGTGATAATAGGACCAGATGGACGACCTTTGCAACCATTGGATGACGCGTGCAACAACCGTCCGATCTGTGTCGCGTCAATGGCTCTGCTGCGCCCCACCGCTTTGCAATAAAGCTCAGGTTTGCGCTTAGTGGTATGCAACATGAGCTGTGTTGCGCTCCGTCCAAGCGTTTTCAACCTTCGCAACGTGACACATGCTAGCAAGCTGGGACAGAAGGGAAATAGATCTACGCCGTTGGGACAAAAAATGAAAAGAGCTATGACCTCACCCATGTCGCGGTTGCTGCCAGCGCAACTTCACTCATGTTGCGCTCGCCATTGCAACATCACCCATGCCTTGCACGATCGGTGGCTTGCCGGTGCCCTGTAACTGGAGCTTGAGGATCACCAATTTTGGGTCCCCATGTCAATGTCCGAAGGTTGCAACGTCCTCTTTGCAACATCGATGGCGTCGGCCCATCGTCGCGGAGGACAACAACATCTCGCGGTGCTTGCCGAGGAGAATACGGTGGAGACATGGCTCGTCGAAGATGGAAGAGGGCGACATGGCACAGTGCAAAAGCTGAGAGCGAGAGAGATTGGGGAAGACGACCTGGCGCTCGGGAATACGGTTTGCGACGGAGGAAGATAAGCGGTGCATGTCATCTCACTTCCTATTTGGAAAGAGATGTAATTTGATGCATAGTATAGAATTTTTTTCATTAAGTCTAGGCAAAAAAAATTTTCCTTTGAAATGTGAAGAATTGATTTCTATCCTACATAGGAATAGGAAATCCATTCCTGCAGACCGAAGGGCTTCAAAAGAATTTTTACTTTGAAAATCCTATCATATAGAATACAATTAAAAGGAGGCCTGAGTGGATTTGTCGGATGAGGGAGAGCATTTCCCTTAGAGCACCTACAACCGGACTTGGCAAATCCGGCCCGTCAAACGCCCGCGGACGCGACCGGCCGCGTCCGCGAGCACTAACCGGTCACACCTCATACTTTGTGCTATGCATCCGAGTCTCTTATATTTCACCCCCTAGATCCATACAAACCATGTAAAAGAAATCCTACTCACATCACGCTAGCCTAACTACGCTTCATCGTTGGAGATGTCCACGACGTCGGTGTCGGGCGCCGGGTAGATGGGCGCGTAGGAGCGCTCCGGCTCCTCCTCCTCCCAGTCCTCCCCTGGATCCACAGCGTCCGAATCTGCTCAAGGAGCCGCAACCGGCGCTCCGCGTTAGATATGGGTAGGTTCTTACCCGGCGGCGTGGGGGCATGGCTACTAGTGGTGGCGGACGGCGAGTGGAAAGTGGCGGCAGCGGCGGACGGGAGGTGGAAATGTGGACGGGTAGGGTTTTGGTGCCGACGGTCGGCTTAAATAGCCGGGCTAGGGCACTACGCGGTTCGCCGGAGCGGCGCCACGGGACGCCATCGGTCCGACGGAGGAGATGAGTGTCGGACCGTCGGGTTTCAGAGTGTTTTCCTATGGGACCCCGTCGTCGGTCCGACGTGGCGAATGCGGCCGGTCGCTCCGGGCCACCCCATACCCGCCCCAGATTTGGGTTGGACATAAGGCGTGCCGGTCAGCCCGGGCATTTGATGCGTCCGTCTGGGTCAGTTTTTTTTTGACCGGTCATTGGCCAGGTCGTCTGCCTGGACGTTTGAGGGGGTATGGGTGTCCGGCTGTAGATGCTCTTGCTTACTTTTAGGCCAACTCCAACGTACGACCCCATCCGGTCCGGGTGTGTCTGTTTTGGCCCAGACGGACAGACGACACGACCCAACGCGCGACCGCATCCGCAAAAAATGTTCGTTTCTGGTCCGTCTCGACCCATCTTGGGCGCAAATTTGATCGGGCTTTGCGGTCAAACGGACACAGAACGGATGCGCACGCGTCCTCTCGCCATCCGCCTCGGGCCCGCGTGTCGGCCGTCCAACTACCTCCCACCGACCCCATTTAATCCACACGAGTGGACGGGCCCGCCGGTCAGTCACCCAACCGCCCCTGCCCGCGTCCTTTTTTATGGCGAAGCCGTGGACTGGCGAGTCCACTTCCACTTCCCCACTCCATTGCTCCCTCCGTGCCCGACACCAAACCCTAGCCGCCCCACCTCGCTCACCGTCGGCCGTCGCGATGGGCTTCTGGAAGTGGGTGCCGGGCAAGCACGACCACGAGGCAGGTGCTACTTGTGAGCTGCGTTGGGATTTCCCCGAAGAGGAGGGGATGATGCAGTACAGTAGAGATAAATATTTCCCTCAGTTATGAAACCAAGGTTATCAATCTAGTAGGATAATCACGCAACAACTCGTTAGCAGTACCTGCACACAAAACAACAAATCCTTGCACCCAACGCGAACAAGGGGTTGTCAATCCCTTGGCGGTTAATTGCAAGATTAAATTGTATGGTGATAGATAGATCGAACAAAATACAAAATAAAATAAATAAAGTAAAATTGCAGCAAGGTGTTTTTAGGATTTTCAATATATGATTAAGGTAGACCTAGGGGCCATAGTTTTCACTAGAGGCTTCTCTCTTGAAAATAGCATACGGTGGGTGAATAAATTACTGTTGGGCAATTGATAGAAAAGCAAATAATCATGACGATATCCAAGGCAATGATCATGTATATAGGCATCACGTCCGAAACAAGTAGATCGAAACGATTCTGCATCTACTACTATTACTCCACACATCGACCGCTATACAGCATGCATCTAGTGTATTAAGTTCATAAAGAACGGAGTAACGCCTTAAGCAAGATGACATGATGTAGACAAAGTAAACTCACGCATGAATAAACCCATCTTTTTACCCTTAATAGCAACGATACATACATGTCATGTCCCTTTCTGTCACTGGGATTGAGCACCGCAAGATCGAACCCATTACAAAGCACCTCTCTCATTGCAAGATAAATCAATCTAATTGGCCAAACCAAATCAATAGATCGGAGAGAAATACGAAGCTATAACAATCATGCATAAAAGAGTTCAGAGAAAACTCAAATAATATTCATGGATAATCTGATCATAAACTCACAATTCATCGGATCCCAACAAACACACCGCAAAAAGTGATTACATCGGATAGAACTCCAAGAACATCGAGGAGAACATTGTATTGAAGATCAAAAAGAGAGAAGAAGCCATCTAGCTACTAACTATGGACCCAAAGGTCTGTGGTAAACTACTCACGCATCATCGGAAGGGTAGCAAGATTGATGTAGAGCCCCTCCGTGATCGATTCCCGCTCCGGCAGAGTACCGGAAAAGGCCTCTAGATGGGATCTCTCGAGAACAGGAACTTGCGGCAGCGGAAAAAGTATTTCGTGGACACCTCTATTGGTTTCCCAATTTTAGAGAATTTGTAGAGGTGGAATTAGGTCAAACGGAGCAGAGGTGGGCCCACGAGGCACCAGGGCGCGCCGCGCGCCCTGGTGCCTCGTGGCCACCTCCTCTGTCTTCTGGCCCTTTCCCGAAGCTTCTAGTGTCTCTTATGTCCGGAAAAAAATCTCAAAAAAGTTTCGTGGCATTTGGACTTCATTTGGTACTCATATTCTGGAAAACCAAAAACAGGCAAAAAACAGCAACTGGCACTGGGCACTAAGTTAATAGGTTAGTCCCAAAAAATGATATATCTTGTAAATGTATATACAAACATCCAAGATTGATACTATAATAGCATGGAACAATCAAAAATTATAGATACGTTGGAGACGTATCAAGCATCCCCAAGCTTAATTCCTGCTCGTCCTCGAGTGGGTAAATGATAAAAACAGAATTTTTAATGTGGAATGCTACCAATCATATTCATCATATACTTTTTTCTTTGTAGCATGGACATTTGGACTTGAATGATTCAAAGCAATAGTCTATAGTTTGATATGAATACATAAATACTCAAGCATACTAACAAGCAACCATGTTTTTCAAAATATCAACGCTAAAGAAAGTAATCCCTAGCCCATTATGCTCAATCATTGATTCATTCATGAAACACACTCAATATTAGCTACACACAATGCACAAGTATGACAATAGTGCTCTCTAGTTGGTGCTTTGTAAGAGAAGATGGAGACTCAAAATAAGAATAAAAATTGCATAAAAGTAAATAGATAGGCCATTCGCAAAGGGAAGCAGAGATTTGCAGATGTGCCAGAGCTCAAAGCTTAAATTAGAGAGATAAAATTATTTTGAGAGGCATGCTTTTCCTGTCAACGAAAACGACCGAGAATTCCCAATATCTTCCATGCTAGACACATCATAGGCGGTTCCCAAACAGAAAATAAAGTTTATTTCCTTTCCACCATTCTTTCACAATCCATGGCTAGCCGTATCCACGGGTGCCCTCCATACCAACACTTTCCAAGGAATTTGTTATTAATATTTTTGATTCATTGTGGGACTGGGCATTCCTATTACCTGCCACTCTCTCGTGCAATGACAAGTGAATAAACACTCATCGTGAGAATAACACACCTAGCATGGAAAATATTGGCCACCCCCTGCCGCTTCATGAGCGGTACGGGCACACAAAACGGAAAATTATTTAAAAAAATTAGAGTTGGCACATGCAAATTTACTTGGAACGGCATTGAAATACCGCATATAGGTAGATATGGTGGACTCATTTGGCACAACTTGGGTTTAAGGAATTGGATGCACAAGCAGTATTCCTGCTTAGTACAAATGAAGGCTAGCAAATAGATTGAGAAGCGACCAACCAAAAAGCGAAAACGGCCATGAACATGCATTGAACATAACTAACACCGAATAATGCACCATAAGTAGGATATAATTTCGTTGCATAACTATTGACTTTATGTGCATGCATAGGGAATCACAAACCTTAACACCAATATTCTTACTAAATCACAATTACTCACTAACATGACTCACATATTATCATCTCCATATCGCAAAACTATTGCAAGGAATCAAACTTATTATATCCAATGATCTTTCATGAAAGTTTTTAGTATATCCCTCTTGAATACTCATCACTTTGGGACCAAATTCATATCTTGTGCAAATTACCATTACTATTATCAACTCTCAAAAAGATATAAGTGAACCATGAGAGTGCAAATATTTCTTCAAAATTTAATCTTATCAACTCTCAAAATAATATAAGTGAAGCATGAGAGTTCAAATATTTCTTCAAAATATAGCCACCGCCGTGCTCAAAAAGATTTAAGTGAAGCACTAGAGCAACTGCCTAGCTCAAAAAATTTAAGTGAAGCACATAGAGTATTCTAATAAATCATGATAAACGTGTGGCTCTCTCAAATAGGTGTGTCCAGCAAAGATGATTGTGATAAACTAAAAATATAACAAAGCAAAGACTCATATAATACACGACGCTCCAAGTAAAACACACGTCATGTGATGAATAAAAATATAGCTCCAAGTAAAATTACCGATAGTTGGTAGAAGAAAGAGGGGATGTCTTCCGGGGCATCCCCAAGCTTAGACGCTTGAGTCTTCCTTAAATATTACCTTGGGGTGCCTTGGGCATCCGCAAGCTTAGGCTCTTGCCACTCCTTATTCCTTCATCTATCGTGATCTCACCCAAAACATGAAAACTTCAATCACACAAAACTCAACGAAACCTTCGTGAGATCCGTTAGTATAACAAATAAATCCTTAACTCTAAGTACTGTAGTAAATTGATTCATATTTAATATTCGCATAATGCTATTGTACTCCAACTTCTCCATGACTCATACCCCCCGATACGATCCATAGATTCATCAAAATAAGCAAACTATGCAACAAAAACAGAATCTGTCTAAAACAGAACAGTCTGTAAAGATCTATTTAAAAACTATAATTCTGTAACTCCAAAAATTCTGAAAAATTATGAAAACTTGGTCAATTCATATACCAATACTGTGTAAAAAATTCAGATTTTTATGACGCTCCAGTACAGAATTAAAATTCCAGCACTGGACGCAAAACTTTTTGTTTTCCAAACAGCATCAATTATACTATCTTCCAAATCATCCCAAATGCATTACTTGGCACAGACACTAATTAAAACATAAAAACACAATCATAACAGTAGCATAATTGTGTAAACACACAAGAACTTATTTTATCCATTGGGTTGTCTCCCAACAAGCTCTTTCTTTATAGCCATTAAGATAGGCTTGAGATTTCAATGATGCTCTCATGAAAGATAATAATAGAAACACAAGGAGAGCATCATGAAGCATATGAAAAACATACTTAAGTCTAACATACTTCCTATGCATAGGCATTTTATAGGATAATAAATTATCAAGACAAGCAATTTCTAGCATATGCAAATAGGAAGAATGAAGCATGAATAATTTCAACATCACGAGAGGCAATTTAGTAACATGAAGATTTCTATAACCATATTTTCCTCTCTCATAATAATTATATGTAGGATCATAATCAAACTCAACAATATAGCTATCATAAACAATAATCTCTCTATGATCCACATGCATAAAAAATTTATAATCTTCCAAAATAGTGCGATTAACATCAACTAAAGTCATGACCTCTGCTACTTGTGAGCTGCGTTGGTAATTCCCTGAAGAGGAAGGGAGATGCAGTACCGTAGAGATAAGTATTTCCCTCAGTTATATAACCAAGGTTATCAATCCAGTAGGAGAATCACACAACACCTCGTTAGCAGCACCTGCACACAAAACAACAAATCCTTGCACCCAACGCAAACAAGGGGTTGTCAATCCCTCGGCGGTAAGTTGCAAGATTAAATTGTATGTGATAGATAGATAGACTGAAACAAAAATACAAAATAAAATAAATAAAGAAAAAGTGCAACAAGTATTTTTAGGGTTTTAGTATATGATTTAGATAGACTCGGGGGCCATAGTTTTCACTAGAGGCTTCTCTCAAGAAAATAGCATATAGTGGGTTGACAAATTACTGTTGGGCAATTGATAGAAAAGCAAATAATCATGACGATATCCAAGGCAATGATCATGTATATAGGAATCACGTCCGAGACAAGTAGACCGACTCCTGCCTGCATCTACTACTATTACTCCACACATCGACCGCTATCCAGCATGCATCTAGTGTATTAAGTCCATAAAGAACGGAGTAACGCCTTAAGCAAGATGACATGATGTAGACAAAGTAAACTCACGCATGAATAAACCCCATATTTTTACCCTTAATAGCAACGATACATATGTGTCATGTCCCTTTCTGTCACTGGGATTGAGCACCGCAAGATCGAACCCATTACAAAGCACCTCTTCCCATGGCAAGATAAATCAATCTAGTTGGCCAAACGAAATCAATAGATCGGAGAAGAAATACGAAGCTATAATAATCATGCATAAAAGAGATCAGAGAAGACTCAAATAATATTCATGGATAATCTGATCATAAACTCACAATTCATCGGATCCCAACAAACACACCGCAAAAAGTGATTACATCGGATAGAACTCCAAGAACATCGAGGAGAACATTGTATTGAACATCAAAAAGAGAGAAGAAGCCATCTAGCTAATGCCTATGGACCCGAAGGTCTGTGGTAAACTACTCACGCATCATCGGAAGGGCAGCAAGGTTGATGTAGAGCCCCTCCGTGATCGATTCCCCCTCCGGCGGAGTACCGGAGAAGGCCTCCAGATGGGATCTCTCGAGAACAGAAACTTGCGGTGGCGGAAAAAGTATTTCGTGGACTCCCCTGAGGGTTTCTATTTTTTTGGAAATTTATAGTGGTGGAATTAGGTCAAACGGAGATGAGGTGGGCCCATGAGGCACCAGGGCGCGCCTGCCCCCCCCAGGCGCGCCCTGGTGGCTCGTGGCCACCTCCTCTGGCATCTGGTCTTCTCCCGAAGCTTCTAGTGTTGGTATTTTCCATAAAAAATCTCCAAAAAGTTTCGTGGCACTTGGACTTCGTTTGGTATTGATATTCTGTAAAACAAAAACAGGGCAGAAAACAACAACTGGCACTGGGCACTAAGTTAATAGGTTAGTCTCCAAAAATGATATATAATTGCTGTAAATGCATATAAAAACATCCAAGATTGATAATATAACAGCATGGAACAATCAAAATTTATAGATACGTTGGAGACGTATCAGCATCCCCAAGCTTAATTTCTGCTCATCCTCGAGTAGGTAAATGATAAAAACAGAATTTTTGATGTGGAATGCTGCCTATCATATTCATCACATATTCTTTTCTTTTATAGCATGTACATTGGACTTGAATGATTCAAAGCAATAGTCTATAATTTGACATGAAGATATAAATACTCAAGCATACTAACAAGCAACCATGTCTTTCAAAATATCAACGCTAAAGAAAGTTATCCCTAGCCCATTATGCTCAATCATTGATCCATTCATGAAACACACTCAAATATTAGCTACACACAATGCACAAGTATGACAATAGTGCTCTCTAGTTGGTGCTTTATAAGATAAGATGGAGACTCAAAATAAATAAAAATTGCATAAAAGTACATAGATAGGCCCTTCGCAGAGGGAAGCAGAGATTTGCTAATGTGCCAGAGCTCAAAGCTTAAATTAGAGAGATAAAAATATTTTCAGAGGCATGCTTTTCCTGTCAACGAAAACGACCGAGAATTCCCAATATCTTCCATGCTAGACACATCATAGGCGGTTCCCAAACAAAAAGTAAAGTTTATTTCCTTTCAACCATTCTTTCACAATCCATGGCTAGCCGTATCCACGGGTGCCCTCCATACCATTCTCTCGTGCAATGACAAGTGAATAAACACTCATCGTGAGAATAACACACCTAGCATGGAAAATATTGGCCACCCCCTGCCGCTTCATGAGCGGTACGGGCACACAAATCAGAAAAATTATTTTGAAAATTAGAGTTGGCACACGCAAATTTACTTGGAACGGTATTGAAATACCGCATATAGGTAGATATTGTGGACTCATTTGGCACAACTTGGGTTTAAGGAGTTTGGATGCACAAGCAGTATTTCCGCTTAGTACAAATGAAGGCTAGCAAATAGATTGAGAAGCAACCAACCAAAAAGCGAAAACGGTCATAAACATGCATTGAACATAACTAACACCGAATAATGCACCATAAGTAGGATAAAATTTTGTTGCATAACTATTGACTTAACGTGCATGCATAGGGAATCACAAACCTTAACACGAATATTCTTACTAAATCACAATTACTCACTAACATGACTCACATATTATCATTTCCATATCGCAAAACTATTGGACGGAATCACACTTATCATATCCAATGATCTATATGAAAGTTTTTATTATATCCCTCTTGAATATTCATCACTTTGGGACCAAATTCATATCTTGCGCAAATTACCATTACTATCATCAACTCTCAAAAAGATTTAAGTGAAGCATGAGAGTGCAAATATTTCTTCAAAATTTTAATCTTATCAACTCTCAAAATAATATAAGTGAAGCATGAGAGTTTATTTCTTCAAAATTTTAATTTTATCAACTCTCAAAATAATATAAGTGAAGCATGAGAGTTTATTTCTTCAAAATATAGCCACCACCGTGCTCAAAAAGATTTAAGTGAAGCACTAGAGCAACTGCCTAGCTCAAAAAATTTAAGTGAAGCACATAGAGTATTCTAACAAATTATGATAATGTGTGGCTCTCTCAAATTGGTGTGTTCAGCAAAGATGATTGTGACAAACTAAAAAGCAAACAAAGCAAAGACTCATATAATACAAGATGCTCCAAGCAAAACTCACATCATGTGACGAATAAAAATATAGCTCCAAGTAAAATTACCGATGGTTGGTAGAAGAAAGAGGGGATGCCTTCCGGGGCATCCCCAAGCTTAGACGCTTGAGTCTTCCTTGAATATTACTTTGGGGTGCCATGGGCATCCCCAAGCTTAGGATCTTGCCACTCCTTATTCCTTCATCCATCGTGATCTCACCCAAAACTTGAAAACTTCAATCACACAAAACTCAACAAAACTTTCGTGAGATCCGTTAGTATAACAAAATAAATCACCACTTTAAGTACTGTTGCAAACAAATTCATGTTTTATTTTTGCATTGTACCTACTGTATTCTAACTTCTCCATGGCTTATACCCCCCGATACAATCCATAGTTTCGTCAAAACAAGCAAGCAAAGCATCAAAAACAGAATCTGTCAAAAACAGAACAGTTTGTAGCAATCTATTTAAAATCCATACTTCTGTAGCTCCAAAATTTCTGAAAAAATAGGAATACGTGGGCAATTCATATACGAATACTGTGTAAAAATTTCAGATTTTTTTTGACGCTCCAGTACAGAACCAAAATTCGAGCACTGGACGCAAAACTTTCTGTTTTCCAAACAGCATCAATTATACTATCTTCCAAATCATCCTAAAGGCTTTACTTGGCACAAACACTAATTTAAAACATAAAAACTCAATCATAACAGTAGCATAAATGTGAAAACACCAGTCGCAAAAAAAAAATGTGAAAACACACCATAACAGAAACAAAAGATAAAAATTTATTTTATTCATTGGGTTGCCTCCCAACAAGCGCTATTGTTTTATAGCCATTAAGATAGGCTTTGGGATTTCAATGATGCTCACATGAAAGATAAGAATTGAAGCACAAAGAGAACATCATAATACATGTGACAAACACATTTAAGTCTAACATACTTCCTATGCATAGGCATTTTATATGCAAACAAATTATCAAGACGAGAAATATCTAGCATATGCAAAGGAGAGGAATAAAACATTAACAATCTCAACATAACGAGAGGTAATTTAGTAACATGAAAATTTGTACAACCATATTTTCCTCTCTCATAATAATTACATGTAGGATCATAATCAAATTCAACAATATAGCTATCATATAAAATTTTCTCTCTATGATCCACATGCATAAAATTCTTATAGTCTTCCAAAATAATGGGATTATTTTTACCTAGAGTTGACACTCTTACACCCACTTTCAATATTATTGCAAGCATTATTATCAATATCATATTCATCATGATGCTTAAATAAATTTTCAAGATCATAAAAAGCATTATCACTCCAATCATGATCATTGCAATAAGTAGTGCACATGACAAAATTATCATCCACAAGCTTGTGGTTTTGCATATCATTAGCACAGTTGACACTAATAGAATTTATAATAACATCATTGCAATCATGCTTTTCATTGAAGGAGCTATCATGAATCACTTTATAAATTTCTTGTTTCAGCACTTCATCACAATTTTCAGATTCATGATTTTCAAGCAAAACTTCATAGAGGAAATCAAGTGCACTCAACTCACTAGCAATTGGTTCATCATAATTGGGTCTTTTGAAAAGATTAGCAAGTGGATGAGGATCCATATCAATAGTTTTTTAGCAAGCGAAGATGCAAGCAAATAGAAGGCACATGGCTACACAAGCAAAGATAACAAACAAGCAAAAGGGCAAATGGAAAATATTTTTATATTTTTGTAAAAACTTTTTACAAGTGGTGGAGATGAAAACGAGAGGCAAATGCAAATAAAGTAAATGCAAGGAGATGAAATTTTTATGCGAAGGTACTTGATAGATGTTGATGATGTCTCCCCGCCAACGGCGCCAGAAATTCTTCCTGCTACTTGTGATCTGCGTTGGTAATTCCCTGAAGAGGAAGGGAGATGCAGTACAGTAGAGATAAGTATTTCCCTCAGTTATGAAAACAAGGTTATCAATCCAGTAGGAGAATCACACAACACCTCATTAACAGCACCTGCACACAAAACAACAAATCATTGCACCCAACGCAAACAAGGGGTTGTCAATCCCTCGGCGGTAAGTTGCAAGATTAAATTGTATGTGATAGATAGATAGATTGAAACAAAAATACAAAATAAAATAAATAAAGAAAAAGTGCAGCAAGTATTTTTAGGGTTTTAGTATATGATTTAGATAGACCCGGGGGCCATAGTTTTCACTAGAGGCTTCTCTCAAGAAAATAGCATACGGTGGGTAGACAAATTACTGTTGGGCAATTGATAGAAAAGCAAATAATCATGACGATATCCAAGGCAATGATCATGTATATAGGCATCATGTCCGAGACAAGTAGACCGACTCCTGCCTGCATCCACTACTATTACTCCACACATCGACCGCTATCCAGCATGCATCTAGTGTATTAAGTCCATAAAGAACGGAGTAACGCCTTAAGCAAGATGACATGATGTAGACAAAGTAAACTCACGCATGAATAAACCCCATCTTTTTACCCTTAATAGCAATGATACATACGTGTCATGTCCCTTTCTGTCACTGGGATTGAGCACCGCAAGATCGAACCCATTACAAAGCACCTCTTCCCATGGCAAGATAAATCAATCTAGTTGGCCAAACGAAATCAATAGATCGGAGAAGAAATACGAAGCTATAATAATCATGCATAAAAGAGATCAGAGAAGACTCAAATAATATTCATGGATAATCTGATCATAAACTCACAATTCATCGGATCCCAACAAACACACCGCAAAAAGTGATTACATCGGATAGAACTCCAAGAACATCGAGGAGAACATTGTATTGAAGATCAAAAAGAGAGAAGAAGCCATCTAGCTACTGCCTATGGACCCGAAGGTCTATGGTAAACTACTCACGCATCATCGGAAGGGCAGCAAGGTTGATGTAGAGCCCCTCCGTGATCGATTCCCCCTCCGGCGGAGTACCGGAGATGGCCTCCAGATGGGATCTCTCGAGAACAGAAACTCGCGGTGGCGGAAAAAGTATTTCGTGGACTCCCCTCAGGGTTTCTGATTTTTTGGGAATTTATAGTGGTGGAATTAGGTCAAACGGAGCTGAGGTGGGCCCATGAGGCACCAGGGCGCGCCTGCCCCCCCTCCCCCCAGGCGCGCCCTGGTGGCTCGTGGCCACCTCCTCTGGCGTATGGTCTTCTCCCGAAGCTTCTAGTGTTGGTATTGTCCAGAAAAAATTCTCCAAAAAGTTTCGTGGCATTTGGACTTCGTTTGGTATTGATATTCTGTAAAACAAAAACAGGGCAGAAAACAGCAACTGGCACTGGGCACTAAGTTAATAGGCCAGTCTCCAAAAATGATATATAATTGCTGTAAATGCATATAAAAACATCCAAGATTGATAATATAACAGCATGGAACAATAAAAAATTATAGATACGTTGGAGACGTACCAAATTCTCCAAACCCACTTTTGTCAAAAATTTCATAAGATTGATAATTCTCCAAAGTAGTGGGATCATTATTACCAAAAGTTGACGCTCTTTCAAACCCACTTTTAATAGTATTGCAAACATTATTATCAATAAGATATTCATCATGAGTCTTAAATAAATTTTCAAGATCATAAGAAGCATTATCACCCCAATCATGATCATTGCAATAAGTAGTGGACATAACAAAATTTTCATCCCCAAGCTCGTAGCTTTCACATAATTAGCACGATTGACATTAATAGAATTTATAATAACATCATTGCAATCATGCTTTTCAATCAAGGAGCTATCATGAATCACTTTATAAATTTCTTCTTTTAACACTTCATCACAATTTTCAGATTCATGATTTTCAAGCAAAACTTCATAGAGAAAATCAAGAGCACTCAAATCACTAGCAATTGGTTCATTATAATTGGATCTTTTGAAAAGATTAGCAAGTGGATGAGGATCCATAGTGATCTTAAATTTTTGCTTTTACTTTCTGTTCTTGAGTGTTTGACATGAAGGCAATAAAAGCAAGCAAGCAAGCAAACAAGAAAAAGGCAAACGGAAAATATTTTTGTATTTTTGTAAAAACTTTTTAGAAGTGGCGGAGATGAAAATGAGAGGCAAAGGCAAATAAAATAAATGCAAGGAGATGAAGGTTTATGCGTAGGTACTTGATAGATGTTGATGATATCTCCCCGGCAACGGCGCCAGAAATTCTTCCTGCTACTTGTGAGCTGCGTTGGGATTTCCCCGAAGAGGAGGGGATGATGCAGTATAGTAGAGATAAGTATTTCACTTATTTATGAAACCAAGGTTATCAATCTAGTAGGAGAATCACGCAACAACTCGTTAGCAGTACCTGCACACAAAACAACAAATCCTTGCACCCAACCCGAACAAGGGGTTGTCAATCCCTTGGCGATTAATTGCAAGATTAAATTGTATGGTGATAGATAGATAGATCGAACAAAATACAAAATAAAATAAATAAAGTAAAATTGCAGCAAGGTGTTTTTAGGATTTTCAATATATGATTAAGGTAGACCCGGGGGCCATAGTTTTCACTAGAGGCTTCTCTCTTGAAAATAGCATACGGTGGGTGAACAAATTACTGTTGGGCAATTGATAGAAAAGCAAATAATCATGACGATATCCAAGGCAATGATCATGTATATAGGCATCACGTCCGAGACAAGTAGACCGACTCTTGCCTGCATCTACTACTATTACTCCACACATCGACCGCTATCCAGCATGCATCTAGTGTATTAAGTTCATAAAGAATGGAGTAACGCCTTAACCAAGATGACATGATGTAGACAAAGTAAACTCACGCATGAATAAACCCCATCTTTTTACCCTTAATAGCAATGATACATACGTGCCATGTCATTTTCTGTCACTGGGATTGAGCACCGCAAGATCGAACCCATTACAAAGCACCTCTCCCATTGCAAGATAAATCAATCTAGTTGGCCAAACCAAATCAATAGATCGGAGAGAAATACGAAGCTATAACTATCGGTACTGGCAGACTGGCACCCTGTTGCCGTGGTCCGATGCCCACCTCCCCAACGGGTGGCATCTGAGCCCGGATCGGGTGCCGATCCCCCCATGCCAGCGAGCGACCGCGCCCGCCTGGAGGAGATCACCCGCCGGCGCGCCCACATCTCGTGCCAGTACCTCGCTGACCGACGCTACGACGTTGACTCGCCGCTCTAGGACACTTGGTTCCAGGACGAGCACGACATGCGTCGACAAACCTACTTTGCCGGCCGTGCTCGTAGCCCGTCCCGCGCGTCGCGTGTGCGCGTGCCAAGCCCACCCAAAGTGCGCAGGCGGACTCATGTGCGCGGCCTCACGCCGACGCCCTCTGATGAGGACATGGCTGTAGGAGATATGCCCTAGAGGCAATAATAAATGTTATTATTTATCCCCATGTTCGTAATTAAGTTTATATTCCGTGCTATAACTGCTATGGTTCTCGAGTCTACAATAACCACGAGGCTCGGAGGAAGACTCATATGCACGTGTGGAATAATAAACGGTAAAATGTATTCCTAGTCTGGCCTCTAAGACTAGCTCAAGTGTTGCATGATGATTCTGTTTTCCTGATCATGGGCATAACTATGCCGGCAACTTTGAGGGCACAATGTTAGTAGAACACTTGTGGTTGAATCGACCCGAATTGATGTTATGCTATGAGATACATTCGTCACAAGTTAATGGTTAATAACACAGAGAAAGTTAACGTTTGCATAATTCCTTAGACCATGAGAGTATCGAGTTTCTTCATGCTTGCTTCATGAACTTTGGGGTTTGTTAAACGACATCCGTAAATGGGTGGCTATTACGGCGGCTTACGGGTTCATGGAAAAGTATGTCAAGTAACTTGATAGCTCAAGATTGGGATTTGCTCCTCCGACGATGGGGAGATATCTCTGGGTCCATCTCGGTGTTATGGTATCCACCATCGTCTGGCCAGACACATTGTGATTTGATCACAGGGATGCCGGAACACGGGAACGAGAAAAGAGAACAAAAACTGGTAACGAGGTAACTGGCATAGTGGACAAGTTGTTGATCCACGGGGATGCCGATAAGTCTCACCTCGGGTGTTTGTAATATATCGTGAAGCAACAGGAATAGCACACGGCAACTGGAGGTTCACTCGAATATTTATTCGTGTGGGTATAGGGGTCAATATGGGTGTCCACGGCTCCGATGTTGATCATTGATCGGAAAGTGTTCCGGTCATGTCTATACTTCACCGAACCTATAGGGTCACATGCTTAAGGGTCATCTATCTGCTGAATTCTAGACACGCAGTCTGAGAGAAAGTCACCGGAAAAGTTTCGGAGACAACGGAAAAGTTCCGGAGAGAGAACACCGGAATAGTTTCGGTAAAACTGAAAAGTTGTTTCAGGGTATACCATTAGGTCAAATTGGTTTCGGCGCATGCCTGGAAATTCTTGGAGGGTGCTAGAACTGTTCTGGAAACTTCTGGGATTTTTCCGGAGAAAAAACCCGGAAATGTTTCGGAGCTACCGAAACCGCTTTGGTTGCTTTTCGCAGATGAAAATCACTAATCCGGAATTGTTTCGGAACGCGTCCAAAATTATTTTAGTGGGTACTGGAAATGTTCTAAGACCTACAGAAATATTTTCAGATTTAACGGTCGCGGAAAATGTTTCGTGAATAGTGGGAACACTATTATGAATAGTGGAAACACTATTGGGAGAAAATATCTCATGAATAGTGGAAACACTATTATGAATAGTGTGAAAACTCTGAGGGCATTTTGGTATTTTGGGAGCCACCCTACCCCTAGGGTTTTCCTATAAATAGAGGTGGAGAGGCACTCTCCACACTCACTCTTTCTCACATACACATGCCATTGCAATGATCTGGCTTCTTCTCTCCCTCCCCGCGAAATAGTTTCGTAGAGCCGAAAGGCTGTCTGGGTTCCGGTGGGAACTAGTTCTGGACGGCGAAGCCCTGCCGGATAGATGACACCGTATGTGTGAAACCCCATAGAGAGGTCATAGGTTCGATCCTTTTTGCCCGAGGGGCTGTTCGAGAGTGCCTCCCGAAGGGCTGTCTGAGTGACCGTCTGAGTTTCGATTGTCCTGTCGAAGGGCTGTCCGAGTGACCGTCCGAGTTTCTAGCGTCCTCCCGAAGGGCTGTCCGTGACACCGTCCGAGGGACTGTCCGACTGCCTCCCGGAGGGCTGTCCGAGGGGCAGACGAGGGAGAACATCCTCGCGGTTGGGAGGTTGTAAAATCCTAGCTGCGGGGATCTGCACCGCCGATCGTCATCGACTCTACTTCCGCTGCGCTACGAGTCGGTAACGAAAAGATCAAACCTTGTATGCAGTCTCCATAGTGGTCCTGGGCGTGCTCGTTGTACCGAAATATTTTGTTTTCTGTTGCGTTCCCCTACAGTGGCATCATGAGCCGTGCTATGCGTAGATGCATGTTACGATCTAGAATACATAGAGATGTATGGGTGTTGCACAATATAATTTGTAGTAGATGAGTTCTATTACTGAAAATTATTTGTGCGGGTAGCAGATGAAATCTGTTACCCGATGTTCTTGTGGCTTCCCTGGAATTTGCATATTTCTGATCTTGATAACAGCATGGTGGAGTTTCAAAGTTCTTGCAATCCACGATCCTGATTGATCAACGAAGTGCTAACAGTTCGTTGAATTCCACCATAGTTAGAGAGAAAGATGAAATTTCGCAGACGAAAGGGCAATGCAGATATGATCTGCACGGGGGTCATGCGTATGACGAAGTTAAGTATGGGGCTCGGGCTCGAGATTTTATTATCTCATGTTTCATGCCCCCCGCAAAGTTAATCTAGCGACTTGAATAATCATACTTGATGATGGACGTTGGTAGCTTCGGTTTGTTTCGAAACCTTAGAAGCCACGTAAAATAAAATTTTGCATAAACCGATTAGTGTAGGAGATATGCCCTAGAGGCAGTAATAACAGTTACTTTGTATCTCCGAGTTTGTAATGAATGTTTATGTTCCATGCTATAACTGCAATGATTCTCGAGTCTGCAATAACCACGAGGCTCGGAGGGAAACTCATGTGCACGTGTGGTATAATAAACGGTAAAATGTATTCCTAGTCTTGCCTCTAAGACTAGCTCAAGTATTGCATGATGATCCTGCTTTCCTGATCATGGGCATGTCTATGCCGGCAATTTTGAGGTCACAATGTTAGTAGAACACTTGTGTTGAATCGACCCGATTGATGTTATGCTATGAGATACATTCGTCATGAGTTAATGGTTAATAACACAGAGATAGTTAAGGTTTGCATAATTCCTTAGACCATGAGAGTGTCGAGTTTCTTCATGCTTGCTTCATGAACTTTGGGGTTTGTTAAACGTCATCCGTAAATGGGTGGCTATTACGGCGGCTTACGGGTTCATCGAAAAGTATGTCAAGTAACTTGATAGCTCAAGATTGGGATTTGCTCCTCCGACGATGGAGAGATATTCTCGGGCCCTCTCGGTGTTACGGTATCCATCATTGTCTGGCCAGACACATTGTGATTTGATCACAGGGATGCCGGAACACGGAAACGAGTAAAGAGAACAATACCGGTAACGAGGTAACTTGCATAGTGGACAAGTTGCTGATCCACGGGGATGCATAAATCTCACCTCGGGTATTTGTAATATATCGTGAAGCAACATGAATAGCACACGGCAACTGGAGGTTCACTCGAATATTCATTCGTGTGGGTATAGGGGTCAATATGGGTGTCCACGGCTCCGATGTTGATCATTGATCGGAAAGAGTTCCGGGTCATGTCTATAATTCACCGAACCTATAGGGTCACACGCTTAAGGGTCATCTATCTGCTGAATACTAGACGGGGAGTCTGAGAGAAAATCACCGAAAAAGTTTCGGACGAAACGGAAACGTTCCGGAGAGAACACCGGAATAGTTCCGGTGAAACTGAAAAGTTGTTTCAGGGTATTCCATTAAGTCAAATTGGTTCCGGCACATGTCTGGAAATTCTTGGAGGGTGCCAGAATCGTTCTGGTAAATTCTGGAATTTTTCCGGAGAGAAAACCGAAAATGTTCCGGAACAGCCGAAACCACTATGATAGCTTTTCGCTGAAGAAAAGATTGTTCCGAAATTGTTTCGGAACACATTCAAAATTGTTTGAGTGGGTACTGGAATTATTCTAGGCACACAGAAATAATTTGGGATTTAACGGACGCAGAAAAATGTCTTCGTGAATAGTGAAAGTGCTTTTTGGATATTTTTGGGAAAGCACCTTTTTGTATATTTCCAAAAAGGCTTCTAGATGGAATTGGTGGCCAAGGAAGCCCCCCATGGGGGGGCCCCCAAGATGTGGCCGGCCAAGGGAGGTGGGGCTCCATGGAGCTCCACTTTCCACCCATCTTTGCTTTATTCTTTTTTGAAAAGGCATAAAGTGGGGGTACTTTGGTATTTTTTGTATACCACTTTTACCCCTTGGCTATCCTATAAATAGAGATGGGGAGGCAGCCCCATATCTCATCCTTGCTCTCATACACATGCCATTTGACTTGTCTGGCTTCTCTCTCCCTCCCACGAAATAGTTTCGTAGAGCCGAAAGGCTGTCTGGGTTCCGGCAGGAACTAGCTCTGGACGACGAAGCCCTGCCGGATAGCTGACACCGTATGTGTGCAACCCCGTAGAGAGATTGTAGTTTCGATCTTTTGCCCGAGGGGCCATTTTCGAGTGTCCTCCCGAAGGGCTATTCGAGTTACCGTTCGAGTTTCCGGCGTCCTCCCGAAGGGCTGTCCGGGTTACTGTTCGGGTTCCGAGGGTCCTCCCGAAGGGCTGTCCGCGACATCGTCCGGGGGACTGTCCGACCGCCTCCCGAAGGGCTGTCCAGAGTGGGAGTACATCCTTGCGGTTGGGAGGTTGTAAATCCTAGCTGCAGGGATCTGCACTGACGATCTACACCGACTCTTCTTCCGCTGCGTTTCGAGTCGGTACGGATCAGATCAAACCTTGTATGCAGTCTCCATAGTGATCCTGGGCGTGCTCGCTGTACCGAATTTTTTTGTTTTCTATCGCGTTCCCCTACAGTGCCATCATGAGCCGTGCTATGCATAGATGCAGGTTACGATCTAGAATACATGGAGATGTATGGGTATTGCATAATATAATTTTGGAGTAGATGAGATCTATTGCTGAAAATTATTTATGCGGGTAACAGATTCATCTGTTATCCGATGTTCTTGTTGCTTCCCTGGAATTTGTGTTTGCTCAATCTCGAGACAGCATGGTGGAATTTCACAAAGTTCTGGCAATCCGCGATCCTGATTGATCAACGAAGTGCTAACAGTTCTTTGGGTTCCGCCATAGTCAAAAGAAAGATGAAATTCGCAGATGAAAGGGCATTGCAGATATGATCTGCACGGGGGTCATGCGTATGACGAAGTTTAGTATGGGGCTCGAGATTTAATTATCTCGTGTTTCATACACCCCGAGATGTTAATCTAGCGATTTGAATAATCATACTTGATGATAAAATGTTGGTAGCTGCGGTTTAAGTCAAAACCTTAGAAGCCACGTAAAATAAAATTTTGCATAAACCGATTAGAGGCGTCTAACTTGGTTTTGCAGGATGTGCATGCGATGTGATGTGGTATAGCAATGCTCATATTAATTCGATTATGTATGAGATGACTATATGATGTAAATTTATTAACATGACCTGCGTGTCATGATTCGGCATGATGGCTGGAGCCATATGATTGTCACTTTAATGACCTGCGTGTCAACCTTATGTAATGCACTTATTTTATTAGCTATAGAGATAGCAATATTATTTGGTGCATCGACAAGGTGGTGGCAATCTTCGCGAAGGTGAACTCCGACGCAAATGCCAAAGACGAAGAAATGCTTGACTTCTCCGTCAGAAGGGGCTATACCATATCATGCTAATTATGAATTGCCTGAGATGTTTATCCCTTATGATGCACCCTTTTGATTGCGCGGTAGTCGCTTTTTATTAGGGTGATCTCTCACTTAAAAATATCAAGTAGTTAGTGTTCTCCCAAGTGTAGCACCGTCACAGCATCTAACCTTTCGGGGTGCGCCATGGATGCATGGGTACGAACGATTGAAGAAATGTAAGGCGGGTGAGGTCAGACCTCGCAGCAAGATCACTTGGTTGTCTTGACGTTCATGGCAGGATCGTCCTGAGCTCGGAACACACGCATCGAAAGATGAACAAGAATCACATAGAGATGTGATCGGCAAGTTTGCCTACCGATTGAAATCCTCGTCATGAGATGATGATTCTATGGCGTGGAATTGATATTCGGATCTTGAATCACTCATAATCAATTTTGAGAGATATTGATTTGAGTGGGAGCGCACTTTAGAATAAAATTGTTTATTCACTAGTGCCAAAAATCATTATAAACAAAGTCTAAGTGAAACTTGTGTTTTCCGTTGTAGATCAAATGGCTCGCAACACCGCGTTCAACTTAGACCCGATGTTAGAGAAAGAGAAGTTAGCTGCGACTGGAAACAACTATGCGGACTGGGTTCGTAACCTGAGGATTGTCCTCAGGAGCGCTAGGAAAATGTATGTGCTTGAAACTGCTCTTCCAGCTAAACCGGCGGCAGATGCCCCGGAAGTTGAGCAGAATGTCTGGGCCACTAAGGATGATGATCACAACTTAGTGCAGTGCCTCATGTTAGCTTGCATGAGTGCAGGTCTTCAAAAACGTTTTGAATTCCATAAACCCCGCGATATGATCCGGGATTTGGATGCCCTGTACAAGGAAACCGCAAGGTCTGAACGATTTGATGTCATGAAGGCCTTGATGGATTGCAAGATGGCTGAGGGTAGTTCAGTTGGCGAACACGTAGTCAAAATGATTGGCTATGCTGAAAGGCTTAAAACCCTGGAGTTTCCACTTCCACCTGACCATATGATGGACATGCTGCTTTCTTCACTCCCCCCGTCTTACGACGGTTTTATCATGAACTACAACATGAGTGGGATGGAGAAGACACCGAAAGAGGTGCTCGCCATGCTAAAAACTACGGAAGGAGGACTGCGGAAAAATCGCAAGCAAGTGTTGCTTGTGAATAAAACCGCCAGTTTCAAAAAGAAAGGCAAGCCAAAGAAAGGCAAGGGCGCCGGTAAGACCGGCTCCCAAAGCAACTCTAAGGGCGGAGCCAAGAATGAAACTGAGTGCTTCTACTGCAAGGGCACAGGACACTGGAAGAGAAACTGCAAGAAGTATCTGGAAGATAAGAAGTCCGGGAAAACCGGAAAAGGTATAATTGTTATACAAGTTAATGTCATTGACGTTTTGCTTGCTAGCGAAAATTCTAAGTCTTGGGTATTTGATACCGGATCGGTTGCTCACATTTGCAACTCGATACAGGGACTTCAGAAGGTGCGCAAACTAGCAAAGAATGAAGTCGTGATGCGCGTCGGGAACGGCGCTGGGATCGCCGCTCAAGCCGTCGGCATTATGCCTCTACGTCTCCCTTCGAGATTTATCTTAGAACTAAATAACTGTTATTTTGTTCCACTGTTGTGTAGAAACATTATCTCCGGATCATGTTTAGTACACGATGGGTATTCGTACAAGTCTGAGAACAATGGTTGTTCACTTTATTGTAAGGATATGTTTTATGGATTTGCACCCATTGTTGGGGGCCTTTTCATACTAAATCTTGAATGTGGAAATGATGTCTTTAACGTGAATGCTAAACGCCTTAAGAAGGCTGATACCACCACCACTTACTTGTGGCACTGTCGCCTTGGCCACATCGGAAAGAAACGCATGCAAAGACTCCAGAGAGATGGAGTTTTACCGTCCTTTGATTTTGAATCATTTGACACATGTGAAGCTTGTCTGATGGGGAAAATGACCAAGACGCCGTTCACGGGTCATCTTGAACGGGCGGGTGAATTATTGGAAATAATACATAGTGATGTATGTGGTCCAATGAGCACAGCCGCACGGGGTGGGTATTTCTACTTCGTGACTTTTACTGATGATTTAAGTCGGTATGGCTATATCTACTTGATGAAGCATAAGTCGGAAACCTTTGAAAAGTTCAAAGAATTTCAGAATGAGGTAGAAAATCATCGTGACAAAAAGATTAAGTTTCTGCGGTCTGATCGCGGAGGCGAATATCTTAGTCATGAGTTTGGCCAACATCTGAGTGATCGTGGAATTGTTTCACAACTTACGCCTCCCGGAACTCCACAGAGAAACGGAGTGTCGGAACGACGTAACCAAACCTTGTTAGACATGGTAAGGTCGATGATGTCTCTTACAGATCTACCAATATCTTTTTGGGGTCACGCACTAGAAACTGCCGCTCACACACTAAACAGAGCACCGTCCAAGTCTGTTGAAACGACACCACATGAGATGTGGAATGGGAGGAAACCCAGTCTGTCGCATCTTAAAATTTGGGGATGTGAGGTACATGTAAAACGTTTACAACCAACCAAACTCGATCCCAGATCAGACAAATGTAACTTTGTAGGTTATCCAAAAGAAACAGTTGGATATTCCTTCTACCTACCCTCCGAGCACAAAGTGTTTGTCGCTAAAAGTGGAGTCTTTCTTGAGAAAGAGTTTCTCGCTAAAGAACCAAGTGGGAGGACAGTACAACTTAATGAGATTAGTGAATCTTCGGCAACCATTGATATGGCTAAGGAATCGGAAGAAATTCGGCTAATTATCCCTACAACCGAGCCGGAAGTTGTCGCATGTGATGCGGAAACTTCAGACAATGTTGTAACTGAACCGCGCAGATCAGGTAGGGCTATCCAGCCACCTGAGTGGTTTCATAACGAAATCTTCATTCTTGAAGACGATGAACCTGCGCACTACAAGGAAGCGATGGCGGGGCCCAGCTCAAAGGAATGGCACAAGGCCATGAAATCCGAGATGGAATCCATGTACGAAAACCAAGTTTGGAACTTGGAAGAACTTCCTGAAGGCGTAAAGCCCATTGGTTTTAAATGGATTTTCAAAAGAAAGACGGACGCGGATGGTAACATTACTATCCACAAAGCTAGACTTGTCGCGAAAGGGTTCACGCAAGTTCCAGGAGTGGACTACGACGAGACTTTCTCGCCCGTAGCTATGCTTAGGTCTGTTCGGATATTACTAGCAATTGCTGCTTATTTCGATTATGAAATATGGCAGATGGACGTCAAAACGTCTTTCCTAAATGGAAACCTCAAAGAGGATGTATACATGATACAGCCAGAAGGTTTTGTCGTTCATAAGGATGCTGGAAAGGTATGCAAACTTCAGAAAGCCATTTATGGTCTGAAGAAGGCGTCAAGGAGCTGGAACATTCGTTTTGATGAAGTGGTCAAATAGTTTGGCTTCATCAGGAATGACGAAGAATCTTGTGTTTACAAGAAGTTTAGTGGGAGCGCAAAAGCATTTCTAATCTTGTATGTGGATGACATATTGTTGATTGGAAATGACGTGAATTTTCTTAACGAAATAAAAGACTCATTGAAGAAGAGTTTTTCAATGAAAGACTTAGGCGAAGCGGCATATGTATTGGGCATCAGGATCTATAGAGATAGATCAAGACGCCTAATAGCGCTTAGCCAAAGCACGTACATTGACAAGGTGTTGAAAAGGTTCAACATGGAGAACTCCAAGAAAGGACTTCTCCCCATGTCACCTGGCACAGTACTTTGCAAAAATCAGTGTCCTCGGACTCTCGATGAGCGAGTACAAATGAATGATGTTCCATATGCCTCGGCAGTTGGTTCTATTATGTATGCCATGCTATGTACAAGACCGGACGTTTCCTATGCGCTAAGTGTTAGCAGCCGGTACCAAAGTGATCCAGGATTGGAACACTGGGCCGCAGCCAAGGGTATTCTTAAGTACCTCAGACGGACCAAGGATTTTACTCCTTGTGTACGGAGGTGATGAAGAGCTCATTGTAAATGGTTACACTGATGCAGGCTTCATGACTGACCCTGATGACTTCAAATCTCAATCAGGCTATGTTTTCATATTGAACGGCGACGCAATTGATTGGAAAAGTTCCAAACAAAAGACTGTAGCGGATTCTACGACGGAGGCAGAATATGTTGCTACTTCAGAAGCCTCCAAGGAGGCGGTATGGATCAAGCAATTTCTTGAAGACCTTGGTGTGGTTCCAAGTGCTCTGGACCCGGTGGAGATCTATTGTGACAATAGTGGCGCCGTGGCTCAAGCAAGGGAGCCAAGTTCGCACCATAAGACAAGACATATTGAACGCAAATATAAACTCATTCGACATCATGTCGAAGCGGGTTTAGTGAAAGTACGCAAAGTTCACACGGATCTGAACGTGTCAGACCCGATGACGAAGCCTCTACCACGAGCAAAGCATGAGCAGCACCGGACAACCATTGGTGTTAGGGAAGCCATGTAACTAGATTATGACTCTAGTGCAAGTGGGAGTCTGTAGGAGATATGCCCTAGAGGCAGTAATAACAGTTACTTTGTATCTCCGAGTTTGTAATGAATGTTTATGTTCCATGCTATAACTGCAATGATTCTCGAGTCTGCAATAACCACGAGGCTCGGAGGGAAACTCATGTGCACGTGTGGTATAATAAACGGTAAAATGTATTCCTAGTCTTGCCTCTAAGACTGGCTCAAGTATTGCATGATGATCCCGTTTTCCTGATCATGGGCATGTCTATGCCGGCAATTTTGAGGGCACAATGTTAGTAGAACACTTGTGTTGAATCGACCCGATTGATGTTATGCTATGAGATACATTCTTCATGAGTTAATGGTTAATAACACAGAGATAGTTAATGTTTGCATAATTCCTTAGACCATGAGAGTGTCGAGTTTCTTCATGCTTGCTTCATGAACTTTGGGGTTTGTTAAACGTCATCCATAAATGGGTGGCTATTACGGCGGCTTACGGGTTCATGGAAAAGTATGTCAAGTAACTTGATAGCTCAAGATTGGGATTTGCTCCTCCGACGATGGAGAGATATTCTCGGGCCCTCTCGGTGTTACGGTATCCATCATCGTCTGGCCAGACACATTGTGATTTGATCACAGGGATGCCGGAACACGGAAACGAGTAAAGAGAACAATACCGGTAACGAGGTAACTTGCATAGTGGACAAGTTGTTGATCCACGGGGATGCATAAATCTCACCTCGGGTATTTGTAATATATCGTGAAGCAACAGGAATCGCACACGGCAACTGGAGGTTCACTCGAATATTCATTCGTGTGGGTATAGGGGTCAATATGGGTGTCCACGGCTCCGATGTTGATCATTGATCGGAAAGAGTTCCGGGTCATGTCTATACTTCACCGAACCTATAGGGTCACACGCTTAAGGGTCATCTATCTACTGAATACTAGACGGGGAGTCTGAGAGAAAATCACCGAAAAAGTTTCGGACGAAACGGAAACGTTCCGGAGAGAACACCGGAATAGTTCCGGTGAAACTGAAAAGTTGTTTCAGGGTATTCCATTAAGTCAAATTGGTTCCGGCACATGTCTGGAAATTCTTGGAGGGTGCCAGAATCGTTCTGGTAAATTCTGGAATTTTTCCGGAGAGAAAACCGAAAATGTTCCGGAGCAGCCGGAACCACTATGATAGCTTTTCGCTGAAGAAAACATTGTTCCGAAATTGTTTCAGAACACGTTCAAAATTGTTTGAGTGGGTACTGGAATTATTCTAGGCACACAGAAATAATTTGGGATTTAACGGACGCAGAAAAATGTCTTCGTGAATAGTGAAAGTGCTTTTTGGATATTTTTGGGAAAGCGCCTTTTTGGATATTTCCAAAAAGGCTTCTAGATGGAAGTGGCCAAGGAAGCCCCCCATGGGGGGCCCCCAAGATGTGGCCATCCAAGGGAGGTGGGGTCCATGGAGCTCCACTTGCCACCCATCTTTGCTTTATTCTTTTTTGAAAAGGCATAAAGTGGGGGTACTTTGGTATTTTTTGTATACCACTTTTACCACTTGGCTATCCTATAAATAGAGGTGGAGAGGCAGCCCCATATCTCATCCTTGCTCTCATACACATGCCATTTGACTTGTCTGGCTTCTCTCTCCCTCCCACGAAATAGTTTCGTAGAGCCGAAAGGCTGTCTGGGTTCCGGCAGGAACTAGCTCTGGACGGCGAAGCCCTGCCAGATAGATGACACCGTATGTGTGCAACCCCGTAGAGAGATTGTAGTTTCGATATTTTGCCCGAGGGGCCATTTTCGAGTGTCCTCCCGAAGGGCTGTTCGAGTTACCGTTCGAGTTTCCGGCGTCCTCCCGAAGGGCTGTCCGGGTTCCTGTTCGGGTTCCGAGGGTCCTCCCGAAGGGCTGTCCATGACATCGTCCGGGGGACTGTCCGACCGCCTCCCGAAGGGCTGTCCGGAGTGGGAGTACATCCTTGCGGTTGGGAGGTTGTAAATCCTAGCTGCAGGGATCTGCACCGACGATCTACACCGACTCTTCTTCCGCTGCGTTTCGAGTCGGTACGGATCATTTCAAACCTTGTATGCAGTCTCCATAGTGATCCTGGGCGTGCTCGCTGTACTGAAATTTTTTGTTTTCTGTCGCGTTCCCCTACAATTAGAGGCGTCTAAATTGGTTTTGCAGGATGTGCATGTGATGTGGTATAGCAATGCTCATATTAATTTGATTATGTATGAGATGACTATATGATGTAAAATTAACTTGACCTGTGTGTCATGATTCGGTATGATGGCTGGAGCCATATGATTGTCACTTTAATGACCTGCGTGTCAACCTTAAGTAATGCACTTATTTTATTAGCTATAGAGATAGCAATATTATCTGGTGCATCGACAAGGTGGTGGCAATCTTCGCGAAGGTGAACACCGACGCAAATGCCGAAGATGAAGAAATTAAAGACTTCTCCGTCAGAAAGGGCTATACCATATCATGCTATTATGAATTGCCTGAGATGTTTGTGTTGGAAATATGCCCTAGAGGCAATAATAAATTGGTTATTATTATATTTCCTTGTTCATGATAATCGTTTATTATCCATGCTATAATTGTATTGATTGGAAACTCAAATACATGTGTGGGTACATAGACAACACTGTGTCCCTAGTAAGCCTCTAGTTGACTAGCTCGTTGATCAAAGATGGTTAAGGTTTCCTAGCCATAGACATGAGATGTCATTTGATAACGGGATCACATCATTAGGAGAATGATGTGATGGACAAGACCCAAACTGTAAACGTAGCATTTGATCGTGTCAGTTTATTGCTATTGTTTTCTGCATGTCAAGTATCTGTTCCTTTGACCATGAGATCATGCAACTCACTGACACCGGAGGAATACCTTGTGTGTATCAAACGTCGCAACGTAACTGGGTGACTATAAAGGTGCTCTACAGGTATCTCCGAGGGTGTCTGTTGGGTTGGCATGGATCAAGACTGGGATTTGTTACTCCGTGTGACGGAGAGGTATCTCAGGGCCCACTCGGTAATACAACATCACAATGAGCCTTGCAAGCAATGTGACTAAAGTGTTAGCCACGAGATCTTGTATTACGGAACGAGTAAAGAGACTTGCCGGTAACGAGATTGAACTAGGTATAGTGATACCGACGATCGAATCTCGGGCAAGTAACATACCGAAGAACAAAGGGAACAGCATACGGGATTAACTGAATCCTTGACATAGAGGTTCGACCGATAAAGATCTTCGTAGAATATGTAGGAGCCAATATGGGCATCCAGGTCCCGCTATTGGTTATTGGCCGTAGAGGTGTCTCGGTCATGTCTACATAGTTCTCGAACCCGCAGGGTCTACACACTTAACGTTTGGTGACGATTAGTATAATTGAGTTATTATGTTGGTGACCGAAAGTTGTTCGGAGTCCCGGATAAGATCCCGGACATGACGAGGATCTCCGGAATAGTCCGGAGGTAAAGATTGATATATGTGATAATAGTGTTTTGATCTCTGGAAGGGTTCCGGAGTTCACCGGAAGGGGTTCCGGATGTTTACCGAAGTGTTCGGGTGCAGCAACACTTTATGTGAGCCAAAGGGATAAAACCCACAAGGTATTGGAAAGTGCAAAAGTAGTTTTGCTGCCGCGTAAGCGGTACTACCGCTTGGTGAAGCGGTACTACCGCCGGAGCGGTACTACCGCTTGTGTGAAGCGGTACTACCGCCCAAGCGGTACTACCGCTTGTGTGAAGCGGTACTACCGCTTGTGCGCGGCTGTGCACGATTCGGCAGGGTCCGAATTGGACTCTTTTCCTGCGGGCCAAACCGACCTTGTGCGGGCAAAACCGACCCGGAGGAGGCTTTTACTCCAAGTTTAGACCCCAAGGCTCAACATATAAATAGAGGGGCAGGGCTAGCACACGGGACACATCAGGATTTCCCAAGCCGTGTGCCGGCAACCCTAGCCCTCTAGTTCCTCCGTCATAATCTCCGTAGTGCTTGGCGAAGCCCTGCAGAGATTGTTCCTCACCACCATCACCACGCCGTCGTGCTGCTGGAACTCAACCACTACTTCACCATCGCTCGCTGGATCGAGGAGGTGAAGGCGTCATCAAGCCGTACGTGTGTTGAACGCGGAGGTGCCGTCCGTTCGGCACTAGATCGGAAGGATCGTGATTGGATCGCGGGACGCTCGGCGATTTGGATCGCGAAGACGTTCGACTACATCAACCGCGTTTATTAACGCTTCCGCTTAGCGATCTACAAGGGTATGTAGATTCACTCTCCCTCTCGTAGATGCTCATCACCATGGATAGATCTTGCGTGTGCGTAGGAAATTTTTTGTTTCCCATGCAACGTTCCCCAACAGTGGCATCTGAGCTAGGTCTATGCGTAGATGAGATCTCGAGTAGAACTCAAACGAGTTGTGGGCGTGGATGTATACATATTGCTTGCCGTTACTAGTTGATACTTGATTCCGCGGTATTGTGAGATGAAGCGGCCCGGACCGACATTACGCGTACGCTTACGCGAGACTGGTTTCACCGCTGCGTGCACTTGTTGCATAAAGGTGACTGGCGGGTGTCTGTCTCTCTCACTTTAGTTGAATCGGTTCAATGAAGAGGGTTCTTTTAGAAGATCAAAAAGCAATCACTACACCACGTTGTGGTTTTGCGTAGGTAAGAATCGTTCTTGCTAGATACCCGTAGCAGCCACGTAAAATTTGCAACAACAATTAGAGGACGTCTAACTTGTTTTTGCAGGGTATGTTGTGATGTGATATGGCCAATTACATGATGAGATATATGTGATGTATGAGATGATCATGTATTGTATAGAATATCACGACTTGCATGTCGATGAGTACGGCAACTGGCAGGAGCCATAGAGTTGTCTTTAATTATTGTATGACCTGCGTGTCAATCATTAAGCGCTATGTAATGCTTTACTTTATCGCTAAACGTTAGCAATAGTCGTGGAAGCAACAGTCGGCGCGACAACCTTATGGCGACACGTTGATGGAGATCAAGATGATGGAGATCATGGTGTCATGCCGGTGACGATGGAGATCATGCCGGTGCTTTGGAGATGGAGATCAAAAGCACAAGTTCATGGCCATATCATGTCACTTATGATTTGCATGTGATGTTAATCCTTTTATGCATCTTATTTTGCTTAGGACGACGGTAGCATTATAAGGTGATCCCTCACTTAAATTTCAAGATAAATTGTATTCTCCCCAAGTGTGCACCGTTGCGAAAGTTCGTCGTTTCGAGACACGCCGTGATGATCGGGTGTGATAGACTCTACGTTCGCATACAACGGGTGTAAGCCATGTTACACGTGCGGAACACTCGGGTTAAACTTGACGAGCCTAGCATGTACAGACATGGCCTCGGAACACAAGAGACCGAAAGGTCGAACATGAGTCATATAGTAGATATGATCAACATGAAGATGTTCACCATTGAAACCACCTCAACTCACGTGATGATCGGACTTGAGTTGGTGGATTTGGATCATGTTACACTCGAATGATCGGAGGGATGTCAATTTGAGTGGGAGTTTTTTAAATATGATTAACTAAACTCATTATCTAAGAACAATAGTCTAAGTTGTCTTTGCTATATTTATGTTGTAGATCATGGCTCGCGCAGTAGCACCCCTGAATTTTAATGCGTTCCTAGAGAAAGCTAAGTTGAAAGATGATGGAAGTAACTTTTTGGACTGGGCCCGTAATCTAAGGATTATCCTTACGGCTTCCCAGAAGGCTTATGTCCTTGATGCACCGCTTGGTGATCCACCCGCTCCAGTTGAGTCTCTAGACGTTGTGAACGCCTGGCAGGCTCGTTCTGATGATTACTCAATAGTTCAATGTGCAATGTTGTATGGCTTAGAACCGGGACTTCAAAGACGTTTTGAACGTCATGGAGCATATGAGATGTTCCAGGAGTTGAAGTTTATCTTTCAGAAGAATGCCCGGATCGAGAGATATGAGATCTCCGACAAATTCTATGCTTGCAAGATGGAGGAGAACGGGTCTATCAGTGATCACGTGCTCAGAATGTCTGGGTACTCCACCCGTCTGGCTGAGTTAGGGATGCCCCTTCCGCCAGAGGCTATCACTGACAGAGTTCTTCAATCATTGCCACCTAGCTACAAGAGCTTCGTGTTGAACTATAACATGCACGGGATGAACAAGTCAGTCGCCGAGCTGTTTGCGATGCTGAAAGCCGCTGAGTCTGAAATTCAGAAGGAGCATCAAGTGTTGATGGTCAATAAAACCACTAGTTTCAAGAAAAATGGCAAGGGTAAGAAGGGTAACTCCAAGCAGAGTGGCAAAGCAGTTGCTCCTCTCGTGAAGAAACCCAAGGCTGGACCCAAACCAGAAACTGTGTGTTTTCATTGCAAAGGAACTGGACACTGGAAGCGGAATTGCCCCAAGTATTTGGCTGACAAGAAGGCGGCCAACAACAAACAAGGTATATATGATATACATGTTATTGATGTGTACCTTACCAACTCTCGTTGTAGTGCCTGGGTATTTGATACCGGTGCGGTTGCTCATATTTGCAACTCAAAACAGGAACTGCGGAATAGACGGAGGCTGGCAAAGGACGAAGTGACGATGCGCGTGGGAAATGGTTCCAAGGTTGATGTGATCGCCGTCGGCACGCTCGCTCTTCGATTACCATCGGGATTAGTGATGAACCTGAATAATTGTTATTTAGTGCCTGCGTTAAGCATGAACATTATATCTGGATCTTGTTTATTGCGAGACGGTTACTCATTTAAATCAGAGAATAATGGTTGTTCTATTTATATGAGTAATATCTTTTATGGTCATGCACCCGATGTGAGGGGTTTATTCTTATTGAATCTCGATAGTAATGATACACATGTTCATAACATTGATGCCAAAAGATATAGAATTGATAATGATAATACCACTTTCTTGTGGCACTGCCGTTTAGGTCATATTGGCGTAAAACGCATGAAGAAGCTCCATGCTGATGGACTTTTGGAGTCACTTGATTTTGAATCACTTGACACATGTGAGCCATGCCTCATGGGCAAGATGACTAAAACGCCGTTCTCTGGAACAATGGAACGGGCAAGTGACTTGTTGGAAATCATACATACTGATGTGTGCGGTCCGATGAGTATTGAGGCGCGCGGTGGTTATCGTTACTTTCTCACCTTCACTGATGACTTAAGTAGATATGGGTATATTTACTTAATGAAACACAAGTCTGAAACATTTGAAAAGTTCAAACAATTTCAGAGTGAAGTTGAGAATCATCGTAACAAGAAGATTAAATTCCTACGATCTGATCGAGGAGGAGAATATCTGAGTTATGAGTTTGGCAGTCACTTAAGACAGTGTGGAATTGTTTCACAATTAACACCGCCTGGAACACCACAGCGTAATGGTGTGTCCGAACGTCGTAATCGAACCTTATTGGATATGGTGCGATCTATGATGTCTCTTGCCGATTTGCCACTATCGTTTTGGGGTTATGCATTAGAGACAGCTGCATTCACTTTAAATAGGGCACCATCGAAATCCGTTGAGACGACGCCATATGAACTTTGGTTTGGCAAGAAGCCAAAGCTGTCGTTTCTTAAAGTTTGGGGATGTGATGCTTATGTCAAAAAGCTTCAGCCTGAAAAGCTGGAACCCAAAGCGGAGAAATGCGTCTTCATAGGATACCCAAAAGAGACAGTTGGGTATACCTTCTACCTCAGATCCGAAGGCAAAGTGTTTGTCGCTAAAAACGGAACATTTCTTGAGAAAGAGTTTCTCTCGAAAGAATTGAGTGGGAGGAAGATAGAACTTGATGAGGTTGTTGAACCTTTACTTCAACCTGAGAGTAGCGCAGTGCAGAAAGTTGTTTCTGTGGAGCCTACATTAGCTGAAGAGAAAGTTAATGATGATGATCATGAAGCTTTGGATCAAGTTGCTATCGAACCTCGTAGGTCGACAAGGACGCGTACTGCTCCCGAGTGGTACGGCAACCCTGTCTTAGAGGTCATGTTGTTAGACAACGATGAACCTACGAGCTATGGAGAAGCGATGATGAGCCCGGATTCCGAGAAGTGGTTAGAGGCCATGAAATCCGAGATGGGATCCATGTATGAAAACAAAGTATGGACTTTGGAAGTATTACCTGAAGGGCGTAAGGCCATTCAGAACAAATGGATCTTTAAGAGGAAGACGGACGCGGACGGTAATGTCACCGTCTATAAAGCTCGACTTGTGGCAAAGGGTTTTTCACAAGTTCAAGGAGTTGACTACGATGAGACCTTCTCACCCGTAGCGATGCTTAAGTCCGTCAGAATCATGTTAGCAATAGCTGCCTTTTTCGATTATGAAATTTGGCAGATGGATGTCAAAACAGCGTTCCTTAACGGTTACCTTAAGGAAGAGTTGTATATGATGCAACCAGAAGGTTTTGTCGATCCAGAGAATGCTGACAAAGTTTGCAAACTCCAGCGATCCATTTATGGACTGGTGCAAGCATCTCGGAGTTGGAATCTTCGTTTTGATGAGGTGATCAAAGCGTTCGAGTTTATACAAGTTTACGGAGAAGCTTGTATTTACAAGAAAGTGAGTGGGAGCTCTATAGCGTTTCTAATATTATATGTGGATGACATATTGCTGATTGGAAACAATATAGAAATGCTGGAAAGCATAAAGGAATATTTGAACAAGAGTTTTTCAATGAAGGACCTAGGAGAAGCTGCTTTCATATTAGGCATCAAGATCTATAGAGATAGATCGAGACGCTTAATAGGACTTTCACAAAGCACATACCTTGACAAAGTTTTGAAGAAGTTCAAAATGGATCAGTTCAAGAAGGGGTTCTTGCCTGTTTTGCAAGGTGTGAAGTTGAGTAAGACTCAATGCCCAGTGACTGCAGAAGATAGAGAAAAGATGAGTGTCATCCCCTATGCTTCAGCCATAGGCTCTATCATGTATGCAATGCTGTGCACAAGACCCGATGTCAGCCTTGCCATAAGTATGGCCGGAAGGTTTCAAAGTGATCCAGGAATGGAACACTGGACGGCGGTCAAGAATATCCTGAAGTACCTGAAAAGGACTAAGGACATGTTTCTCGTTTATGGAGGTGATCAAGAGCTCGTCGTAAAGGGTTACGTCGATGCAAGCTTTGACACTGATCCGGATGACTCTAAGTCGCAAACCGGATACGTATTTATTCTTAATGGGGGTGCGGTTAGCTGGTACAGTTCCAAGCAAAGCGTGGTAGCTGATTCTACATGCGAAGCGGAGTACATCGCTGCCTCGGAGGCGGCGAAGGAAGGTGTCTGGATGAAGGAGTTCATGACAGATCTTGGAGTAGTGCCTAGTGCACTTAACCCAATGACTCTGTTTTGTGATAATACTGGTGCCATTGCTCTAGCCAAGGAACCAAGATTTCACAAGAGGACCAGACACATAAAGCGACGTTTCAATTCCATCCGCGATTACATCAAGGAGGACGACATAAATATTTGCAAAGTACACACGGATCTAAATGTTGCAGATCCGATGACTAAACCTCTTCCAAGGGCTAAACATGAACAACACCAGAACTGCATGGGTGTTCGATTCATTACAATGTAAATCACATAGTGATGTGAACTAGATTATTGACTCTAGTGCAAGTGGGAGACTGTTGGAAATATGCCCTAGAGGCAATAATAAATTGGTTATTATTATATTTCCTTGTTCATGATAATCGTTTATTATCCATGCTATAATTGTATTGATTGGAAACTCAAATACATGTGTGGGTACATAGACAACACTGTGTCCCTAGTAAGCCTCTAGTTGACTAGCTCGTTGATCAAAGATGGTTAAGGTTTCCTAGCCATAGACATGAGATGTCATTTGATAACGGGATCACATCATTAGGAGAATGATGTGATGGACAAGACCCAAACTGTAAACGTAGCATTTGATCGTGTCAGTTTATTGCTATTGTTTTCTGCATGTCAAGTATCTGTTCCTTTGACCATGAGATCATGCAACTCACTGACACCGGAGGAATACCTTGTGTGTATCAAACGTCGCAACGTAACTGGGTGACTATAAAGGTGCTCTACAGGTATCTCCGAGGGTGTCTATTGGGTTGGCATGGATCAAGACTGGGATTTGTTACTCCGTGTGACGGAGAGGTATCTCAGGGCCCACTCGGTAATACAACATCACAATGAGCCTTGCAAGCAATGTGACTAAAGTGTTAGCCACGAGATCTTGTATTACGGAACGAGTAAAGAGACTTGCCGGTAACGAGATTGAACTAGGTATAGTGATACCGACGATCGAATCTCGGGCAAGTAACATACCGAAGAACAAAGGGAACAGCATACGGGATTAACTGAATCCTTGACATAGAGGTTCGACCGATAAAGATCTTCGTAGAATATGTAGGAGCCAATATGGGCATCCAGGTCCCGCTATTGGTTATTGGCCGTAGAGGTGTCTCGGTCATGTCTACATAGTTCTCGAACCCGCAGGGTCTACACACTTAACGTTTGGTGACGATTAGTATAATTGAGTTATTATGTTGGTGACCGAAAGTTGTTCGGAGTCCCGGATAAGATCCCGGACATGACGAGGATCTCCGGAATAGTCCGGAGGTAAAGATTGATATATGTGATAATAGTGTTTTGATCTCTGGAAGGGTTCCGGAGTTCACCGGAAGGGGTTCCGGATGTTTACCGAAGTGTTCGGGTGCAGCAACACTTTATGTGAGCCAAAGGGATAAAACCCACAAGGTATTGGAAAGTGCAAAAGTAGTTTTGCTGCCGCGTAAGCGGTACTACCGCTTGGTGAAGCGGTACTACCGCCGGAGCGGTACTACCGCTTGTGTGAAGCGGTACTACCGCCCAAGCGGTACTACCGCTTGTGTGAAGCGGTACTACCGCCCAAGCGGTACTACCGCTTGTGTGAAGCGGTACTACCGCTTGTGCGCGGCTGTGCACGATTCGGCAGGGTCCGAATTGGACTCTTTTCCTGCGGGCCAAACCGACCTTGTGCGGGCAAAACCGACCCGGAGGAGGCTTTTACTCCAAGTTTAGACCCCAAGGCTCAACATATAAATAGAGGGGCAGGGCTAGCACACGGGACACATCAGGATTTCCCAAGCCGTGTGCCGGCAACCCTAGCCCTCTAGTTCCTCCGTCATAATCTCCGTAGTGCTTGGCGAAGCCCTGCAGAGATTGTTCCTCACCACCATCACCACGCCGTCGTGCTGCTGGAACTCAACCACTACTTCACCATCGCTCGCTGGATCGAGGAGGTGAAGGCGTCATCAAGCCGTACGTGTGTTGAACGCGGAGGTGCCGTCCGTTCGGCACTAGATCGGAAGGATCGTGATTGGATCGCGGGACGCTCGGCGATTTGGATCGCGAAGACGTTCGACTACATCAACCGCGTTTATTAACGCTTCCGCTTAGCGATCTACAAGGGTATGTAGATTCACTCTCCCTCTCGTAGATGCTCATCACCATGGATAGATCTTGCGTGTGCGTAGGAAAATTTTTGTTTCCCATGCAACGTTCCCCAACAGTTTGTCTCTTATGATGCACCCTTTTTGATTGCGCGGTAGTCGCTTTTTATTAGGGAGATCTCTCACTTAAAATATCAAGTAGTTAGTGTTCTCCCAAGTGTAGCACCGTCACGACACCTATCTCTTCGGGGCATCACATGATCTCCATGGGTGCGAACAATTAGAGAAGTGTGAGGCAGATGAGTTGAGACCTCGCAGCGAGATCACTTGGTTGTCTTGACGTTCAGGCAGGACAGTCCTGAGCTCGGAACACACGCATCGAAAGATGAATAAGAATCACATAAAGATGTGATCGGCAAGTTTGCCTACCGATTGAAGTTCGCGCCATTTGAGTTCATCTCGAACCGTGGCGTTGAATGGAAATGCGGGTCTTGAATCACTCACAGTCAATTATGAGAGATATTGATTTGAGTGGGAGCGCACTGTAGAATTAACTTGTTTAAATTCTCAGTGCAATTAATTATGGACACTGTCTAAGTGTTATATGCATAATAGTTATAGAAGAATGGCTCGTGTTTCCACCTTCCCTGTTAAAATTGAATAAGCTGTTAAATATCTGGTTAAAACTTTACGGTTGGTAACGTAATGTGAGGATTGTCCTCAAGAGTGCCGAGAAGGACTTTGTCCTATCGCATGCTTTTGGTATTCTCCCGCTAATGCTATGGATGATGTGACTCTCGTCCTTCGATCCAAAAGCTAGAATTCCGTTACGGTCAAGTGCAATATGTTTGCTTCCATGAGACCCGAACTTCAAAAGTTTGGGATAGCTATGTGATATTCATGGAACTGAAAATTAGTTTCAGATACAAACAAAGGCTAAAAGATATGAGATATCCAAAGCAATGTTTGTTTGCAAACTATTAGTAAAAGTGTTTACTATGCATTTGACTAATACGAGAGGGATCCAGAAGAACGCCTATCATATGATGAAAGTGAATAAAACAACAACTTAAAGAGAAAGGAAATGTCCAAAGGGTGTTAGTGTGACTTACACACCTAGGAAGTCCGGGGCTAACACCACTCTTAAGTTGAGTGCTTCTTCTGAGAGTAGGAGAAATACTGAAAGTTAAACTGTTAGAAGTATAAAGGCAAAAAGAGATAAGACTGGAATGTCCAGCTCATGTATGAAAGTCATACAAGCTATTGATGTATACAAGGCTGGTCAAAGAAATAGTTCTTGGGAATTGTGATTAAACTGTTAGTCACTAATTCTTGGGTATTGTGAGTTGATCACAAAAGATACCCGCTCGATTGCATTCTGCTGCGACTCGATGCAAGAACTACTACGACCTAAAAGACTTGCCGGGGTGAGGTTTAGATATGCGCTGGGAACATAGTAAAAGTTGCTATACTCGGTACATTACCTATGTATTTATTTTCATAATTCATTTAGAGTTTTTATACACTCTAGCCCATTGCTTAAAGTATCTTGCAAGAAGGTTGTTCATAAGAGAACTTTTGATGTTCGGTGTTATGAATAACATAAGGGCCATGCTTCCATCATGGATGGGATGTATGTTATGAATATTGATAATAATATATTACCTCCGTATTTACTTTCATAATTCATTTTAGAGTTTTTACACACTCTAGCCCATTGCATAATGTTTGTTGCAAAAGGGTTGTTCATAAAAGAACAATTGTTGTTCAGTGTTATGAATAACATAAGGGCCATACTTCCATCATGAATGGGATGTATGTTATGAATATTGATGGTAATATGATACATCCATAACACTGACGCTAAATGTCGCAAGACTAAGAGAATACCACACATGTGTGGCACTGCATTTGGTCACATTGGAGAAACCCGCATGGAGAAATTCCATAATGACGGATTTTGAAGACGTTTGATTATGAATCATCTGACACTTGCAACTTTCCTCCGAAAAGTGAAGTGACTGAAATACCGTTCACAGGCCATAAGGAACGAGCAACGAACTTATTGGTGATCATACGTTTTGATGTATGTAGTCCGATAAATGTTGTTGCTAGCAGTGGATTTATCTATCTTCAGAAATGACTCAAGTAGATATATGGATATTTACTTGATGAGACGTAAGTCTGGATCTTTTGAAATCATTCATAAGGTTTTCAATATGAAGTAGAAATTATTGTAACAAGAAAATTGTGTTTCTGCAATTTGATTGCGGAAAGGAATATTTGAGTTACAAGTTTAGCGAATGTCTGATGAGTTGTGAAAAGAGTTTCATAACTTACACCTCACGGAGCACCACTGTGAGTGGAATATCCGTGAAGATGTAATCACACCATTTATGACATGGTAAGATCAAAGATGACATAAATCAATTTGCCATTATCCCTTTTAAAAGTAATGCTTTAGAGACTGCGGCTTTTACACTGAAAAGTGCACCATCAGATCTGTTGAAATGACGCCATGGTATGGTAACCCCAACCATGTTATGTCTTTTCTTAACATTTGGAATATGGGGCTTGTGTAAAATATTTACAAACCTATTCCAAATCAGACAAGTGCTGCTTTGTAGGTTATCCCATGTTATTGGGAATTCCTCCACCACTATACCGAGGCAAAAGGTTTTGCCACAAAACGGTATGCTTTTGAAGAAAATGGTTCTTGCAAAAAGGTGAGTGGGAGGACAGTGCAACTCGACGAGATAACAGTATCTTCATCATCAGTTCAAAGAAAAGAAACCTTGGAAGTAATTCCAGAGTTTCCTATTGCGACTGATACGGAAGCCTCTACATGAGATGTATGGACTTAGGTCGAACTTGCAACTGAACCACGTAGGCAAAACTCGTGCAAACCTCTCAGGTGCGCAAGCGAGATATTGTTGTTAGACAACAGTATACCTACGATACACAAGGAAGCGTTGATGGGCCCTGACTCCGGAATTGGCTAAATGCCAATATAATCCGAGATAGTTTCCATATAAATGATTCAAGATTATATCTTGATAAACCCTTCGGAAGACTTAGAGTCTAACGAACATTAATGGAACTATAAACTGATGTGGATAAAATGTTTTATCCATAAAGCTCGACTTGTTGCAATAACAAATTCAAGGAGTTGACTACGATGAGATTTTCTCACCGTAGCGATGCTTAAAGTCAGATCGGTTAAAACTAGCAATTAATACATATTTCAATCTTGAGATATGATACATGGATGCCAAAAGGATTTCCATGTGATGGAAATGCAACCTAGGACTTGCATGTGATACAGTCCGAAGTATTTTGTCAATCCAGAGGATGCTAGTAAGTATGCAAACTTTAGAGTTCCAGCAATGGACAGAAGAGGGCAAAATGGAGTTGGAATCTTCGTTTTTGATGAAATAGTCAAAAGAGTTTGATTTCATCAATGGATAACGAAGATGTTTGTGGTTACAAGAAAGTAAGTGGGAGCATAATAATATTTCTAAAACTTTGTGTGCTGGACACATTGTTGATTGGAAATAATATAAATTTCTTGACACGAATTAGGACTTCATTGAAAATAGTTTTTCGATGAAGTGCTTGGGCTGAATAGCCTTGATATTAGGCATATTTATCTACGAGATAGAATTGCCTAATAGGCTAAAAAATAAAAAATAAAAAAATACATATTGACAAGATGCTGAAAAAGTTTAGCATTAAAACGCCAAGGAGTGATTCTTGCCGAAGTCACATGGAAAGGGTTTTTGCAAGACTCGGTATCCCAAAACACTGATGAGCAAAATACATAATGGAGATTCCACACACTCTTGTGTTTGGATTAATCATGTATTCCATGGTACGTAAAACAACCAGATATGTCTGATACTCCCAAAGCTGTTGCGAGTATAGATACCAAAGTGATCAAAGTACTGATCATGGGACAACAGTGAAAAATGTCATTGAGTACTAAAGTAGCACTGATGACATGTTTTCTCACAAGCAGAGATTATGAAGTGCTCGTTGTAAGTAATTACATTGATACAGTCTTCATCAATGCTCCATGCGATTTTCGATTTAAGTTAAGGGTTTTGTGTAATACACAATATGGTGGCACGGTAGTTGGAAATTGTTCCAAACAAGTTACTGTGGCGATTTCTATAACAAAGGCTAAGTATGTTGACGCTTTAGAAGCGACAAAGAAGATGTTGAATCATATAGTTCATTCATGAACTTAGTATGGTTCCGAGAAGGCTTTGGTCAATGGGACACTATTGCAGATAGTTGCTCCATAGCTCAGTCTGAGGAATCAAGGTTTGACCTGTGATTCACATATATACAAAGCCAAGTCCACACAAAATATGAATTTTGTGAAAGCGTGAAAACGCGAGGAAATGCAAAGATACACACGGAATTGAATTTGTCAGATCCGTTGGACATCAGGCTATACCACAAGCAAAGCATATTTTACACCGGTATGCCATAGGTGTAAAGTGTTTTAGCATTGACTAGATTATTGACTCTAGTGCAAGTGGGAGTCTGTAGGAGATATGCCCTAGAGGCAATAATAAATATTATTATTTATCCCCATGTTCGTAATTAAGGTTATATTCCGTGCTATAACTGCTATGGTTCTCGAGTCTACAATAACCACGAGGCTCAGAGGAAGACTCATATGCACGTGTGGAATAATAAACGGTAAAATGTATTCATAGTCTGGCCTCTAAGACTAGCTCAAGTGTTGCATGATGGTTCTGTTTTCCTGATCATGGGCATGACTATGCCGGCAACTTTGAGGGCACAATGTTAGTAGAACACTTGTGGTTGAATCGACCCGAATTGATGTTATGCTATGAGATACATTCGTCACAAGTTAATGGTTAATGACACAGAGAAAGTTAACATTTGCATAATTCCTTAGACCATGAGAGTATCGAGTTTCTTCATGCTTGCTTCATGAACTTTGGGGTTTGTTAAACGTCATCCGTAAATGGGTGGCTATTACGGCGGCTTACGGGTTCATGGAAAAGTATGTCAAGTAACTTGATAGCTCAAGATTGGGATTTGCTCCTCCGACGATGGAGAGATATCTTTGGGCCCTCTCGGTGTTATGGTATCCACCATCGTCTGGCCAGACACATTGTGATTTGATCACAGGGATGCCGGAACACGGGAACGAGAAAAGAGAACAAAAACCGGTAACGAGGTAACTGGCATAGTGGACAAGTTGTTGATCCACGGGGATGCCGATAAATCTCACCTCGGGTATTTGTAACATATCGCGAAGCAACAGGAATAGCACACGGCAACTGGAGGTTCACTCGAATATTTATTTGTGTGGGTATAGGGGTCAATATGGGTGTCCACGGCTCCGATGTTGATCATTGATCGGAAAGTGTTCCGGTCATGTCTATACTTCACCGAACCTATAGGGTCACATGCTTAAGGGTCATCTATCTGCTGAATTCTAGACAGGGAGTCTGAGTGAAAGTCACCGGAAAAGTTTCGGAGACAACGGAAAAGTTCCGGAGAGAGAACACCAGAATAGTTTCGGTAAAACTGAAAAGTTGTTTCAGGGTATACCATTAGGTCAAATTGGTTTTGGCGCACGCCTGGAAATTTTTGGAGGGTGCTAGAATTGTTCTGGAAACTTCTGGGATTTTTCCGGAGAAAAAACCCGGAAATGTTCCGGAGCTGCCGGAACCGCTTTGGTTGCTTTTCGCAGATGAAAATCACTAATCCGGAATTGTTTCGGAACGCGTCCAAAATTATTTTAGTGGGTACTGGAAATGTTCTAAGACCTACAGAAATATTTTCAGATTTAACGGTCGTGGAAAATGTTTTCATGAATAGTGGGAACACTATCATGAATAGTGGAAACACTATTGGGAGAAAATATCCCACGAATAGTGGAAACACTACTGGGAGAAAATATCTCATGAATAGTGGAAACACTATTATGAATAGTGTGAAAATATCTGAGGGCATTTTGGTATTTTGGGAGCCACCCTACCCCTTGGGTTTTCCTATAAATAGAGGTGGAGAGGCACTCTCCACACTCACTCTTTCTCACATACGCATGCCATTGCAATGATCTGGCTTCTTCTCTCCCTCCCCGCGAAATAGTTTCGTAGAGCCGAAAGGCTGTCTGGGTTCCGGTGGGAACTAGTTCTGGACGGCGAAGCCCTGCCGGATAGATGACACCGTATGTGTGCAACCCCGTAGAGAGGTCGTAGGTTCGATCCTTTTTGCCCGAGGGGCTGTTCGAGAGTGCCTCCCGAAGGGCTGTCCGAGTGACCGTCCGAGTTTCGAGTGTCCTCCCGAAGGGCTGTCCGAGTGACCGTCCGAGTTTCGAGCGTCCTCCCGAAGGGCTGTCCGTGACACCGTCCGAGGTACTGTCCGACTGCCTCCCGGAGGGCTGTCCGAGGGGCAGACGAGGGAGAACATCCTCGCAGTTGGGAGGTTGTAAAATCCTAGCTGCGGGGATTTGCACCGCCGATCGTCATCGACTCTACTTCCGCTGCGCTACGAGTCGGTAACGAAAAGATCAAAGTTTGTATGCAGTCTCCATAGTGGTCCTGGGCGTGCTCACTGTACCGAATTTTTTTGTTTTCTGTCGCGTTCCCCTACAATGGCTACCATAGTTACACCCACATCCCCTGCTGCTATACCTATTGGACAAACTACTAGAGCTCGCGCACGCCAATTAAATTATCAGGTACTTTCGTTTCTTGGTAATGTTTCTAATGTTCATAAGAATATGATGCTGCCTAACTTAGATACATTTGTGTTGACAGTTGAAGCGCCCAGTATGGAGAAGAAGGATGAACATTTGAGCATGATCAAGCATGGAGATGAAGGCACGTGCGAAGAGAACAAGAACGGAGGCTCCAGTGGAGATTTCCGCACTTTGAAGCCACCATGATGACTGATACGTCTCCAACGTATCTATAATTTTTGATTGTTCCGTGCTATTATAGTATCAATCTTGGATGTTTTTTATATACATTTACAGCAATTATATATCATTTTTTGGGACTAACCTATTAACTTAGTGCCCAGTGCAAGTTGTTGTTTTTTTGCCTGTTTTTGGTTTTCCAGAATATCAGTACCAAACGAAGTCCAAATGTCACGAAACTTTTTGGAGATTTTTTTCTGGACATAAGAGACACTAGAAGCTTCGGGAGAGGGCCAGAAGACAGAGGAGGTGGCCAGGAGCCACCAGGGCGCACCCCGGGGGGGTGGCGCGCCCTGGTGCCTCGTGGGCCCACCTCTGCTCCGTTTGACCTAATTCCACCTCTATAAATTCTCTAAAATCGGGAAACCAATAAAGGAGTCCATGAAATACTTTTTCCGCCGCTGCAAGTTCCTGTTCTCGAGAGATCCCATCTGGAGGCCTTTTCCGGTACTCCGCCGGAGGGGGAATCGATCACGGAGGGGCTCTACATCATCCTTGCTACCCTTCCGATGATGCGTGAGTAGTTTACCACAGACCTTCGGGTCCATAGTTAGTAGCTAGATGACTTCTTCTCTCTTTTTAATCTTCAATACAATGTTCTCCTCGATGTTCTTGGAGTTCTATCCGATGTAATCACTTTTTGCGGTGTGTTTGTTGGGATCCGATGAATTGTGAGTTTATGATCAGATTATCCATGAATATTATTTGAGTCTTCTCTGAACTCTTTTATGCATGATTATTATAGCTTCGTATTTCTCTCCGATCTATTGATTTGGTTTGGCCAACTAGATTGATTTATCTTGCAATGGGAGAGGTGCTTTGTAATGGGTTCGATCTTGCGGTGCTCAATCCTAGTGACAGAAAGGGACATGACACATATGTATCGTTGCTATTAAGGGTAAAAAGATGGGGTTTATTCATGCGTGAGTTTACTTTGTCTACATCATGTCATCTTGCTTAAGGCGTTACTCCGTTCTTTATGGACTTAATACACTAGATGCATGCTGGATAGCGGTCGATGTGTGGAGTAATAGTAGTAGATGCAGGCCGGAGTCGGTCTACTTGTCTCGGACGTGATGCCTATATACATGATCATTGCCTTGGATATCGTCATGATTATTTGCTTTCTATCAATTGCCCAACAGTAATTTGTTCACCCACCGTATACTATTTTCAAGAGAGAAGCCTCTAGTGAAAACTATGGCCCCCGGGTCTATCTTAATTATATATTGAAAATCCTAAAAATACCTTGCTGCACTTTTACTTTATTTATTTTATTTTGTATTTTTGTTTAATCTATTTATCTATCACCATACAATTTAATATTGCAATTAACCGCCAAGGGATTGACAACCCCTTGTTCGCGTTGGGTGCAAGGATTTGTTGTTTTGTGTGCAGGTACTGCTAACGAGTTGTTGCGTGATTCTCCTACTAGATTGATAACCTTGGTTTCATAACTGAGGGAAATACTTATCTCTACTGTACTGCATCATCCCCTCCTCTTCGGGGAAATCCCAACGCAGCTCACAAGTAGCAATTACATACAAGAAGATGGACGAAATATACAAGATGGTCTTTCATAAATTTCGTCCATAGCTTATTATTGGTGCTGCGTCACCTTATTTTTGGGCTAGGCCCATTTCAAAATACCTCTCATTAGGCTGTTTTTAGAGTCCGTATTGTAGGGGAAACGACTTAGGAGGTGTTTTAGTCCCACTTTGCCAAGGGTGGACGAAATCCCCTCTCTCTTCCCCTATAAATACAACCCTTAAGGCACCGTTTAGACTTGGGTTTTAATTAGTTAAAAGTTAGCCATTGCTGCAACTTCATGTACTTTGTTTGTGTCCAAGGACCAGACCAAGACCGCTTTTGAAACCCCACTTTATCAATACTTCATCCATATTCGCAATATTCATATTGCTTTATCATATGTTTGCTTGTTCTTCAATTGCATGCAGGAATAGACCTTCGTGGTCAGGCTGATCGTGCTTCCGGCATTGTCAGTAACCTCAGGAGATTGGTTTAGCGATTGCTAAGGCGCAACGTCGTGCACGTTTGTAGTTGGATCGTCAAAGTCGTTCTCCATCAAATCGATAGTTATCATCTCATCGAAAGATCGGGACCCTCACCTCTATCACCCTCTCCCTCCCCGTCGTCGCCTGATACGTCTCCAACGTATCTATAATTTTTTATTGTTCCATGCTATTATAGTATCAATCATGGATGTTTTTATATACATTTACAAGCAATTATATATCATTTTTTGGGAGTAACCTATTAACTTAGTGCCCAGTGCCAGTTGCTGTTTTTTGCCTGTTTTTGGTTTTCCAGAATATCAGTACCAAACGAAGTCCAAATGCCACGAAACTTTTTGGAGATTTTTTTTCTGGACATAAGAGACGCTAGAAGCTTCGGGAGAGGACCAGAAGACAGAGGAGGTGGCCACAAGCCACCAGGGCGCGCCCTGGTGCCTCGTGGGCCCACCTCTTCTCCGTTTGACCTAATTCCACCTCTATAAATTCTCTAAAATCGGGAAACCAATAGAGGAGTCCACGAAATACTTTTTCCGCCGCCGCAAGTTTCTGTTCTCGAGAGATCCCATCTGGAGGCCTTTTCCGGCACTCTGCCGGAGGGGGAATCGATCACGGAGGGGCTCTCCATCAACCTTGCTGCCCTTCCGATGATGCGTGAGTAGTTTACCACAGACCTTCGGGTCCATAGTTAGTAGCTAGATGGCTTCTTCTCTCTTTTTGATCTTCATTACAATGTTCTCCTCGATGTTCTTGGAGTTCTATCCGATGTAATCACTTTTTTGCGGTGTGTTTGTTGGGATCCGATGAATTGTGAGTTTATGATCAGATTATCCATGAATATTATTTGAGTTTTCTCTAAACTTTTTAATGCATGATTATTATAGCTTCGTATTTCTCTCCGATCTATTGATTTGGTTTGGCCAACTAGATTGATTTATCTTGCAGTGGGAGAGGTGCTTTTTAATGGGTTCGATCTTGCGGTGCTCAATCTCAGTGACAGAAAGGGACATGACACGTATGTATCGTTGCTATTAAGGGTAAAAAGATGGGGTTTATTCATGCATGAGTTTACTTTGTCTACATCATGTCATCTTGCTTAAGGCGTTACTCCGTTCTTTATGAACTTAATGCACTAGATGCATGCTGGATAGCGGTCGATGTGTGGAGTAATAGTTGTTGGAGAACGTTGCATGGGAAACAAAAAATTTCCTACGCACACACAAGATCTATTCATGGTGATGAGCATCTACGAGAGGGAGAGTGAATCTACATACCCTTGTAGATCGCTAAGCGGAAGCGTTAATAAACGCGGTTGATGTAGTCGAACGTCTTCGCGATCCAAATCGCCGAGCGTCCCGCGATCCAATCACGATCCTTCCGATCTAGTGCCGAACGGACGGCACCTCCGCGTTCAACACACGTACGGCTTGATGACGCCTTCACCTCCTCGATCCAGCGAGCGATGGTGAAGTAGTGGTTGAGTTCCAGCAGCACGACGGCGTGGTGATGGTGGTGAGGAACAATCTCTGCAGGGCTTCGCCAAGCGCTACGGAGATTATGACGGAGGAACTAGAGGGCTAGGGTTGCCGGCACACGGCTTGGGAAATCCTGATGTCCCGTGCGCTAGCCCTGCCCCTCTATTTATATGTTGAGCCTTGGGGTCTAAACTTGGAGTAAAAGCCTCCTCCGGGTCGGTTTTGCCCGCACAAGGTCGGTTTGGCCCGCAGGAAAAGAGTCCAATTCGGACCCTGCCGAATCGTGCACAGCCGCACACAAGCGGTAGTACCGCTTCACACAAGCGGTAGTACCGCTTGGGCGGTAGTACCGCTTCACACAAGCGGTAGTACCGCTCCGGCGGTAGTACCGCTTCACCAAGCGGTAGTACCGCTTACGCGGCAGCAAAACTACTTTTGCACTTTCCAATACCTTGTGGGCTTTATCCCTTTGGCTCATATAAAGTGTTGCTGCACCCGAACACTTCGGTAAACATCCGGAACCCCTTCCGGTGAACTTCGGAACTCTTCCGGAGATCAAAACACTATTATCACATATATCAATCTTTACCTCCGGACTATTCCGGAGATCCTCGTCATGTCCGGGATCTTATCCGGGACTCCGAACAACTTTCGGTCACCAACATAATAACTCAATTATACTAATCGTCACCAAACGTTAAGTGTGTAGACCCTGCGGGTTCGAGAACTATGTAGACATGACCGAGACACCTCTACGATCAATAACCAATAGCGGGACCTGGATGCCCATATTGGCTCCTACATATTCTACGAAGATCTTTATCGGTCGAACCTCTATGTCAAGGATTCAGTTAATCCCGTATGCTGTTCCCTTTGTTCTTCGGTATGTTACTTGCCCGAGATTCGATCGTCGGTATCACTATACCTAGTTCAATCTCGTTACCGGCAAGTCTCTTTACTCGTTCCGTAATACAAGATCTCGTGGCTAACACTTTAGTCACATTGCTTGCAAGGCTCATTGTGATGTTGTATTACCGAGTGGGCCCTGAGATACCTCTCCGTCACACGGAGTAACAAATCCCAGTCTTGATCCATGCCAACCCAACAGACACCCTCGGAGATACCTGTAGAGCACCTTTATAGTCACCCAGTTACGTTGCGACGTTTGATACACACAAGGTATTCCTCCGGTGTCAGTGAGTTGCATGATCTCATGGTCAAAGGAACAGATACTTGACATGCAGAAAACAATAGCAATAAACTGACACGATCAAATGCTACGTTTACAGTTTGGGTCTTGTCCATCACATCATTCTCCTAATGATGTGATCCCGTTATCAAATGACATCTCATGTCTATGGCTAGGAAACCTTAACCATCTTTGATCAACGAGCTAGTCAACTAGAGGCTTACTAGGGACACAGTGTTGTCTATGTACCCACACATGTATTTGAGTTTCCAATCAATACAATTATAGCATGGATAATAAACGATTATCATGAACAAGGAAATATAATAATAACCAATTTATTATTGCCTCTAGGGCATATTTCCAACAGTCTCCCACTTGCACTAGAGTCAATAATCTAGTTCACATCACTATGTGATTTACATTGTAATGAATCGAACACCCATGCAGTTCTGGTGTTGTTCATGTTTAGCCCTTGGAAGAGGTTTAGTCATCGGATCTGCAACATTTAGATCCGTGTGTACTTTGCAAATATTTATGTCGTCCTCCTTGATGTAATCGCGGATGGAATTGAAACGTCGTTTTATGTGTCTGGTCCTCTTGTGAAATCTTGGTTCCTTGGCTAGAGCAATGGCACCAGTATTATCACAAAACAGAGTCATTGGGTTAAGTGCACTAGGCACTACTCCAAGATCTGTCATGAACTCCTTCATCCAGACACCTTCCTTCGCCGCCTCCGAGGCTGCGATGTACTCCGCTTCGCATGTAGAATCAGCTACCACGCTTTGCTTGGAACTGCACCAGCTAACCGCACCCCCATTAAGAATAAATACGTATCCGGTTTGCGACTTAGAGTCATCCGGATCAGTGTCAAAGCTTGCATCGACGTAACCCTTTACGACGAGCTCTTGATCACCTCCATAAACGAGAAACATGTCCTTAGTCCTTTTCAGGTACTTCAGGATATTCTTGACCGCCGTCCAGTGTTCCATTCCTGGATCACTTTGAAACCTTCCGGCCATACTTATGGCAAGGCTGACATCGGGTCTTGTGCACAGCATTGCATACATGATAGAGCCTATGGCTGAAGCATAGGGGATGACACTCATCTTTTCTCTATCTTCTGCAGTCACTGGGCATTGAGTCTTACTCAACTTCACACCTTGCAAAACAGGCAAGAACCCCTTCTTGGACTGATCCATTTTGAACTTCTTCAAAATCTTATCAAGGTATGTGCTTTGTGAAAGTCCTATTAAGCGTCTTGATCTATCTCTATAGATCTTGATGCCTAATATGAAAGCAGCTTCTCCTAGGTCCTTCATTGAAAAACTCTTGTTCAAATATTCCTTTACGCTTTCCAGCATTTCTATATTGTTTCCAATCAGCAATATGTCATCCACATATAATATTAGAAACGCTATAGAGCTCCCACTCACTTTCTTGTAAATACAAGCTTCTCCGTAAACTTGTATAAACTCGAACGCTTTGATCACCTCATCAAAACGAAGATTCCAACTCCGAGATGCTTGCACCAGTCCATAAATGGATCGCTGGAGTTTGCAAACTTTGTCAGCATTCTCTGGATCGACAAAACCTTCTGGTTGCATCATATACAACTCTTCCTTAAGGAAACCGTTAAGGAACGCTGTTTTGACATCCATCTGCCAAATTTCATAATCGAAAAAGGCAGCTATTGCTAACATGATTCTGACGGACTTAAGCATCGCTACGGGTGAGAAGGTCTCATCGTAGTCAACTCCTTGAACTTGTGAAAAACCCTTTGCCACAAGTCGAGCTTTATAGACGGTGACATTACCGTCCGCGTCCGTCTTCCTCTTAAAGATCCATTTGTTCTGAATGGCCTTACGCCCTTCAGGTAATACTTCCAAAGTCCATACTTTGTTTTCATACATGGATCCCATCTCGGATTTCATGGCCTCTAACCACTTCTCGGAATCCGGGCTCATCATCGCTTCTCCATAGCTCGTAGGTTCATCGTTGTCTAACAACATGACCTCTAAGACAGGGTTGCCGTACCACTCAGGAGCAGTACGCGTCCTTGTCGACCTACGAGGTTTGATAGCAACTTGATCCAAAGCTTCATGATCATCATCATTAACTTCCTCTTCAGCTAATGTAGGCTCCACAGAAACAACTTTCTGCGCTGCGCTACTCTCAGGTTGAAGTAAAGGTTCAACAACCTCATCAAGTTCTATCTTCCTCCCACTCAATTCTTTCGAGAGAAACTCTTTCTCAAGAAATGTTCCGTTTTTAGCGACAAACACTTTGCCTTCGGATCTGAGGTAGAAGGTATACCCAACTGTCTCTTTTGGGTATCCTATGAAGACGCATTTCTCCGCTTTGGGTTCCAGCTTTTCAGGCTGAAGCTTTTTGACATAAGCATCACATCCCCAAACTTTAAGAAACGACAGCTTTGGCTTCTTGCCAAACCAAAGTTCATATGGTGTCGTCTCAACGGATTTCGATGGTGCCCTATTTAAAGTGAATGCAGCTGTCTCTAATGCATAACCCCAAAACGATAGTGGCAAATCGGCAAGAGACATCATAGATCGCACCATATCCAATAAGGTTCGATTACGACGTTCGGACACACCATTACGCTGTGGTGTTCCAGGCGGTGTTAATTGTGAAACAATTCCACACTGTCTTAAGTGACTGCCAAACTCATAACTCAGATATTCTCCTCCTCGATCAGATCGTAGGAATTTAATCTTCTTGTTACGATGATTCTCAACTTCACTCTGAAATTGTTTGAACTTTTCAAATGTTTCAGACTTGTGTTTCATTAAGTAAATATACCCATATCTACTTAAGTCATCAGTGAAGGTGAGAAAGTAACGATAACCACCGCGCGCCTCAATGCTCATCGGACCGCACACATCAGTATGTATGATTTCCAATAAGTCACTTGCCCGTTCCATTGTTCCAGAGAACGGAGTTTTAGTCATCTTGCCCATGAGGCATGGCTCACATGTGTCAAGTGATTCAAAATCAAGTGACTCCAAAAGTCCATCAGCATGGAGCTTCCTCATGCGTTTTACGCCAATATGACCTAAACGGCAGTGCCACAAGAAAGTGGTATTATCCTTATCAATTCTACATCTTTTGGCATCAATGTTATGAACATGTGTATCATTACTATCGAGATTCAATAAGAATAAACCCCTCACATCGGGTGCATGACCATAAAAGATATTACTCATATAAATAGAACAACCATTATTCTCTGATTTAAATGAGTAACCGTCTCGCAATAAACAAGATCCAGATATAATGTTCATGCTTAACGCAGGCACCAAATAACACTTATTTAGGTTCATCACTAATCCCGACGGTAATCGAAGAGCGAGCGTGCCGACGGCGATCACATCAACCTTGCAACCATTTCCCACGCGCATCGTCACTTCGTCCTTTGCCAGCCTCCGTCTATTCCGCAGTTCCTATTTTGAGTTGCAAATATGAGCAACCGCACCGGTATCAAATACCCAGGCACTACAACGAGAGTTGGTAAGGTACACATCAATAACATGTATATCATATATACCTTGTTTGTTGTTGGCCGCCTTCTTGTCAGCCAAATACTTGGGGCAATTCCGCTTCCAGTGTCCAGTTCCCTTGCAATGAAAACACACAGTTTCTGGTTTGGGTCCAGCCTTGGGTTTCTTCACGAGAGGAGCAACTGCTTTGCCACTCTGCTTGGAGTTACCCTTCTTACCCTTGCCATTTTTCTTGAAACTAGTGGTTTTATTGACCATCAACACTTGATGCTCCTTCTGAATTTCAGACTCAGCGGCTTTCAGCATCGCAAACAGCTCGGCGACTGACTTGTTCATCCCGTGCATGTTATAGTTCAACACGAAGCTCTTGTAGCTAGGTGGCAATGATTGAAGAACTCTGTCAGTGATAGCCTCTGGCGGAAGGGGCATCCCTAACTCAGCCAGACGGGTGGAGTACCCAGACATTCTGAGCACGTGATCACTGATAGACCCGTTCTCCTCCATCTTGCAAGCATAGAATTTATCGGAGATCTCATATCTCTCGATCCGGGCATTCTTCTGAAAGATAAACTTCAACTCCTGGAACATCTCATATGCTCCATGACGTTCAAAACGTCTTTGAAGTCCCGGTTCTAAGCCATACAACATTGCACATTGAACTATTGAGTAATCATCAGAACGAGCCTGCCAGGCGTTCACAACGTCTAGAGACTCAACTGGAGCAGGTGGATCACCAAGCGGTGCATCAAGGACATAAGCCTTCTGGGAAGCCGTAAGGATAATCCTTAGATTACGGGCCCAGTCCACAAAGTTACTTCCATCATCTTTCAACTTAGCTTTCTCTAGGAACGCATTAAAATTCAGGGGTGCTACTGCGCGAGCCATGATCTACAACATAAATATTGCAAAGACAACTTAGACTATTGTTCTTAGATAATGAGTTTAGTTAATCATATTTTAAAAAACTCCCACTCAAATTGACATCCCTCCGATCATTCGAGTGTAACATGATCCAAATCCACCAACTCAAGTCCGATCATCACGTGAGTTGAGGTGGTTTCAATGGTGAACATCTTCATGTTGATCATATCTACTATATGACTCATGTTCGACCTTTCGGTCTCTTGTGTTCCGAGGCCATGTCTGTACATGCTAGGCTCGTCAAGTTTAACCCGAGTGTTCCGCACGTGTAACATGGCTTACACCCGTTGTATGCGAACGTAGAGTCTATCACACCCGATCATCACGGCGTGTCTCGAAACGACGAACTTTCGCAACGGTGCACACTTGGGGAGAACACAATTTATCTTGAAATTTAAGTGAGGGATCACCTTATAATGCTACCGTCGTCCTAAGCAAAATAAGATGCATAAAAGGATTAACATCACATGCAAATCATAAGTGACATGATATGGCCATGAACTTGTGCTTTTGATCTCCATCTCCAAAGCACCGGCATGATCTCCATCGTCACCGGCATGACACCATGATCTCCATCATCTTGATCTCCATCAACGTGTCGCCATAAGGTTGTCGCGCCGACTGTTGCTTCCACGACTATAGCTAACGTTTAGCGATAAAGTAAAGCATTACATAGCGCTTAATGATTGACACGCAGGTCATACAATAATTAAAGACAACTCTATGGCTCCTGCCAGTTGCCGTACTCATCGACATGCAAGTCGTGATATTCTATACAATACATGATCATCTCATACATCACATATATCTCATCATGTAATTGGCCATATCACATCACAACATACCCTGCAAAAACAAGTTAGACGTCCTCTAATTGTTGTTGCAAATTTTACGTGGCTGCTACGGGTATCTAGCAAGAACGATTCTTACCTACGCAAAACCACAACGTGGTGTAGTGATTGCTTTTTGATCTTCTAAAAGAACCCTCTTCATTGAACCGATTCAACTAAAGTGAGAGAGACAGACACCCGCCAGTCACCTTTATGCAACAAGTGCACGCAGCGGTGAAACCAGTCTCGCGTAAGCGTACGCGTAATGTCGGTCCGGGCCGCTTCATCTCACAATACCGCGGAATCAAGTATCAACTAGTAACGGCAAGCAATATGTATACACCCACGCCCACAACTCGTTTGTGTTCTACTCGAGATCTCATCTACGCATAGACCTAGCTCAGATGCCACTGTTGGAGAACGTTGCATGGGAAACAAAAATTTTCCTACGCACACACAAGATCTATCCATGGTGATGAGCATCTACGAGAGGGAGAGTGAATCTACATACCCTTGTAGATCGCTAAGCGGAAGCGTTAATAAACGCGGTTGATGTAGTCGAACGTCTTCGCGATCCAAATCGCCGAGCGTCCCGCGATCCAATCACGATCCTTCCGATCTAGTGCCGAACGGACGGCACCTCCGCGTTCAACACACGTACGGCTTGATGACGCCTTCACCTCCTCGATCCAGCGAGCGATGGTGAAGTAGTGGTTGAGTTCCAGCAGCATGACGGCGTGGTGATGGTGGTGAGGAACAATCTCTGCAGGGCTTCGCCAAGCGCTACGGAGATTATGACGGAGGAACTAGAGGGCTAGGGTTGCCGGCACACGGCTTGGGAAATCCTGATGTCCCGTGCGCTAGCCCTGCCCCTCTATTTATATGTTGAGCCTTGGGGTCTAAACTTGGAGTAAAAGCCTCCTCCGGGTCGGTTTTGCCCGCACAAGGTCGGTTTGGCCCGCAGGAAAAGAGTCCAATTCGGACCCTGCCGAATCGTGCACAGCCGCACACAAGCGGTAGTACCGCTTCACACAAGCGGTAGTACCGCTTGGGCGGTAGTACCGCTTCACACAAGCGGTAGTACCGCTCCGGCGGTAGTACCGCTTCACCAAGCGGTAGTACCGCTTACGCGGCAGCAAAACTACTTTTGCACTTTCCAATACCTTGTGGGCTTTATCCCTTTGGCTCATATAAAGTGTTGCTGCACCCGAACACTTCGGTAAACATCCGGAACCCCTTCCGGTGAACTTCGGAACTCTTCCGGAGATCAAAACACTATTATCACATATATCAATCTTTACCTCCGGACTATTCCGGAGATCCTCGTCATGTCCGGGATCTTATCCGGGACTCCGAACAACTTTCGGTCACCAACATAATAACTCAATTATACTAATCGTCACCAAACGTTAAGTGTGTAGACCCTGCGGGTTCGAGAACTATGTAGACATGACCGAGACACCTCTACGATCAATAACCAATAGCGGGACCTGGATGCCCATATTGGCTCCTACATATTCTACGAAGATCTTTATCGGTCGAACCTCTATGTCAAGGATTCAGTTAATCCCGTATGCTGTTCCCTTTGTTCTTCGGTATGTTACTTGCCCGAGATTCGATCGTCGGTATCACTATACCTAGTTCAATCTCGTTACCGGCAAGTCTCTTTACTCGTTCCGTAATACAAGATCTCGTGGCTAACACTTTAGTCACATTGCTTGCAAGGCTCATTGTGATGTTGTATTACCGAGTGGGCCCTGAGATACCTCTCCGTCACACGGAGTAACAAATCCCAGTCTTGATCCATGCCAACCCAACAGACACCCTCGGAGATACCTGTAGAGCACCTTTATAGTCACCCAGTTACGTTGCGACGTTTGATACACACAAGGTATTCCTCCGGTGTCAGTGAGTTGCATGATCTCATGGTCAAAGGAACAGATACTTGACATGCAGAAAACAATAGCAATAAACTGACACGATCAAATGCTACGTTTACAGTTTGGGTCTTGTCCATCACATCATTCTCCTAATGATGTGATCCCGTTATCAAATGACATCTCATGTCTATGGCTAGGAAACCTTAACCATCTTTGATCAACGAGCTAGTCAACTAGAGGCTTACTAGGGACACAGTGTTGTCTATGTACCCACACATGTATTTGAGTTTCCAATCAATACAATTATAGCATGGATAATAAACGATTATCATGAACAAGGAAATATAATAATAACCAATTTATTATTGCCTCTAGGGCATATTTCCAACAATAGTAGTAGATGCAGGCAGGAGTCGGTCTACTTGTCTCGAACGTGATGCCTATATACATGATCATTGCCTTGGATACCGTCATGATTATTTGCTTTTCTATCAATTGCCCAACAGTAATTTGTTCACCCACCGTATGCTATTTTCAAGAGAGAAGCCTCTAGTGAAAACTATGGCCCCCGGGTCTATCTTAATCATATATTGAAAATCCTAAAAATACCTTGCTGCAATTTTACTTTATTTATTTTATTTTGTATTTTTGTTTGATCTATTTATCAATCACCATACAATTTAATCTTGCAATTAACCGCCAAGGGATTGACAACCCCTTCTTCGCGTTGGGTGCAAGGATTTGTTGTTTTGTGTGTAGGTACTGCTAACGAGTTGTTGCGTGATTCTCCTTCTGGATTGATAACCTTGGTTTCATAACTGAGGGAAATACTTATCTCTACTGTACTGCATCATCCCCTCCTCTTCGGGGAAATCCCAACGCAGCTCACAAGTAGCAGGAAGAATTTCTGGCGCCGTTGCCGGGGAGACATCATCAACATCTATCAAGTACCTACGCATAAACCTTCATCTCCTTGCATTTATTTTATTTGCCTTTGCCTCTCGTTTTCATCTCCCCCACTTCTATTTTTTTTTTACAAAAACACAAAAATATTTTATTTGCTTGCTTGCTTTTATTGCCATGTCAACACACAAGAACAGAAAGTAAAACAAAAATTTAAGATCACTATGGATCCTCATCCACTTGCTAATCTTTTTAAAAGATCCAATTATAATGAACCAATTGCTAGTGATTTGAGTGCTCTTGATTTTCTCTATGAAGTTTTGCTTTAAAATCATGAATCTGAAAATTATGATGAAGTGTTACAAGAAGAAATTTATAAAGTGATTCATGATAGCTCCTTGATTGAAAAGCATGATTGCAATGATGTTACTAAAAATTCTATTAATGTGAATTGTGCTAATAATATGCAAAACTACAAGTTTGGGGATGATAATTTTGTTATGTCCACTACTTATTGCAATGATCATGATTGGGGTGATAATGCTTCTTATGATCTTGAAAATTTATTTAAGCCTCATGATGAATATGTTATTGATAATAATGTTTGCAATACTATTAAAAGTGGGTTTGGAGAGGTCATGACTTTAGTTGATGTCAATCCCACTATCTTGAAAGATTATAAATTTTTATGCATGTGGATCATAGGGAGATTATTGTTTATGATAGCTATATTGTTGAGTTTGATTATGATCCTACATGTAATTATTATGAGAGAGGAAAATATGGTTGTAGAAATCTTCATGTTACTAAATTGCCTCTCGTTATGTTGAAATTATTAATGCTCCATTCTTCCTATTGGCATATGCTAGATATTGCTTGTCTTGATAATTTGTTTGCTTATAAAATTCCTATGCATAGGAAGTATGTTAGACTTAAATGTGTTTTTCACATGTTTCATGATGCTCTCTTCGTGTTTCAATTACTATCTTTCATGTGAGCATCATTGAAATCTCAAGCCTATCTTAATGGCTATAAAGAAAGAGCTTGTTGGGAGACAACCCAATAAATTTTTATTATGTTCTTGTGTGTTTGCACAATTATGCTACTGTTATTATTGTGTTTTTATGTTTTAATTAGTGTTTGTGCCAAGTAATGCCTTTGGGATGATTTGGAAGATAGTATAATTGATGCTGTTTGGAAAACAGAAAGTTTTGCGTCCAGTGCTGGAATTTTAATTCTGTACTGGAGAATCATAAAAATCTGAAATTTTTACACAGCATTGGTATATGAATTGCCCACGTTGTCCTAAGTTTTCAGAATTTTTGGAGTTACATAAGTATAGCTTTTAAATAGATCTTTACAGACTGTTCTGTTTTAGACAGATTCTGTTTTTGTTGCATAGTTTGCTTATTTTGATGAATCTATGGATCGTATCGGGGGGTATGAGTCATGGAGAAGTTGGAGTACAGTAGCATTATGCCAATATTAAATATGAATCAATTTACTACAGTACTTAGAGTTAAAGATTTATTTGTTATAATAACGGATCTCACGAAGGTTTTGTTGAGTTTTGTGTGATTGAAGTTTTCAAGTTTTGGGTGAAATCACGATAGATGAAGGAATAAGGAGTGGCAAGAGCCTAAGCTTGGGGATGCCCAAGGCAATATTCAAGGAATACTCAACCGTCTAAGCTTGGGGATGCCCCGGAAGGCATCCCCTCTTTCTTCTACCAAGTATCGGTAGTTTTACTTGGAGCTATATTTTTATTCATCACATGACATGTGTTTTACTTGGAGCGTCGTGTATTATATGAGTCTTTACTTTGTTCGCTTTTTAGTTTGTCATAATCATCTTTGCTGGACACACCTATTTGAGAGAGCCACACGTTTATCATGATTTGTTAGAATACTCTATGTGCTTCACTTAATTTTTTTGAGCTAGGCAGTTGCTCTGGTGCTCCAGTTAAATCTTTTTGAGCACGGCTGTGGCTATATTTTGAAGAAATATTTGAACTCTCATGCTTCACTTATATTATTTTGAGAGTTGATAAGATTAAATTTTGAAGAAATATTTGCACTCTCATGCTTCACTTATATCTTTTTGAGAGTTGATAATAGTAATGGTAATTTGCACAAGATATGAATTTGGTCCCAAAGTGATGAATATTCAAGAGGGATATAATAAAAACTTTCATGAAATATTATTGGATATGATAAGTTTGATTCCTTGCAATAGTTTTGCGATATGGAGATGATAATATGTGAGTCATGTTAGTGAGTAATTGTGATTTAGTAAGAATATTGGTGTTAAGGTTTGTGATTCCCTATGCATGCACATAAAGTCAATAGTTATGCAACGAAATTATATCCTATTTATGGTGCATTATTCGGTGTTAGTTATGTTCAATGCGTGTTTATGACCGTTTTCGCTTTTTGGTTGGTTGCTTCTCAATCTATTTGCTAGCCTTCATTTGTACTAAGCGGGAATACTGCTTGTGCATCCAACTCCTTAAACCCAAGTTGAGCCAAATGAGTCCACCATATCTACCTATATGCGGTACTTCAATGCCGTTCCAAGTAAATTTGCATGTGCCAACTCTAAATTTTTCAAAATAATTTTCCGTTTTGTGTGCCCGTACCACTCATGAAGCGGCAGGGGGTGGCCAATATTTTCCATGCTAGGTGTGTTATTCTTACGATTAGTGTTTATTCACTTGTCATTGCACGAGAGAGTGGCAGGTAATAGGGATGCCCAGTCCCATAATGAATCAAAAATAATAATAACAAATTCTTTGGAAAGTGTTGGTATGGAGGGCACCCGTGGATACGGCTAGCCATGGATTGTGAAAGAATGGTGCAAAGGAAATAAACTTTATTTTCTGTTTGGGAACCGCCTATAATGTGTCTAGCATGGAAGATATTGGGAATTCTCGGTCGTTTTCGTTGACAGGAAAAGCATGCCTCTCAAAATAATTTTATTTCTCTAATTTAAGTCTTGAGCTCTGGCACATTTGCAAATCCCTGCTTCCCTCCGCGAAGGGCCTATCTTTTTACTTTTATGCAGTTTTTTTAATTTGAGTCTCCATCTTCTCTTACAAAGCACCAACTAGAGAGCATATTGTCATACTTGTGCATTGTGTGTAGCTAATATTGAGTGTGTTTCATGAATGGATCAATGGTTGAGCATAATGGGCTAGGGATAACTTTCTTTAGCGTTGATATTTTGAAAGACATGGTTGCTTGTTAGTATGCTTGAGTATTTATGTCTTTATGTCAGACTATAGACTATTGCTTCGAATCATTCAAGTCCAAATGTTCATGCTACAAAGAAAAAAGTATATGATGAATATGATTGGTAGCATTCCACATTAAAAATTCTGTTTTTATCATTTACCCACTCGAGGACGAGCAGGAATTAAGCTTGGGGATGCTTGATACGTCTCCAACGTATGTATAATTTTTGATTGTTCCATGCTATTATAGTATCAATCTTGGATGTTTTTATATACATTTAAAAGCAATTATATATCATTTTTTGAGACTAGCCTATTAACTTAGTGCCCAGTGCTAGTTACTGTTTTTTTGCCTGTTTTTGATTTTTCAGAATATCAGTACCAAACGAAGTCCAAATGCCACGAAACTTTTTGGAGATTTTTTTCTGGACATAAGAGACACTAGAAGCTTCGGGAGAGGGCCAGAAGACAGAGAAGGTGGCCTGGCGCGCCCTGGTGCCTCGTGGGCCCACCGATGCTCCGTTTGACCTAATGCCACCTTTATTATAATCTCTAAAATCGGGAAACCAACAGAGGAGTCCACGAAATACTTTTTCCGCCGCCGCAAGTTTCTGTTCTCGAGAGATCTCATCTGGAGGCCTTTTTCGACACTCTGCCGGAGGGGGAATCGATCACGGAAGGGCTCTCCATCAACCTTGCTGCCATTCCGATGATGCGTGAGTAGTTTATCATAGACCTTTGGGTCCATAGTTAGTAGCTAGATGGCTTCTTCTCTCTTTTTGATTTTCAATACAATGTTCTCCATCAATTGTGAGTTCTATCCGATGTAATTACTTTTTGCGGTGTGTTTATTGGGATCCAATGAATTATGAGTTTATGATCAGATTATCCATGAATATTATTTGAGTTTTCTCTGAACTCTTTTATGCATGATTATTATAGCTTCGTATTTCTCTCCGATCTATTGATTTGGTTTGTCTAACTAGATTGATTTATTTTGCAATGAGAGAGGTGCTTTGTAATGGGTTCGATCTTGCGGTGTTCAATCCCAGTGACAGAAAGGGACATGACACGTATGTATCGTTGCTATTAAGGGTAAAAATATGGGGTTTATTCATGCGTGAGTTTACTTTGTCTACATCATGTCATCTTGCTTAAGGCGTTACTCCGTTCTTTATGAACTTAATGCACTAGATGCATGCTGGATAGCGGTCGATGTGTGAAGTAATAGTAGTAGATGCAGACAGGAGTCGGTCTACTTGTCTCGGACGTGATGCCTATATATATGATCATTGTCTTGGATATCGTGATGATTATTTGATTTTTTTTCAATTGCCCAACAATAATTTGTTCACCCACCGTATGCTATTTTCAAGAGAGAAGCCTCTAGTGAAAACTATGGCCTCCAGGTCTATCTTAATCATATATTGAAAATCCTAAAAATACCTTACTGCAATTTTAATTTATTTATTTTATTTTGTATTTTTGTTCGATCTATTTATTTATCACCATACAATTTAATCTTGCAATTAACTGCCAAGGGATTGACAACCCCTTGTCCGCGTTGGGTGCAAGGATTTGTTGTTTTGTGTGCAGGTACTGCTAATGAGTTGTTGCGTGATTCTCCTTCTGGATTGATAGCCTTGGTTTCATAACTGAGAGAAATACTTATCTCTACTGTACTGCATCATCCCCTCCTCTGCAGGGAAATCACAACGCAGCTCACAAGTAGCATCGCCACCAGCGCCTGCTTCCACCATGACGGCCGAGGAGGAGTGGCTGGTGCGGGCCGTCATAGAGGACTCCGAGAGGGAGTACAAGCGGAGCCAGGAGGCGCAGTGGGTGGGTCTGGAGGAGTTGCCGGCGCTCTCGGCCGTCGGGGACGTCTACGTGCCGGAGCTGGACGTCAAGAAGGAGGTGAAGGAGGAGGTGATGGAAGAGGCCATGGAGGACCGTCCGCCCACCTCGGTGTGGAACGAGGCGCTGTACGGGCAGTCGTGATCGTGGACGACCACGGTGCCATGCAGCCCGGCGTCGTCGCCGCCACCAGCACCACGGGCGACGTGGACGCCGTGGTCACCACCACCGCCGCCTCCACCACCGCAACCTGCACAGGACGCCGCCCCACCTCTGGACGCTGCCTCCCAACATCGACCTGACCAAGGACGACGACGGCGCGGGCGGGCGGCAGATATACCGTTTTTATGTTTTTTTTTTAAATTTGAATTTATAGTTTTAGATTTTAAGCTATTTTACAATGCCTTTTTTTTTTTAAGTTGCAATGCAAAACGGACAATGTTTGGGATGCGGCTGCACGTTGGGACCCACGAACGACCAAATCGGACATGGGCGTCCGTTTTGCCGGCCCAAACGGACCAAATCCGGACGTCCGTTTGGGGTCGTGCTTTGGGTTCGCGTTAGGGTTCACGAGTATCGAGTTTTTTTTCCTCTCACTCTTCACCTCGGCTGGATTTTTTCTCATTTGGACCAGGACGCGTGCTTTATTTTCAGACCGATCGGGCGTGAGTGCGTCACGCAGGCGGACGGAGAAGGCTAGCCAGCCCTCTAATCCCCCAACCCATCCGCCGCCGCCGGCGGCGACCACCACCGGAGCTCTCTAATCCCTACCGCCAGCCGCCCGTACCGGCCTCGATCTCTCCTCAGAGGTACTCCCCTTTCCCGTACCTTTGTTCTCTCTCCCATCCCGAGTCCATGACCTAGCAGCACGGCGGCACGGTCTAAAGCTCTCCCGTAGCCTACACCGTGCCCCACAGCCGCCGACGCGCCCGTACCCTAGCGTCGCCGCCGACTGCCGCAATCCCGGCCCCCTCTCTCAGCACCCCCGTCCCTCACGCGCATGCCCCTTTCCCGTCCTTCCCCGTCGGGACATCGCGAGCCATTCGTTGTTCCCGTTCGGGGCATCGCCAGCCATTAGGTTTCGAGGTACGAGGTTGTTTTCATCCAGTGATTACTTAAATCCCACCGGCCTTGGCAGTTTCCGGGCGCACACCCGGCGCACCATCTAGATCCGCCCCTCGCTGGTGCGGAGATCTGCTTATTGTGGACAAATTTCCTTGACTGCTGCACTGACGAACATTCAGCGTGTTGGGGGGTATTCATGCGTGCATGAGATGTGCATGTTTTTGTTGAACCTATTAAGGTGGTGAAGCTTAAGCCCACATGATACTGAATTGAAGCCGCCTCTGGCGAGTCTGGAGGCGGCCACCGCCGCCAAAACAAAGCCTTCCGGTTGCTGGAATCGCCGTCCCTGCTTCCCTCCTTTCCTGATCTGTCGCCGCCGCCTCTCGTGGTCGTTGATCCGGGCAGTAGTTGGCTGGACAGGATGCAGCAGCGGGTGAAGGTGCTGCATCGCCGGATTGGGCTCTAGCGGGTGAAGGTGCTGCATCGCCGGGTGAAGATGCAGCAGCGGGTGAAGGTGCTGCATCGCCGGATCGGGCTCTAGCTATTGGTACATACAAAGTAGTGGAAAGTGTAATTGCCGCAAGTGCTTTGTGTTCTAACCTAGTCAGTTCGCTTAAGCAGGCCACATTGTGAAATCTACATGTATACCCCTATATAGTACACCAGTGGTTGAATCTAGATTTAGCCTGCAAAAGGTGTTCCTGCTAAAGTACGAGCAGTTTTGGCCATTGATTGAATGAATCAGACGGTGAAACATGAGCGAATCCCTTCAACGTGGGCCGTGCATGTATTTCTTTCGACGGCTTGCGTTCACACAGAGCACTGGCCCCACATGCGCAAAAGGCAGTGGAAACTAGAATCTACTAGACTCACAAGCCGACACCACAAGTGAACTGGCACTGCCGTGCTTCCTGCCTTGTTGGCCCATACAGAGTACTAGCGAATAGCTAAAATAAATATAAGTGGTTAATATCACTCAGCTCCGATGCACCGGAGCACAATCTGCTGGGTTCGCGCATATAGCGGCAGCGCTGCGTTACACTTGGCTGGGTATCCATGGCTTCATGCTACATTTAGGATCATGCCTACGTACTTTGACATTCTACACTAATCCAGTTTTTACGAGAGGCAAAAGGTCAAATTGGTATGCTCAATTAAAAAAAATCAGAAAAATTATACACATAATTGTTTTGAGTCTTGTAAATTCTTAAGCACTTTGCCCCTACGTGCTATGCACGCACAATTTACTAGCCATCTTAGTAACGCAGATATAACGTGGCAAAACGATGTATATATTTATGAAGTCACTAGTTATAGAAGCAGATACTAAGCGATATTTTCAATCTAAAACTCTAGCACTGGCATCACTGTTCGCCCTTTCCTCATGCGCACTTCTCATCCACGTTCTCTGGATTCCACGTTAGCACTTATCAATTACATTCCCATCCATTGTTGAATATGCAGAATCGACTCTCCCAACCATATATTTTAATATTTGCTACTACCGTCCTGACTTCCAAACTCCCACTCTGGATGCTCTTCTCCTTTATCCTCACCTGATCCTGTTGTATTTGTTTCTAGCCAAACAAACAACCCCACCATGGAAAGTGTCACAACAGATGCTTGGTCTTTAGGACTGGCATGTGGGAGCATACGCATGTATACATGGGACCAAGCAACTAAAACAATTTGGTTTGTTAGTTGGAGTGATGCTTGTGTTGCTCTGCAGTGACCTGCACTGCAATTCAAGTTACTTCCATGTAGTTGCCTCTGACAACTGAAGTTTCTTTTCTGTTACACACACTGTGAAGTTATAGATGTTAACATGTTATAGTAAAATAGGACTTGTTGAAGGATGATTTGGAAGGGTGAAGAAAAATATCTGCAACTGACGGCCTGTTCATCGGTTGTAAAGGGAAACAAAGAAGATTGCGAATTTGTGTGCTAAGCTAAGGCTTAAAGTTACTGCATTATTGTTGAACTACTACCCCCAGTTCACAAATAAGGGGTGTTTTGGACGTTCTTTCAGTAAAACTAAATTAAAACTTTGATTGCCAGAGTGCCAGTTTGCTAATAGTATCATTTTTAATATCGGGATTGAAAACTTGAAAAATCATATGTACTCCCTCCGTCCCATAATATAAGATGTTATTACAACCGATATACTTATATGTCGATTGTAATAACATCTTATATTTTGGGACGGAGGGAGTATTATTTTCCCGTGAAAAAATGATAAGTATTTTTGGAACATATTATTTTTCTTGGGTGTTATGCATACTACAGTATAAATTAGATCAAACTTGGGTTAGCAAATGCACCGGAAGAAATTTTTATTGATTAGTAAATGATCATGTTTCACTTGGTTATCCATTCTAAATTTGTGTGGGTTCGGAACAAGTCCATCTCTATCTGGTTTTTACGTTTCTATTGTATTACATAAGTAAAAATTGTACGATCTCATGTGCAGCATTCTCATTGTTCAGTCTATTGCTTACACTAGTCCAAAGGCTGTGCATGTAATTTGCAGTGATTGTAATATTTCATCTAAGTTACACTTACATGATCATTATGTACTTGAGAGAGTCTCGTGGCTAATACTGGTATTGCCACACAATAGTTGGACAACGTTCAAAATTATTGTTGGAAGACAGAACAACTTCATTTTGTTTAGCTTTATCGTGCAGTTAATTCGAGCTATCTTCTTGTTGATATCTATCAGTGGGCTGGGCATCTGCTTTCTATTAAAATTTGCATGCTCCACATCATAGTTGTTACATCACGGAGTTCTTATGATTACGGATACCAACTGCAGGTACCTAGGCCCTAATAATTTGGAAGTTGGTGCAGGCCATCTCTTGCAGAACCTATGGACAGTTCTAAATCTCCTCAACCATTGAAGAAGAGCCGGACTATGTTGTCTGGTACGGATGGCCACCAATTTGAGAATGATGAGTTTCCGTCTGAAACTGCATCAGATAAAACGCCTGGTTTGAAGTTGGAAACAGTAGATAAAGTGCAAGATGAATTTGGAGAAGACAGTTCCCCATTGCAGCAATCAGCTGCTTCCAATGTGTCATACCGTGGATCGCCATGTATTGGGGCATTCACTATCCAGTGTGCTAGGTGCTTCAAATGGAGACTTATTCCTACGAAAGAGAAGTATGAAGAAATACGTGAGCATATTATACAGGAACCTTTTGACTGCGAACGAGCCCGTGAATGGAAACCTGATGTAACATGCGATGATCAAGAAGATATATCTCAGGATGGAAGCAGACTCTGGGCTATCGACAAACCCAATATTGCACAGCCTCCTGCTGGATGGGAAAGGCAGATTAGAATAAGAGGTGAAGGAGGCACCAAATTTGCTGATGTGTGAGTGATGCTTTTGTCACTGCCTCTATTTGCTTGTCAGGCTATTTCTGCAAGGACATTGATTTCATTTTTTTATTGTTTGCCACTTTATCTCTATATGCTGAAATCAGTTTTTAATGCACATGGAAATAACAGAAAACTAGCCAATTAACCCACACATTTGTATTTATTTCTACACCACACCTTTTCTAAGTTGCACGCATAGGCCATTTCTGTCTCAGTTACGAAGAGTTCAAGTCGGGAATATAGAAACTACTAAGCATATTATGTTACTTTTTCCTAACGGTGATCTCCGGGTTGACCCCCTGAACTCCAGGCAAGTAAAGGGGACCTTTCCACATCAAATATTAGATTGTTGTATGAATTCTTAGTTTGTGCTAGATTAAATCGCACTAGTTGTTTAGTTACCCTTAGCATCTTTGGCGGTGCAGAAATTGTATGAAAAATCCCATTCTGCTGCTGCTTGTTACTTCAGTTGAACCAAGGAAATATGATCGTAAGCATGAGAACCCATTTGTCATCGACATGTTTCTGTAGTCGCCTTCTTGAGGCTGGGAATAATTAGTCTTCTCCTTGTAGAGCCGTGGAGTACTGATTTTCTGCATCAGTAATCATACCACACAATTTTTAGATTTTGCCATCCCTTGAAGTTTCGCCAGCCCCTTGTTGGTTGGCCACTTGGCTAATAGTGCATTGGCATGGTCAGTCTAGGTTTCAGTGCTGTCCTGAACTCCTGATTGTATTCTGAAGCAAGTTCATAAAAGGTTCCATGATGACATTTTGCTGCGCACACATCTTTTTCGAGGAGATTTTTTCGTGTAGACATTGCTATCAATCATTGGAGAGGAGACCATAACTTTAGTTGATCCGGCAGCATCACTAAAAACAACTGCTGATTGGAGTCATGTATGGCGCAAATGGGAATTAAGGCGACAGAAGGCGATGGAAAACGTAAAATAGGTGGAAAGACGCACTTAGTTCTAATATAAGCTGCAAAGATGAGAGGCTTAGTTAACGGACATTTCATGTTGTTCCAGAACAGCATTCCATTTTCATTCAAATGGTATATTTTGGTGGTAAACTAAATTATCTACCTTCTGCTGAATTTAGCAAATTATAAGGGTTGCACAAATAAACTAATAAATCTACACGGTTATAATTTTGGACCCACCAAAATAAGTAGGGTAGATCTTCTCTTGTCCTCTTGATTAAAGTGGAAATTGCATTTTTAACTTCTTGTAATGATATAATAGATAATATCTATCCTAAAAAACCTCATTTCATTATTGTAATACTCCCTCCCTTCCGGTTTATAGGGCTTAATTCAAAAATCTCACCAACCAAGGTAGGTGGTGAGTGGTGGAATAATTTTTGTAGTTTGTAAAAGTACTCAATTAATGTGCTTGTTTTCCTTAAAAAAATGTGTTTACCAATGCATTAATTGCTATGCATGTATGCGTGACGAATAAATGACCAACTTTTACATGCATTGGTGAGTTTCTCTTAATCCTTGCATGCAGTGATTTAATGCACCTCGAAATCTGAACATGTGATGGGGAACAATAAAAATGAGACTTAGTATAAAACAACAAAAGATAAGCCCTATAAACCGGAAGGGAGGTACCCTTGCTACAGTATAACATGTACCTTTGCTACACTTGCTGCAATTACCGTAATGCCCATCTTGGTTTCAGGTACTACACTTCTCCTACTGCGAGGAAACTGAGGTCACTGGTTGAAGTTGATCGGTACGTGATGCAAATTTACTCAAATTTTCGCTTCAACATCAATCTTCATCTGTTGAGTTGTAATTTATTTCCTCAAATTTGTGTCTGAAGTCAAAACATCTTGAAGTAGCACTTGTACTGCAAATCTTATGCTGCTTTCTTCATATTTTATAACTGGACATTGCAATTAATAAGTATCTAGTACTCCCTCTGTTCACAAATGTAAGACGTTTTGGCAGTTTAAAATTAAACTGCCAAAACGTCTTACGTTTGTGAACAGAGGGAGTAATTACTAATGGAGTACATCTAAATTGTTAAAGAAGTATAATATCTATATATGCGTATGAGTGGTACACTAGGACTGGGAGTGCAGACTCCTGAACCATTTTTCTTAAAATGGTATTCCATAGTGATCTAGAAACAGATTTTGTACATATGTGGGAAACTATGCACGGGGGCTCCCTATGAACACTTCACCGGAAACTTTAGGCAAATAATTAAGATCGCTACATATACGGACATACCCCCTATGATGCACTTTAAGATGCCTCTCTTTTATACGGCGTACGAGCATACAGTAACGGGATCCTTCTTATCTGTGCTGATAGTAATGGGACCCCTCTTATTCGTGTTCATAGTAATGGGATCCCTCTTATAGCGTATAATAGTGGACTAGTGGATCCCTGGAAACTCAAAGGTTCAAATCTGTGCACGGGGACAGACTGAAAGTTGCCAATGATTGCATGGTGTCAAAAGTGAGTTTTGTGTCATGCAACGTCGTGCAAAAGCTTACAAATTCAACTCATGTGCATGGCCCGATGGGCGTGTGCGTGCTTTGCCTATGAGGCTTTTGCAGCTTTAGGGTAGTGCTACAGAAGGGAATTGGATGAAAAACCTCCTATCTGATCCAACGGTGGATAAGGGTTTGTAGCTAACAACATTGGTGCATGGTCAATACTGCCTCTTTTTTTTGTCTCTAAAATTGCTATGTGTGACTCATCTGTTTATGCTCTAAACTCTCTATGCCATACTTTGCAGGTACCTCCAAGAAAATCCAGAGTATGGCGCACAGGGTGTTACATTAGCTCAATTTTCCTTCCAGATTCCTAGACCTCTGCGGCAGAACTATGTCAAAAAGCGCCCTAAGAACGCAAGTCCAAGTGATGAAGCAACAACTAAGCCTCTTCAACCAGTGGAAGGTGTGTATGGTGTATAAATGAACTCATCATGATTTGTTAAAGCGTAGTATACTAGTGTAGTGTCAAAAGCGCTCTTATATTATGGGACGGAGGGAGTAGATTATATCTTTGGTTGTAAATGGGAGTCATGAATTATGTTTATCAATCCAAGTATTTCAACTAGAACCAAAGAGAGCCTCCACCCTTACATTAACTCTTTTGTTGCCTCTATTTGATTGTTTTCTTCTAGTTTACAGTTTTTTTTTGTAACTCTGGAATTGTAACCACTCACTGACCCCCCCCCCCCCCCCCTCTAGATTTGTAATTATGTACTCCCTGATACTTTCTAATTAATTTTAAAGTCAGTGGGAGCCTCTCCCTGATACTTTCTAATTAATTTTAAAGTCAGTGGGAGCCTCTCCCACTGTCATCAAGTTTTAAAAAAAAAGTATTTCAACTATAACCTAAGAACTCAAACTATTTTCCTTTAATCTACTTGAGATGTATTGGCTACTATACCATACCACGAGCACCCATGGTCAAGACACTAGTTGAACCATACTGCTTGGCATGTGTAAGCTCCTGCATTGATTGTTTGGTGCATTTTGTCAGGTGCTTTTCAAAACCAATTTGGTTTGTGCAGATTGTACTTCCTGTTTCAAATAACTGTAACTGCATTCACCGCGTAGGCCATCTCATGTTTGTGTTTTTCTTTCAGTTAACCCCATATCCTGGGCCGCTCCTCTTGCACATGAGGCTCAGGCAGCTGAACCAGCTTTTCAGGCCGACGAGCCAGTTGGATCGGCAGATGTGGAGCTGGTCCGGAAGAGGAAAGCAGAAGGAGAGGCAAATGCTAACAACAATGTGTCTGATGGGCCGGAAACCAAGCTAGAGGATGCTCAGAATGGAGATGCTACCACCACTGCCTGAAAAGCTGCAGTCTGACGTATCCTGTGCTCCGCATCGATGATTTCCTCGACTCTCTATATTCCTTCTCCATTGTATGCGGGAGCCGGTTTTTTCTGTAATGCGAGTCCGTAACGTCCTTATATGTGTACCAAGCCACGCACCTTCGAGGTCGACCCAAAATTCGATGATTTGGGACAGCTAGTTGACTGAATGTTGTGTCGGAGAAGCACCGTCGAACCCTTTCGGATCATGTATGTTCCATTACGTGCTTATGTAGGAGACCTTGTCACGTAAGATTAGATGCCCTTTATTTTCTCCGTTGTAAGGTACAGAGATGTGGTAGGGAACTGTTGTGTTGTGCTGTATGTCGGAGTCGACTCTTCTATTATCTATCGAGACATGGCAGTTTTAGCAGTGGCGGTGCGTTATTCTCTGAGCTCGTGATGCACGTCTAGCATATCCAATATTTGACAGTTTGATCCATGCCTTTCCATAAGGATTTTTTTTTTCATATTTATGCATGAACATTACTAGTATGATTCTAACAAAACTTAGTTTTCTATACATGAACTAACAGTAGTATCATTCTAGCAAAATTTCGTTAAGCTTCTCTAGCTTTTTTTAGGCATGTAAAACACAATGATTCTGCAGCAAAACATAGCGTTTTCCTATGTTCAAAACAACGGCTGTTCATAGATTGACCCTTTCCTTCGTTGGATTACGAATGGCTCAATCAAGCAAGAATCAGGTCAAACTGGTATTTATACATGGATAAATCAAGCAATACCTTACTCAGGTCCATACACTACCAAGAGTAGAGCGTCTTTCTGAGAATGGTGGAATGAATATCTTTCAGTGGAACATATACAGAAAGTTGAGCAAAGCCATGGTAGGACATCTTGCCTATGTTCAGTTGGAATTCTCCTCTTTAGACATATATGTGTGACACAAAAAAAATGAAACAAAACAAATGAAAATGGACACCGTGGTACACACCCAGGCTACAGTTTCCCCAATTCACATACATAGCCCTCGGATCAGCTAATCCAAAATGGCACACCAAAGCAGCTCACACGCTGAAGAATCGGCAGCTCGGCGTAGCTCGGGGAGCAGGCAATGGCGTGGCAAGAACATGTATGTATACAACAACATGGTGCTAGCCTGACGGCTTCTGGCCGCCCGTGGGCTGCTGCTCGTCGTCCTTCTTGGGGGCGGGGTTGAAGGGGGCCTGCTCGGCGCAGTCGAGGTTGAGGCCGGACCGCTCCCGGCCGAACCCCATGAGGTCGAGGTAGTACTGGTAGTGGGAGATGATGACGTTCATCTCGTCGATGAAGCCCCGGCCGCAGATGGACTCGCCGTAGAGGATGTTCATGGTGGCGCCGAAGCCCGGGAGGCGCTTGCTGAGCGTGTCGTTCTTGGTGGGCTTCCACACCCCCGTGAAGGCCTCGTGCGCCGACGGCTGCTTCTTCTTGATGGGCGTCATCCACCGCCACATGGCCGCCGCGAACGCCAGCGTCGCGTTCTGCTCCAGCAGCTCCGGGTGGTGCAGCAGGTCCACCTTCAGCCCGTCCCCGGCCGCGCCGTAGTTGAAGTTCCTGCCCAGGGAAACCACATCACACATCAGCTGAGTATCTTTGGTTTCTACTCTACTCTGATAGATCAATTAAGGCATCGCAAGAACTGTGATGAATTGATTGGCATCTGTGTGTGCAATTGATGAACTGAAACTGAAGCTGAAGGTGGTGGTGGCTTACCAGTAGACGGGGATGGCGCCGCGGCCGTAGTACTCGGCACCCTTGACGCAGGGCCACTGCGTGTAGGAGTCGTCGCAGTAGCCCTGGTCAGGGCTCATCTCGTGGTTGTAGCAGAGCCCCCACGCCGTCGGACCGCCGGTGGCCACGCCGTATCCACCTGCAAGAAGACTCAATCAGTCGGTCTCTTGGATCCAATCGAAGCAGGGGAAGCAACAGAAGCAGAGCAAGCCAGCAATTCATCGGAATCGAGCCACCCCACCGGAGAAGAAGAAGAAGAAAAGAATACATACATGAGGTCTTTGCGCCGACGTGGCCGAGGAAGGCGCAGAGCTCCATCATCTGCATGTCGATGCCGCCGGTGGTGCAGAAGCCCTGGTTCTCAAAGAGCGAGGCGGCGGTGATGAAGGCCTGGTAGTCCCAGAAGCCGACGGCCTTGGCGACGGGAAAGTTGCGCTTGGCGAAGAGGTTCTCGAACTGGTACACCTTGAAGAAGTCGGTGATGGTCTGGTTGCAGCAGTACTTGGTGCCGGAGCACTCCCAGCCCTTGTTGCACACCTTCTCCTGCGACTCCTTGAGCTTCACCTTCCACGTGCCCGCCGTCAGGATCAGCGCCAGCGTGCCGCCGATCAGCACCGCCGCCGCCCCCAGCAGCAGCACCGTCACCACGATCTTGTTCCGCGTCTTCCGCTTCATCTTCTTGCTCTTCTTCTTCTTCTGCTTCTCCTCCGGCGGTCAGAGCAGCTCAGCTCAGCTCGATCTGGATCTCGCTTCTTCTCGGGAGCTGGAGTGCTCGATCTGGATTGCCCCCGTTTGGTGTGATCTGGATCTTTGGGGAATGCGGTAGCTGGTGGCGGGGATCTGGTGAGGAGATGAAAATGGGAGTGGGGATGAAAGCGAAGTGGCAACCGCGCGTGCGACCGGAGGGGGGAGGAGTGGTGTCGGTGGCGGGAGGGCCGTCAAGACGAGGGAGGAAGACGGGAAGACAGCTGGTCCGGTAGGTAAGACGTTACCGTTAATTTTGTTTTTGCGTAAATTACGTATTTCTTATACTAAAACAAAACAAACACAAGTGGAAGCCGACGATTACACCCTTGCATCTGGGCATTCCATGGAAAGCCAACAAAATACTCCCCATTTGTCCAAAATTGTTTGCTAAAAGAAAAATGCGCAATCTAATGGTACCTCCGAAGTCCTTCCCGCTTGAACAAATGTGTCCGACCTCTCATTTCTTCCCCCAATTGAAGGCCAGGTGATCGAGCATTTTCAATACACAACTCACATCAGTGGCGCCACAAAATTTCTAATCCAAACTTGATTGTAGCTTGCGAGACAAAGAAGGTAAATCAGACGGTGGATGCTTGTACTACTCGTTGTGTCAAATTTTATGTTTCTGTTGTCGCTCTAGTCATAGACCGAATTTTGGAATTTCGAGACATGGTAGATGTATGTTGTACCGATGTTTTCAACTTTTTTACAACTTTTCATTACCATTGAAGATAGTAATCACTCAGCTAGTGCATTAACACATCTCATATATGATGATATCTATGAGTTGTATATATCTCCGGTGGCTGTCACGCGATTCATTTATTTTATGTGATAATTCTGCAGAGTTCTTGTGCAATTCATGTGGCGTCTCAGTGTCACGAACAGGGTCGTATGGTGGCTCACAGCTCACGCAGATGGAATAAAGTAGAAGATGGTTGGTGTAGGGAGGATTACTTAATCTGTGCTCCCAACAACCAAAAAAATCAGCTGGTGTTGGCAGCATATGCTGGTTTTGTGAGAACGATGGGGAGAAGCTTCACTGGCACACAGCAAGCCCACGGCAGGAAGTGAGTGGTTCCGACCATGCGAGCTCGGAATTTTGAGATTCAGATAAAATTGCCCCGTTTTAGCTTGATGCTCACTAACAATAAGGGCTTTATTTTATTTTTATGTTTGCGTGAGAAACTTCCAGTTTATTCATCTCTAACCATGGTAGTACAAAGAACACCAGAGACAATAAAAATTACAACTAGGTCCGTGGACCACCTAGCGACGACTACAAGCACTGGAGCGAGCTGAAGGCGCGCCGCCGTCATCGTCACTCCCTTGGCAGAGCCGGGTAAACCTTATTCTAGTAGATAGTCGGAAAGTCGTCGTGCTAAGGCCCCGTAGGATCAGGGCACCAGAGCAGCAACCATCGCCGGTAAAAAAAATCATAGACGGAAGCATCAAACCAGTAAACATCATAATAAGGGCTTTATTTTCATGCACATAATTCTAAGGACCCACAGATAATATCATGTTCATTTGAGTCCTATAGGGTTTGTTTTTGCTTGTTCGCTTGCATCAAACAGAAAACAATGAATTCTTTTACCCAAAAAGAGTTCCTCCGCTTTATATTATAAAGCAACCATCACCACATATATCCGAGCGAACCGATACAAACACACGCCATCACGGCACACAACACACACCCAAGGCAAGATACAAAAGTGTCGGGCACCGTCACACCACTCAGACAACAACCAAGCAAACTAGAGATGAGCCAAGAAGAACTACTTGGAGCCACCGAGGAGGGGTGAGACGGACAATGACGAAGCAGGGACTCCAAGACGGTGCCTCCCAGAAGGGTACGACCACGGATAGCCGCCACCTTCCGATCCGAAGATCGAGTTTTCACCCGGAGCCACATGTAAGGAGTGGGAGCACCGCGACGGAGCTTCAAGAAGAATGCGACGTCCACGGACGCCGTCGTCGACGGCCAGTACAAGGACCGGGCAAGTGGTGTACCTCGGCGCTCACACCCCTCCGACACACCCCCGCTCCGCCAACCACCTGCAGCCAAGCCCCCACGAAGCCATGGCTGCCCGCCCGCACCTGAGACGCAGGTTCCGCCCCCGAACTCCACGCCTCCCGCCACCAGGGTCGCCGCCCATCATCCAGGCACCCCCAAGACCATCCAAAGAGGCCAGCTTTGTACCAGAGGGACGTCCCCGACCGACGTCCCGCAGCAAACGATCCGCCATGAACATCGCCGGAGCTGCGACAGCCCGCACGCGGCTAGGGAAAGGGGGAGGTGGGGGAGTGGACGCATCCGGACCGGCACACCCCTGTGCCAGTGACGGGCAGCCCGAGCACGTCGGCGCCGCCCATCCCTCCAGCCAACCTCCCCACCGGACACACCCCTGTGGCGCCCCATCTCAGCGGCCGTCGCAGACCCGGCCACCGGCAAGGAGGGCCCCCAAGGACCGCCGCCGACCGCCAAGAAAACTCACCGGGGAGCCCATCTGCACTGCCGCCGTCGTCCAGCCGGCAGGACGCCTGGATCCCGACCAACACGCCCACCAGCCACCGCCGCTGCGCCTCCACCACCACTAGCCGCGGCTACGGCAGGGACGGACGCCCGCAGCCCGCGCCGCCCCCGGCCCGCGAATTCTTTTCAAGAGGTCCGAGTGATGAAAAAATTCCTATAAAATATAGTACAAGTAAATCATTAAAAAAGGGACACCTTAAGAAAACTCATATATGTATGTTAATATTTGAGGTCCTCCAATATTACTTTCTCACTTCTGAAAATTTACGTGTTCTGAGCACCATGGCAAAAGTTGTACTCCCTCCGTTCCATATTTTTTTAAACAACACCTCATATATGATTAAATTAAAATGTTGTTACAACCAATTATTACAGCATACGCGCGCAGGGCGAAACACCACTAACAATATCCCCGTCACAACGGTTATTAAAGCTAAATTTAGCTAACTCATGCTCCATCATATTGGCTTTACGATTTATCTTCACCAATTTAAAGCTTTGAAGATAATTTTTGATGCACAATGTTACTCCCTTCAGATCAACAATAGGGGATCTATCAAGGAGCTCATCTACTAGAAAAGCATACACATAACGGTACAATGAGTTATCCTCCCAGCGAATGACGACCATAATCATACTTGTTTGGAATTGTATCAAGGAATGAGATATCAACGGGTAAAATGTATACTCGTAGCGACTTAGACACAAAGTTGTTGGGTTTCGATCCGGTCGAACTAGACATGATTTCTTAGATCAAATATATTATTCTAGGATAAACTAGGGCTTCAAATGCGTCGTCTTGGTCGTCCCCTCAAAAACTGCCCTCCTAGTCTTGGTATCTGGATATTTATACGCAGTCTTTGGTCGGTTCGGCTCCTTCCGCCCCTGGTCTCTTGGTCGTGGACGGCTCGGTATCCTTTGTCTCGGGACTTGCCCGACTTCCTTCTTCGGAGTTCGGGCGTGTCCGTTTGGTAGCCTTCCTTTCCCAGATGCGGATCGTGGGTGGACCTGATCTTTTGCTTTAGGAAGGTTTTCCAGGCATGCGGACGACTAGTCATGCGCCTGATTTCACCTCCCGCCGACAAGTCTCAGTTTGCAAGAGTTATTCCACACCATTGACCAACAGCATGTACCACTTAGCAACAAACTAATATAATTGGTGATTGGGAGTTTAATTAGGCTACGCAGTCTCTTGCCAATGGCCAACCTATAGGTTATACTAAAATCTATGTTTTATTTGAGAAACTTGCAAGAGCTCCTGTATACATCAAGATGAAACCAAGCGTATTGCATACCACAATAACAAATAACAAAATAATATGTATGCCGAAATAGAAACCCCGTGGTATTTTTTATTCATGTCACTAATTACTATAAGCAATGTTATTATGGTGCCAAGTATCGAGGATGCACGTGTCATCAACGTATTAATATTGAACCCAACTTGGAAGACACATTTGCCAACAGTTCATTTATACTCTATAACCTTTATAAATATATTCACCAAGTCATATACTAGAAACCATTATCATGATATTTGTTAGATTGTTCGTTTTTGAGATATCTATCACGAGATTTAAGGATATTAGAACATACCAAAAACCAGATGCACACAAATATATACACACTATATAGTTTATACAACTTCCCAAAAATGATTCAAGGAGAAATACAATTTTAATTTAGCACAACACAAATTTTTAAATGACATACATTAGAACGGTATAAGAACTAAGATTGTAATTAATATTTAGCAACATCACTATATGGTTAACTATGTGCACTCCATAATAAAAAAAACTATATTTGTTAAGATTGTAGTATAATGAAACATAGGTTATATAAATAGAAAAGTTTAGTATAAATTATCCTCTCCATCCCACCGTGTTTAGCCTCTGTGATCACATGATGCAAGTGCGAGACCGTGGATCTCCGGATGATTGGACGGTGCAATCAGTCGATCCAAGTGAGCCCACATCCATCCAGTCAGCAAGCGTCACATTTTAGGAAGCAAAACGTCCCTCCACAACTCTGGTTAACAAGATGGCACAGAAGGTCAACCTGCGTGAATAAAGCTCCACCCAACCAGAAAGGGAAGCATAGCACTGTCAGCGTGGATCCCAAACGTTAACTACGGCTAGTTTATTTTGTGCTACATTAATACTAATTGCATACTTTATTAAGTTAAATACATAAATGTGTTTTAGAGCATCTCCAACAGATGATGTAAAACTTGGTGCTCTAAAAATGATTAGAGAGCAGGAGAGAGAAGATTTTTGGGCACTGCGGCATGAAAGGATCGATACGGTTGAGAGGGGGTGATTAGGAGGCTACAAATTTTAATCTCACTGACCAAATTTAGGGAATTGCGGATAAAGTAGGCTCTCTAGATATGCAACTAGGTGAACACAACCTATATGACGAGCAAGCTTAGAACAAAGTATGATAGGCAACAATCTAATCAACAAGACAACAAGCATACAAAGCAAAGTAAAGGAACAGGAAAGGACTAACCAAAAGTGAATCGGGGACGCGAATTTTATACCGAAGTTTACACTCCTTTGGGGAAATGCTAATCTCCGTTGGAGCGGTGCCGAAGCCAAAACTTCGGAACGCCACCAAGTAGCACACCGTATTCTCCTTCCGAGTTACCCAAACTGACGAGCCTCGATTCACTTGGATTTGAAAGAGACCACCACACCTTTACATACGTCTCCAGAGCACACCACACACAAGGAAGCTTCCGGAGGAACCTCTAACTGGCTAGGAGCCCAATCTCCAAGAGTAACAAGTGTTGATGAAAAATTCGAGCGAGAAACACAAATCGGCTAGGTGGAAGTGTAGATCGGTCTTGCTCTCTCAAATCCCAAAGTATTGGAGTCTTTGGGTGGAGGGATTGAGAGCATTGAGCAAATTGGAGGTTTGGCAATGGTGGTTGCTCACAAGGCTTGGAAGGTTAGGTGTGGAGGAGGAAGAAAAGCCCCTTTCATACCCCACCTCAATAAGTGACCGCTGCCTGCCAGCAGACCTCGTGCGCACGGGGTGTCTAGATACACTGCCACTAGCTTGCGCGTCAACCTCACCCTTGATGGATCAGACTTCCTTCAACATGGCGGTTTTGATTTTCGTCATTAATGAAGTGAAGTCCGCTACAGTCAAGGTGGTCGTGGGTACGAGAGCAATGGGTGGTGGGTGATAACCCACAAGTATAGGGGATCAGTTGTAGCCTTTCACGATAAATAAGAGTGTCGAACCCAACGAGGAGCTAAAGGTAGAATCAATATTCCCTTCAAGTTCTATCGACCACCGATACAACTCTACGCACACTTAACGTTTGCTTTACCTAGAACAAGTATGAAACTAGAAGTACTTTGTAGATGTAAATGCTAGAACTACTTTGCAAGAATAAAATTAGGAGTACTTTGCGAGATAATAAAAGTTAGTTTGTTTTAGTAGGGAACTTTTTGTAACACAAAGAGAAAGATTTGTCCCTAGGCAATCGATAACTAGACCAGTAATCATTATTGCAATTTTATATGAGGGAGAGGCATGAGCTAACATACTTTCCGTACTTGGATCATATGCACTTATGATTGGAACTCTAGCAAGCATCCGTAACTACCAAAGATCATTAAGGTAAAACCCAACCATAGCATTAAGTAACAAGTCCTCTTTACTCCCATACGCAACAACCCCCTTACTCGGGTGTAAGCTTCTGTCACTCTAGCCGCCCACTATAAGAGAATTATGAACGTATTGAAACCCCTACAGCGGGAATCCCACACGCTTGCGCGACACGGAGGGCACCATAGGACAGCACCAAAATAAAACATACAACTCAAACCAATCACGATCATCAATCAACCCATAGGACAAAACGAATCTACTCAAACATCATAGGATTGCCACATATCATTGGATAATAATATATAGCGTTAAGCACCATGTTTAAGTAGAGATTACCGCGGGGAGAAGAGGTGTTACACCGCTGCATAGAGGGGGAGAGAGTTGGTGTTGATGGCGGCGAAGTTATTGGTGTAGATCGCCGTCACGATGATTGCCCCGACGGCGTTCCGGCGCCACCGGGAGAGAGGGGGAGAGAGCCCCCCTCCTTCTTCTTCTTCTTCTTCCTTGGCCTCCCCCCTAGATGGGAGGAGAGTTCCCCCTCTGGTCCATGGCCGCCATGGCTCCCGGAGGGGAGGAGCCCCTCTGAGATTGGATCTCTCTCTCTGTTTCTCTTCTGTTTCGCGTCCGTTTTCTGACCCCTTCACCGTTTTTTATATTCCCGGAGATCCGTAACTCCGATTGGGCTGAAATTTTGAGAGGATTTTTCTTCGGAAATTATCTTTCTTGCGGCGAAAGAAGGGCCCAATTGACGTTCGAGGGAGTCACAAGGCAACACGGCGCGACCCCCCCGGGGCCGCGCCCTGTTGCCTTGTGGCCACCTCGGGCACCGTCTTGCGTTGATTCTTCTTCCTAAAAATCAGATATATTCCAAAATAATTCTCCGTAAAATTTTATCGCGTTTTGGACTTCGTTTGATATGGATTTTCTGCGAAACAAAAAACAAGCAGAAAACAGGAACTGGCACTGGGCACTGGATCAATATGTTAGTCCCAAAAATAATATAAAATGTTGCCAAAAATATATGAAAGTTGTAGAATATTGGCATAAAACAATCAAAAATTATAGATACGATGGAGACGTATCAGCATCCCCAAGCTTAATTCCTACTCGTCCTCGCATAGGTAAATGATAAAAAGATAATTTTTGATGTGGAATGCTACCTAGCCTAATCTTGATCATGTAATCTAATCATGGCATGAATATTAAGACACGAGTGATTCAAAGCAATAGTCTATAATTTGATATAAAGACATCAATACTCAGGAATACCAACAAACAATCATGCCTTTCAAAATAAAAATGCTAAAGAAAGTTATCCCTACAAAATCATATAATCCTGTCATGCTCCATCTTCTTAACATAAAGTATTTATCATGCACTACGCCGATGACAAGCCGAGCAATTGGTTCATACTTTTTAACGCGCTTCAACTTTTTCAACCCCCACGCAATACATGAGCGCAAGCCATGGATATAGCACTATGGGTGGAAAAGAATATAATGGTAGAGATTAATAAGGGGAAGTCAAAAAGGAAGAAAGTCTCGCATCAACTCGGCGGATCAACGGGCTATGGAGATGCCCATTGATACGGGCTATGGAGATGCCCATTGATACGTCCCCAACGTATCTATAATTTTTGATTGTTCCATGCTATTATAGTATCAATCTTGGATGTTTTATATGCAATGATATGCCATTATATATCATTTTTTGGGGCTAACCTATTAACCCAGTGCCCAGTGCCAGTTGCTGTTTTCTGCTTGTTTTTGCCTTTTCAGAAAATCATTATCAAAAAGTGTCCAAACGAGAAAAAAACTTTGGATTAATTTTTTCTGGACCAGAAGTGACCCACAAAGCTCCGGGAGAAGACCAGAAGAGCCACGAGGAGGCGACAAGCCTGGAGGGCGCGCCCCCCAGCCTTATGGGCCCCTCGTTGCCCCTCCTGACTAGACCTGGGCATTTCCGGGCCGGGCGGGGTTTCAAAAAGCCCGACCTGAAAATCCCAAGCCCGGGCCCGGCCCGGCCCGCTGCCCGACAAAATGCCAATTTTCCTTGTTTTAAAATACTAATATAGCTATTTTCGGGTATTAATACTATAACACTATACCTATATTTATATAAAAAGCCAAAAAATACATGTTTGTCGGTCTTTTTCCGGGCTTCGGGCCGGGCTCGGGCTAGAAAAGCAAGGCCCAAGCCTGGCCCGGATGCTGGGCTTCGGGCCGGGCTGCCCATGCCCAGGTCTACTCCTGACCTAATTCCAGCACTATAAATTCCCAAATATTCCCAATATACCAGAGAGAGAAGAGAAAACATTTCTGCCACCGCAAGCTTATGTTCTTCCGCGATCCCATCTGGAGGCCTTTTCCGGTACTCTGCCGGAGGGGGAATCGATCACGGAGGGCTTCTTCATCAACCTTGCTGCCCTTCCGATGATGTGTGAGTAGTTTACCACAGACCTACGGGTCCACAGCTAGTAGCTAGATGGCTTCTTCTCTCTCTTTGATCTTCAATACCATGTTCTCCTCGATGTTCTTGGAGTTCTATCCGATGTAATCTTCTTTTGCGGTGTGTTTGTTGGGATCCGATGAATTGTGAGTTTATGATCAGATTATTCATGAGAAATATTTGAGTCTTCTCAACTCTTTTATGCATGATTATTATAGCTTTGTATTTCTCTCCAATCTATCGATCTGGTTTGGCCTACTAGATTGATTTGTCTTGCAATGGGAGAGGTGCTTTGTGATGGGTTCAATCTTGCGGTGCTCAATCCCAGTGACAGAAGGGGACATGACACGTATTTGTATTGTTGCCATTAAGGATAAAAAGATGGGGTTTAATCATATTGCTTGAGTTTACTTTGTCTACATCATGTCATCTTGCTTAAGGCGTTACTCTGTTTCATACTTAATACCCTAGATGCATGCTGGATAGCGGTCGATGGGTGGAGTAATAGTAGTAGATGCAGGCAGGAGTCGGTCTACTTGTCTCGGACGTGATGCCTATATACATGATCATTGCCATGAATCCGTCATAATTATTTGCTTTTCTATCAATTGCCCAACAGTAATTTGTTTACCCACCGTATGCTATGTGTTCGAGAGAGAAGCCTCTAGTGAAAACTATGGCCCTCGGGTCTACTTTATCATATATAAAAACCTTAAAAATACCTTGCTGCAATTTATTTACTTTTATTTTATTTAGTATTTTAGTTTATCTATTTATCTCCATAAGATTTAATCCTTGCAAATAAGCGCTAAGAGGATTGACAATCCTCTTATTTGCGTTGGGTGCAAGTGTTTGCTCTTGTGTGTGTAGGTGCGCTTAACGGAATTTTCCTTGGATCTCCTACTGGATTGATAACCTTGGTTCTTAACTGAGGCAAATACTTTTCTCTACTATACTGCATCATCCTCTCCTCTTCGGGGAAATACCAACGCAGTCTACAAGTAGCACCCATCAATCGATATCAATGCGAGGAGTAGGGATTGCCATGCAACGGATGCACTAAGAGCTATAAGTGTATGAAAGCTCAAACTAAAAACTAAGTGGGTGTGCATCCAACTTGCTTGCTCATGAAGACCTCGGGCATTTGAGGAAGCCCATCATCAGAATATACAAGCCAAGTTCTATAATGAAAAATTCCCACTAGTATATGAAAGTGACAACATAGGAGACTCTCTCTATGAAAAACATGGTGCTTCTTTGAAGCACAAGTATGGAAAAGGATAGTAACACTGCCCCTTCTCTCATTTTCTCTCATTTTTTTTCTTCTTTTTTTCTTTCCTTTTTTCTTTCTCTTTTTTTTTCTTTTTTTCTTTCTTTTTTTGGGGGCTCTTTTTGGCCTTTTTTTATTTTTTTCCTTTTTTATTTCCTCAATAGGACAATGCTCTAATAATGATGATCATCATACTTCTATTTACTTACAACTCAACATTACAACTCGATACTAGAACAAATATGACTCTATATGAATGCCTCTGGCAGTGTACCAGGATGTGCAATGATATAGCGTAGCAAAGATATCAAAAAATGGACAAGCCATGAAAATATCATGCTAGCTATCTTACGATCATGCAAAGCAATATGACAATGAATGCTCAAGTCATGTATATGATGATGATGGAAGTTGCATGGCAATATATCTCGGAATGGCTATGGAAATGCCATGATAGGTAGGTATGGTGGAGTCGTGTGACATTAATGCTGCTTTGCTTAATCTTGTTATGAAAGAACAATTTTCTGGTAGTCCTGATGAAGATGCTGCATCCCATCTAAATACTTTCATTGAGCTTTGTGATATGCAAAAGAAAAAAGATGTGGATAATGATATTGTCAAATTAAAATTATTTCCGTTCTCACTACGAGACCGTGCTAAAACTTGGTTTTCATCCTTTCCTAGAAACAGTATTGATTCTTGGGATAAGTGTAAGGATGCTTTTATTACCAAGTATTTTCCTCCTGCTAAGATTATTTCATTAAGAAATCAAATTATGAATTTTAAGCAACTTGAGCATGAACATGTTGCACAATCTTGGGAGAGGATGAAGTTAATGATAAGAAATTGCCCAACTCATGGCTTAAATTTATGGATGATCATACAATTTTTTTATGCGGGAGTAAACTTTGTCTCTAGAAATTTGCTAGACTCTGCCGTAGGTGGTACTTTTATGGAAATTACATCGGGAGAAGCTACAAAACTTCTTGATAATATTATGACAAATTATTCTCAATGGCACACTGAACGAACTCCAACTGGTAAGAAGGTAAATTCTGTTAAAGAAATTAATACTTTGAGTGATAAGATGGATGCTTTATTGAAATTGGTTGCTAGTAAAAATGCTCATATTGATCCTAATGATGTGCCATTGTCTACCTTGATTGAGCAAAATAATGACGCTATTGATGTGAATTTTGTCTCTAGAAATAATTTCAACAACAATGCTTATAGGGGTAATTTCAATCCTAGACCGTTTCCTGGAAATTCCTCTAATAATTATGGAAATTCTTATGGTAATTCTTATAATAATAATAATAATAGGATACCTACCGATCTTGAACTAATTTTAAAGAATTTATTAGTTCGGAAAAGAATTTCAATGCTATGATAGAAGAAAAATTGAATAGAATTGATGAATTGGCTAGGAACATGGATAGAATTGCTCATGATGTGGAAAATCTCAAAACTAAAATTTTGCCACCCAAGCATGATATAAATGAGTCTATTAAAGCTATCTATGTCTCCATTAATGAAAGTAAAGAAAGGACCGCTAGGTTGAGAGCTAAGCAAGAATTTCTAGAAAAAAGCGATTCCACCCGGTTTCTATCGTAGTAATGATGAGGATATTAAAATGATTTGTGTCACTCCTATTGAATCATTATTTAGTAACATAAAACTTGATGAAAAAGGGACCGAAGAAGAGTCAACTTTAGATAGAAGGAGTCCCAATTGCTTGGAGGGTGATAATCTTAATGAAAAAGATGAAAAAGTGGACTTGGAGAGGTCAAAACTTTAAATAGTAATGCACCCACTACTTTGGATTACAAGGACTTTAATTATGATAGTTGTTCTTTAATTGAGTATATTTCCTTGTTGCAATCCATGATTAATTCACCAAATGCATATGAACAAAATAAAACTTTGACTAAACACATTGTAGAAGCCATGATGAAAGCGCATGAAGAAAAACTTGAGTTAGAAGTATCAATTCCTAAAAAATTACAAGATGAATGGGAAACTACTATTAAAGTCAAAATTAAATATTATGAATGTAATTCCCTTTGTGATCTTGGTGCTAGCGTTTCCACCATACCAAAGTCTTTGTGTGATGTGCTAGGTCTCACCGACATGGATCCTTGTTCCCTTAATTTGCATCTTGCGGATTCTACTATTAAAAAGCCATTGGGTAGAATAAATGATGTACTTATTCTTGCAAATAGAAATTATGTGCCCATGGACTTTATTGTTCTTGATATTGAATGCAATCCTTCTTGCCCCATAATACTTGGTAGGCCTTTTCTGCGAACAATAGGTGCTATTATTGATATGAAAGAAGGTAATATAAGATTTCAATTTCCATTAAAGAAAGGGATGGAACACTTCCCTAGAAAGAGAATTAAAGCACCTTATGAATCTATTATGAGGGCCACTTACAGAATTAACTTGAAGGATGACAACACTTGAAACTATGCATTATGCCTAGCTAGGGGCATAAAACAATAGCGCTTGTTGGGAGGCAACCCAATGAATAAAATAAAATTTTGCTTTTACTTTCTGTTCTTGAGTGTTTACACAATTATAGCCTCTGCTATGATTGTATTTTTATGTTTTAATTAGTGTTTGTGCCAAGTAATGCCTTTGGGATGATGTTGATGATAGTATAATTGATGCTGTTTGGAAAACAGAAAGTTTTGCGTCCAGTGCTGGAATTTTTACACAGTATTGGTATATGAATTGTTTACGCTTTCCTATTTTTTCAGAATTTGTTGAGTTACATAAGTATGGCTTTTAAATAGATCTTTTCAGACTGTTCTGTTTTAGACAGATTCTGTTTTTGTTGCATAGTTTGCTTATTTTGATGAATCTATGGATCGTATCGGGGGGTATGAGTCATGAAGAAGTTGGAGTATAGTAGCCTTATGCCAATATTAAATATGAATCAATTTACAACAGTACCTAAAGTTTAAGATTTGTTTGTTATACTAACGGATCTCACGAGATTTCTGTTGAGTTTTGTGTGCTAAAGTTTTCAAGTTTTGGGTGAGACTACGATGGATAAAGGAATAAGGAGCGGCAAGAGCCTAAGCTTGGGGATGCCCAAGGCACCCCAAGGTAATATTGAAGGAAGACTCAAGCGTCTAAGCTTGGGGATGACCCAGAAGGCATCCCCTCTTTCGTCTACAATCTATCGGTAACTCACTTGGAGCTATATTTTTTATTCATCACATGATATGTGTTTTACTTGGAGCGTCTTGTGATATAGTTTGTTTGCTTTTTAGTTTGTCACAATCATCTTTGCTGAACATACCTTTTTTGAGAGGGACACACATTATTCGTGATTTGTTAGAATACTCTATGTGCTTCACTTATATCTTTTGAGCTAGGCAGTTGCTCTAGTGCTTCACTTATATCTTTTAGAGCACGACAGTGGTTATATTTTAAAGAAATAGTTGCACTCTCATGCTTCACTTATATCTTTTTGAGAGTCTAATAATTAGCAATGGTAATATGCATGGGTTATGAATTTGGTCATGATATGATAGGTATTCAAGAGGGATATAATAAAAACTTTCATGTAGATCACTGAATATAATAAGTTTGATTCCTTGCAATAGTTTTGCGATATTAAGATGGTAATATGTGGGAGGTATTAGTAGATAATTGTGGTTTAGTAAGAATATTGGTGTTAAGGTTTGTGATTCCCGAAGCATGCACGTATGATCTGTCGTTATGCTAAGAAGTTGGAGCATGATTTATTGTTGATTGTCTACCTTATGAGTGGCGGTCAGGGACGAGCGATGGACTTGTCCTACCAATCTATCCCCCTAGGGGCATGTGTAGTAGTACTTTGCTTCGAGGGCTAATAAACTTTCACAATAAGTATGTGAGTTCTTTATGACTAATGTGAGTCCATGGATTATATGCACTCTCACCTTTCCGCAATTTGCTAGCCTCTTCGGTACCATGCATTGCCCTTTCTCATATCGAGAGTTGGTGCAAACTTCGCTGGTGCATCCAAACCCCGTGATATGATACGCTCTATCACACATAAGCCTCCTTATATCTTCCTCAAAACAGCCACCATACCTACCTATCATGGCATTTCCATAGCCATTCCGAGATATATTGCCATGCAACTTCCACCGTTCCGTTTTTATGACACACATCATCATTGTCATATTGCTTTGCATGATCATATTGCTGACATAGTATTTGTGGCTCAGCCACCGTTCATCATTTTTATACATGTTACGCTAGCATCATTGCACATCCTGGTACACTGCCAGAGGCATTCATATAGAGTCATATTTTTGTTCTAGTATCGAGTTGTAATATTGAGTTGTAAGTAAATAAAAGTGTGATGATCATCATTATTAGAGCATTGTCCCAGTGAGGAAAGGATGATGGAGACCATGATTCCCCCACAAGTCGGGTTGAGACTACGGATGAAAAAAAAAGAAAAAAGAGAGGCCAAAAAGAGCCACGAAAAAAAGAAAAAAAAGAAAAAAAAATGAGAGAAAAAGAGAGAAGGGGCAATGTTACTATCCTTTTTCCACACTTGTGCTTCAGAGTAGCACCATGTTTTTCATATACAGAGTCCCCTATTTTGTCACTTTCATATACTAGTGGGGATTTTTCATTATAGAACTTGGCTTGTATATTCCGATGATGGGCTTCCTCAAATGCCCGAGGTCTTCATGAGCAAGCAAGTTGGATGCACACCCACTTAGTTTTCATGTTGAGCTTTCATACACTTATAGGTCTTAGTGCATCCGTTGCATGGCAATCCCTACTCCTCGCATTGACATCAATTGATGGGCATCTCCATAGCCCGTTGATTAGCCTCGTCGGTGTGAGACTATCTTCTTATTTTTGACTTCTCTTATTTATCTCTACCACCATACTCTATTCCACCCATAGTGCTATATCCATGGCTTGCGCTCATGTATTGCGCGGGGGTTGAAAAAGCTGAAGCACGTTAAAAGTATGAACCAATTGCTCGGCTTGTCATCGGGGTAGTGCATGATAAATACTTTGTGTTAAGAAGATGGAGCATGACAGGATTATATGATTTTGTAGGGATAACGTTCTTTAGCATTTTTATTTTGAAAGACATGATTGTTTATTAGTATGCCTGAGTATTGATGTTTTTATATCAAATTATAGACTATTGCTTTGAATCATTCGGATCTTATTATTCATACCGTAAGAGAGAGATTACATGATGAAACATGATAGGTAGCATTCCACATCAAAAATTCCGTTTTTATCATTTACCTACTCGAGGACGAGCATGAATTAAGCTTGGGGATGCTTGATACGTCTCCAACGTATCTATAATTTTTGATTGTTCCATGCTATTATAGTATCAATCTTGGATGTTTTATATGTAATTATATGCCATTATATATCATATTTGGGACTAACCTATTAACCCAGTGCCCAGTGCCAGTTGTTGTTTTCTGCTTGTTTTTTCCTTTTCAGAAAATCATTATCAAAAAGTGTCCAAACGAGAAAAAAACTTTGGATTAATTTTTTCTGGACCAGAAGAGACCCACGAAGCTTCGTGTGACGCCCCCGACTCAATCGTGCACTAATCATACACGCAAATGCACACTATCATGATCAGAGACTCACGGGAAGATATCACAACACAACTCTAAACACAAAATAAAAGTCATACAAGCTTTATATTACAAGCCAGGGGCCTCGAGGGCTCGAATACATAAGCTCGAGTTACACAAGAGTCAGTGGAAGCATTAGTATCTGAGTACAAACATAATTAGACAAGGTTGCCTCAAGAAGGCTGAGCAAAACAACGTCATCTAGATCGAAAAGGCACAGGCCTCCTGCCTGGGAGCCTCCGAACTACTCCTGGTCGTCGGTCTTCACGTAGTAGTAAGCTCTGTTAGTGTAGTAGTAGTCGTCAACGGGGTCAGCTAGCTCCGGGGCTCCGTCATCTGATTGCATCAGGTATGAGGGAAAAAGGGGTAGCAAAGCAACCGTGAGTACTCATCCAAAGTACTCGCAAGACTTACATCAGATCTATGCTAAGTATGCATCGGTATCAAAGGGAAGGGGCCGTATCTGTGGACTATACTGCAGAAATGCCAGAATAGAAGGGAAGCTTAGCCTATCGAAGACTAGTATCTTGCAGCGTCTTGCAGCAACAGAAGAGGGTAGAATAACATAACATGTAGTAACAAAAATATATTAGTAACGCCCAGAGATCCTTCCTCGACTACCCCGCGAGGAAGCGATCCCGGAGCCATCATATTAATTAATTATCATAAGTATCCAATTTTAGTTGTAGTAGATCGGGATACAACTCCGAGCGTCCGTTACCGTGGACACGACTATTCGAATAGATATACTTCCCTGCAGGGGTGCACCAACTTACCCAACACGCTCGATTAACTCTGGCCAGACACACTTACTTGGGTCATGCCCGGCCTCGGCTGATCGACACGCCGTAGCCCTACCTAGGCCCAACAGAGAGGTCAGCACACCGGTCTACATCCTAAGCGCTCAGGAGTCTTGGGCCCATCGCCCTTTGCACTCCTGCGCGTTGCGTGGGCGGCCGGGACCATACCTAGCCCCTGTATACACACGCAGGCTTTCGCGGTCCACCCGGGCGCGCGCCGCTCAGTTGCTGACGTCTGAAAAACTTCGGCTGAAACATACGACGCTGAGTGCCCATAATATTCCCGCGTGGTGGTTAGTGCGAAAAGGCCAGAGGCCTACTCAGATCACATATCCAAACCCATTAGTGTGTTGGGAGCTCGCGGTGACGATCAGTGCTCCTGTCGCCCCGTCTCGCGGACTTACGGCAAGGGCCAGGCCCATCCCTCTCTAGGGCGGTCTGCCTGCCCGGCCGTGCCGCGTAATTATCTCGCGGGTACCCTTCAGGTCAACCCGACTTATCCAGAGACTGTCGGGAACTCAGGTCCACCTCTACCGGGGTGGTACCGCCTGTCCCTTCAGTCCAGCAGTAATAGTTAACAAGGGGCAACAGTTAAAGGTAACAGTGTGTCCGTAACATCAAGGGGGAAATCCGAGGAATCACCCTCGATGGATTCCCACTCGATGTAACCGTCAAGGTGAACTTGGAGGAATCACCCTCGATGGGTTCACAATTGAGGGATTGCATGACAGAGGCATCATCGGAGGTGGTGAAAGAGGAATCACCCTCGGTAACCCACAACCGACTAGCTACGCTACAGAGATATCATTAGGAGTGAGGTAGGAGGTATCACCCTCGGCACTCGATAGTAGCTCTGCAGAGTCGTACAACTAAGGGGATGTGCGGTGCTGTGCTCAGTCTCTGTACATCGATCACACTGATCGAGTCACTGGTGGTATAGCATGGCAACAAGGACAAGGGTGTGGGGGCCACTGATGGTTCGCTATTCAGCCTATACTAAGCATTTGGGGCAACAGGTAAAGTATCAACAGCAGGTTACAAAATCAGGCTATGCATCAGAATAGGAGCAATCAAATACAGAAGCAAATTCTAATGCAAGCATGGGAGAGAAAGAATGGGCGATATAGGAATGATCAAGGGGGTTTTGCTTGCCTGGAAGCTCTGCTGAAAGAGGCTGGGCGTCTGCGACGTAGTCGTACTCAGTGGCCACGTCGGTCTCGGGGTCTACCGGAGAGAAGAGGGGGAAGAAACAAATAAATACACAGCAAACAAATGCAATCACAGAGCATGACATGGCAAAATGCAATGCATGGGTGACCTAATGCATCTCTAAACCATTTTAGGTATTTTAGGATTTAAGTTGGAATTAATAACCGGTAGTCAGGTACTATTCACCTGCCAGAAACAGGCAAAAAGTTACAGGTTCACCTACTTAGAGGATCCTGACATGAATGCAGATGACATAAACGGATTCGTTAGATTTTTCTGATCAACTTTCATATAGAAAACATTTTCATCCAAGCTACGGTTGAATTTCTATGAATTTCCGAAGTTTTAAGCAATTTCTAAAAATCACTGGAATTAATTTAATTCGAATTATCTAGAATAGTGCCAAAACCTTTTTATACACAACAGTGGGCTAGCCCATTAGTATGACAGTGGGCCAGGGAGTGCTGAGTCAGTGGGGACCCACATGTAAGTGTCACAAGTACTAATAAAAATAGCTAAACTAATTTAAACTAGTGGGGCCACAAGTCATTGGCTATATGATAACTAAGGAATAAATCAATCCTAATCTAAACCTAATGCTAATCAACCAAGGGCCGGGCCCCACACACACTCACACACACGTGCACACACACAGCTACACACGCGCATAGCACACACACACATAGCCATGTCCATGGCCATGTCAGTAGCGGCAGCACGGCAGCGGCCGGGCGAGCGGGGGCGCCACGGGCAGGGGCTACGGCGCGGGCGGCGCTGGGCAGCGGCAGCAGCAGCCGGCGGCTGTAAGCTGTAGCAGTACGCAGCAGTAAAGCCAAGCAGCAACGGCAGCAACGCAGTAGCAGCAGCCAGCGGCAGCAGGAGCAAAAGAGCAGCAGCGGCAGTAGCTAGCAAAGAGTAGCGGTGCAGTAAGCAAGAGGAGCAGCTGTGCAAGAGCAGCAGCTAAGCAGCCACAACAGAGTAGCAGCAGCAACAAGCATCAGCAGCAGCTTGGACACGGGAGCAAAGCTCCGGCCGAGCTCGGTACACAAAGAACAACAGCGTAAAAGGGCACGGATCGAAGGGGAAAACGAGGGGAATCGGCAGAGGAGCTCACCGCAAAGTTCGTAGACAGGGTTAGAAGGCACGGGGCGATCGGAACACGACGAACTCGATGACGAGATGCGACGGCCATGGCGGGGAACCGGCTCGATGCCGAGCATACGGTGCGGCCCGACTTGATTCAACAGGGGCAGACGAAGGAGTCGACAACGAGGGAGCTCCTGGACATCTTGGTGCGACGAGGGGAGGCCGATGGCCACGTCGACGGCGACAGTGCATCGACGACCGCGTCATGTGACGAAGAGAATGAAGGGGGCGAGCGAGAGGGAAGAACTGGAGGGGCTGGGGTTGTCCAGGGGGCTCGGCCTTATCCTCCCCAGCCACACACTTCGTCGCCGTGGCGACCCGTGGCTGGAGCGTCGCGCACCGGCGAGTCCAGTGCCGACACGCACCGGGAGCAGGTGAGGAAGACGACTGTGGGAGGTGGGCTGGGCCACTATTGCTAGTTGGGCCGAAAGGCATAGGGTCATTTTTCCATTTTTTTTCTGTAAAGAGGAATAGTTCCTGTTTGCATATTATTTTGGCACCAACTGAATTTTGTTACAACTGAGACTTGGCACATAAATGGTTGGCAATACACTGGGCCTGCACAAAAAGTTTCAGGGCCAATGGAATTGTTTAACCATTTTTAGACAATGGAAGGGCCAAAATAAATGCTGCTGGACCACTAAACAAATTTCTAGGGGCAATTTGGGAATTCAAAAAGAGGTTGGTTACAACATGACAAATACTTAGAGAATATTTGCCAAATTATGAACTATTTTGCTGTCATCTTGGAGGAAGCAAATATTTGACATGCAATTCAAATTAGAAATTGGCTTTGATTTTGGACAAGTGGCAGATTGGCTTAGTGATCATGATGACATGACCACCATTAGGGGGAGATCACTGTAGTGTGATACTGGGGATGTTACACTTCGGGAGAAGACTAGAAGAGCCACGAGAAGGCGACAAGCCTGGAGGGCACGCCTAGGGGGGGGGGGGGTAGGGCGCGCCCCCAGGCTTGTGGGCCCCTCGTTGCCCCTCCTGACCTATTCCAGCGCTATAAATTCCCAAATATTCCCAATATACCAGAGAGAGAAGAGAAAACCTTTCCGCCGCCACAAGCCTCTGTTCTTCCGCGATCCCATCTGGAGGCCTTTTCCGGTACTCTGCCGGAGGGGGAATCGATCACGGAGGGCTTCTTCATCAACCTTGCTGCCCTTCCGATGATGTGTGAGTAGTTTACCACAGACCTATGGGTCCATAGCTAGCAGCTAGATGGCTTCTTCTCTCTCTTTGATCTTCAATACCATGTTCTCCTCGATGTTCTTGGAGTTCTATCCGATGTAATCTTCTTTTGCGGTGTGTTTGTTGGGATCCGATGAATTGTGAGTTTATGATCAGATTATTCATGAGAAATATTTGAGTCTTCTCTGAACTCTTTTATGCATGATTATTATAGCTTTGTATTTCTCTCCGATCTATCGATTTGGTTTGGCCTACTAGATTGATTTGTCTTGCAATGGGAGAGGTGCTTTGTGATGGGTTCAATCTTGCGGTGCTCAATCCCAGTGACAGAAGGGGACATGACACGTATTTGTATTGTTGCCACAGTACAAGAAATATGTCAACTTGTGACCTTCTGTCAGTGACCCTGGAAGAAATAGTCATAATTCTACGACCATTTAGACCCAATTGGTCGTAAGCTGTTTGGGAGGGACAAAACCCTAAACCATAACGACCATACTGGTAAAGAAGGTCGTAATTTCCTTACACGAAATGGTCGTAAAGCAAATAGCACTGTCCGACGGGCTTATTTCTATCTTCTTATGACCAATATAGATGGTCATAGCCTTGTAAATTGTGGTGCATTGCTATGACTAGGCGCCACCTCATCAGTTTTGCCTATGTGTCATGTCCATGTGTCAATTTCGGCTGACAGTTCATCAGTTTTGTATATTTCTGTCATCCCCAAAATTCCCACAAAATTCTCATAAATTCTTTGGATCATATCTTTCACAAATATGTCAAATCCCTTCCTTGCCTAGTTCAAAAATAATTCAGGAATATTCATTTTCCTACTCTGTCCAGAATAGCACTTTGTGAAGGAAGTGCTATTTATATTTTCCTAATTGCCCTCAAACTTTTTGGACACTCTTCCATATCCAAATCATTGCCACATGCCAATATTCAACTCCATTTGCCTAGTAAATCTTCCTCAGCAAATTTCCAAAGTTTCTATCCAGAGAGAAGCTTTGTGAAGGAAGTACTAGCTAGGCCTATCCAAATAATCTGAGATTTTTCCAAATCTTCCATATGCTCAAATCATCACTCTCCACAAAATTTGAGCTCTATCCAGCAATCCATGTGAGCTCATCATCCAATCTTTTATTCTGGTCATATTTTTAGTTTGTGAAGCAACTATATTTTATGTTTCTTCATTATTTCTGAAAATTTACCAGGGCATGATCCTACCTATATAGCTTCCCTCCACGAAATTTGAGCTCATTTCATTTAGCCAATTTCTCTCAATAATTTTCCCAAGTTTCTGTCCAGAGAAGAGCATTGTCAAGGAAGTACCACTTTGGCATGTCCAAATGGTATCAAATTTTTACAGTGCTTTCCTATGCCCAAATGACCATCCTCCACCAAATTTCAGCTCAATCCATTCATTCATTTGAGCCCAGCTTCAACATTCATATTTCTGTCCAGTGTGGTACTTTGCAAAGCAAGTGCCACCTAGGCTCCTCCATTTGAGCTGCTAATTCATGTTTGTGCTTAGTTCAGTCTCCTCGTGAGATTCTTCTGTTGTCTTCTTCCTCCTAACACCTACCAGGGGGGTGCCCAACCCACTAGACATGCCTAGGCCACCCAGAACGCGTGGCAACGCCACGGTCACGCGGTGACCACGCGGCTGGCATGCCAGTTTACGTGCTCTGGGGTTGGGGCCCTCGGCCACCGTCCAAACCTCGACGTCTCGCCACCACACCATGTATCTCTGATTAAATAGATACTTTTGTACCTAATTTTTTTTTTTGGAAAAAATAAAGAGCAAACTATGAGGCAGCTATAGTTCAAATTTGACCCACTTCCTTCTAAATCGGCGGAAATTTGTCTTTTTCATGAGAGGTGGATCAAAAGCTTTTGACACCCAACCATTTGGTCAATTGTACATTAAATATGGCCTAATATTTTAGAAAATTGATTTGGTCCAATTTTGCAACAAATATTTGCTAGGTTCTTCACAAAAAAAACTCATTTTGGGCACTCGAAAAATGAAAAATGAAATTTTCGTGCAAAGAAAATGAAAACTTCCTTAGGCAACATTGTTTGCCAATCCAAGATGCACCCCTGTGCACAATATGAGATCATTTGAACAAACTATGCCATGAATGTTGCCATAACATTGGCCATTTGCCTTGATAGCCATGGATCTTCATACATGATAGCTCCTTTCTGAGAACACTTTTTTAAGACATTTGCCGTAGTCCAAGTTTGTTATTTTTCCTAGAAACTAGGTCACATATAATGACACAATGCGAAGGTTTTCAATTTTTTTGATTTTTTTGAATTTCTTATGCCCGTTTCAAAATGCGGTCAAAACGGCGGGCATGACCGTTCGTAGCTAGGTGTTGAAGCTTGCAATTTTTTTGGAGTTTCTCTGATTAAATAGATACTTATGTACCTAGAAATGATTTTTGGAAAAAATAAAGAGCAAACTATGAGGCAGCTGTAGTTCAAATTCGACCCGCTTCTTGCTGAATCGGCGGAAATTTGTGTTTTTCGTGAGAGGTGGATCAAAAGCTTTTGACACTCAACCATTTGGTCAATTGCACATTAAATATGGCCTAATATTTTAGAAAATTGATTTGGTCTAATTTTGCAACAAATATTTGTTAGGTTCTTCACACAAAAAACTCATTTTGGGCACTCAAAAAATGAAAAATGAAATTTTCGTGCAAAGAAAGTGAAAACTTCCTTAGGCAACATCGTTTGTCATTCCAAGATGCAAACTTGTGCAAAATATGAGATCATTTGAACAAACTATGCCATGAATGTTGCCATAACATTGGCCATTTGCCTGGAAAGCCATGGATCTTCATACATGATAGCTCGTTTCTGAGAATACTTTTTTAAGACATTTACCGTAGTCCAAGTTTGTTATTTTTCCTGGAAACTAGGTCACATATAATGACACAATGCGAAGGTTTTCAATTTTTTTGATTTTTTTTGAATTTCTTATGCCCGTTTCAAAATGCGGTCAAAACGACGGGCATGACCGCTCGTAGCTAGGTGTTGAATCTTGCAAAACTTTTAGAGTTTCTATGATTAAATAGATACTTATGTACCTAGAAATGATTTTTGGAAAAAATAAAGAGCAAACTATGAGGCAGTTGTAGTTCAAATTTGACCCGCTTCCTGCTGAATCGGCGAAAATTTGTCTTTTTCACGAGAGGTGGATCAAAAGCTTTTGACACCCAACCATTTGGTCAATTGTACATTAAATATGGCCTAATATTTTAGAAAATAAATTTGGTCCAATTTTGCAACAAATATTTGCTAGGTTCTTCACAAAAAAACTCATTTTGGGCACTCGAAAAATGGAAAATGAAATTTTCGTGGAAAGAAAGTGAAAACTTCCTTAGGCAACATCATTTGTCATTCCAAGATGCAAACTTGTGCAAAATATGAGATCATTTGAACAAACTATGCCATGAATGTTGCCACAACATTGGCCATTTGCCTTGAAAGCCATGGATCTTCATACATGATAGCTCGTTTCTGAGAACATTTTTTTAACACATTTGCCGTAGTCCAAGTTTGTTATTTTTTTCTGAAAACTAGGTCACATATAATGACACAATGCGAAGGTTTTCAATTTTTTTTATTTTTTTTGAATTTCTTATGCCCGTTTCAAAATGCGGTCAAAACGACGGGCATGACCGTTCGTAGTTAGGTGTTGAATCTTGCAAAACTTTTGGAGTTTCTATGATTAAATAGATACTTATGTACCTAGAAATGATTTTTGGAAAAAATAAAGAGCAAACTATGAGGCAGCTGTAGTTCAAATTTGTCTTTTTCACGAGCGGTGGATCAAAAGCTTTTGACACCCAACCATTTGGTCAATTGTACATTAAATATGACCTAGTATTTTAGAAAATATATTTGGTCCAATTTTGCAATAACTATTTACTATGTTCTTCACAAAAAAACTCATTTTGAGCACTTGAAAAATAGTGACATGATTTAGCACCTTATTTAATCGATTTACGACCAATTTAGATGGTTATAATGTCATCAAAGTGTGTACTACGCTCTGATTGGTCCACGAGCATGTCACGCGGATCGTGCATCAAACACCGTCCGATCGTCCCGGATCCAACGACAGCCTTCGCCCCCTCAGCCACGCCCCCCGAAGCACCTTTTTGGGCGTCGGCGGTAGAAAAAATTCCCAGCCACGCCCCCAGGACGTTGTTTTGCGCCGGATTTGGGCAAAAATAGCCTCGGCGACCCCAGGCCAAACCCAGCCCACCGGGGGGCACTTGGGGGAGGAGAGAGAAGGTTTTGCATGTCATTTGGCCCACAGTCAGCCTCCCACTCCCACTCTCCACCCTTTTTCTCCGGGCCCCACCCACGTGCACGCTCTCTCTTTTCCTTCTCTCCCCACCAAGTCCCATGCCCGCGCAGGAAAGCCTCGCCCGGCACGCCACCGCCCTCGCCGCGCGCCTCCCGGCCGCTCCTCTCATCCTCGCCGCGCGCCTGCCTCCCCGCTCGCCGCCTTGCTCGCCGCCTCCCCGCTTGCTCGCCGCCTCCCCGCCTGCTCACCGCATCCCCGCCTACTCGCCGCATCCCAGCGGCGCCCTGCTTCCTCGCTCCGGCCGTGCCCTGCTTCCTCCCCGCCTCCTCGCCGCCCGGCCGGCCGCACGCGCCCTGCTTCCTCCTCGCCGCCCGGCCAGAGCAGCACGAGCTGCGGTGGTGGCCTCGACCTTGGAGACCAGCGGGAGCCCTCCCCGTGCCATGTCAGCCACCCGCCCCTCGCAGCGAGGACGCGACCGCGAGGAGTGCGCCGGACGCGGACACGGCGGGGCTCATGGCCACGACGCCCTGTGGCGTGACCCGCGCCGTCTCGTTGCTGCCCGCCGAGCCCTCGCCCTGGCTGCCACGCGCCCTCGCCACGCCTCCTCGCCGCCCGCGCTCGCCCGAGCCTCCTTGCCGCGCGTCTCCTCGCACGGTGCCCGGCCCCGCGCAGCCGCCGCGCGCCTCGTAGACGGCCACCGTGTGCGCCGCTGGCCCGCTCCCGATGATACACACGGGCGTGCATAGTGGGTTCGTCGGCGGCGGCCTCCAACGCCGACCAGGTCGTGGTGGTGCTGGCTCCGCCACGGACGTCCCTGCGCTTTGAGCTGCCGCCACGTGTCTGGCTAGGTGGGGGGACGGCTGGAAAAATTCTCCTCCCCAGTGCAAAAATTCCGCTGGGGCAACCCCAGGAGGCCGAAAAACGCCTCCTGGGGGGCACAACGGCTGGAGATGCTCTCACCGTCTCACCCACGTAGCCCTAACACAACCCGCACTGCTCCTCTCGTCCCCCTCTCTCCTACGCACCCACAGCCGCCGCCCTCTCCCTCCCTCAGATCTCGATCCGCCGCCGCCCCCAACCCCACACCCACCGTCGACGACTCTCACCGTAGACGAGGTCGAGCTCCTCCTCCCCTCTCCCTCCCACAGATCTCTCTCACCCTTGCCCCAGGGTTCAAGCTCCTCTCGACCCCTCTCGAAGCTCCCGCGTCCCACCCTGCACCATCCCCCTTCCACTCCCGAACCCCGCGGCCCGCCGGCCGGGTCTGGGAGCGCCGTGATCTGATTCCTCCTCGCGCTCGCCTCGTCGGCGAATATCGGCTCGGTGGCGACCCCCATCGGCAACCCGCAGAACCTCGTCATCGCTATGCAGAGCGGCATCTCCTTCGGCGACTTCGTCTTCGGCATCCTACCGGCCACGCTCGTCGGCGTCGTCGTCAACGCCGCCATCCTGCTCTGCCTCTTCTTCCCACCACGCGCAGCCCACCGAGGTTGTCGACGAGGACGACGTCACCTCTCACCGCTTCTCGCCAGCCACCATGTCCCACCCGCGCCGCCCGGACGGCTCCGTTCTTCCCGACGCGGCCGGCTGCGACGCGCACTGCTGCCACCCAGTGAAGCCTGCTTCCATCAATGGTGACGCCAAGGCGCCTGACGGCGTCGGGATCCACCAGCGGCGGGGCAACGCGAACGGCAGGGTGATGACCAAGGAGGAGGATGAGTACTGCTGCTTCATGTTCAACTCGGCGGAGGAGAAGGAGGCGGCCATGGATGAGAAGTGGAAGAACAAGCTGTGGAAGACGTGCGTGTATACCATCACCTTCGGCATGCTCGTGGCGCTGCTGCTCGGCCTCAACATGTCCTGGAGCGCCATTACCGCCACCCTCGCGCTCATCGTCCTCGACTTCAAGGACGCCCGCCCCTACCTCGAGAAGGTAACTATCTGTCTGTCCGTCCGTCCGTCTGCAGTTAACTGAACCAGCAGGTGTCTGTCTACAGTTTAACTGAACCAACAAGTCTACAAAATGAATCATCAGTTCCCATCTTGAAGGATTTTGTTTTAAAATTGAAATAATTCAAATGATTTGATCCAATTTGACAACTGTTTACACCAAATTAGATTTCTCCTGTAGATTGATTGTTCACAGCAAATTAGATTGTCAGTCTGTTCTTTCTGAAACTAAAACTCACATCCATTGTTGCTTACTGTGGTGCCGCTGAAAAACAAATTTTAGGTCTCCTACCCACTGCTGCTCTTCTTCTGTGGGATGTTCATCACCGTGGACGGCTTCAACAAGACCGACATTCCCAGCATGTTCTGGGAGTTCATGGAGCCCTACGTGCGGATCGACACGCCGACCGGGGTGGTCATCCTCGCTCTGGTGATCATTCTCCTCTCCAATGTCGCGTCGAATGTTTCGACCGGTTAGTTCCTCCCCCCCTCCCCCCTCATTGCCTGAAATACATGCCCTGCTGCCATTTCGACTCCATTTGTCATAATGCATGGAAAATAGAGTGAATTTCATCTAATTTTGTGCAAAATTCATAGATACTTCCAAACTGTAATTAATCAGACTGCAGTAATTAGGGACACCAAACAATGGCACGATTCATTTTTGGATCAGTTGTGCAATTATTTCTGAATGTGTTAGATGCTATCTAGAATGTCAGGTCCCAACTTGTATCAGATTGGCCAATCATTCATTCTACTAAAGAACAACAGGACCAGCTGACGTGCCAAATTCCCTGCACCACAAACATACCAAACATGCTTCTGACAGACTCTGCACTATGTTTGTGCTTCATTGCAGTCTTGCTGCTCGGCGCACGGGTGGCAGTCTCGGCGGTGGCGATCTCCCCCACGGCGGAGACCAACGCGTGGCTGATCCTGGCATGGGTGAGCACGGTGGCCGGCAACCTGTCCCTTCTGGGGTCGGCGGCGAACCTGATCGTGTGCGAGCAGGCGCGCCGCATGTTGGTTCATGCAACAATGCCCGCCAACACCATGAGCATGGTCGTCCATGGGTGGCACGTCTGTGTCGTCGCCATGCCACAGAAGCTGTTGGTCGACGAGCTCGCCACCGTTCACCTCTTCAAGGACAACCCCTTCCAACCTTGTTGTGAGATACGACTGACTCCCCCCCTTCCATTCCTAGTTGTCCGTGAGCTGGGCGCTCGAGATGAGATGTACATGTCCCAACCTCCCTCCCTCCCTTGTATGAATATGCTCTCAAGTAGTCATCTGTGTGAATGGACGTATGATAAGAACTAAGAACTCAGATTCACTAATTGTCTAAGATATTTCATTAGGATCTGTAAACTACTTGAGGTACATAAACTGCCCGCACCACCAATGCGTGTAGTTCTTGGGCCCTCTTGGTAGTTGGTTCTCAGTAGGACTATAGAGTTGATAGTATGCTACTATGCATCACCATTTATGAGTTGTGCAGAATAAGAATTAAAATTTACTGCAATTCACATGCTTTGTACCTTTACTTGCAATTTAAGATACACTCTTACTTTTCTCTGTCCTGTATAACAGAACTGTGTGTATCAAACAAATCATGACATCTGCTTCTTTTCAAACAAATCAACGAGTCAATGGACGATGGTTTCTAATTTGCTCCTCACAACTTATTATTTTGTTGTATATCTGTTCTGATGGTTACTAATTTGAAAGGCAGGTGGATGGCTGATGTTGAACTCATGATGGCATTATTTGCAGGACAAGTATGAGTGTGTGGTGAAGGCCAATGGCAATCTGGAGAAGCAAGTTCTGTCCTTGGTTTTGCTCTATTGGTGAAGTGTCCTCACTGCTATTCTGCAGGAGAATCTGAGATGCACCTCCAACGCCTCAAAATCCAGCAGAAAAAGGTTTGGTTTTGCTCCTCCTACTCCTACTCTAGCTAGTTGTACATTGCTGCTACTTGTACTTCGCATTCCTGCCACCCATGGACGCGTAACTGAATCACAACCTCAACCAAAAAGAAAAAATAATATCAATCTAGTTTGCTGCAGTATATGCAAATACAGTTGGGGATTCAGTTTTTGACTTGTGTAATCGTGTCATAAATTGGCACGACTTTGTTTGCATCATCATGTACAGGACCCTGCCGTGTTTGCGACGCATCCATCGACACTGGGCCGCTTCTGGTACAGGTGAACCGTTTCCCCTCTCTACTCATCCATGGAACCATGTTCGTGTGTTTGATTCAGACCGTGATATAAGACACAATGTAGGCAGCATGTAAGCTAAATTGTCTTTTCTTCTTATTCCTAAAATTTGAGAATTGAACAACTTCTTAGGCTGCTACCTTGGAAGTAGCCTACGTGTGTGTATTAGTTTTTCTAGGTGTGGTCCTGTGTGCTACTTTGGAATTTTCTTGCTCTCCTGTGAACTGTTCTATTTTTCAACAGTTTTGGTGGTTCATGCTAGCAAGAGTCCTTGCGTGATCAATGTGGTCTTTTGAAAACCACCATGAGAGCAGGCTAGCTAATTTTCTACAGTTAATTACCTGCCTGCATCTACCATTGACCTGAACAGTGGTAATTGAGCACCACCACTACTAGTATAACTCAACTTTATTTTCTAATCGGTAGGTATCTAGTACTAGTAGATTCAGAATATGTAGTCCTGCAAATTAAAGGGAGCAACAGTAAATGAGTCAAACAAAAATATTCATCTGCAAATGTCGGTGTATGTTCAATTTGATTCGGTTTGCTATGTTGCTGAAGCTCCTCTTTGCTTTAACCATTTTCGCACCAAATGCAGAATGTTCTATTTTTATTTTGTTCCTAATTGTTCTGTTTATAACCTGTAGATGTTGTCCTTTGTTCATTGAAGTGCTGACTGCTGGAACAAGTTCCATGATGAAGAAGCTAGAACCCGCACCCAGCAAAGAGTAGCTCATTGGAGCTTGTTATTTTTTGATATTTTTGTGTATTAGAAAACTGGATACTATGTATTATTGTAATGTACCAAGTTTGCCTGTATTGAGAAATATTCTGCATTTATAGCCCATGTTTGAACTGGAAATTGACTGAAAATGACGCATATACAGAACAGAAGAGTGATGAGTCCTAAATTAAAAGGCCATGGCTGAGTCCCCAAAAAAACTAGACTGTAAAAGGCCGAGGCAAAAAAAAACACGACTGTAAAAGGCCGAGGGCCAAAAAAAATACTGGACTGTAAAATGCCAAGGCCCAACAAGAAATTGAATGTCAAATTCCATAGAAATAAAAAAGCTGAATTGCTGGGCTTTGCCCATGTAGCTGACAAAAATTAACAAGGAAAAATATATTAAATGGGCTGAATTATTGGGCTCGGCCCATATAGACGGCTGAACTGGACCGGGCTGATTCTAATCTATGACCTTTTCATTTGGTCGCAATTTTGCCACGTCAGTTTGCCACGTTGGATTTGACGTGGTGTGGGCAGATTGCTAGTGATCAAAACAATTGGTCGTAGAATCTATGACCTTTTATTTTGGTTGTAACTGTCTACGACCATTTCAGAAAAAGGTCGTTAAGTTTCATTAAAGACGGCCAACTTTTGACAAACTATTTTTGGTCATAAATTGGTCAAAAATGGAAAACAACGACCATTCAGTGACCAATATCGATGGTCGCAAGTTGCCATATTTCTTGTAGTGCCATTAAGGATAAAAAGATGGGGTTTAATCATATTGCTTGAGTTTACTTTGTCTACATCATGTCATCTTGCTTAAGGCGTTACTCTGTTTCATACTTAATACCCTAGATGCATGCTGGATAGCGGTCGATGGGTGGAGTAATAGTAGTAGATGCCGGCAGGAGGCGGTCTACTTGTCTTGTACGTGATGCCTATATACATGATCATTGCCATGAATCCGTCATAATTATTTGCTTTTCTATCAATTGCCCAACAGTAATTTGTTTACCCACCGTATGCTATGTGTTCGAGAGAGAAGCCTCTAGTGAAAACTATGGCCCCCGGGTCTACTTTATCATATATAAAAACACTAAAAATACCTTGCTGCAATTTATTTACTTTACTTTTATTTAGTATTTTAGTTTATCTATTTATCTCTATAAGATTTAATCCTTGCAAATAACCGCTAAGAGGATTGACAACCCTCTTATTTGCGTTGGGTGCAAGTGTTTGCTCTTGTGTGTGCAGGTGCGCTTAACGGAATTTTGCTTGGTTCTCCTACTGGATTGATAACCTTGGTTCTTAACTAAGGGAAATACTTATCTCTACTATACTGCATCATCCTCTACTCTTCGGGGAAATACGAACGCAGTCTACAAGTAGCACCCATCAATCGATATCAATGCGAGGAGTAGGGATTGCCATGCAACAGATGCACTAAGAGCTATAAGTGTATGAAAGCTCAAACTAAAAACTAAGTGGGTGTGCATCCAACTTCCTTGCTCATGAAGACCTCAGGCATTTGAGGAAGCCCATTGATACGTCTCCAACGTATCTATAATTTTTGATTGTTCCATGCTATTATAGTATCAATCTTGGATGTTTTATATACACTTACAAGCAATTATATATCATTTTTTGGGACTAAGCTATTAACTTAATGCCCAGTGCCAGTTGTTGTTTTTTTTGCCTATTTTTGGTTTTTCAGAATATCAGTACCAAACGAAGTCCAAATGCCATGAAACTTTTTGGAGATTTTTTTCTGGACAAAAGAGACACTAGAAGCTTTGGGAGAGGGCCAGAAGACAAAGGAGGTGGCCACAAGCCACCAGGGCGCGCCCAGGGGGGTGGCCGCGTCCTGGTGCCTCGTGGGTCCACCTTTGCTCCGTTTGACCATCGGCCTCTATAAATTCTCTAAAATCGGGAAATCAACAAAGGAGTCCACGAAATACTTTTTCCGCCGCCGCAAGTCTCTGTTCTCGAGAGATCCCATCTGGAGGCCTTTTCTGGTACTCCGCCGGAGGGAGAATCAATCACGGAGGGGTTCTACATCAACCTTGCTGCCCTTTCGATGATGCATGAGCAGTTTACCACAGACCTACGGGTCCATAGTTAGTAGCTAGATGACTTCATCTCTCTATTTGATCTTTAATACAATGTTCTCCTCGATGTTCTTGGAGTTCTATCCGATGTAATCACGTTTTAGGGTTTGTTTGTTGGGATCCGATGAATTGTGAGTTTATGATTAGATTATCCATGAATATTATTTGAGTTTTCTCTGAACTCTCTTATGCATGATTGTTATAGCTTCGTATTTCTCTCCGATCTATTGATTTGGTTTGGCCAACTAGATTGATTTATCTTGCAATGGGAGAGGTGCTTTGTAATGGGTTCGATCTTGCGGTGCTCAATCCCAGTGACAGAAAGGGACATGACACGTATTGTATCGTTGCTATTAAGGATAAACAGATGGGGTTATTCATGTGTGAGTTTACTTTGTCTACATCATGTCATCTTGCTTAAGGCGTTACTCCGTTCTTTATGACCTTAATACTCTAGATGCATGCTGGATAGCGGTCAATGTGTGGAGTAATAGTAGTAGATGCAGAATCATTTCGGTCTACTTGTCTCGGACGTATGCCTATATACATGATCATTGCCTTGGATATCGTCATGATTATTTGCTTTTCTATCAATTGCCCAACAGTAATTTGTTTACCCACCGTATGCTATTTTCAAGAGAGAAGCCTCTAGTGAAAATTATGGCCCCCGGGTCTACCTTTATCATATATTAAAAATCCTAAAAATACCTTGCTACAATTTTAATTTATTTATTTTATTTTATATTTTTGGTCGATCTATCTATCTATCACCATACAATTTAATCTTGCAAATAACTGCCAAGGGATTGACAACCCCTTGTTCCCGTTGGGTGCGAGGATTTGTTATTTTGTGTGCAGGTGCTGCTAACGAGTTGTTGCGTGATTCTCCTACTAGATTGATAACCTTGGTTTCATAAATTAGGGAAATACTTATCTCTACCGTACTGCATCATCTCCTCCTCTTCGGGGAAATCCCAACGCAGCTCACAAGTAGTAGGGAGAATTTCTGGCGCCGTTGCCGGCGAGACATCATCAACATCTATCTAGTACCTACGCATAAGCTTTCATCTCCTTGCATTTATTTTATTTGCCTTTGCCTCTCGTTTTCATATCCCCCACTTCTAAAAAGTTTTTACAAAAATACAAAAGTATTTTTATTTGCCTTTTCGCTTGTTTATTTGTTTGCTTGCTTGCTTTTATTGTCTTCATGACAACACTCAAAAGAACAGAAAGGAAATAAGAAAAATAAGATGGATCCTCATCCTCTTGCTAATCTTTTTAAAAGATCCAATTATGATGAACCAATTGCTAGTGAGTTCAGTGCACTAGATTATCTTTATGAAGTTTTGCTTGAAATTGGTGAATCTAAAAATTGTGATGAAGTGTTAAAAGAAGAAATTTATAAAGTGATTCACGATAGCTCCTTGAATGAAAAGCATGATTGCAATGATGTTATTATAAATTCTATTAATGTCAATTGTGTTAATGATATGCAAAACCCCAAGCTTGGGGATGATGATTTTGTTATGTCCACTACTCATTGTAATGATCATGATTGGGGTGATGCTTCTTACGATCTTGAAAATTTATTTAAGCCTCATGATGAATATGAAATTGATAATAATGTTTGCAATAATATTGAAAGTGGGTTTGGAAGAGTGTCAACTTTAGGAAAAAATAATCCCACATATTTGGAGAGTGTTCAATCTTATGAATTCTTTGATAAAAGTGGGTTTGGAGAGGTCATGACTTTAGTTGATGTTAATCCCACTATCTTGGAAGATTATAAAACTTTTATGCATGTTGATCATGAAGAGAAAATTTTATATGATAGCTATATTGTTGGGTTTGATTATGATCCTACATGTAATTATTATGAGAGAGGAAAATATGGTTGTAGAAATTTTTAGGTTACTAAATTACCTCTCTTTGTGTTGAAATTATTAATGCTTCCTTCTTCCTATTAGCATATGCTAGAAATTGCTTGTCTTGATAATTTGTTTTCCTATAAAGTGCCTATGAATAGGAAGTATGTTAGACTTAAATGTGTTGGTCACATGTTTTATGATGCTCTCTTTGTGCTTCAATTCTTGTCTTTTATGTGAGCATCATTAATATACCAAGCCTATCTTAATGGCTATAAAGAAAGAGCTTGTTGGTAGACAACCCAATAGTTATCATTTCTGTTTTTTGGTGTGCACACAATTATTATACTGTTATGTTTGTGTTTTTGTATTTTAATTAGTGTTTGTGCCAAGTAAATCCTTTGGGATGATTTGGATGATAGTTGATTGGATTCTGTGCAAAAACAGAAACTTTTACGTCCAGTGCAGAAAATTATAAAAATCACTGGAGCGACGAAAAATTCTGAATTTTTTTACACATGATTAATATACAAATTGCCCATGTTGTCCTAATTTTTCAGAACTTTTGGAGTTACAGAAGTATGGTAAATGTTCAGATTACTACAGACTATTCTGATTTTGACAGATTCTGTTTTTGATGCATTGTTTTGCTTGTTTTGATGAAACTATGGATTGTATCGGGGGGTATAAGCCATGGAGAAGTTAGAATAAAGTAGGTATAATGCAAAAATAAAATATGAATGGGTTTGCAATAGTACTTAAATTAGTGATTTACTTTATTATACTAACGGATCTCACGAAGGTTTTGTTGAGTTTTGTGTGATTGAAGTTTTCAAGTTTGGGGTGAGATCACGATGGATGAAGGAATAAGGAGTGGCAAGAGCCTAAGCTTGGGGATGCCCAAGGCACCCCAAGGTAATATTCAAGGACTCCCAAGCAACTAAGCTAGGGGATGCCCCGGAAGGCATCCCCTCTTTCTTCTACCAACTATCGGTAATTTTACTTGGAGCTATATTTTTATTCGTCACATATCATGAGTTTTGCTTGGAGCGTCGTGTATTATGTGAGTCTTTGTTTTGTTTTCTTTTTATTTTGTCACAATCATCTTTGCTGGACACACTTATTTGAGAGATCCACACATTTATCATGATTTGTTAGAATACTCTATGTGCTTCACTTAAATCTTTTGAGCTAGGCAGTTGCTCTAGTGCTTCACTTATATCTTTTTGAGCACGACGGTGATTATATTTTGAAGAAATACATGCACTCTCATAATTCACTTATATTATTTTGAGAGTTGATAATATTAAATTTTGAAGAAATATTTGCACTCTCATGCTTCACTTATATCTTTTTGAGAGTTGATAATAGTAATGGTAATTTGCACAAGATATGAATTTGGTCCCAAAGTGATGAATATTCAAGAGGGATATAATAAAAACTTTCATATAGATCATTGGATATGATAAGTTTGATTCCTTGCAATAGTTTTGCGATATGGAGATGATAATATGTGAGTCATGTTAGTGAGTAATTATGGTTTAGTAAGAATATTAGTTGTTAAGGTTTGTGATTACCTATGCATGCACATAAAGTCAATAGTTATGCAACGAAATTATATCCTACTTATGGTGCATTATTCAGTGTTAGTTATGTTCAATGCATGTTTATGACCGTTTTTGCTTTTTGGTTGGTCGCTTCTCAATCTATTTGCTAGCCTTCATTTGTACTAAGCGGGAATGCTGCTTGTGCATCCAACTCCTTAAACCCAAAGTTGTGCCAAATGAGTCCACCATACCTACCTATATGCGGTATTTCCATGCCGTTCCAAGAAAATTTGCATGTGCCAACTCTAATTTTTCAAAATAATTTTCCGTTTTGTGTGCCCGTACCGCTCACGAAGCGGCATGGGGTGGCCAATATTGTCCATGCTAGGTGTGTTATTCTCAAGATGAGTGTTTATTCACTTGTCATTGCACGAGAAAGTGGCAAGGTAATAGGGATGCCCAATCCTGAAATGAAAAAAATTAAATAAATAATAATATGATGATAATAATAAATTCCTTGGAAAGTGTTGGTATGGAAGGCACCCATGGATATGGCTAGCCATGGATTGTGAAAGAATGGTGGAAAGGAAATAAACTTTATTTTCTGTGTGGGAACCGCCTATAATGTGTCTAGCATGGAAGATATTGGGAATTCTCGGTCGTTTTCGTTGACAGGAAAAGCATGCCTCTCAAAATAATTTTATCCCTCTAATTTAAGCCTTGAGCTCTGGCACATTTGCAAATCTCTGCTTCCCTCTGCGAAGGGCCTATCTATTTACTTTTATGCATTTTTATTTATTTTGAGTCTCCATCTTCTCTTACAAAGCACCAACTAGAGAGCTCTATTGTCATACTTGTGCATTGGGTGTAGCTAATATTGAGTGTGTTTCATGAATGGATCTATGATTGAGCATAATGGGCTAGGGATAACTTTCTTTAGCATTGATATTTTGAAAGACATGGTTGCTTGTTAGTATGCTTGAGTATTTATGTCTTCATGTCAAACTATAGACTATTGCTTTGAATCATTCAAGTCTAAATGTCCATGTCACAAAAGAAAAGAGTATATGATGAATATGATAGGTAGCATTCCACATCAAAAATTCTGTTTTTATCATTTACCTACTCGAGGACGAGCAGGAATTAAGCTTGGGGATGCTTGATACGTCTCCAACGTATCAATAATTTTTGATTGTTCCATGCTATTATAGTATCAATCTTGGATGTTTTATATACACTTACAAGCAATTATATACCATTTTTTGGGACTAACTTATTAACTTAGTGCCCAGTGCCAGTTGATGTTTTTTGCCTGTTTTTGGTTTTTTTAGAACATCAGTACCAAACGAAGTCCAAATGCCACGAAACTTTTTGGAGATTTTTTTCTGAACAAAAGAGACACTAGAAGCTTTGGGAGAGGGCCAAAAGATAAAGGAGGTGGCCACGAGCCACCAGGGCGCGCCCAGGGGGTGGCCATGCCCTGGTGCCTCGTGGGCCCACCTTTGCTCCGTTTGACCTAATTCCGCCTCTATAAATTCTCTACTTTTTACGCCGCCGCAAGTCTCTGTTCTCGAGAGATCCCATCTGGAGGCCTTCTTTGGTACTCCACCGGAGGGGGAATCAATCACGGAGGGGCTCTAAATCAACCTTGCTGCCCTTCCGATGATGCGTGAGTAGTTTACCACAGACCTACGGGTCCATAGTTAGTAGCTAGATGGCTTCTTCTCTCTATTTGATCTTCAATACAATGTTCTCCTCGATGTTCTTGGAGTTCTATCCGATGTAATCACTTTTTGCGGTGTGTTTGTTGGGATCCGATGAATTGTGAGTTTATGATCAGATTATCCATGAATATTATTTGAGTTTTCTCTGAACTCTTTTATGCATGATTGTTATAGCTTCGTATTTCTCTCCGATCTATTGATTTGGTTTGGCCAACTAGATTGATTTATCTTGTAATGGGAGAGGTGCTTTGTAATGGGTTCGATCTTGCGGTGCTCAATCCCAGTGACAGAAAGGGACATGACACGTATTGTATCGTTGCTATTAAGGATAAAAAGATGGGGTTATTCATGTGTGAGTTTACTTTGTCTACATCAAGTCATCTTGCTTAAGGCGTTACTCCGTTCTTTATGAACTTAATAATCTAGATGCATGTTGGATAGCGGTCGATGTGTGGAGTAATAGTAGTAGATGCAAAATCGTTTCGGTCTACTTGTCTCGGACGTGATGCCTATATACATGATCATTGCCTTGGATATCGTCATGATTATTTGCTTTTCTATCAATTGCCCAACAGTAATTTGTTTACCCACCGTATGCTATTTTCAAGAGAGAAGCCTCTAGTGAAAACTATGGCCCCCGGGTCTACCTTTATCATATATTAAAAATCCTAAAAATACCTTGCTGCAATTTTACTTTATTTATTTTATTTTGTATTTTTTTGATCTATCTATCTATCACCATACAATTTAATCTTGCAAATAACCGCCAAGGGATTGACAACCCCTTGTTCGCGTTGGGTGCGAGGATTTGTTATTTTGTGTGCAGGTGCTGCTAACGAGTTGTTGCGTGATTCTCCTACTGGAATGATAACCTTGGTTTCATAACTGAGGGAAATACTTATCTCTACTATACTGCATCATCTCCTCCTCTTCGGGGAAATCCCAACGCAGCTCACCAGTGGCACCCATCATTAGAATATACAAGCCAAGTTTTATAATGAAAAATTCCCACTAGTATATGAAAGTGACAACATAGGAGACTCTCTCTATGAAAAACATGGTGCTTCTTTGAAGCACTAGTATGGAAAAGGGTAGTAACACTGCCCCTTCTCTCTTTTTCTCTCATTTTTTTGTTTTCTTTCCTTTTTTTCTCTTTTTTTTTTCTTTCTTTCTTTCTTTTTTTTGGGGCTCTTTTTGGCCTTTTTTCCTTTTTTTATTTCCTCACTAGGACAATGCTCTAATAATGATGATCATCATACTTCTATTTACTTACAACTCAATATTACAACTCGATACTAGAACAAATATGACTCTATATGAATGCCTCTGGCAGTGTACCAGGATGTGCAATGATCTAGCGTAGCAAAGATATCAAAAAACGGACAAGCCATGAAAATATCATGCTAGCTATCTTACGATCATGCAAAGCAATATGATAATGAATGCTCAAGTCATGTATATGATGAAGATGGAAGTTGCATGGAAATATATCTCGGAATGGCTATGGAAAGGCCATGATAGGTAGGTATGGTGGCTGTTTTGAGCAAGATATAAGGAGGCTTATGTGTGATAGAGCGTATCATATCACGTGGTTTGGATGCACCGGTGAAGTTTGCACCAACTCTCGAGGTGAGAAAGGGCAATGCACGGTACCGAAGAGGCTAGCAATATGCGGAAGGATGAGAGTGCGTATAATCCATGGACTCACATTAGTCATAAAGAACTCACATACTTATTGCGAAAGTTTATTAGCCCTCGAAGTAAAGTACTACTGCGCATGCCCCTAGGAGGATAGATTGGTAGGAAAAGACCATCGCTCGTCCCCGACCGCCACTCATAAGGTAGACAATCAATAATAAATCATGCTTCAACTTCTTAGCATAACGACAGACCATACGTGCATGCTTCGGGAATCACAAACCTTAACACCAATATTCTTACTAAACCACAATTATTCACTAGTACCTCCCACATATTACCATCTCAATATCGCAAAACTATTGCAAGGAATCAAACTTATCATATTCAGTGATCTACAAGTTTTATGTAGGATTTTATGACTAACCATGTGAATGACCAATTCCTGTTGACTCTCTAAATAGATATAAGTGAAGCATGAGAGTTTAATTCTTTCTACAAAAGACCATGCTCTGATAAATATAAGTGAAGCAAAAGAGCATTCTACAAATAACGGTTTTCTATATGTAGAGAAACAGGCATCCAAACTTCAAATGATATAAGTGAAGCACATGAAGCATTCTATAAAGCCATACTCAAAAGATATAAGTGAAGTGAAAAGAGCATTCTATAAATCAACCAAGGACTATCTCATACCATCATGGTGCATAAAACAAAAATAAAAAATAAACACAAAAGACGCTCCAACAATTTATGCATATCATGTGAACAAAACAAAAACCGAGACATACCGATAATTGTCGAAGAAAGATGGGATGCCTTCCGGGGCATCCCCAAGCTTAGACGCTTGAGTCTCCTTGAATATTTACTTGGGGTGCCTTGGGCACCCCCAAGCTTGAACTCTTGCCTCTCCTTATTCTCCTCATATTGATACCTCCTCGTTCTTCGAACACTTCATCCACACAAAACTTAACCGAACTTTTTATTAGAGGGGTTAGTACATATAACATCAAATCCCATCATGTCCTGCTATAACATTATTGTATAATTATAATAAAACATTGCCCACTGTATGCTATCACAATTCTATGGCTCCCAAGTCAATGGGGCTCAACAAGATTTCAAACATACGCAAATAAAGAAACTATAACAACAATCTGTGAAAACAGGACAGTTTGTAAAGATGCAAATGAAATATATACTTATGTAACTCAAAAGATTCTGAAAACTTAGGACAAAATAAAAAAATTGCATAGCAGTACTGTGTAAAAATTTCAGAATTTTTGCATGCTCCAGTAAAATATGAAAATTCAAGCACTACAGCAAAAGTTTCTGTTTTTTCACAGCACATACCAAACAAGCAATTTAAACATACTAAAGGTAAATCTTGGCACATTATTTTTATAATACAATGGATTTGTACAAGGGGATAATTATTTTTGTTGAAAAGCTTCTGTAATCAAGGTTCACAAAGTTTCCATGGGCATGAACAAAGTTCAAGGCTAGCCCCCACTTCCGCATTGCTCACTTGTCTCACTTTCACTTTTCTTTTTGTAAAAGTTTTAGGTTTCCCTATATTTTTTTTTGTTTTTAAACATTTTTAAAAGCACACAACAGAATAAAATGACTCTCTAAAACTTTCGGGTTGTCTCCCAGGTAGCGCTTTCTTTAAAGCCATTAAGCTAGGCATATAGTGCTCAAGTAATTGATCCACCCGGATCCCAAGGTATATCAAAGCCAATTTTAATTAACAATGATTTATAATTTAGTAGTGAGCATAAAGCAACATATATCATGCAATGACGAAGTCTAACTCTCTTCCTATGCATCAGCATATCATAAAAGAACAATTCATGCACATCAAGTAAAGGCCAATGCATAGTATAAACAGTTTCTTGCAATTTTATCATATTGGAAACATAGAGAGGTGGAGAAGTAGTTCCTCTCTCATAATAATTGCAATTAGGAGCAGCAAGCACATGCATATTATATCCATCAAAATCATCATGTGCAATAGTAAAACGCAACCCATCAATATAATCCTTAATAAGTGCAAACTTCTCCGATATAGTGTAGTTGGGAGAATTCAAAAAGATAATAGGACTATCATGTGTGGGTGCAATAGCAACAATTTCATTCTTAACATAAGAAACTATAGCAAGTTCATCTCCATAAGTATAATTAAATTAGCATCATGGCCACAAGCATAGCAAGCATCAATTTCATCAAAAAGGGATATTTCAAATGAATCCAAGGGATCATAGCAATTATCATAGCATTCATCCTTCAGTAAGCACGAAGGGAAATTAAACAATGTATGAGTTGAAGGGTTACTCTCATTAGAAGGTGGGCACGGGTAGCTAATCCGCTCTTCCTCCCTTTGTTCTTCGCTCCCCTTCTCATCTTTTTCATCCAATGAGCTCACAGTTTCAGCAATTTCTTCTTCCATAGACTCCTGCAAAATGTTAGTCTCCTCTTGGACAGCGGGGACTTCCTCAATATATTCTTTAACATAAGCATTAGAAGCATAGTTTTCATAGCAATATTTAAGTATGGCAAAATTTTCAGATTTGTAAAAAGTAGCATCACACTTTTCAATCAAAGAAGTAATTTCATAGGCACCCTTAAAAGAAACAAATTCTTCAATTTGTTCAATATCATAGTAACTATAAACACCTTTGGCATAAGAAGATAAGATTCCATTATCCTTAAACTCACATTGGTATTGAAGGTGTTTTTTAGGGTCTTCAGAACAACAAGTAAAATCATATATTTCGCATAAATTCCAAGCATAGCATTGCAAACAATTAATTTGATGCCTTAAGAGTTTCCCTTTTTAAGACAAGCGGTGTCGCACAAAACAAGCATGCTCATCTAATGATTTTCCCTCAACTAAGCTAGTTGGGTTTTCAGCACGAGCACAAAGGGATCGAACATGATCCAAGTAGAAAGCTTCAGCAGTATGAAAGATTTTGGGTGGTTCTTCAACCATTGGTTTAGCAAGTACAACTATTTTTTTTTGGTATTTTACGTTTCCTACCCATAACTAAAGATAGAAAACAAGAGCACAAAATAAAACCTACTTAGTGATACAAAAAATAAAAACTACTTAGTGATAAAGCAAACAAGCACACACAAGAATATCAACCCCACGCTATTGCTCCCCGGCAACGGCGCCAGAAAAAGGTCTTGATAACCCACAAGTATAGGGGATCAGTTGTAGCCTTTCACGATAAATAAGAGTATCGAACCCAACGAGGAGCTAAAGGTAGAATCAATATTCCCTTCAAGTTCTATCGACCACCGATACAACTCTATGCACACTTAACGTTTGCTTTACCTAGAAAAAGTATGAAACTAAAAGTACTTTGTAGGTGTAATGCTAGAACTACTTTGCAAGAATAAAACTAGGAGTACTTTGCGAGATAATAAAAGTTAGTTTGTTTTGGTAGAGAACTTTTTGTAACACAAAGAGAAAGATTTGTCCCTAGGCAATCGATAACTAGACCGGTAATCATTATTGCAATTTTATATGAGGGAGAGGCATGAGCTAACATACTTTCCGTACTTGGATAATATGCACTTATGATTGGAACTCTAGAAAGCATCCGCCACTACCAAGGATCATTAAGGTAAAACCCAACCATAACATTAAGTAACAAGTTGTAACACCCCAAAAATTTTAACCATATTTTCATTAAGCCAAATTTGGCCAGAAATAAAATTTTGAATTATATCAGGTCTTTTATTAATTTAAGAGTCTTTTCTGTTTTCTGTTTTCCAAAATTCTTCCCTCCATATAGAATTTTTTGTAAAAATTTATGGGTTTTAGTAGTTCTCTTTAATCACTTCAATTATACTTTAAATAACAGTAGGAAATATTTTCATAATAAAACTTGCCCCAAAATAATTCTTTTAATAGCATTTTCAATCTTTGAAATGCCTCTATTGCACTGCAACTATTTTAAATAATCCTCCTAAAATTCCACAAAAATTATGAGGGTTCATGTGATGCCTATAGATCACTTTTATGCAAAAACCCATCATGGTCATTTAAATTTTTGAGCACAACATCCTCTGTTCAATTCTGTCCCATTCTTGAGTTACAACTACAACCTCAATTTTCCTTGCTCAAACAATTCTGAAATTATTCCCACTTATAGTCCTTCCACCCAAACCCTTAAGTCCAGAAGAACAGCTCCATTTGGGTCTTTTAAATCTACCAAATAATTCTCTGTATTTCCACTCTAGAGCTGAATTTCTCCAAAACTTGCACTAACAAGTTTATCTTTTTGCCAAACCAACTCCACCATAATCTCTATCATCCAATGAAGCATCATCCTGGTGATTTCCACACCCAACCAAAGCTTCTAGATCACCACAGCATTCTGTCAAGCACCTGGTGGACATGACAGAAATTTTGCAAATTTCGGCAGTTCCATTTGCAACCAGCTCTACTTGCTAGACCAGCACTACCACTAGCTCTAGCAGCCAACCAAGCCTAAGCGTTCCAAAGATCATAGCCAGTAGAGCCCCTAGATCATATTGGCATTTTATCGAGCACTTTATGTGCGTGTCCGGAGCATGCACGGCATGTCCAGAGCGTGCCTACTACATGCCAGCACGCCGCGAGCTCCTACCGCCCCGCTACTGCCCTCCCCTGCTCCCGCCTCCCTCAGCTTGTGTCGCAGGACCCGCCGCATCCTCCCCCACACCATGCCCTGGCCGCTAGCGCCGACCAGCCGCCATTCTGCACCGGCCACGGCACCGCCGTCTCGGGCACGCCTCTGCCCGAGCCACCTAGCACGTCAACGAGGCCGCCAGCACACCCCGAGCCCAGCTACCCCCTGCCTTATCTACACCGCCCCTCACCGACCTCATCCGCAGCTCACCGGCCTCACCCACCGCCATCAATGGCCAACCGCCGCCGTGTCCTCTTCGGGAAGCTGCGGAACCGACTCCACCGTGCTATAAAACTCACCCCGGGCTCGTCTCGACCATCACACGGCACCCACTCGTCCTCCAGATGCCACAGGGAGCACCCGACTAACCGGGAGCCCCCTTCTTCTTCATCTCCGATGAGGACGGCCACCGTAACCACTCTGCCAAAATTCATCGCAAGCACCTCATCGTTTTTAAAACCACTACATCAGTAGCTTCCCACCGCCACCACGACGCCCTCCCCTCGCTCCGTTCGTCCTAGGGCAAGCCACGACCCCATCCCCGAGCATCACCATCGCCGTCGTCTGCCTCCACCCGCACCCGCCGCTACAAAACCTCCCCGCAACCGCCACTGGTACTCACCGGCGCGGCTCGGAGCGCAGGGTCCATCCCCACCCTCGGCCGGCCCTCTAGAGCACCGGAGAGGCAGCAACCACGGTGACCCGAGCCTTTGTTGCTCACCGGCGGGAGAAAGAGGAAGAAAGGAGGGAGGAGAGAGAAAAGAAGCGCGGGCCCCGCTCAGGGCGTGCTTCTGCCTCTTTTTCTTTTTTCCTTTCTAGTAGTTTTCAAGTAATTCCACAGAAGTCATTTCTACACCAAATTTGATGATTCAAATTTCTACATACTCCTAAATTCATGCTCTATTAATCCACCTAGGGTGAACATTTTTCCTAAGCTTTGTCTCTGTTGGATCTATTAAATAGTCCCTATCTTTATTTATTCCATCTTAGAAATTCCCTAAGAAAAATCATATGAACTCCAAATAATTTGATTCTTTTTCTGTAATTCCTAATTTTGTATTTAGTTTATTTTAGTATTTATTTCAAATTTTTCCAAACAACTTTTTAGTACTGTTTTAGAATTATGTGATAATTGCAATATTTTGGAAATAGGAAAATGGAGGGAAGAAAACTTTTCAAAACTTTTGGAGTGCACCCAACACTTCTGCATGCTCAAGGAAAGCATCTTGAACACTTGATATGGTGAATGCATGGTTAATTGTTTGCAAGAAAAATTGAGTCATGAATATGTTGAATTCAAATAAAATTTGCATGTTGTCATTTTTGCATGCATGATCCATTGATACTTTGGTAAACTCATTTAAATATGAATTATAAGTGTGTATGGTTATCTTCACATGTCACATAGGCATATGTTGGTCCGGACTAATCTGCAAGAAAGAATCAGTCACGAGGAAGTGACCGTGAGACTGAAATCTCGTTGTGACGAGAATGATCAGTGAGGGCATATTGGGACATGCCAGGTGGTGACCCTGTTGGGTACTACCAAGGAAATATATTGTGCTAACCACTGCAGGAAAAACTTAAACCTGCTGAGTCGACCGTAGATCGAGTCTTGTTCCGGTAACCCCCATACTTGGCAGAGTGTCGGAAAAGGCCTCCAGATGGGATCTCTCGAGAGCAAGAACTTGCGGCGGCGGAAAAAGTATTTCGTGGACTCCTCTGTTGGTTTCCCGATTTTAGAGTATTTATAGAGGTGGAATTAGGTCAAACGGAGCAGAGGTGGGTCCACGAGGCACCAGGGCGCGCCACTCCCCCTGGGGCGTGCCCTGGTGGCTCATGGCCACCTCCTCTTTCTTCTGGCCCTCTCCCGAAGCTTCTAGTGTCTCTTATGTCCAGAAAAAAATCTCCAAAATTTTTCTTGGCATTTGGACTTCGTTTGGTACTGATATTCTGAAAAACCAAAAATAGGCAAACAAACAGCAACTGGCACTGGGCACCAAGTTAATAGGTTAGTCCCAAAAAATGATATATAATTGCTTGTAAATGTATATAAAACATCCAAGATTGATATTATAATAGCATGGAACAATAAAAAATTATAGATACGTTGGAGACGGATCAATATTTTTAGTCCCTCAAGTTTTGATGAGCAAATTTATTATGATGATTGCATGCCTCCTATTTATGATGATTACAACGATGAAAGTGGGTTTGGAAGAGTGTCAACTTTATGTAATAATGATCCCACTATTTTGGAGGGTGTTGAATTTTATTGGAATAATGATAAAAGTGGATTTGGAGAGGTCATGTCTTTATTTAGTGATGAATCCACTAATTCGGAAGAGGTTTCAATTGATTATGACAACAAAGTTGCTATCTATGATGATTATGGTGATGACATGTATGCTATAAAGAGTAATGATAACCATGAAACTTGTCATCATGATTTTAATTTTCAATTTGATTATGCCAATCAAGTATCTCATGATAGTTATTTTGTTGAATTTGCTCCCACTATTATGAATGAGAAGAAATTTGCTTATGTGGAGAGTAATAAAAATTCTATGCTTGTGGGTCATGAAAAGAATGCTTTATGTGATAGTTATATTGTTGAATTTGTTCATGATGCTACTGAAAATTATTATGAGAGAGGAACATATGCTTGTAGGTGTTACAATAATATCAAGTTTCCTCTCTATGTGTTGAAAGTTTTGAAGTTATACTTGTTTTACCTTCCTATGCTAGTTGATTCTTGCTCCCATAAATTGTTTGCTCTTAAAATCCCTATGCATGGGAAGTGGGTTAGACTTAAATGTGCTTGTATTATGCTTCATGATGCTCCCACTATGGTTCAATTCTTCACTTTTATGTGAGCATCATTAGAATCATCATGCCAAGCTAAAAAGGCTATAAAGAAAAGCGCTTGTTGGGAGACAACCCAACATTTACCCCTATTTTTTTTTCTGTGTTCACATGATTAAGATACTGTAGTAATCATGTTTCATATGTTTTCTTTCAATAATGTGCCAAGTAAAGCCTTTGGGATAGTGTGGATACTTGTTGATTTGATTCTGTGCAAAAACAGAAACTTTTGCGCCCAGTGCTGGAATTTATTTTCTGTACTGGAGCGTGAGAAAATTATGAATTTTTTACAGAGTATTCGTTTACAAATTGTTTATGTTGTAATAATTTTTCAGAATTTTTGGAGGTACATAATTATGGTTTTTAAATCGCTCACTACATGCTGTTCTATTTTTGACAGATTCTGTTTTCGGTGAATAGGTTGCTTGTTTTAGTGTTTCCATAGATTATATTGAGTAATATAAATTGTAGAAATGATAGAATACAGTAGGTATTATGTGAGAACAATTATGAATCTTGTCTTGACAGTACCAAAGTGAATTGTTTATTTTTATCATACTAACATATCTCACAAAGTTCCGTTAAGTTTTGTGTGATTGAAGTTTTCAAGTTTTGGGTGAGATAACGATATGAGGAGAATAAGGAGCAGCAAGACCCTAAGATTGGGGATGCCCAAGGCACCTCAAGGAAATATTCAAGGAATACCCAAGCAACTAAGCTTGGGGATGCCCCGGAAGGCATCCCCTCTTTCGTCTTCAACATTATCAGTAACCTCACTTGGAGCTATATTTTTATTCGTCACATAATATGAGTTTTACTTGGAGCATCATTTTATTCTATTTATATTTTCTTGGTGATATCAATAATCATGTTTTGTATCTTTTAGTTCAATAAAATGCCAATTATAGCCTTTACCATGCTCAGTTTGCAAGTTTATGTGTTGCTGTTTGAAAACAGAAAGTTTTCTGTTATGTCCAGAATATTCCTGAATAGTCAGAACATGATAAAAGTCTGAAATTTTTATACAGTAAGAATGCATGAGTTCTCTGTCACTTGGTAATTTTTCAGAATTTTTGGAGTTAGGTAAGTATGAATTCTTATTCACCCTTTACAGACTATTTTGTTTAGACAAATTTCGGTTACAGTTGCATTGTTTGCATATGTTGCTTGTTTAATGTTTATATTTATAGATAGGAGTATTAAATATGCAGAGACATTTAGTATGCAATGTTTAATTATAATTTTAGAGAATGTTAAGGTTTTGAGTTGATTTATACTAACTTATCTCACGAGTTCTTGTTGAGTTTTGTGTGGATGAAGTTTTTAAAATTTAGGAGAAGCCATGATATGAGAGGAATTAAGGAGACACAAGAGCTCAAGCTTGGGGATGCCCAAGGATCCCCAAGATAACATTCCAAGAAGTCTCAAGCATCTAAGCTTGGGGATGCCCCGGTAGGCATCCCACCTTTCTTCATCAACACCTATCGGTTAGTCTAAGTTTTTACTTGTTCACATGATATGTGCTATTCTTGGAGTGTCCTTTTATTTTCATTTTGTTTGCTGTTTGAATAAAATACTTAGATCTGAAATCTTTGTTTGGAGAGAGTCTTCACATAGCTACTTAATTTCTTAACTACTCATTGATCTTCACTTATATCTTTTGGAGTAGTTTGTCATTCACTATTATGCTTCACTTATATCCTAAGAGTGAATTGTTGAATGAATTGAATATCATAAAGTTGAAATTATATATGCTTCATATGCTTGTCCCATGGGGAGTAGTGACTTCACAAATAAGAAGTATAAGTGGTAAAATTTATTGAAAGTTAGCAAACACAGTATTGGTCACTTGAACAATTCATGAAAGAATATTGAAGGAAGAGAGATTTCACATATAAATATACTATCTTAGACATCTTCTATGATTATGAGCCCCCATTAATTATTTTCAACCTTGATCAAGTAGTTGATGTTGGACAAGGAAGACAACGTAATAGGTTATGTTTGTTTATATTCACATAGAAGTTATATGTTCTTGAATCCTCTAACATGTGGTGCTTGCCCCCTATCCTTTGCTAGCCAAAAATCCGCACTATGTAGAGATACTACTTGTGCATCCAAAATCCTTGAACCCAGTTTCATGTCATGAGAGTCCACTATATCTACCTATGGATTGAATAAGATCCCTCAAGTAAGTTGTCATCGGTGCAAAAGCAATAAAAAATGCTTCTAAATATGTATGAACTTTTATTGTAAGGGAAAATAAGCTTTGTATGATCTTGTGATGGTGAAGAAATAAAAGCGACAGACTGCATAATAAAGGTTGCTATCACAAGGGGCAATATAAAGTGACGTTCCTTTGCATTAAGAGTTTGCACATCCAAAAATAGAAAGCGCATGACAACTTCTGCTTCTCTCTGCGAAGGGCCTATCTTTTACTTTATGTATTTACTTTTATGCAAGAGTCAATAGTGTTCTTCTCTATTCCATTTTTATTTTCTCTCTTGGCAAGCATCATGAGGTGGGGAAAGATCCAGGCACATATATCCAGTTGTATGATCTTGTGATCATGAGTTATTATTGTTGACATTATCTCTATGATAAGCAAGTTGGGAGGCGAAACATTAAGCCCTTATCTTCCTATGTGTTTGACTGAAACGGTTTGTTCTAAAAATATGCTTTGAGTGTCAGCAATCATGGAAGACTATATGATAGTTGAGTATGTGGAATTTGCTAAAACAAAGCTCTTACATAGACCCTTCCTGAAAATAAGATGAATTGTAATTGTTTGATGACTGAAAACATAGTTTGTTAGTTTTCAAGAAAGTTTATGATCTATACTTTAACATGTGAATAGCTTGCTACTTGATCATGAGAAGTTTTATGAGATGAGCTACTGTTTATTATATATATTGATGCTAGAAAAGTTGATTGCAATTATTATTGATCAAACTTATGCACTATGCTAGCATTCACACTTCATAAATTATTTCTTTTATCATTTACCTACTCGAGGACGAGCAGGAATTAAGCTTGGGGATGCTGATACGTCTCCAACGTATCTATAATTTATGAAGTATTCATGCCATGTTTACAACAATTTTATATGGTTTTGGTATGATTTGAATGGAACTAACCCGGACTGACGCTGTTTTCAGCAGAACTACCGTGGTGTCGTTTTTTGTGCAGAAATAAAAGTTCTCGGAATTGGCTGAAACTTTTTGGTGAATTTTTTTTGGAACATAAGAGACCCCCGAAGCTTCGTGGAAGGACCAGAAGAGTCACAAGGAAGCGACAAGCCTACTAGGCGCGCCCTGGAGGGTAGGGAGGGCCTAGCAAGCTTGTCGCTCCCTCGTGGGCCCCCTTGACGTGAAACCAACACCAAAAATTCCTATAAATACCAAAAACCCCAGAAAGAAACCTAGAACTCCCACGCCGCCGCCGCAAGCCTCTGTTCCAAAGCGATCTCATCCGGAGCCCTATTCCGGCACTCTGCCGGAGGGGGAAATCATCACCGGAGGCCATCTTCATCATCCCGGCGGTCTCCATGATGATGAGGGAGTAGTTCACCCTCGGGGCTGAGGGTATGTACCAGTAGCTATGTGTTTGATCTCTCTCTCTCTCTCTCGTGTTCTTGATTTGGCACGATCTTGATGTATCGCGAGCTTTGTTAATATAGTTGGATCATAAGGCGTTTCTTCCCTCTCTATCTTCTTGTGATGGATTGAGTCTTTCCCTTTGAGGTTTCATTATTGTCGAATTGAATATTTCAGATTTGAGAACACTTGATGTATGTCTTGCATGTGGATACCCGTGGTGACAATGGGGTATTCTATTGATTCACTTGATGTATGTTTTGGTATCAACTCGCGGATTCCCGTGACCTTGGGGTGATCTAGGCATAGGGGTTGGTTGCATGTTTTCATTATCTTTTTTCCGATAAGAAACTTTGGGGTACTCTTTGAAGTTCTTTGTGTTGGATTGAATACTATGAATTTGAAGTTGTTTAATGCATATCGAATAATCAACTCACGAATACTTGTGGTGACATTGCAGTATCTAGGTGACATTAGAGTTGGTTGATGCGTATCATATGGTGTTATTTTAGTACGAACTCTAGGGCTCTTTGTGACACTTAAAGGAATGACTCAATAGATTGATCGAAAAGGATAACTTTGAGATGGTTTCATACCCTACAACAATTTCTTTCTTATGTTCTCCGCTAATAGGAACTTTGGAGTGATTCTTTGTCACACGTTGAGGGATTGTTATATGATTCAACTATGTTAGCACTGTTGAGAGATTGCACTAGTGAAAGTATGAACCCTAGGCCTTGTTTCTAAGCATTGCAATACCGTTTGTGCTCCATTTTATCACTTGCTACCTTGCTGTTTTTATTATTTCAGATTACAAAAACCTATATCTACTATCCATACTACACTTGTGTCACCATCTCTTCGCCGAACTAGTGCACCTATACAATTTACCATTGTATTGGGTGTGTTGGGGACACAAGAGATTTCTTGTATTTGATTGCAGGGTTGTTTGAGAGAGACCATCTTCATCCTACGCCTCCCACGGATTGATAAACCTTAGGTCATCCACTTGAGGGAGATTTGCTGTTGTCCTACAAAACTCTGCACTTGAAGGCCCAACAAAGTCTACGAGAAATAAAGTTGCGTAGTAGACATCAATCACTACTCCTTGCGTTGACATCGATCATAGGGCCTTCTCCATTGCCTAATGGTCAGCTGCGTTGATGCAAGACTTTCTTTGTTTTTGACTTCTCAAAACCCCAACCATTTTCTATCTTTCCCTTAAGTGCGAGGCATAGGCTTGCGCTCAGTGCTGCATAGGTAGTTGAGCAGTTGAATAACGTAGACTGACGATCTTGCTATTGTACCTGGTATGCCTCGGGTTGGTGTTTTTGAAGCGATCGCTAATGCAAGATTTCTTTTGTCTTTGATTGTCATTGTTGTGTTCCTAACATAATATTGACCTTCTCTCTAAATCTTTGGCAATGGGAATTTGGGCTCCACAAAAATATTTTCCTCTTTCTTGACCTCCATGGCAATGGAACTAAGAGGATAGCTCGTATTACTCCCTTACTAGTTAACTTTTGCATGCTTGCATGATGAACATGGATATCACTTTTGGGGTTTGGTTCAATGTATGCTTTAGAGTTGGCTGCAATGAGCTTTTGGTAGTCAACCTTCTTACTCGAGGACGAGCAAGGTTTAAGCGTGGGGAGGTTGATGGCTCTATATTTTACGCATTTTTAGAGCTCATATGTTGCATGTTCTCTTCATATATTATGTCCCATTGAACCAAATATATGTCCATTATGCATGATTACCGGTTTTTGCACTTATCATTGTGAGCATTGCACATTTATGTATTTATTTGGTTTTTGTTAGTTTTCCTTCTTTTCTTGTGTCTATAGGTGTATTGGAGCAACCTAGAACCAAGCACGATGAAAGGAGCAAGGATGGATTCAATACGGAGTCAGCCAGGGGTGAGACTTAGCCATTTCGAAGGTCGGAAGAAGTCATTTCTTCCAAATGCTCCAAATCATGATCTAAGACCAGAAATGGATCGACGTCGTTCATACGAATCCAACGAGCCCAAGAACGTCAAATTTCGAGTTCGTATGAAGAAATGGCGGTGGTTTTACCGGAGAAAGATTGCACAAAAAGACAGAACGAAAGACGGCATTTCAAACGACCGCGCGCGGTCGTTTCGGTGGTCGTTTGACGTGCACACAGCTCCGAAAGTTGCCCTTCCAGATGGGATTCTTCACGGATTTCGTCCCCAATTGTTCCCACGGGATCCTTGGCTCATAATGAAGGGATTGGGAGAAGATAAGGCTCATCTTGAGCCCTTGGATGACCACATCAACGGAGAAGATATCGGGGGGCCTTCATATAAGCACCATCAACCCTAGCCGCCGCCATCTCCTCCATCATTCATTCACGTAGCCGTCATCCATCTCCATTGTTGTTCCAAGACCACCTCCATAGAGAAGAGAAGGGCCAAGCCAAGAGGAGGAAGAGGAGGCACCCTCACCACACGCACCGGCCTTCGGGCCGGTGCGGTCTTCATCATTAGCGCCGCCACCATCGTCATCTCCACCATCGGCGCCGCCGCCATGCTCCTCTCCTCCACCGGCCTCGTGCCGGCTTGTAACTTGCCCTCTCCCTCTATGATGTTTGAGTAGTTGTATTAGTTCTTGAGGATTTGGATGAACCCTTGCATGATTAATACTTTGTTAAATAAGCGATCCAATATTCTCTTTATATGTATTGCATTGATTGTCTCATGGTGTTGTGAAGGGCGCCCACACAGAATTAGCCACTTATGGACTTGAGGTGATTTATGTTGGTGAGAAGGGTAGTTGTGGAGGGTAGGTGGTGACAGTCCTATTCTCGCTTCGTCCCTGATCATTGCAATAGGGATTAGTGGAGACCCTAGAACTTAATGCCGTGACCACGGGGAGTTCACTCCCCTTAATCATCGTTGTGATAACCGGAGTGGGGAAGCACGGTGGTGGCACGAGTGTACGTGGTAACCTTAGTGGGGATGCGTACTTTAATGGCTCCGCCCACGCGAGATCATATACAAGTAGCTTAGTGATACAATTAGAGAGCCATGTTTATCATGTGTTGTCAGCATCATACTTGTGGTGATGACTCTAATCCCCTCGAGAACGTTTACTACTCAAGCACACCGTTTCTCTTAGTTTAGTTCCTTTAATTTTCTGTCTTTTATTTCTTATTTGTAGTTTAGATAAACGCTACCCTTTTATTCGTGTTCCTAGCAACTTACTAAAGTAGGCTATTTCCAAACTACGGTTTGGGTGCGTACGTAACTACGTAAGTGATAGCGTAGTTGCGGGGTTTGTAATTCCTTCCTATTTTCTCCCTGTGGGTTCGACACTTCACTTATCACGAAAGTGCTACAACAGCCCTGTGCACTTGCAGGTCATCAGGGAGTCAATCCGTTCAGGAACTCAGGAGCGTAGTAGCCATATGGGTCATCCTCGGCACTGTCAAAGCTATGGTAGGTAATGTCTTCTCCCTGAAAATGCTCTATCATGCGTATGTTTATCATGTCGACGTTGTCGTTCGTGGTAGAAAGGATTGCGTGAGAAGTCATGTAATTCGGATCAACCATGTTGTCATCTAGACCAGGAAATACATGGTCAATCAGCTTCTCCAGGTCTTCGTCCACCTCGCCTGTAGACGGCACACAAATATCTTCAAGGAGTCGTATGTTGCCTTGATCGTCAGTTTCCTCGGTGCCATTGCCTACCCTTAGCAAGTAATCCGCAAACCACGTGTCATTATGAGCCCTCATGTTGGTGACGAGCCTTAGCTGGCGCATACCCTTCCAGAGATGACAACTTCGGAGGGTTGCATCGATTATCTGACCCCGAGACCCCTTCCTGACGACCGGAAGCACCTGCCTGAAGTCCCCGCCAAAAACAACAGTCTTTCCTCCAAAGGGTCGGTCCCGTCTTCCCATAATGTCGCGCATGCTGTTGTTTAGTGCCTCGACCGCCTGTCGCTTAGTCATGGTGGCCTCGTCCCATAGTATCAATGAAGCCATCCTTAGGAGCTTGGCGGTCCCACTCTGCTTGCTGAAGCTGCATGAGGCACCATCGTCGCAGCTCAATGGGATCTTGAACCTCGAGTGGGCAGTCCTGCCTCCCGGCATGTTAGAAGTGGCGACGCCCGACGTCGCGGTAGCGATAGCGATTTTGCGCTCGCTCCGAACCTTGGCGAGTAGCGACCTGTATAGGAAGGTCTTCCCTGTACCTCTCGGGCCATCAACAAATAATACACCCCCATCACCGCGGTCAACTGCCGCTAGTATCTCGTCGTATGCAACCCTCTGCTCCAAGTTTAGCGACGATGCCAATTTAGTGTCGTTCACGTCAAACTCGACAGTGGATTCCTCGATCACCTCTCTGGCCTCGCCCCCGGTTGGGTCGAACGCATCGTCGATGCTTGGAAGAGCGAAATCAACTATGTCTTTGCCCATAGACTGCAACATACCCCTAATGTCAAGCAACACCATCTGCTCCACCTCATTCGGGCATGTGTGTGATCGACGGTAGTCATCAGACATAGCCTCGCAAAGAGAAACATAAACTGCTGGGAGTACGGGTTTCCCCTGCCACCCTTGGACCGTCACCTTGCTACCACAACTCATCTCTGCCGGCGGCGCCGTTCCCGTGGCTCCCTCTCCTTATCAGCGTCTCCCCCAGACAATGGCATCGCGGTGATGTGTGGATGGTCAGCGGCATAACAAGGATTGGAGCTTCAGCGATGTAGGCGCGTGAGAAACAGGAAGGTGGCAGTGGGAAGAAGGGCATTGATGGTCGAGCACTCGTCGTGATTATTTATTGAACGAAGTGGACGTGTTTTGAGGGAGATCGGGTGGTGCAGGAGTCGTTCGGTAGTTTTGTCAAAAAACTATGGTGTGCCAGTTAACTTTCTTGTAAAATAAAATAAAAAAAGTTCTTCATATTTTTCATACTTGTAGAAGTATTAATGCACACATCAGAAACTCTAGAAATATTCACTCAAAAGAAGGAACTCTAGAAACAAAAACCGAAAATAATCTAGAAAATCCGAGCCCATGAAACTAGTTTTGTACAATAGTAACTAGAGCTAGATTAGCCATTCCTTCCGAGTCGCTTGATTCTGTCTCACAATCTCCTCCTCCTCCCTTGTTCCTTTTTGTAATGCTGCTCCGTGGAGACGGAGCACTGCGCCTTTGGAGCAGCAGAGGCTGCCGGCTGTGGGAGGTAAAATGGGGCCTCCGCCGCTTGTGCCGGCATTATCACGGCATGGTAAGGAGGGTACGGGAGCATGGCTCCGAAGGGAGCCATCCCTGCAGGCAGGAGCGGGACGCATCCTCCTGCGGCCACCGTCCCTGGAGCTGCCGAGGCGGGTGGGGCCGTCTGCATGACGGGGTACACTGCTTGTGCTGGCCTCATGTTCATTGACTGGACCGGCGGCTGCAACGACTTCATGTACTGGATCGTCTGCTCCAGCGTCGAGGCCTGGTTAGTCTGCACAGAGAAATGCCCATCAGATTCGTCCAGACTTCAGAGCGAGGTGCCATAAGAAACTCGCAGCTTCAACTCAATCAGAAAATGCTTTGAAGAAGATTGGAGGGTAGCGTATGCACAAGCACAACAGTCAAAGGGTGATCGTCGATTACAGTAATGTCGGAAACTGGGTATGAGCTGACCTTTTTGCATCCAGGGACGAGCTGCTGCAGGGTCCTGAGCCTGTCACTGATCTTGCACCTTCGCCTCTGCATCGGTCCGTTCAAAAATATAGATATGCGCATGGGAGTGAAAACGTGAGATGAGGAGGCGGCCAGAGCAAAGCAGCATTACCTTTTCTGTAACGTTGTGTGTATCTGAGTGACGAGACGACCGTGTCCTGTTTGACCCTCCTGATGCCGCCTTCCTCCTCTCGCTGGAGTCGCTCCTTGTGTTTGTGTCCTGATGATCACAGAGTCAAGCGAGGATACGAATACTTTGATCAAATCAATGTCTTCTTTTTCCTGTAATTTCTTCTTCCCGAAAGGGGATCAATTCATGCACACCGTCATTTATATTGCATCGTCCTATTGCTTACAGAATAGAGTTAAGGAAAACAGAGTACACAAGCCGGAAAACATGCAGTTCTTCATGTTATAATCTGCTTACAAGGCCCGCATTGATTTTGAGCTATTTTTGGGATCTCCAGTTAGACCAACAATATATGAGTAGTATGTTACAAAAGTCAAATCATTGGGCAAAAAGTCAAATCCGAATTCAGCTATATTTTTATAGCATGTAATTATACAACTGTTACGGTGATTGGCGATTTTACGAGCCGTCCATCCACCCTAATCTGACGGTAGGAAAATAGAAGTTACGAGGAGTTACAAAACTAAAATTACGATAAATTACATATAACGGTGGGACCATTACAAAATTTTGGTGGGACCAGTTAGTTACTTCGAGGGTGGATCCGTCATTTACTTTGGAAAATTCCCCATGGCAATGTCATCTCCCGATCCACTCGTCTCATCTTCCCTGCACAGTCCCGCGACGCCGTCAACGGCGCCGCCACTCACCGCAGCCGGAACCCCGGCCCGCGGCAGCCCCCCCCCCCCCCCCCCGGCGGCAGCCCTGGAATACTACCGTCCAGAAACTCCCCGGCTACCTCCCGCAGCGCCGGCGCGAGGACCCTGGCGACGGCGCGGGGCAAGGTCCTAGAGGCAACCCCCGGCTGTGCTTGGTCGTAGTGGTCGCGAGAGGGAGCCGCGGGCGCGAGGACCTGGGTCAGGAGCTGGCCGAAGACGCCAGGGCGAGGACCTTGGCTTGGTCGTAGTGGCCGCTCCCCCATGGCCCTGCCGACGCCGGCGTGAGTTCCTGGAGGCGAACCCCCGGCTGGGCTTGGCGTAGTGGTCGACCAACGGAGCAAGGTACCTCGCTCCTGCTCTCATCTCTTCCCTCCCTCCCTGCCTGCACCTTCAGCGTCGACCAACTGCTCCTTTCACCACCTTGAAATAAAGATTCAGTTAGTAGTTGAGCAGTGACCACACCTCATGTAGCTATTGCAGAACATGATTCGTATTGTTCCCCTGAAAATCTGAATCCTGTGTTTGGTGTTATTTGTAAAACCAAGTACTAGTAGAACATGATTCGTATTTGATCAAGCTGACAGTTGGCAATACCCCTCTGCTGCCATGACTTTCACATTTGTCAAGGCCTATAAAATTCTCATTCGGGAGACTACAACCATTCCTGCCGTTGCCTGGCTTTGGAAAGCCTGCACTCAACTGAAACATAAAATCTTTTTCTGGTTGTTGATTAACAACATGCTAAACACCACAGAGCTCCTTCGAAGGAAGAATTTCTTCATTCAGGACTACAGATGTGTCATGTGTGATCAGTATGTCCTAGAAACCAGAGATCGTCTATTTTTTCACTGCGATTTTGCACAAATTTGCTGGAAATATGTTTGCCCCAATTGGTCTCCTCTGTCAGAAGGGATTCAGGATCAGCTTAGTAACTTGAACACCATGCTTCATATTTCATTTGCCATGGACATAATCATTTTGATTTCTTGGGCCATATGGAACACTCACAGTGAATTCATTTTCAGAGATATCGCTCCCAGTCTATATGCTTGCAGAAGCAGACTCAAAGATGAGCTTCAATGGTTGGTCCACAGAGCCAAAATAAAATCATATGCTACACTCTCAGATTGGGCTGAATCTTTCAGATAGCAAGCACTAGCAGGCCTCAAGTTGATTTTTGTACTTTCTTATTGTTTTTGTACTTTGTAGGCCTAGCTTTTTCTTTTCTTGTACATAACTATATACTTCTAAAAAATCTACAAAAATGCTCTGGGGAAGAAATTCCTACAGGTTCGGGTCAAAAAACTAGTGGAAGTGAACTCTTTTTTTATGTCATAACTCCATACATTATTTCCAATAATGTTTCATAGCCACAACCTCCCAAAAATATTTTTGTATCATAGCCACATGTCGAGTTCCACCGAAGTATTAAATGTCTTTCACTTATAGTGCCAGATATACCAATTTCGATGAATGTCTTTTTGTAAGTATCCATACTTTTGTAGACATCTTTCCTCAAGGATAACTGATGTATCCTAATCAATGTACTCCATCCGCTTGAATTTACAAGGCTTATTTGATTTGTCTTTACATTAAAATAGGTTGGCAAAAAAGGAGCGTTTCAAAGCTTGGCATCATCTCAGCAAAGTCGCAACGTAGGGGGAGCTACGTCGTCAGCAACTTTGAAGGCCACGTTGTTGCAATCTTCCAAATGTGCTAGCAGCAAAAAAAAAGGTGAGTGCATGTTGTTAATCTCCTTGAAACAAAACTCCCCTTTTTTTGCAAATTGCTTTACTGACCATGCTCTGTTTTTCAAGGAGGAGTAAATTACAGGCAAGCAGGAACCATCAGCTGCTTCTTCCATCAATTCTTCAATCTCCAGTCCATATTTTTGCTGATAACTATCCATCAGTTCCTAGTTTGCATAGAGGCTGAACTTCTTGTTTCAAATACTTGGAGAACGCTTTTGATCCAGTGGCAACTTGCGGGGCGTAAATAATGTACTCCCTCCGTTCCTAAATATAAGTCTTTTTAGAGATTTTAATATGGACTGCATACGGATGTATATAGACGTAGTTTAGAGTGTAGATTCACTCATTTTGCTCCCTATGTAGTCTATATTGGAATCTCTAAAAAGACTTATATTTAGGAGCGGAGGGAGTACGTTATAATGTCACTGAAGGGAGTTTCACAGTTCATATTGTATGTCATGGACGCTGTCAGATTATGGTCAATCCATTTCATGCAGTTTACTTTCATTTCTTGCAAACATATGCCATGTACAATAAATTTCAGTGTCCAGACAGAAATCTAGGAACCAATGATGTTTATCGAGTGAAAGAAATTGCATTATGGCATGTTTACAGGGATCAAATCTCTGCACTGATGCTCGAATTGAAGTGACATTTGTTCAGACTAATGCTATCAACATACATGAGAACAGAGTTTCATACTTGACGTGAGCAAGGCATGCTCCGAGGTACATCCCCTGAGCCTGAACTAGTGAACGTTGAACGCCTTAAGACAAGTGCCCAATTGCGGGGTGTTCTTTTCGCCGCCCCGCCCTCCCCTCAACCTCTCCCCACCGCCGTGCAGCAGCTGCCCCCCCCCTCCCCCCGCCTCGGCCATCCCTCTAAATCTACTAACCCCTTGAAATTCTCCGGCGAACCTGCACCACCCCCCACCCCTAAGATAGACAAGGGGGGAGATGCTACCCCCTGCACTGGTGGTATTGGTGGGCCGACCCATAGTGGTACTTGTGGGCACACAACTAGCACTATGGGTCGTTCGATCCCACTACTAGATATGGGTTGTTTGAACCCAGAAATATAAGTATGGGTCGTCCGGGTATACAATCACCACTATGGGTCGTCCGAACTTAGAACTTCAAGTATGGGTCGTCCGGGTCCACAAGCATCACTATGGGTCGTCCGGTCCCACAACTAGCACTATTGGTCGTCTGATCCCACTACTAGCACTATGGGTCGTCGAACCCAGAACTACTAGTATGGGTTCTGGACCGTCAACTAGCATTACTGGTCATCCAGACCAACAACTACCTTAACAAGTAGTCTCAGCACAACTAGCAGAGCGGATCGTCTGGTCCCTCGACTAGCACATCAGTGTGTCTTGACACAATACTACCACTACGGGTCGTCCGGGCGACTAAAATCGATACTTGTGGGTCTAGAGGACTAAGGTCGGTTCTTGTAGGCTTGATCGACTAAGATCTGTACTTGTGGGCCCGAATGACTCAGATCGGTATTTGTTGACCCGAACAACTAAGATCAGTACGTGTGAGCCTAAATGACTAAGATCGATACTAGTGAGCCCAAACGAGTAAGACCGGTACTTGTGGGCCCAGCCGACTAAGATCGATACTTGTGGGCCCGAACGACTAAGATCGGTACTTGTGGGCCCGAATGACTAAGATAGTAGCGAGACCGAACGAGTAAGACCGGTACTTGTGGGTCCGAACAACTAAGATCGATACTTGTGGGTCTGAACGACTAAGATCAATAGTACTAAGAACGAACGAGTAAGATCAAGTACTTGTGGGTCTGGACGACTAAGATCGATACTTGTGGGCCTAAATGACTAAGAGCGGTACTTGTGCGCCCGAACAACTAAGATTGGTGTGCGTGGACCCGGACAACTAAGATTAGTTATCCCGAACGAGTAAGATCGGTACTTGTGGGCCTAGATGACTAAGAATGATACTTGTGGGCCCGAACGGCTAAGATAGTAGCGAGACCGAACGAGTAAGATCGGTACTTGTAGGTCCGGACAACTAAGATCGATACTTGTGGGCCCGAACGACTAAGATCAATAGTAGTAAGAACAAACGAGTAAGATCGGTACTTGTGGGTCTGGACGACTAAGATCGATACTTGTGGGCCTGAACAACTAAGAGCGGTACTTGTGCACCCGAACGACTAAGATCAGTACATGTGGACCCGGACAACTAAGATCAGTACTAGTTATGTGGAACGAGTAAGATCGGTACTTGTGGGCCTAGAGACAACTAAGAGCGATACTTGTGGGCCCGAACAGCTAAAATAGGAGTGAGACCGAATGAGTAAGACCGGTACTTGTGGGTCTGGACAACTAAGATCGATACTTGTGGGCCCGAACGACTAAGATCAATAGTAGTAAGAATGAACGAGTAAGATCGGTACTTGTGGGTCTGGAAGACTAAGATCGATACTTGTGGGCCTGAACGACTAAGAGCGGTACTTGTTCGCCCGAACGACTAAGATCGGTATGTGTGGACCCGGACGACCAAGATCGGTACTAGTTAGCCCGAACGAGTAAGATCGGTACTTGTGGGCCTAGACGACTAAGTGCGATACTTGTGGGCCCGAATGGCTAAGATAGTAGGCTTTGAGTTTTTGTCTTCTATGTGTTTTCACTCGTGTCGGGACGAAGGTTATCCTTAGTGACATTTACTTTACGATTTTGTTCTCCAAGAGGTTGGAATTTTTATCTATCTTTCGCATCGTCTGATTAATTTAGTTATTTGTCGAGTTCCATCATTCTTTTGAAGTGAACTACTTTGCTGGTGTTTTTCTCTTTAAACTTCCATGTGAAAACGGTGTTGCCTGGACAAACTTGTCCTTTACACTATATTTCGTTCATGAATGCAATATGGTTGCCTAAGTAGACGTGTAGATAGCTCACTACCAGAAACCACCTTCTATCGCACTTGCAACAATCTGCACTTCTACCTTGTGGTCCTCGGTTCGAGACAAGTTGACCAATTTTTTGGAATGTTTTTTTCCGAAGAACAGGGATGGAATCAATGACAGAACTGTACTTACCCACCAAACATTATTCTTTGCATGTCGCAATTGTGATCTCACTCAAAATATATAACGAGGCAATGACAAGAATAGGCGTGCAATCTAGCAGCCCCAGCTTTATCAATCTTCAGGAGCCCCGGCAATACAACGCCCAACAAGGTCATGCGCCCGTCTAAATTTCTGTAAACCGCAAGGTGAGCAATACAACCCCCAATACACACACACAAACCCACAAAAAAATGCAACTCGTTAGTTTGCCACATTTGAAGAATGCAATCAAGCTACAGGGATGGAAAACCACACGGCCTAGTTCATCAAAACAATGTTGCTCATATAACCGTAAGATTAGGCATTCACTATAGTCAGAAGAAATGATCCAAAAATGCATCTGCAAGAACAAGAAACTGCGGTCTCACTCGCCCGTCTCTATAGAGATAGCAGCAGGGAAACCTGGTATAATCCCAAACACATCCAATTCAGATCAGTTCCACCTCACCAACAGTATTTCCAATCTTCATATGTACATGACCTCAAAATGCCGCCATTGAAACAAGTCCCTGCACCGCAACGTCCATCATGGACGCGTCCACAATCACAGACCATGTGAGCAAACATTAGTCCTACTTCTTTTGGTCAAAAGTATTAGTAGCATTTTCCTAAATAAATGAGGCAGCAACTTTGATAGAATAAAAAGACACTTGCAACCTTATAAATCCCTGAAGTCCAACTGTATTAAGTTCCACTCAATAAAAATCAATAGGAGTAGATATTTTGAACCAAAGATAGATCCCCATTCCCTAAGAACAGCAAACATCATTAAAGGACGTTCGTACTGAAGTATCACATTCTGATGACAAGATTTCATTTGCTTTCTACCTACTTTCATGGTTCAGTCTTATTATCTTTGAGCACTAAAATTTGTAGAAAGCATGATTAAATAATTTATGATATGAAGGATATAGATGCACTGGTCAGGCTTCATGGTAAGTAAACTGTAATCACTAGCAGAATTCGTTGTAAGCTGGGAAATTGAACATTTTAACCTGAGTACCTAACAAACTAAATAGCCACACTTCGAAAAGGGCATGTTTGAGTCATTGTCTATTTAATAGAATTTTCTCCTTTTGACCTTCCATCAGCAAATACACAATTGTATCACAAACTAGCAAATGGCTGGAAGCATGTAAAACAATTGTATCTAACATTTCAGATTAATCATCACCATGCAAGGCAGAAGTGGACTATTTTGTATCTAACTCCAGAACAGCACCTTCGTAAGTTCATGATTGTGTATTTGTCACCAACAACAAAGTGTCAACCAATTAGAAGTAGTATTACTAAAGACTTGAGCATGCTTAGTTACAGAGAATGAAATACTTGCAGAAAATAATACTACCACAAAAATAAGAATACCTAACAACGCATGATACAAAAGTTGTAGATTAGATCGATGGCAAGACCAGTTCAGACTGTTATGTACACGAATCATATGCATATGCCCACACAATCGGGACTGTTTCCATCATCCTACCACGAAAACATGCTTAGTTACAGAGAATAAAATAATATTCACCTGGAATTACTTGATAATAGGACCACAAGCGCAATAGTTTCCTACCACGAAACCCCTTGTAGCTAAAAGTTTGCTGCCATCATCTCCTACACAACATGTATGCACCTACCTTTAGTGGGCGGGGAGGTCGCCGGCGGCGCTGACTGAGGCAGTAGGGTATCCGAGGTACGGTGTAGAGCAGCAGTTTAATTAATTAGACGGGCAAGCAATCCTTGTGAGCAACGATTTATAGTGAATCCCAAAACAAGAAAATGCAGAGCTGGAACTGAACTGGGGATTGATTAATTCCTGAAAAAAGAACAAATTGTGGTGTTTTCCAATCCTCCATTACTCAGAGTTGAAGCCAACATAGATCAATCAAGAACCGAAGACGAGGTCAAGAAAAGGGGCTGTGGGGGAGACGAACCTGGATGGCAGTCTGGCCGCAGGGGTCAGGGAAGAGGCCGGAGCCGTTCCACGCCTTGCCGATGAAGCTCCCGATGACGGCGTACAGGGCCGGCCGGCACGCGGATTGGATGCGCCGCGAGGTAGGGCCTGCATTACTGCCGGCCGGCCGGAACCTTGGCGGTAGGAGCAACAACAAGGTCGCGGACTGCCGCTTCTCGCCTGGATCGGGGTCGCCACGCGGGGATGATCCAGACGGCGCACCGAGCTACCCATCTACGAGCGGGATGTGCGGCGGTGGCGGCGGCGGCTATGCGAGGGGAAACCGATTCATTCGTGCGTGGGGACGGCCTCTGAACGTGCCGTGAGGAACGGAAACGGACGAGCGACTCAAGTACTATTATACCCTTTAAAAAAAAATCTTAAAATGATTTTCCCAGATCTAATGGCCAGAAATAATCGGAGGTGGAGTTACATGAAATTACAAATCGTAACTCTCCAATCACCGTAAAAGAGCTCGTTTTCGGTGGCATGATATTCTATGTTGTATGTAGTTGGACCGTCAATGTGTTCATAGATATGACGTGAGCAACATCACAACAATGTGCATCAATTTATTTTCTGTTTCATTTTAGAACATGTCTAGTTTTATTTTGTAGTCGTGTGATTTTTTTTTTTGAACCATGCAGTAGAGCTATATTTTTTTTTTGGAAAAGGAGGTTAAAACCCCCGGCCTCTGCATCAATTGATGCATACAGTCATCTTTATTAATTATTCAACAAAGGTCTGACAAGAACATACATCAAGTCACCCGAAGCCACCACTCACACCTACAAACTCGATAATGTGGAGTGCTTTCACTCCCTATATCTAAAACCGGTGTTGTCGCCGATTCATCCGCATAACGTATCGGAACCATGCAGTAGAGCTATATGTATATTCATTAAGAAAAAAAGGTATTACAACACTAAAGAAGGCACAACCCCTACAACTCCATATATGCAGTGCCCTCATGCACCCTGCCAACAAAGAATCCCCACAAGGGTCAATACGTGAGGTGAAGTGGAGCGTGTATGCTGGGGATCAACCGAAGTGGCTCCTTCCGGACTACTGATAAAACACCGACTGATGTCTCGCTCATGTCGAGGTCTTCCGGCGCCATGCCACCAGGAAGCGTCCAGTCGAAATAGAACAGGAGTTGCGCCAAGCAAAGCTCGACGCCGGCGAGCCCAAACTCTATCCCGGGGCAACTTCTCCGGCCAGCATCGAAGGGCAGGAACTCAAAGTCGCCCCCCTTGAAGTCGACGCTTGTGCCAAGGAATCTGCCTGGACGGAACGTCTCGGCGTCCTCCCAGTACCTCGGGTCCCTGCCCATGGCCCACGCGTTGATCACCACCCTGCTGCCGGCCGGGATCGTGTAGCCACCGAGACGGCACTGCTCCTTGCAGGCCCTGGGGACTAGAAGAGGCGCCGGCATGTGCAGCCGCAGCGTCTCCTTGACGACAAGCCGGAGGTAGCTGAGCTGCCCGATGTCGCACCAACTTGCCTCTCCTTCCATTTTTGTCCTCACCTCGTCCTGCACTTTGGTCATCTCCTTGGGGTTCTTCATCAGCTCTGCGAGCGCCCACTCTATCGTTGACGATGATGTCTCCGTCCCCCCAGCAAACATATCCTGCAGCGTGTCCATTTCATTCCAATAGTTAGTTCTGTGCAGAGTTAATCGACGGTTAATAATTCCTTTCTACTCTTTTCGTCCCATAATATAAAAGCGTTTTTGACACTAGCATCGGAGGAGGGAGTATATCATAGTGGTTTGGATATAGATACCATACCATTATGACAGCTTTGATGTTGTCGTGTGTAATGGGCACATCCGTGTCTGGATGCTCCATGGCATCGAGAAGCACATCTAGCATGTCCTCAGCTGTGCCCTTCATCTTCTTCTGCCGAAGCCGCTTGCGCTCTCCAATGATGTCTTCGAGCAGCTTGTCGACCTGCCGGTGCACCCGTCGCAGCCGGTGCCTCATCAGAACGTTGAGGAAGCTCAACGACGGGAAATGGTCCGACAGGTTGAACCCCGACGCCAGCTCCAGGCCCTTCTTTAAGATGGAGCCCCTGTGCTCGAACGTCTCGCTCAATGCCGTCCTGCTCACGATGGCGCTGTTGAGGGCCTCGACCATGGCCCGGAGGTCGACGGCCTTGCCCGGAGGGTGTCCGGCGATACTCTCCAGGAGACGACGTGTCTCCTCCCTCCGTATGGGAGCGAAAGACCTGACCCGGTTCGCGCACAGGAGCTTGACGACGCACACCTTGCGCAGCCGGCGCCACGAGGGGCCGCCGGAGGAGAAAGCGACGTCGGCGCAGCCGTACAGCAGAGCTTTGGGCCCCGCTAGCTCCGGGCGGTGGGCGAAGTTTGCGTCCTGCACCTTCATGACCTCCCTGGTCGCCTCGCGGGACGAGACGACGACGAGGCCGACCTGCCCCATTTGCAGGTGCATCACCGGGCCGTGCTCGCGGCCAGGCGAGTGATGGCGTGGTGCGGGAGCTCGCCGGTGGCCAGGTGGTGAATGCTGCCGATCAGCGGGAGTTTGGACGGGCCTGGCGGGAGAGGCGCCTCGCCGGCTCTTGTGCTGGCCGATGTGGAGCCAGCATTCTTGATCATCAAGACTATTGCTCGCATTATGCACACTACTGCTACAACGAGCGAGATTAACGGTAACATTTCCATGTTCGATCGTTGTACGTGCCAGATTACATGCTAGGGCTGCAACATTTATACTGATCTGATCGACCATGCTCCATGCACATCTCCATGCATGTAAATTTCTAAGCTCAGACTGCAGGCAACCGTGTAGACTCGTCATGCATGGTTGGAAAAGGCACGTATCATTTGTTCCCGGAGGTTTCTTCCTGCTTTTTTTTGGTCTGCATGCACAAGCGACTTCACCGTCGTCCGTGCCGTACGTTTTAGACGGCTTTGAATGCCCTTTTTTTGCGAGAGAATTGAATTATACTCTCTTCATAGTGGAATCTCTAAAAGGTCTTATATTTAGGAACGGAGAGAGGTAGCTGTTAACCATGCCTGCCGGCGAGGGCATCTCCAACGCTGACCCGCAAACCGGACACCGCAAACCGGGGGACCAGTCCACAGACACTAGTGCAAGAGCCAGCCACCCAACCGTTACCGCAAATGTCCGCCGCTATTAACATCTTCCGCGAAATATGCGTGAATCAGTATGGTACTAATCCATGGGTTAGTAGCTTCCGCCAAGCACGAAGAAAGGCTTCCGTCAAAATATGTGTGATTACAGAGTAGCTTCCGCCAAAGGCCAAATACTTGCATGGATTAAAGTTTGCTTCCGCCAAACACTTGCATGATTAAGTTTGCTTCCAACCAAATACTTCCATGACTACTAAGAAAAAAAATGAAACAATGCATGCAAATTTGTAGCTTCCGCAATGCAATGCTAATTAGTAGCTTCCACCATCCAATGCTAATTAGTGTGCACGCTAATTAGAAGCTCCCGCCAAATATATGCTATGATTAAGTGGGTCAGCCAAATTAGTGAACCTTCCGCCAAATGCATGCTTTGCTAGAGCAAATCGTAATGCTAATTAGTAGCTTCTGCCAAACGCCAATACTAATTGCCAGTCTTCCGCCATCCGGACGTACAGAGAAGGGTGCGTGGTGGCATTTGATTGGCCAGGCGGATGTCCGGACTCCCGCAAAGCCCCCTTTGTTTAGTTTCAGTTTGCGGAAAAATGAACGTCCAGACCGTTATGCGGACTGATGAGACCGGTAACGCATTGGATGGCAAACTATGTCTGGACAGCATGACCCGAACGGATGCGGGCGATTTAAGGGTCTGCTTTGGAGATGCCCTAACCACCGCAACCCAAACACCAAGCAAAACAACATAGAAAAAGAGAAAGCAGCCACGCCCACTACGTACCCCACCCACGACGTACGTCTCAATTTGGCGGTGGTTAAATAAATTTCTCCATCCAAGTCAGTCGTTGGAACTAATTCGGGAATATCGGCCAGCGGCCACCCTAGCGCGGCTGCTAAGCCCGATCAAGCCATGACTGGTTAAATTACTCCCATCAAATTAAGTCGTCGCTCTGCAGGAGCTAATCTGTTGGTGCGGTGGTCTAACTTCCATCAACATCGCGCTAGACGTCAGCTTCGGGCCGTGGGGAACGGCCAAAGTCTACGACATGTGTTCTGACTTATGAGTTCTGACCGACTGCCTGCCAGATCACTTCTGAGTGCGGTAGTCACATCCGCCACTACAGCTAGCACAATCCATCAGATAAATAGGGCATCACCACAATAAGAGAGTTCTGGCATCTCCATTGGAAGCTAGCTAGCTTCCGCATCCATGGCGCACATCACCACTGCCAGTGCCCCCCTTGGTTCGGGCGCGCTGTACAAGTTATTCATACTGCTCTTTTCCTTACAAGGATCTGCTGCTGGAGCTACTGATGTGATCACATCCACGCGGCCGCTCTCTGGGCAACAGAAGTTGGTCTCCCAGGGTGGCAAGTTCGCTCTGGGGTTTTACCAGCCAGGTAACTGACTTCATCTGTATCCCATTCCCATGCATCTTAATTACTACTCCCTCCGTAAAGAAATATAAGAGCGAGCGTTTAGATCACTATAAGAGCGTTTAGATCACTACTTTGATGATCTAAACGCTCTTATATTTCTTTACAGAGGGAGTAGAACATATGCCAATGGATTGTTTTTATTTTTCCTTCTCTCTTCTGTTATTTATTTTGTTTGCGAGAAACAAATTATTACAGAAATTGTTCTGTTTTTCACAAACCTAATATCGCCCCTCAATGAACATATATGGAAGATTTGTCTAGAAAGAAATTAAACAAGTTATATGATACATGTAGTGTTTCAAATTATATATGCGCGCTGCCTCTCTGCCCTTGTTTTGCAGTAAGCACATGTTGTGAGATCAAGATAGCACAATAATCCTTTTGTCAGGAAAAGGATTACCATAGGCATTCATTCATTATTTATTTATTTATTTGTAGGGAGTAGGCATTCTTTTGTTAACTAAGAGAAAAGGTGATAAACATAATCCATCTACTATAGTACGGGTGCAGATTAATCATCTAGTAATTAAAGTTATTGCAACAACCTTATTTTTACATTATTTATACAACTTATGTGATCCTAAAAGTCATGAAATGATTAAACTATATCTTTAAATATATTGTAGTTACTCATAGAATGTGTGCTATGTATGATACATATTCTCACCGCATCTAAAACAAAGTATGTGTTTTTTGGAGAATTGCATACTCCCTCCGTTCCTAAATATAAGTCTTTTTAGATATTCCAATGCGGACTACATACGAAGCAAAATGAGTGACTCTACACTCTAAAATATGTGTATATACATCCGTGTGTAGTACTTATTGAAATCTCAAAAAAGACATATTTAGAAACGGAGGGAGTATAAGGTAATTTAAACCCAGTTTGGCTTCAAAGAACTCAGTTGCTCAAATCCCTAAGTTGCTCGCGGCCAGGGGCGGCGCTGCACCTTGCCGCTGGGAGCTCGCTGTCAGGAAGCATGCTGCGACCCAATTTTGGTCCCAGCAAGGCTGTCCTATTTCGATTCGGTGGCTACCTCGCATGGCCTTGGCCGGGGGCATGCTGCCCGAGAGGTTGCACCTGACCGGATCTGGGTCCTGGTGTGGGTTGATGAGCCGGCATGACGGTCGTTCCTAGGGGGTTGTTGCCGCCGTCCGCTGCTCATGGTTGTTGTTCCCATCGTCGGATGGACTCCCTGGTTCGATCTTGTCGACGGTTGTGTTGTGGCCTCTCTGACGGACATATCCATGTCGGCCGGCAGTGTCACAAAGTGGTGGGCTTTTCTGGACGCCGGGGCGGCGGCCCCGGGTGGCGGTCCGTCATTTACGTTTTTCAGCAGGCGTCTTGGCGGCGGTGATGGTGGCATGTTTTGGCCGTGTGGGCGGCAAGGGATGTTGCGATGGGTGACCCTGGTGTCGGTAGTGCTCTGGGATGGCGGAGCCCAGATCGTGTTCTGGAGGTCCGGCTTGGTGGTGGCATGTCCACCCCCACGGTGGGCAGGTGCTCGGGATGCCTCGTTGTGGCGCGGGTGAGAGGTGCCGGGCAAAAGCCTTGTGTTTCGGCACCAGCGGCGACGATACTTGTGGGTGTCGCGTCCCTCTTGAGGGTGTCGCTGTGGCCCTCTTGCTGAGCCAGAGCCCCGGGTGAAAACCCTTGATCGTCTCCTCGGTCTTGGCGATGGCGACATGTTGTGTTGTTCCCCCCCTGAGGGCATCGTCGTGGAGCTCAGGTTTCTTCCGGCGTGCCGCGTCGTCATCGGTGGACATTTTCAGATCTTGGCTTGGAGCTCCCTCGGCTTCGGCGTGGGCGGACTCACTTGCCTCCGTTTCTTTTACACGGGTCCTCGTTGGTTCCACTCGCGGTCCTTGTTTTCCGCTGGCAGGTTCGGGCTCCACAATCCGGAGCGGGAGGGCAGGGGGTCCTCTCTAGCGGCAACTAGGTGTGAGTGGCAAAATGAGGTCCGGCGATTTCCCTTGGCGGCGAGTCTCCTTCCTTGTCGGTAGTCTAAGTTGCTTTGTGGTAGGGTGTGGACGCTCCTGTATTCATGTATTTTCCTTTTGATCTACTTTGTAAGAGGTTCTCCTCATCACCATGTATCGGTTTGGCTGTGTTGCTTTATATATAAAGCGGGACAGAAGCCTTTTTTGGTAATTGAAATGGATTCTACAAGATTCCATTTCCACTTTTTAATTTGGATGCCAAATGGAAACGGAAATTTTCATATCACAAATGTTCGGTCTCCTAAAAAATCCATACACCAATCAAAAACATGTTAGCAAGAAAAATATACATACAAACAACTGAAATCCGTCGAGTACAATCTTATCTACTATGTAGAGAAGCTAGGTGCTATATGCGCATGAGGGGCCATATTAGGTTTGTGTAAATCTTTGGTATTTACATTTTAACCTCACATTCCCACCGTAAATTTTCATTAAATCAACTGATATTTTTTAAGATGAGTTGGTGCGTAAAGAAGACATTGTATGCATATTGGTACTTCGGTTCCCCCATGAAACCCCCATAATAGCATATTCTGCCAAATCTCCCGTGTACCTATGCGAATATGTCATTGTGGTTATGTTGTGGCTGCCCTTCATTTTATAGGGGTTAGGTTACATGTGTCTGGCCCCAACACTACTTTGTAGTACTACCTTCATTTAAAAAAAAGATGTAGTTTGACTGCCCAAATACATGCTTTGACCAAGATTTAGGCCCAAAAAATGTAGTTTATTTTGTACAAATTAAACATAGTTAGATTTGTATTTAAGGCCTTTTCATTCAATTACGAGTTTTTAGACGTTGACTAAATATTCTATGAGAGATTTATGGACAAAGCATGGATTTAGGCAGACAAATTAGGTCTTATATTTTGTGACAGAGAGAGTATCCTTGCATGCTATCCACTCATTAACTCCAAGTCTATTGCGTATATTTCCTTGTAAAAAATCAAGCGGTCTATAAGGTCAAGGTGAACTGGACTTGAGAATAGTTGTGAAGCCAAAATGGACTCTTTCTACTTAAAATGTACTCTAAATAAGAAAATGACCCAGTTTGATAGCTTTCCATCTCATCATTTCCGGTCTCTTTTCTTTAAAATTTGTGTTCTCTACCGTGACGCATGGAAAACAATATTGTAGGTGGTGGACCCCAAGACAAGTGGTATACTGCAATATGGTATAACAAGGTGCAAAAAGTTACTCCAGTGTGGATAGCCAATAGGGAAACACCCATCTCGGACCCGGCCTCATCAGAGTTAACTGTCTGGACTGATGGCAACCTGGTTCTTCTCAACAAGTCTAGGTCCATATTTTGGTCTAGCAACATCCCAACCACCACTAGAGCCTCCAACACCACCATTGTTGTTGTGCTCCTCAACACTGGTAATCTAGTTCTTACATATGCATCCAACACCTCCAATATAATATGGCAAAGCTTCAATCACCCCACCGACACCCAGCTTCCTGGCATGAAGTTTGGGCGAAACAAGCTCACAGGTGTGAGTGACCGCCAGGTCTCATGGAGAAACTATATGGACCCGTCTCCAGGCCTCTTCTCGGTTGCAATGGACCCGAGCGTAGCGGCACAATACTTGCTCATATGGAACAACTCCCGACCTTATTACACCCCTGGGAAGTTCAATCCGCAGGCAGGCGCATTTAGCAGCATACCATCGATGACGGTGATGATGATGCCAAACTCGATATACTCATATGAGTATGTCGAAAATGACAAGGAGGAGTACTTCATGCTCACAGTCAAGGACGATAACCTCTTCCTCCGCACTGTGATTGACCCATCTGGCCAACAGAAGGGGATGGTATGGTTAGAGGACAAGCAAGACTGGATGCTATACTTTGCGGAGCCCAGTGAGAAGTGCTCTGTCTACTCCATGTGCGGGGCTTTCAGTTGGTGCGCTGAAAACATCATCCCAATGTGTAGCTGCCTTAGGGGCTTCAGCGCGCAGAGACCAATTGAATGGAGCTCAGGAAATTACACGGGAGGTTGCACCAGGAATGTTGCATTGCCATGCAGTTTAAATGGTGGAGGCTCGGTGCCATCAATGCATAGATATGAAGAGGATAGATTCTATGTGGCCAATAACGTGAGGTTGCCTGATGGGTCACAGACTGTGCAAGCAGCAAGCACAAATGAGTGTGAGGTAGCCTGCCTTGACAACTGTTCTTGCATGGCTTACTCTTACAACGAGACCTGCTCTTTGTGGTACACCGATCTGATGAACCTACAAGAAAATCTTGACAACACAACTGATAGTATATTCATTCGACTTCCTGCTTCTGAGATACCACACACCAAATCTTCGAAAGGGCAACCATTAGGGGTTATTGTTGGAGTCTCAATACTCGCATTGGGTGTATGCCTTGTGGCTGTTTTGTGTCTTCTTCATAAAAGAAGAAGGATCAAGGGTTTACATCACATTGACATTAACATGACCACCTTTAGGTACAAAGATCTGCAATTGGTAACCAAGGACTTTTCAGAAAAGCTAGGTGCTGGATCTTTCGGCTCCGTGTTCAAAGGAGTCCTTCAGGATGGCACAACTGTGGCGATTAAGAAGCTTGAAGGTGTTTGTCAAGGCGAGAAGCAGTTTCGGGCAGAGATGAGCACACTTGGAACTATTCACCATGTAAATTTGATCCAATTGCTTGGGTTTTGCTCAGAAGGAGAGCACCAGATGCTCATTTACGAGTACATGCCACATGGCGCACTAGACCAACACCTGTTTAGGGTTGGTCTTGGTGATATTCTACCTTGGAACACAAGATACCAAATAGCCATCGGCATTGCCAAAGGTTTAACTTACTTGCATGACAACTGCAGGAATTGCATCATCCATTGTGATATCAAGCTAGACAACATATTATTGGATGCAACATTTTCCCCAAAAGTGGCGGATTTTGGACTGGCGAAACTGCTAGGCCGGGACTTTAGCAGGGTCATCACGACAATGCGAGGAACCATCGTGTATTTGGCACCCGAATGGATAAGTGGTACCGCCATCACCGCGAAAGCTGACGTGTTCAGCTACGGAATGATGCTCTTTGAGATCATCTCGCTGAAAAGAAATGTGGAGCATGGGAAGCGATGCGCAGACAAGTTCTTTCCGATACTAGCTGCAACGAAGATTCAAGAAGGAGATGTGCATGAATTGTTGGATGCTGACTTGAGAAGAGATGTCAACTTGGAGGAGCTCGACAGGGCTTGCATGGTTGCTTGTTGGTGCGTCCAACAAGATGAGCACTCTAGACCGACCATGGGAGTAATTGTACAAATATTGGAAGGCCTCGTGCAGGTTAATATGCCGCCAGTTCCACGATATCTTCAGGTTCTAGCTGAATCGGCAGACGAATCGATAGTCTCATCAACCGAATAATCAGTCAAAAACTAGTATTGTGTATTTTGTTTTTTAGGAATTCATATGCACGTACGTGTTTTTTATGCACATGTATAAATGTTTTCCATAAAGAACAGTTCATTATGTATTTATATTTGTGCTTTTACTCGAGTACTTGGGGTTGTAAGCTCACACATGTTTTTCATTCGACCTTGAAAAAAGTGTTGCCATTTGACCATATATCATTGAACTTTGAATATAATGTGTTGTCATCTTTGTGTTTGTTAATTTAAAGCTAGACTAAAACGCGTCTCATTGCATCTATCTATATGTGAGAATGTTCATAAGACTCACAATGAATTGGATCATTACTCAAGTTCGCGATGGCAAAACCCTCCGTCGTCATCGTGTCAAGCTACCTAGCAGTGCTCCGCGAACACAACTACATATACTGCATGCAGCACAAATCATTCATGGGTAAGGTCACATGGTTTGTGGTAGCAGCACCGCGAAATACAAGTACGCATCTCTCTCTTTGGGCTATGCGCTGGAGTTGGACGAATTAAAAACTGACAACATGGGGGCCATAGGTTGTCGCTCCACAGGAGCGCGCGGCGGGAGAAGACAAGGGTCGAGCGGTCGAGCCTGTTGCTCGAAGGAGCAGGCAATGGAAGTGGATTTGGATAAGGCGAAAGCCGAGATCGCGACCTCCTTGGTCCTGGATGTGATGACCAATCGTGGCAAAACGGAGAACCTTCGCAATAATACGCTGCCCGGTGACCTTTCTACGCCGAGTACCTTGCTCTGTGAAGAGGACGAGAAAGTCTTCCAGCGAGAAGGCACACATCGGGCGATCGGCGGATGGACGGATGCTTGCAAACTCGGCTTGGATTGCTGCAGCCGCCTCACCCAGATAGACCTCAGGTCCGGTGCCCGTGATGGTGACCACGACCGCACCGCGTTTAAGTTCGTTCTCCATTTGCAGTAGCTCGTCGGAGGACTCGAGTAAGCTGCTTCCCATCGACGGATCACGCGGCTCAGAGGCAGTAGCCGCCATCGCCTTGAATGGTGCGAATGACGGTCCGTGAATCGAGCTCTTCCCCGACCCCTCACGCACGTCACGACTACAAGAGCGCAACGTCCCTCTTGGCGGGAGCCGGGGGTAGAGCAGCGTGGGCGCCCTCCGCGACAAGTTGGCCGGCGCATCGTCACACGACGGGGCCGACGTCGATGTGGAGCTGCGCGGGCGTTTCACGCCGCCAACTCATCGCAGGCAGTGCACATGACACTGGTAGAAAACAGGGCATTAGTCCCGATTCGTAAGGACCTTTAGTCCCGGTTATGCAACCGGGACTAAGGAATCGGGACTAAAGGCCCCCACTTTTAGTCCCGGTCGTGCTACGAACCGGGACTAAAGGGGCTCCACGTGGCCGCTGCGCAGCGCTCAGGCAGGAGGACCTTTAGTCCAGGTTGGTAACACCAACCGGGACTAAAAGGCCGCCACGCGTCAGCCCCTACCAAGCGTTGTTTTTTTTAAAGGAGGGGTTTAGGGTTTTGGAGGGTTTAGGGGTTTCATATTGTGTTTTCCTTTTCTTTTTGTGTTTACCATTCAATTTTTTTTTATTTAGGGTTTTCATTTTTATTTTATGTTTTCCATTCAACTCGACGCTAGCTACTACATATAGCAATTAAGGAACCATTGCACAACATCGTCATGAATATAGAGAAGTGACCTCTCTTTCTCCGTGCTTGGTTGAACAATAAGTTTTCGTATATCTATTCGACGCTACTACATATAGTACACGTTCATGCATATATACAATATAACATCTCTTACAATCCCTAATATCTAATTGTTGCCAAAATCGCATTCCAATTCCCGATGGTATTCTTCCTCTGTATGTATGACCTCTTCAAGTAAGAATCCCGTCAATTCCTCTTGAATTGCTCGTATGCGATCCTTTGGTAGGAGTTCGTCCCGCTTCCGTTGAATCTAATTTAAAGAAGGGGGTCAATATATATATATATATATATATATATATATATATATATATATATATATATATATATATATATATATATATATATATATATATGAAACTCAACACAATTGATGGTAATAAAATAAAATTGTGAATATTGTTTACGTACTTCAAGTCGTTCTAAAATTCTACCCTTCTCACAGGTCGTCTGGCGAATGAACTCGCAAACGTAGTATCCACATAAATTATTCCCGTCGTCCTGCCTCAAGCACTTTACGAGAATAGAGTTCAATCAAAATAATAATCAAACATGATAATGGTATTGAAACTATAATCAAAGAGAGATGCGCGGAACTAGTTAATACTACTTACATTGGGGTGTCGAAATCGCAGCTCATTTTTCCATTCACCCCTAGCCTGCTTGGTGAACTCTTTCCAAACCCTGCCCGGCAAAGAAAATGAATAAATGAGTTATTAATTACTTGATATCAGGAAATGAACGAAAATTGCCGATATAGTGCGATAATGATTGAACTTATTTCTGGAGCATTTCACTCATGTCCGCCCACATCTCAGGGTCTTTACGTTTCGAGTCCATGACAATTACTACTCCTGCGTCAAGCTGAATGACTAGCAGAATAAAGTGGAACCTGCGCACGCATAACTCATCAATTACACTTAACCTCGAGTAAGCGAAACAGAATGTGCACAAGACAGTAACACTCACTTGAAGTTGTAAGAAAATAATATTTCCCTTCTGGTTTGTTGTCCAATTAACGCCCTTAGCAAGTTTTTCGCTGTATCCTTGGCGTTGTTTGCTACATTAAATTCATGTACGGTATTTGGGTTAATGAACCCAATGTCATAGATTTGTCTATTTTTACATTCGAGAATCTTCAATCTGCATAATATAGTAAGGATAATTATACATGCAATGAACGAGCTGAGCTAGAGACTTAATTACAGAAATAATACTTACAGACAATAGCAACTGACGATAGTTTTGTCGAGGGCGTCTTGATTGTATAACTGAAATAATTCATCAAATTCAATGTACATCTCCTCGACTCCATTGAAGAAATGCTCATCTTTAATTCCCACAAAGATCATGTTGCTCCCTTCCTTTGAGGCTTTCATGTACCACTCATGCAATCTTCGCATTTGTATTGGTAAATGCGGGAGCTCCTCAGGTCTGAAGAGAGGCTTCCCGTGCTCGTATCTAAAGGCTAAATAAGCTATGGGGAACTCTCCATGCTCGCCTAAGTATTGACCAAGAGTGAAAGCAACCTCCGGATCAATAACGATATCGGAAGACACCTTGAGCGGGGGGCACGATTGGTTTTTCTGTTCTCCGAGCTGGGGAATTGTTTTCCCCCTTGCACTACTACTACTTCCCGACCGCTGATGTTCTTTATGTGACTTGATAATAGAGCGGTCATAGTTTGATAGCAGCGGAGGCGGCGGTGGTCGCGTAAGGTTTTCCAGACAGCGCTTCGCTTTTGCCGAATCTATTTTCTCCTTTCGCTCGGGCCGTGTCGGTGCAAGCTGGCGTTTCACATCGCCATCCACGACCTTCTTGAGTTCCTCATCACTCAGTTGGTATGGTAACTTGGCAGGAGCCTCCTTGACGCTTATTGTACCTGCTCTGGATTTCTTCGCAGTTGTACTACTAGCCGCCGGAGCGGCGGTTCTCTTCCGCCGGGGCTGAGGCAGCGGAGTCTGCTGAGGGGCCTCCTCCGGCGAAGTCTGCTGACGCGGCGGAGACGGCTGAGGCAGCGGAGTCTGCTGACGCGGCGGAGACGGCTGAGGCAGCGGAGATAGAGCTGGATTGGTACTGTGAGGAGTCTGCTGAGGGGCCTCCTCCGGCGGAGTCTGCTGACGCGGCATCCAATGTGAAAGCACGATGTGTTCCTTTCTCCATAGAATGGTACTCCTTCTGGCATCTCCCAGTTCAGTATCCCCTTCACCTGTAGGGATTTCAAGCTCCAGCTGCTCAAATCCGTTCATAACTTCATCCACCCCCACAACAGCATAGCTATCTGGAATTGGAGAGCAATGGTAAGTTCCATCAGGTACAGGAGGTAAGTCAAAGCCGACCGCCACCTTCACGGATATGTTCATGCATTTCGCATGTAGATCACAATGTTCCCTCTGCGTGATATCATCCATGGGGTAGCGAGGAGCCGTGATATCATCTATGGGACGAACGAGCTCCGTGGAAGCCACGCTGCTTTTCCGCTGAGATGCTGGACCGACAGTCTCGAATGAAGGATCTTCGTGCCGCTGAGTTGGGCCGGTAGCTCGCTAGCTGGTAAGTGCCTCTATTTGCTTCTGCTGCAACGCTACTATTTCTTCTACCTTCTGCAGCCGGTCTGCATCCTGTTTCTTTTTTCTTCCTCGGCTTCTGTAAGTGTCACTGCAGTCGGGAAACCCAACCTTCCACGGAACGGAGCCTGATGTGCCTCGTGTTCGTCCACTGTGTTCAGCATTCCCGAGGGCCCGTGTCAGCTCGTCATTCTCTCTGTTGGGAATGAACTTCCCGTCCTGCACGTCCTTCATTGCAGCTTGAAGGGCTTTGACGGGTGTTGCAGGTTGCTCTTTTGTATAAATACACTTCCCTGTTTCTGGGTTCAACGTTCCCCCATGCCCGTAGAACCAAGTCCTTGCCCGTTCGATCCACTACAATGGCTCTGGATCGATCCCTTTAGCAATCAGGTCGTTGTCAATTTTCTCCCACTTAGGCCTGGCAACCTTGTAGCCACCTGACCCCGTAACATGGTGATATTCTTTCTTTGCAGCATTTATCTTATTTCTTTCTGACCTTTTCTTAGCTTCATCCGATTTCTTGTACTTCACAAATACGTCCCAGTGATCTTTTAACTTCTCATGTGCTCCGGTGAATGTTGGAGTCTTGTCTTTCTGGACATAGTCTTGGTTCAGTCTTTTCTTCCAGTTGCAGAATTGTGCGGCCATCTTCTTAAGAGCCCACGACTTGACTTTTCGCTCTATAACTGGGTTATTTGGATCCACCTCTGGCGGTAGGGTGAAATTTGTCATGAGCGTATTCCAAAGCATTTCTTTGCATCTATCCTCGACATAAGTAACTCCATCGTCCGCCTTTGGCTTATTCCATTCTTGAATGGAGATCGGAATGCTGTCCCTAACAATAACTCCGCACTGACTTATAAATGCATCTGCGTTCCGCTTGGGAGCGATCGGTTTGCCATCTGCATCGACTTCTTCGATCTTGAACCTTTCATTATCGCCCAACCTTTTTTTCGGGCCTCGTTTCTTTATCGAAGATTGGCTCGATCCGGAGGGCTAAAAGAAGAAAGAAGCGTTAATATATGTATATACAAATCAATTAATGCATCTAGTCAGCAGAGGCTTAATTAATATACCTCGCCGGACTTTGTAATAATTAAGGTTCCAACACCGGAGCCGTCATCTTCTCGCTCCATTCTCTCATCGGAGCCATCCATTCCCTCACCGGAGTCGTTCAGAAAATGTGAGGTGATATCATCATCTCTGTCGCGGATTATTTCCTCCAACATGTTTTCTTGTTCTTCGTCTCTGGCATGTTCCGGATCCATAGTTTCTGCAATCACTTGCAAGTTATTTCATATGCATTTTATACAGTTTTAGTATTCTGGACAGAACAACAAGTTTATTTATTTTAACATGTATGATGATGGCAAAACATAATCTACAAGAGAAATCGAAACAAATGCATATAAAGAACGTCTCGATCGGAGTTACGGTTCTACCGGAACGAAACGGTGAGGACTCTTCACCGACGATCGTCGGGGACTCCTCCAGCGATCGTCGGGGACTCCTCCGGCAACCCAAAATATCGGGAAGGAAACGGTGAGGACTCTTCACCGGCGATCGTCGGGGGCTCCTCCGGCAACCCAAAATATCGGGAAGGAAACGGTGAGGACTCTTCACCGGCGATCGTCGGGGACTCCTCCGGCGATCGTCGGGACTCCTCCGGCAACCCAAAATATTGGGAAGGAAACGGTGAGGACTCTTCACCGGCGATCATCGGAGACTCTTCCGGCGATCGTCGGGACTCCTCCGGCAACCCAAAATATCGGGAAGGAAACGGTGAGGACTCTTCACCGGCGATCGTCGAGGACTCTTTTCACTGGCGATCGTCGGGGACTCCTTCCGCTTAAATTCTTTTGAACTAAATTCTACCAGCAAGAAGACATACAAATTCTCTTCTTTCATGTTCAAAGCTACCTCATATGATGCTTGCATTAAATCACACAAAAATGACAAAATGGCATCTTTTGCAAAAATGACATGCAACAAAATCAATACAAAATATTGACCAAGTTTATATACAAAATATTAACATCCACAATACAAAATCAATACCATTAGAATTATCATTCAATATGTTTTCATACCTTATATATTTTTTATTGTGAAAATTTAAATTGTTTTCGATAACTTGATCAAACTTTCTCCCGCAAAAAAATTTGGATCAAACTTTATAAATTTTTTCTGTCCATTAAGATCACTCCTTCTTCAACATTGATAATGCTCACTGAAAATCTATGAATCTGGGGTATAATTGACTGAGACAAAAATAACAAAAAGGAAAAAAAAGACAGCTAGGCGGGCGGCGTCGGCGTCGGTGACCGCGGGGGGGGGGGGGGGGGGGGGGGGGTAGGAGGAGGAGGGGAACGACGGCGAATCATAGCTAGCCGGGGAGCGGGGGGGGGGGGGCGGCGAGGCTCGGTGACGCGGCTCGGGGAGGAGGGCGAGGAGGTCCGCGTCGGCGGCCGTCGGGGACGAGCGGGTACGGGCGTCGGCGACGGGGGGGAGCGATCTCCGGCAGCCTGGCGGCGGCGTGGTGTGGTTCGGCGTCGGGGCAGGCCTGCGGCGTCGCGAGATAGATAGAGAAGATTGGGGGAGGAAGATGGCCGGGGCGGTTAAATACCTCGAGCTTTAGTCCCGGTTGGTGGCTCCGACCGGGACTAAAGGCCTACCTTTAGTCCCGGTCGGAGCCACCAACCGGGACTAAAGCTAATTTTCGACAACCAAAAGGGCGCGAAAGGGTAGGCATTTAGTCCCGGTTGGTGGCTACGACCGGGACTAAAGGTTGGCCTTTAGTCCCGGTTTGTGCTACCAACCAGGACAAACCTGGTGTTTTAATCAAAAACAGATTATGTTTAGCTCTTTTAGTTTTATACCTTTTTCCTTGTTTTAATTATTTTAGTTTATGTTTTCTTGTTAATCTTTTGCCAAATTATATTATGTTAATTCTAAGTTAATATTATTTTGATCATAACTAGATTTTTATAAAAGCTTTTTAGTTGATTCTTTTTGCTATTGAAGAATATTATGAAATATTTTTTGTTAACCTAATAATGTTATATTTTCTTTTCTGTTAGGTTATTAGTTTAGTATTTTGTTTTGTTTTCTATTTGCTTTTTCTTATTATTTTCTTTATTGCTTTATTCATTAATTGTATTTTGATTGCTAGATTCTTCCGGAATCTAAAGCCCTTTGGGTATAACCCAACATACTCATGATGTGGGGTTGTACTCCTGATGTAAGATAATATAAAGGTGCCTGGATGTTCATGAGATATGCCTGCATATTTGTACAAGGAAAGAAACATACATTTACCAAAAATTAAAACAGATGTCAATCTTGCCAGTTAATACATTGCCTTCATGTAACTGTAGTGATTCTAGATCAAAGTCATCATCAGAATAGTTGTGGAGCATAACTATGGCTTTCAACCCAGAATCAAATGTGCAAATTATTCGGTCATCTTGTATATGCCGAACAGTTACTTGAACAATCCTACCATCTGATATGTTGTCCTCAGTTTCACCAGAAAGCAACCAAAACTCCTCTCATCTGGACTTGGCTCGGCATAAGGGGTCCTCCGATCAGAGAAACCACACAGTAGGGGTGGAATCTTGCAAAACTTGGAATTTTCCAGCTATAAGTTCGAAAACTCACTAGAGAGAAAGTCTTCACTTTTTCTTCGTGTGTGTCCCTTGCTTATTGCGCCGTAACTATGGATAATCTTCATCATTTAACAGGATGCTTGGGTCAGTCTTCACTGTGAAGGGAGGAATTTCATCAAACTTTTCATAATCTTCTGACTTGTCTGTCTTGTCCTCCACTCCCACGATGTTTCTTTTCCCTGAAAGAACTATGTGGCGCTTTGGCTCATCGTATGATGTATTCGCTTCGTTATCTTTTCTTTTTCTCGGTTTGGTAGACATGTCCTTCACATAGAAAACCTGCACCACATCATTGGCTAGGACGAATGGTTCGTCTGTGTACCCAAGATTGATAAGATCCACTGTTGTCATTCCGTACTACGGGTCTAACATGACCCCGCCTCCTGTCAGATTGACCCATTTGCACCGGAACAAAGGGACCTTCAAATCACGTCCATAGTCAAGTCCCATATCTCCTCTATGTAACCATAATATGTGTCCTTTTCCCTATTGGTGTTTGCTGGATCAAAGTGGACACTACTGTTTTGGTTGGTGCTCTTTTTATCTTGGGCGATCGTGTAAAATGTATTCCCATTTATCTCGTACCCTTGGAAAGTCAATACAGTCGAAGATGGTGTCCTGGCCAACAAGTACAGCTCGTCTCCAACAATGGTGTCATTTATGAGATGTGTTTGCAACCAACCACCAAAAGTCGCCATGTGTGTACGTTTAATCCAGGGGTCAGACTGCTCCGGGTTCTTGAAGCGTACAATATCCATGTGTTCCTCGATATACGGGGCCACCAAGGTAGAACTTTGTAGAACTGTGTAGTGTGCTTACGCCCAAGAATGCCCGTCCCTACATATTATTGATTTCGGTCCTAGCGTGCCTTTTCCACTCAGTCTTCCCTCATGCCGCGATTGAGGAACACCAATCGGCTTAAGGTCAGGAATAAAGTCAACACAAAACTCAATAACCTCCTCTGTTTCATGGCCCTTGGAGATACTTCCTTTTGGCCTAGCACGGTTATGAACATATTTCTTTAAGACTCCCATGAACCTCTCAAAGAGGAACATATTGTGTAGAAATACAGGACCCAGAATGGCAATCTCTTCGACTAGGTGAACTAGGACGTGCGTCATAATATTGAAGAAGGATGGTGGGAACACCAACTCGAAACTGGCAAGACATTGGACCAAATCATTCTGTAACCTTGGTAGGATTTCTGGATCGATTACCTTCTGAGAAATTGCATTGAGGAATGCACATAGCTTCACAATGGCTAATCGAACATTTTCTGGTAGAAGCCCCCTCAATGCAACCGGAAGCAATTGCGTCATAATCACGTGGCAGTCATGAGACTTTAGGTTTTGGAATTTTTTCTCTGCCATATTTATTATTCCCTTTGTATTCGACGAGAAGCCAGACGGGACCTTGATACTGAGCAGGCATTCAAAAAAGATTTCCTTCTCTGGTTTGGTAAGAGCGTAGCTGGCAGGACCTTGATACTGATGCATGTCGTCTTTTTCGTTTATACGTTGCTGGTCCTCCCGTGCCTCCGGTGTATCTTTTGTCTTCCCATACACGCCCAAGAAGCCTAGCAGGTTCACGCAAAGATTTTTCGTCACGTGCATCACGTCGATTGCAGAGCGGACCTCTAGGACTTTCCAATAGGGTAGCTCCCAAAATATAGATTTCTTCTTCCACATGGGTGCGTGTCCGTCAGCGTCATTCGGAACAGATTGTCCGCCAGGACCCTTTCCAAAGATTGCTTTTAAATCCTTGACCATATCAAATATATCATCGTCAGTACGGTGGCCAGGCTTCTTCCGGTGATCTGCCCCACCTTTGAAATGCTTGCCTTTCTTTCTTAAGAGATGCCTGATCGGAAGAAATCGACGATGTCCCAGGTACACATTCTTCTTACATTTATCCAAATATATACTTTCAGTGTCATCTAAATAGTGCGTGCATGCATTGTATCCCTTGTTTGTCTGTCCTGAAAGGTTACTAAGAGTAGGCCAATCATTGACGATGGTTACAAACAGCAACGCTCGTAGGTCAAATTCTTGCTGTTTGTGCTCATCCCACACACGTACACCTTTGATATCCCACAACTGTAAAAGTTCTTCAACTAATGGCCTTAGGTACACATCAATGTCGTTGCCGGGTTGCTTAGGGCCTTGGATGAGCACTGGCATCATAATGAACTTCCGCTTCATGCACAACCAAGGAGGAAGGTTATAGATACATAGAGTCACAGGCCAGGTGCTATGATTACTGCTCTGCTCCCCAAAAAGATTAATGCCATCTGCACTTATACCAAACCATAAGTTCCTTGCGTCATCTGCAAACTCCGGCCACTTTCTCTCGATTTTTCTCCACTGTGACCCATCATCGGGTACTCTCAACATCCCGTCTTTCTTACGGTCTTTTTTGTGCCATCGCAACAACTTGGCATGCTCTTTGTTTCTGAACAGATGTTTCAACTGTGGTATTATAGGAGCATGCCACATCACCTTGGCAGAAACCCTCTTCCTGGGGCGCTCGCCCTCAACATCACCAGGGTCATCTCGTCTGATTTTATACCGCAATGCATCGCATACCGGGCATGCATTCAAATTCGCGTACTCCTCACCGCGGTAGAGGATGCAGTCATTAGGGCATGCATGTATCTTCTCCACCTCTAATCCTAGAGGGCAGAGAACCTTCTTTGCTTCGTACGTACTGTCAGGCAATTCGTTATCCTTTGGAAGCTTCTTCTTCATTATTTTCAGTAACTTCTCAAATCCCTTGTCAGATAAACCATTATCTGTCTTCCATTGCAGCAATTCCAGTGTGGTACCGAGCTTTGTGTTGTCATCTTCGCAATTTGGGTACAACCGTTTTTTGTGATCCTCTAACATGCGATCGAACTTCAACTTCTCCTTTTCACTTTCGCATTCTCTCTGTGCATCAACAATGACCCGGCGAAGATCATCAGCGGGCACATCTGGTGCCTCTTGATCTTCAGCTTCCCCCGTTGCAGTATCACCGTATTCAGGGAACATAGGATAGTTGTCATCATCCTCTTCTTCTTCATTGTCTTCCATCACAACCCCTCTTTCTTCGTGCTTGGTCCAACAATTATAGTGGGGCATGAAACCGGACTTAAGCAGGTGGAAGTGAAGGGTTTTCGAGGAAGAGTAATCCTTCGTATTCTCACAGACAACACATGGACAATACATAAAACCATTCTGACTGTTTGCCTCAGCCACATCGATAAAATTATGCAGGCCCGTAATGTACTCGGAAGTGCGTCGGTCACCGTACATCCATTGCCGATTCATCTGCATTATATAATTAAGTATATCAAAAACCATTACAGAACATCATGAATAGAGAAATTACCAAATTAATACAAGTTCATCATCATATTAAAACCAAAGTACAGTAGTGATCAAATGTTATTACTATAAAAATAAATACATAAAGTTCATACATAGTTCTCATAAAACAACATACAACTATCTAGAGCATCTAATTAAAACTTACATTGAAACTAACATACAACTATGTAAAACATTTAAATGCAACAACAAATGCGATCAAAATCATAACTAAGTTAACAATGGATCCAACAGCATAATGATACCAAGCCTCTTTATCAATGGCATATTTTCTAATCTTTCTAATCTTCAAGCGCATTGCATTCATCTGGATCTTGTGTAGATCGACGACATCGGCAACATGCAACTCCAATTTCATCTTCTCTTCTTCAATTCTTTTCAATTTTCTTTCAAATAATTGTTTTCTTTTTTAACTAAATTTAATCTCTCGACAAGAGGGTCGGTTGAAATTTTCGGTTCACATACTTCCTATATAAAAACATCTATGTCAAGTTGGTCGGCATAATTGTCATAAACACTAAATGAAACAAATAGTTATAAAAGATAATATACCACATCCGAATCATAAACCGGACGAGAGCCGACGGGAGCGGATATCAAAACCATGACACTATATAATAACAAACAATAATACAAGTAAGAAAATTATACAAATAGCTATCTAAATCATACAAGTAAGATTTTTTTCTTTTTAAAAAAAGATGAGAACAAGAGGCTCACCACGGTGGTGCCGGCGACGAGATCGGCACGGGCGATCGACGGCGGTGAGAACGGGGACGGGGACGGGTTTAGAGGAAGAACAGAGGAGAAGAAAGAGGAGAAAGCTTAAGTGTGGCTCGGGCACCTCATATCATGTTTGTTTTGTGTGAACTCAATTGGCATCATGCTCTCAGGCATTTCATCGAACACCTCATGTGCATAGGAAAGGAGAACAAAGTAGCACACACTTCCCACCTTCTGTGATGAAAAAACAGAGAAGAGGGCGGGCAGGGGCGGGGATATATATAGGCAAATTTGTAGTCCCGATTGGTGTCTAAAACGGGAACTGAAGAGAGACCTTTAGTTCCGGTTAGAGACACCAACCGGGACTAAAAGGCATCGCACCCACCCATTTAGTCCCGGTTGGTGTCTCCAACCGGAACTAAAGGTCTCATTTGAACCGGGACTGATGCCTGCCGAGCCCCGACCGGCGTCCTAGCCGCTCGAACCGGGACTAAAGCTCACATTAGTCCCGGTTCGTAATGCGACCGGGACTATTGCTCCGATCCAGCTTGAACCAAAGCCCTGTTTTCTACTAGTGGGATTCGGGCAGACGGTTGCGCGAGGAGCGGCTGCCGACGACGCTGCCTCCGAGCTCCGAGTCCGGCGAGATACACACACTAGTCATCTACCATCCCTCGCCTGGCCCGCCAAGCGCGACGGTCCAGGAACGTCACGGCGCGCGGACGAGAGAGGGTTCCACTTCCACGCGGAGTGGGACAGCGGCACTCGGCTACGGGACGTTGGGAGAAAAAAGAAGGCAGGGGAGAGGGAGAAGACGTTGGCCTACGCCGGTGTCGGAGTGACGGCGAGGGCTCCAGGTGGACGCGGGTGCCGCGGAGGAGATCGATCGACCGCTCGATGTCGAGGAGTTAGCGTAGAATGTTCAACGTTGTCGCGATTGCTAATCAACCTTCGTGGCGTGGCCACATATAAATCTCGTCATCAGTCGAAATATTCAGGAAGTATCCTTTCTGTCTCTACTTGTGGGGGAGCTGACCCTAAATATCTGGACGACCAACGCAACGTCGTATCGTCCTTTCCTTAAATTGTCGTGAACCTCTAGCCGATGACGCGTAGAGCTGGTAGTTGTACGTGCTTCTTCGCAGTAGTTTGTTAATTTTGGCACCAATTTAGATGATTTGAAGACTGAAGTACGCCAAGTACAAAGAAGAATTCTCATCCAAAAATAGGTTCGTCAGTGCTTAAGGTTGCAAACATGCATGTGGTGAATAGCAGCAATAAATAATACCCCATGGTGTAAAAATGTGTGTACGTATTAAATATCTATTATAACGAATTCAATATACAATACCAGTATATATAAATATATGTGATCTACCGTACAAATTCACCAACATAACTGCGATATAAGTAGATATCGACGAAGAGGATGCATGAACGAATGAAATACTACTTGTCTACACGACCACTTGCACAAGCTACACTCCATATGTAGGTAGAGAGGTTTTTATTGGACCACAGAATCGTATATTTGACAGATAACTAGGACGAACTGATATTTATTCACATGATTCTTTTCCGCACGCAGACCATTCACCCCCTAGAAAATGCCTTGCCTGAGAAGTCAAATAACGAAATTCTTAGAATCGATCGGAAACACCAGTACGAATTGTATACATAAACATGCAGCAAGGATTATATAAACCGGCCGTGAACAACTGATCATGATCGATCGACAGATACAAGTTGATACCTAGCTAGGCTGGTTGACTCACCTGTCGGTTTACCACCACCAGTACTTGCATCATCGGCTTTGTACGTCTGTCTTGGTGCGTGGGAGTTGCTGCCGTTGCTCGACACAGCGGTCTTCGTCGACAGCCCTTTACTACCTGCTTTACGGAGCGCACGAGTGCATGCAAAAGGCGTCAAGAAAGTGCAACAAAGCAGCATCAGAGACCATAGAAAGGTTCCCTAAAAAAAAAAAAACCATAGAAAGGTAGTACCAGAAAGGTGCGGATCTGATAAAGGGAGAGCTATCATCTCCATGCATGCACGTACGTATATGCTCAGGTGTTGATCGGATGAGTGACACTCACTGACCTGCACTAGGCGGCGGAAGCTTTTGGCCCTCCGTGTGCGCCGCCGGAGGATACGGTTACCGAAAAAGGCTTTCGCCCCGTTTTATATATAAAGCAACGACCGACAACAACCCGGTACAAACGCACGCCACCACCACACAAGCACACACCCAAGGCAGGATACATAGGCGCTGAGCGCAGCAACACGACCCCTAGCACTACAAGAGCAACCGGGGACTCCAACAGTGACCACGCCACCGCGAAGAAATGAAGCCACGTACGACGAACCGTGGGCTCCAAGACGGTGCCTTCAGGAAGGTTACGACACCGGAGCGCCGCCACCGCCTGATCCAAGGATCAGAGTTTCCCCTGGAGCAACACGACGGGCAATGAGAGCCGCGACGACGCCTTCAAGAAGGGAACGAGCTTCGCCGCCGCCGGTCCGTCCGAAGATAGAACATGTTTTCACCCCGGCCAACACTCACCGCCACCGAACGCCACACCCCGGCTACCACACCGCCCACACGGCCATGGCCACCGGGCAGCACCAAGCCACGGGTTCTGCCCAAGAGCACCGCGCTACCACCACCAGGGCCGCCGCCCCGGCATCCAAGACCCTAACACCACCTCACCCGAGGCCCGCCGCTACCCCAACCAAAGAGACGGGCGGAAAGACCCCGCCTTTCGCACCCCTGGGCGGCCCCCAGCGCCGAGACCCAATAGGCCGGCCAAAACTGGCCTCCATCGACCCTTCCTGCAGCACCGGGTGCGAGACGAGCTCGGTCCTGCTGTCGGGCGCGAGACGAGCTCGGTCCTGCTGCCGGGCGCGAGACGAGCTCAGTTCTGCAGCACCGGGCGCGAGACGAGCGATGGACCGCAGCTGGGAGAGGTCCAGCCCTTCGACGAATGCAGCGACCGGACGACGAGGAGAGGGATCGAGGGCCGAAACAGTCCACCTGCAAACGAGCCGACGCCGGCGGAGAAGCTAGCCGTCGCTGCAGCCGGAACCGCCAAGCTGTCATGTAGCCACCAAGCAGCAGGAAGGCCACACCATACCTCACCGCGCCGCCGTAGCCCACAACCAGAGCAGCCACCACGCCGGGCCGCTGCCCTATCCCGCGCCGCCCGCCGGGACCAAGCCGTCAGGTCCGACCAAGCACGCATCCACCGGCGGCCACCTCCACCGCTAGACGGGGGGCGGCCACCTCCACCGCTGCCGCGCGCCACCCCCACCTAGGGATGAAAACGGAGCGGAAACGGACGGAACTGAGTGCTACCACATTTGTTTTCATATATTTTTGCAGAAGCGGAAACGAATACAGAAACCCCGGAAATGAATACGGAAACAGATACTACCGGAAATGGACACGGAGCGAATACAAAGCGGACACGGAAACAGAAGTGGGCGTTGACCGGAACTTAAAACCCCCTTGAATCATAGAGAAATACACACAAAAACAAACAAATTTAATGAATTGTTAACATGGCTACAAAATAATATCATTATGATAGCAACTTAGCGTAGTATTATAGTAGTTGGACAATTGCGTATAGGGTCAAGCTGAGTACATGTGTGGTAGTAGAAGTTGGGCCTCAAATGATTCATTCTACTCATTGTGTCATTATGTGTTGTTCGGTGGTTGGACTACGAAGCAGCCATAGGTCTATAGTAAAAAACGGAAATTCCATATTCACGGAAACGGAAAGTTCCGTTTCCACGCCTGTTCCACCGGAAAACACCGTTCCATTTTTGTTTCCGTTTCCGCATAAAAAATTCCATTTCCACTTCCGTTTTGCAAATTTTCGTTTCCGTTTTCATATTTCCTCTCCATTTCCATTTTTCCTCCGGAAAAACGGAAAGTTTCCACTCCATTTTCATCCCTACCCCCACCAGAAGGCCATGGCAAGGGCAGCAGCCCACGACCCGCGCCGCCGCAGCCCTCGTCGCCCGTGGGGAACGAGGCAGAGATCCCGATGCAGACTCCCCGCCGCCACCACGCGCACGTCCCGCCACCACACAGCCAACCACGCCACCGCCGGGCCCACGCCGCCGCCGCCTGCACCGCCAAGGATACGGTTGACGTCGATCATTCTGCTGGCCGGAAGACCCTTGGAATGGAGGCACATATCTACTTTGTCCTGCATATGTATGTATGTATGGAGAGTATATTAGAACATCTATCAGAGTTGATAATTTGCTTACTCCCATCTTGCATGTGCATGCAATGGACGAATTGGATGTGTGGACGCTGGCTCACCCTTCGGCGCCATGCTGAGGCCTTCGCGGCTGCCTTTTTTCTCTTCAGCTAGCTAGCTTTGGAAGAGTTTGTTGCTAAATGCTTTGGGTAGTTGTAGGCTACCCCATGGCTGGGGTATATATACAGATACTAGGCACGGACAGAGGTAAAATCCTGGAAAATTCATCTGGTTGCATCCAGCATGTATATACCGTCTGTTCAGCAAATGTGTCACGTCCGGCATATATTGCTATATACAGCCAATGTCATTAGGCTTTGACCTGGCGCATTTTTTCCTTGATCTCCGGCGTATCACGTCCGGCCGGTACGGTTGCAGTTAAGATGTAGACGTCCTCCATATATTTATTTGAAATATAACTTCCATTCAAATGATGTTATTGCCTGCAATGTGCGCCCTTGAACAAAAGTCCTCACAACATGACAAAACATGTAACAGTTGCTAAGTTTCCTAGCCCGTCGGTACCTTTCCCATCAACCTCGTCGAACTTGAATTAATGTTTCTGATCAGCTTGTAGACAGATCATTGCTTTACAATGGAGAAAAACATCTCATGAGATGTAGTAATGGACTTGACGAAGGTCTGGACATTAAACTGAAATCCCAGGTTTCATCATGTGTAATTTCCATCACATTTCCATGCAAATCAAAACACACCGACACGTTCGGGCGTCCAAGTCCCAATTAAAAGAGGTTTGATTTCTAGTATACATGAATTCCGGAGAGAGGTCAATATAGCTTGTTCTCGGAGTCGTTTGCGTGTGGAATGTAGGCAGTACATATATATATGTTGCTTATTGCGTAGTATCAATTAGTTAGGATGACCAATCGATCCAAGCTGACGTCAATATGTAGTAGTATTGTGTCTGGAGAAGAAGAGGAGGACCATGAGGGCAACAGGTGCAAAGCCATGCATGCATGCTTAATTAAGTGTCCCAACCGTGGAAAAAACTGGTATGGAACGGCTGGTCAGTATACCTTAGATGGGGAAGATGGTTGTGTATTTCTGGGAACGTGTACTTCTACTTCTGATGTACCAGCTGGCTATACGCATGTGTTATCCTTTTTATCACATTCCCTGATGTCCAACACATAATTTTGACTGTTACCTACCTACCTTTTAGTACAGAAGTACTCCCTCGGTTCCGTAATATAACGTGCATCAGTTTTCGTACAAGTCAACCTTATGTACATTTGACCAAGACTGCAGAATAAGATATCAACATCTACTATACAAAACAAATAAAATATAAAAATACTTGGATCTAATGATACAAATTCGGCATTGTAGATATTGATATTTTTTCTAAAAGCTTGGTCAAACATTCACATGTACTTTTTAAAAAACTAATACACCTTATATTTAGTATTTTCAACATACTGCGCGTTAACCTATATAGTATATATACTAGATAATGCCCCGCGCGTTGCTGCGAGAATTTATAGTATTAAATTTCTCAAGAACTAAATTAGAATATATGTGAATAATACATCTCCACATTCTCATCATATATGAATTGTAGTGGTTTTGTGGTGGAGCCAACATCCAAACAATGGTGTAGAGAGTCCCTAAGATTTACAATTTTGCTCATATTTCCTAAAAAAAAATTATGTATGCTGTTCTATATATGTGAATAGTACATATGTACTCAATTTTTTTGCAAACTAATGGGTGTACATTTGTACACCCAAGTCCATATGTAGCTTTGCCCATAAATGTACACCCAAGTAGTATGTAGCTTTACCCATGTAGCGGATCTTGTAGTAAACGAAGAGTGGCTGGATGGTATAGCCTTGTGGCCTTATGACTTCGGTGTAATAATTTGTTGCTTAAAAATAAATTGGTAATAAAGAAACAATTATAAACTATCCAAAAGATATACATTTTATTCATGCGGATACATGCATTGGATCATCATGAATTGACAGTGTACAATTGAAGTTGATCAACCTAGTGACCACTTATTCTGATTTAAGCAATAGTACACCTAATTCTAGGAAGAAAGCAGAGTAGTTCTTGAGATTCTTGCATGTGTGATTAACATTGTCCTGCATGGCGGAAAAATGGCATTATTGCAAAGGTTAAACTTGTACAATCAGCCTAGCGAGAAAAGAAATATTAGACTGAAGGACTAATAGGATGGCTCGGAGAATTTTCAACTCTATCCATCTTTGCGAATAATACAGATGGAAGTTTCCTCAAGGGAAGAAAGGTTTTTCAGGCAATTTGCCTTAGTGTATAGCTAATCTTGTTGAAGAAATACATTGCATGGAAGAACCCAGGGGAGCAAATTATTATGCTATCTATCTACTACAAATAGAAGTTAAATGTTTATCCAATGTATCTACTTAAATTCTGATATGGGAGTTTCATGTGAACAGAAAAATTAGCATAGAAGACTAAAAGATGTCTGTGCTCATTCAGTGTAAATAAGAAAATTAAGAGATGAGTGTGAATAGCAAGATACCTAAGAAACAACGAAGCACTGTTGGCCCTTGCCGATAAAACCTCGAGCACCTTTCGAGTTAAGAGGATAACCTGAAAAATTCAAGCCATAAGATCAGGGATAATAAGAAGCATGCGAAGATGAAAACTGGGAGCAGGCAGCTATTCCAGGGCGCACGCTGGTAGCAGAGACAACGACTTGAGCAGGTGGGCGCATCAGATGATGAACGCACTATATACAAACTACGAATTGGTGGCTAGGGGTGATGTATAGGCGTCCCCAGCCTTGGTGGCTCCTCCTCGTGGGTCAATTTAAAGAGATGAATGAACGTGGAGCTGAACCAATGGACATGTAGAGCAGTTTCAGCAGAGGGATTTAATTATTGTGGAGAACTGTTTCAAATAAAGGTGGGAGGGAGACGAAGGGGCAAAATCTGTAACCTGTTAATAACAGCCGTTACTATTTACTTGGATACCTATGTACACTTGTGTTTATTAGAAACCATAATTAAAAGGGAAGTGGGGGAGATGAGAAATGATGGAGACAGGAAGCAATGCGGTGGGATCCTTTCTGGCTCAACCGGTTACGGCTGGAACAGAAGACACGGGAGGGCTGATTTTGCCGGTTGTGTACGCTTAATGTGACCTTTTCTGTAAGAAGGAAATACTGAGGACAGAACAAATCCTGAAGAACAGAGTACAACCCTATCACAGACACACAGGAGCAAGACTTCCTACTTACATGAATGAGCTCAGTTTGCCAAAAGAATGGCTACCACGGTGTCAGGTGCGGTGGCTCAACATCCCTATGTATTGAATCAAGCAAAATAAAATTTAGATATGAATCAAAAATCGAGAACAGAAAAATAATTAAAATTGAAGGCTATTTATTCAATCAAGCAAAATTAATCTACATATTAACCAGAGGCACGAAAATTCAGAATTGGCACTGGGGACAAAAATTCAGATGAAGGCGTGTGCTCATTCAGTGGGCTATGTAGGTTGGTGTGAGCAAAGGAAAAATACTGAAGAAAAATAGGAGGACAGGACCTTGAACTGCAGAAGTGTTGTTGTAGTGGTCTGTAGGTCACGTCGTTGACCCAAGGTGTGCTTCTCTATCCCTAGCTAATCGCAGTGGAACCGTGGCCGCGGCGGCTCGTCCGGTCCGAGGCCGGCGGCGCGAGGAGGGACTGGAGGGGAGGCGCTGCTCGGGGATGCCCGCTTCAGGCCATGGCGGCAGCCAGGAAACGGGGCGAGGGGGGCGGTGGTAGACTGGAGAGCTGCTCCTTCCCGATGTCGTCCGCAGGTACTGGGGCGGCGAGGGGGGTGGTCGCATCCACGAAGTCATCCTGCTGGATCCGGCAGGAACCGAGCGCGCGATAGGGATGGCCGCGTCTGGTGCCGCCGCCGCCGCGAGGAGTAACCGGAGCGCCGCCGCGAGGAGGATCCGGAGTGGAGGAACGGGATGAGGAAGTGGCTCCGACCACCGGCGAGGGAGGCCGGCGGCGGGAGGAGGAGCCGGAGTAGAAAAATCACGGGGGGGCTTCTTCGGGTCTGACCAGGGGCGTGGGCACTGGGGATTGATTAGGAACGATTTCTTTTTTACTTTCAGGGAAAATATTTGGTCAGACCTGAGGAGGTGGGCTTGAGTGGGACTACATGAGGTGTGACGTGGCTGGATGTGGTTGGATGCTGATGTGTCTATGTTGGATGTTGAGATAAATCTTTTTTTTTGCATGGTAATACGTGTCTCATTTATAGAATAAAGATCATGTTATAAGGCACGTAAGCACCGACCTTACATGACTGAAAAGATAGGAAAATCCTATGCAAAATACCAGCGTCTGCCCCTTTCCTTCGACACCACCGAAGCGGCCACCAAAGGGGAAGAATACAGATCACCCCTTACCCAAGCTCGACGTGGCTCCATCGCTGATCTGCAGCTTTACGGACCTCCAAAGTAGTTTGCCAGAAGCAAAACCATTACCGTTGAAAGAATCAGACCGGGGCAACATGTCCCCGGACACGCCATCGAACTTCAAAACTGACACCCCCTGTTGGCGCGGAAATTCGCACCGCGCAACACAACGATAATCCTCGCACTTTCGCGGCGAGGGGCGGATGCTTTTCGAGCAAAGCAACAAAGAAGGTTCCTCGATTTCGGAGAGGAGGGACGGATGCTTTACGAGCAAAGCAACAAAGATGAAAACAGTAAACGAAAGTAAAAGTACGAAAAAGTAGTAGATGTATTTGTTCGATTGTGTGTTGTTCAATCGGCCGGCACCCCCAACATATATAAGAGGCGCCTGAACTTCCCGTACAAGCAAAGGATTCATCTAGGCTTTCCTTACAAGAAAATTACATCAATTCACGTCCTAGAGTCCTAGTTCTGGTCCCGCTCGGATTCAGCCCGAATCTGGTCCAATCTTCTGTCTTGCTCCTTGCGTGGGCCGTGGAATCTGCACATGACCTCCGATGGAGATGGTTCAAACACGAATTTTGTGCGCTTCGACGAGGCCAATAATCCGTATGTTGATCACTTTTCCAAATAAGGCCATCTTGAATACTCCACGGGGTCATCTTTAATTTCGAGTCGGACTCGGTTATGTAGCTGACTGGACCGTCCGACTCTTGTAGCGTCTCTGCAGGTCGTATACTATGTCGGATGATGATGACTCCAAAAGCAAAGTTGACCGTTTCGACGTTACGAACAACTTTCATGTTGAACACTTTTTCATCCGAGGCCATCTAGATAATTATTTGAGCCCATCTTCAGCTTCTGGTCGGATTTGACAGTTTCCACCCCGGCAAGCTTTCCCCGTCAAGGTTTCCATCCCGGCAAGCTTTCACATCCCGGCAAGGTTTCCATCCCGGCAAGATTTCCCCGGCAAGGTTTCTATCCCGGCAAGGTTTCCATCCCGGCAAGATTTCCCCGGCAAGGTTTCCATCCCGGCAAGATTTCCCCGGCAAGCTTTCTGGCTGTATCTTGCGGGTCTTTTTTGTGGCAGTAAACGACCTCGGATGAAAATGTTCCCAAAAGCAAAGTTGACCGTTTCAACGTTACGAACAACTTTCATGTTGAACGTTTTTCGATTCGAGGCTATCTTGAATGGCTAATTGCTCACGCATTGCATCAGACACTCGCCAAGACGTGTCTGGTCTCCCGCGTCTTATTTCGCCTCTTGATATGGCTGCATTCAGATAGCTCTAACTTTTGCATACGAACTCGGATTGAGACGATTTTTATATGAAAATCGACCGATTCGACGAGACGAAGGCAATTCATGTAGAAAGTTTTCTCATGTGAGATCATCTTGAGGGCGTAATCAGCTGAATAGTGTTCTGGATACAAAATCTCAGCACTTCGAACACAACTTCGGCCTCAGAGATGAGATCGGATGGCTATGGCCCAAATATCAAAGTTTCTCTTTTCGACGATACGGAACTTTCTCACTTTGAGCACTTTTCCATTTGAGGCCTTCTTAATTATGTTTTTTGACCATGCCAAAATCTGGTCTCAACACATGCCCCCCTGTTTTTCGGCAAAACTTGTGTGCCGAAGAATAACTTGCACAATGCTTTTTCTAAGGACGATGTCAACACTCCATTGGCCATTTATATTCTTAGGGCGATAATCATATATCGGCCACGTTTGCTCTTAGGGCAATAATCATATATCGACCACGTTTGCTCTTAGGGCGATAATCATACATCGACCACGTTTGCTCTTAGGGCGATAATCATATATCGGCCATCGCCTATTTAGGCTTCTTGCCACACACTTGGATGGTACTTCTTCAGATATTTTCCATTGAGCGCTTTAGCCAGCTTCTCCCCTTGCAAAGATTGTACAAAATATGAATTGCCAGGGACAATCTCTACAACTTTATATGGACCTTCCCAACTCGGCGATCACTTGCCGAATTTTCTATCTTTAGTTCCAATGGGTAAAATCGTTTTCCATACTAAATCCCCTATTTGAAACGACTTTTCTTTCACCCTTTTGTTATAAGCCTTGGCTACTCTTAATTTTTCTTTCTCAATTTCTCGCAAAGCTTTTAACCTTTCTTCTGGAACGTCATCTATTTTGTCCATCATCAAATCAGTATATTCAACAGCCGACAAATCATTTTGTCTGGCTACCCTAAGAGCTTGCAACTTAAGTTCCACAGGTAACACCGCCTCCTGGCCATACACTAGCTCAAAAGGTGATACTTGAGTAGCTCCATGCTTAGATATTCTATGAGCCCATAAAGATTCTGAAAGCACCTCGTGCCACCTTCTCGGATGTTCTTCAACTTTCTTATTTATAAGCTTGATCAAAGTCTTATTGCTAGATTCGGCCTGTCCATTAGCTTGAGCACAATAAGGCGACGAATTCAACAATCTAATTCCATAAGATTCGGCAAATTCACGAAATTGATGGGACATAAAAGAAGCACCTTGATCAGTAGTCAAAGTTTGAGGAACACCGAATCTATGAATAATATGCTCCAAAACAAAATTAATTACTTCTCTATGAGTCATTTTTCTCAAAGGAATCGCTTCCGTCCACTTGGTGAAATAATCAGTGGCTACCAGGACGAAGCGATGTTGTTTAGAAGACGAAGGATGTATCTCACCAATAAAATCTAAGCCCCATCCTCTAAACGGCCATGGCTTAATTATGGGATTCAACATAGCTGCGGGTGCTAATTGTATGTTGCCAAATTTCTGACAAGCTTCACAGCCTTTAAAATAACGGAAACAATCTTCTAACAAAGTCGGCCAATAAAAACCTGCTCTTTTTATCAACCACCGCATCTTATGAGCCGACTGGTGGGTCCCACATATGCCCTCATGCACTTAACCCATGGCTAATCTAGATTGGTCAGAATCCAAACATTTTAACAATAGCCCATCTATAGTTCGGCGATGTAACTCGTCGTTAAACAGAGTATACTTCAAAGCTTGTCGCCGAATTTTTCTATCTCTCGTTTGACTTGGATCTTTTAAATGATTAATCAAAGGAATTCTCCAATCTACAATCTCCGAATTAGTAGCTAATTCGGTCACTGGTGATAGTTCGTTTATTTGTAACGCGGTCTCAACCTTTGTAGCAATCAACATCGGTTTTTCTAAGACGAAGAACTTTCCTCTACTGATATTGTAACCGGATGCTTGCTGTGCCAAAGAATTAGCTCTAGAATTTTCTTCTCTAGGTATATGATGGATGGTGAATGTATCTAGAGATTTAATCATGTCCAAACATCGGTCCAAATAACTATTTAACAACCCGTCAAAACATTGGAATTCGCCTTTAATTTGTTGCAGTACCAAAAGCGAATCACCAAAAGCATCTACATCCTTAACACCCATATCCAGTAAATTTTGTAAACCAAACAAAAGAGCATCATTCTCAGCTTGGTTATTCGTGCAAGGATATTCTAAGCGAACCGATGTTTCATATATAACATTATTAGGAGAAATCAAAATATTGCCGACGCCTTGTCCCTTTCTACAAACCGATCCATCAAAATAAAGTTTCCATGGGCATATGCTAACATAATTAATATCTTCTTCATCCTTAACCCTATGATCAACAATGAAATCAGCGATAATTTGACCTTTCATAGCACGCAACGACTCATATGTCAAATCATACTCTATTAGTGCATAAGCCCATTTACCAATCCTACCACTAAGAATCGGTTTTTGCAACATGTGTTTAACTACGTCGGCCTGACAAGCTACCACACAAGTACTGGACAGCAAATAAGGTCAAAACTTGGTACATGCATAATATAAGGATAAGCATAACTTTTCAATAAACACATACCGAGTTTCGGCGTCAATCAAGCGACGACTTAAGTATGCTATGATACACTCCTTCCCGTCATCTTCTTGTGCCAATACTGCGCCGATCACTTTATCCTGTGCAGCAATATATAATTTGAACGGCGCACCAGATTTGGGTGCACGCAACACCGGAGGATTCAACAAATATGTCTTTATGTTATTAAAAGTCTCTCATTGTTCTGCCCCCCAAGTGAATTCGGCTTCATTCTTTAGCCGAAGTATTGGAGCAAACGATTCAATCTTCCCTGCCAAGTTAGATATAAATCGTCTCAAGTAATTGATTTTCCCCAATAACTTTTGCACATCTCCTTTGCAAGTCGGCTGTTCCAGATTTTTAATTGCCTCTACTTTCTTAGGGTCAATCTCTATACCACCTTCATGAATTATAAATCCTAAGAATTTTCCAGCCGACACACCAAAAGCACATTTAAGGGGATTCATCTTCAACCCATACCGGCGCATTCTTTCAAAACCGAGTCGTAAATCGGCAAGATGATGCTCAAACCCATCCGATTTAACAACTATATCATCAATGTATATTTCTAATATAATGCCTAGAAGATCATGAAATATTAGATTCATGGCACGTTGATATGTAGCACCGGCATTCTTCAACCCAAAAGTCATGACTACCCACTCAAACAAACCGACAAAGCCAGGGCACCGAAAAGCAGTCTTAGACATGTCCTTTTCGGCCATAAATATTTGATTATAACCAGCATTGCCATCTAAAAAACTGATTATTCTATGTCCCGAAGCATTATTAATAAGGATGTCGGCAATAGGCATAGGATATTCATCTTTTGGAGTAGCCTTATTCAAGTCCCTAAAATCAACACATATTCTAATTTTGCTAGTATTCTTCTTTTCAACAGGAACAATATTAGACACCCAATCCGCATATCTACATGGCCGAATAAACTTTGCTTTTATCAACCGGTCAACTTCTTCTTTGACACGGTCATACATGTTAGGATTAAAATTTCTACGCGGTTGCTTACATGGCCTAAAACCAGGTTTGATAGGTAATCTATGTTCCACTAAATCTCTATTTAAGCCAGGCATTTCGGTATAATTCCAAGCAAAGCAATCAACAAATTCTTTAAGTAACACGGTTACCTTGCTTTTCTGATCGGCTTTTAAATTAGCATTGATAAATGTAGGTCTCGGAGTGCTCCCATCACCAATGTCTATTTCTTCAAGTGGATCAGCCGATGAGAATCCATGCCCAAGCTTGTCCATGTCTTCAAATTCTTCAATAGTCTCATGCATATCATTCTTTCCGGAACGATATTCTTCTGTACGTTTTTGTAACCATTTAATGCTATCTTCTTTATTCATCACTTACATAGATAGATCATTAAGCCGAGCTACATCAGCCGGCTGTACATTTATGGGTACAAAACCATCTCGACCTATACTAATGTAACCATAGTCCGATAGATCTCTACCGGTCAAGCATTGCATATCACCGAGTTGCCAATCAACCGGCGCTTCTGTCAAGGCTATGCAAGTTGAGTTGTCTGCCCCAATCACCTCTACATCATCATCTACCCATTGAATTAAGCACTGATGCAAAGTAGATGGAATGCAACAATTCGCATGGATCCAGTCACGCCCTAACAGAATATTGTATCGGCCTTTGACATCAACTACAAAGAAAGCAGTCGGCAATGTCTTGCTTCCGACTGTAAGCTCCATAGATATAACGCCTTTGGCTTCAGATAGCTCTCCTGAAAACCCACTGAGCGCCATGTTGGTCTTCATTAGCTCGCTCTCCTTTCGGTTCAGCTTGGAAAACACCGAAAGAGGCATGATATTCACACCTGCGCCGCCATCAACAAGCATACGCCCAATAGGCTTGCCATCAACATGTCCTTTGATGAATAACGGCTTCAAGTGTTGGTCGGGTTTTTCTGGTTTTTCGAACATAGCCTTACCCGGCCCAAGAATTAACTCAGCAACCTCAGACTTAGGTGCGCAGAACTCAGCGGGCAATGCAAAAACCATGTTAATATCCATATCAGTGAATATATTGTTGCCATTCTCCGAGTTGACGCCGTCAACCTTGTCACCGGTCATGTCATCATCTGAGTACTTGCCATCATCTTCCGAGCAATCGCCACCATCTTCCGGATTGTGAGCGGTATCTTCCGAATAACTGGTGACTGCATCAACCGAGCCAGTGGGAGCATCAACCGAGTTATCGGCAACTGCATCTTCTTCTTTTGATATGCGCTTTTCTCTCCACACCAGTCGGGGTATCATTGGTCTAGCCTCATTGAATTGCTCATCCCGCTTTTTCTCGGCTATTTCTTTTTCAATTTCCAACGCTCGCATCCGCTGCACTCGGCGTTTCTGAGTGTGATTTAATCCTGTCGGACACTATTGAGGTTCTGGTTTGGTCCCTGGAGCGACAGATTTGCTGCCCCCCAAACTACTCGGCATTTTCTGACGTACTGTCCTGTTGCCCCCCGAGTAACCCGGCCTGTACTGACTGCCTCCTGAGTATCTCGGCATGTTGCTTCTCATGTAACTCGGCCTGTTCCGAGTAGCCGAAACACCCTTCTGCTGATGCGATACACCCCCTGCTGCAAATTTCTGGCTTCCATTAGTACTTGGGTTCCCATGATTGAGCGAGCCAAAAATAACTGGAGACTGTCCAGGGGATGCACGTGAGCTGTTCTCTTTGATGAGTGGATCAATTATCACACCAACCGCTCCAATTTTCCGAGTTACGCCAGCAGATTCAGTATGTGCATTAGCATCTTTTCCTGAACAGAATTATCTTTCAACTCGGCAATGTCCTCCTTTCCTGGACTTTTCTTTTCACCGAGTTCTTTTGCAGACTTACGCACCCAAGTGAGCCCACGGCCATTACTATTTTTATCAGCCACTTGGCGCACTGGTGACCGATCCCTTCGAATCGTGTCTTCATCAAACCGAGTCCTTTTCTGACGCACTGGCCCCCTGTGTATATTACTCGGCTGATTCCATTCTGGCCGAAAATAACCCGGTGGCCCCATAGGGTGTGGTGCCCAAGGATTAAACCCCCACGGAGGACACGGAGGAAAATATGGGTGCATAGGAGGTGGGCATCCCCAATAAGCCGGTTGCATTGGAAAACACGGCTGTTGCTCATATGAATTTCTCCCCCAATGCTCATGATCATCAAGTCTAGGAGGGGACCTCGGACGCTTGACTCCTCCAAGCCGATTGAACACATTGCTGTTTCTACGCGAAGTGTATTTTTCCAGCAGCATGTTGACAGTCGGCTTTGGTCTTGGACCTTGCTTTTTCTTTCCATTGACTTTCCATACTCCGACCTCTGGGTTCCTGGGTTTAATCATTTTTGGTGGAGCATTCTCATCAACAGTATTTTTCTCCTTGGCTGACTCGGCCTGATCCGACCGAATTAGCATCCTTTTGCTTTCAAACTCGATCACATTAACAGGGAAAGGATCACTATCGAGCTTCATCTTGGCATCCTCTATGAATGTCAATCGTCCTTCGTTAATGGCCGATTGCACCTGTCGACGAAAATTATTACAATCATTAGTAGCATGTGAAAAAGAATGATGCCACTTACAGTAAGCTCTTCGTCCCAATTCTTCCGGAGATGGGATCACATGATTTCCTCTCAATCTTATTTGCTTCCCTTGCAATAACATATCAAAGATCTTATCACACTTGCTAACATCAAAAGTATATTTAATCTCATCTTTTTTAGCAGGTGTAGGTTTTAAAGCTGGACATGCAAAGGGTTTAGACTTTGGCGTTTGGATCCACTCGGCTACACATATGTCTAGATCATCATCACTAGCCGAATCATCTTCACACTCTAAAGTATTAACAGCAGGAATAACCTTATCTTTATTTTTGTTTTCTCTGAACCGACTAGATTGCTTAACTTCTCTAGCTCGGTTTTCCTGCGCCAAAGCCTTTTGTAACACTTGGTTTACATCTAAAAATTCCTGCCCTTCTAGTTTATCTTTAATGTGAGCATGCAAACCCGAAAAAGCTAGATCAGCCAAATCTTTTTCAGCTATATTTAAGCTGTAGCAGCGGTTCTTTACATCCCTAAACCTTCTAATGTAATCATGCACCGGCTCATTATACTTTTGACTAACCATAGTTAGGTCAGAAAGCCGAAGCTCAGCTTCACCGCTATAGAAGTACTCATGAAATCGCTGCTCTAACTGTACCCATGAAGAAATAGAGTTAGGAGCAAGGGATGAAAACCAAGTAAATGCAGTGTCGGTTAAAGACAAAGGAAATAGTCTAACTCTATAAATATCTGAATTACCAAACTCACTGCATTGTGCTAAGAACTGTGCCACATGTTCAACAGTAGACCTACCACCTTCCCCGGTGAATTTAACAAAATCAGGGATCCTAACACCTCGAGGATAAGGAGTGGATTCAAAGTATTCGGGGTATGGTTTCCGATAGGTACGTGCCACACCTTTCGGCGCCAAACCGTATTGACTCAGGATCTCAGTTATTTGATCTTTCACACTAACATATGTTTGTGGAACAGCATGTGGTGGATTCTCCGGCAATATGGTTTGAGCATGTGAAGTTTGCAACGGAGGATCATTAGCTTGCGAATCAAGTACCGGCCCATATGGAATCCCGGTACTGACAGCTAGCGGCATAGCCTCTGAATTATTTACAATTCGGTGAGGGTTCGTACCAAATTGATTGTAACTCGGTGGTGAGTTTGCTCCGAATTGATTGTAACTCGGTGGCGTGGTATATGCTACTGTTTGATAGTAGGGTTGCTGCAGATTTGAATTCAAAACCCTACTTCGGTTATTGCTATCATAACTTTGTGCAACCGAAGTAGAAACGAGGAGGAGCAACACTAGGGATAAAGTTATGGACCGAACTATTAGTATAGTTCCGGCCACTTTGATCATTGTTTAGAACAGCATGAATTTGATCTATGTTAGCCGATGCACTTTCAACATGCTGCCCTAATGATTGAATATGATGAGATGAACCATCCCCTAAACCTTTGCTAAGTCGCTTTTCAAGTTCTTCAAATTTATCAGCCATGGATTTAGAAAGTGTGTTCATCGCATTTGTCATGTTGGATCCAAATTTGCTAGCTACGGTCACATCAATTAAATGAGCAATTTCTTCGGTTGGCTTTTTTACCTCAGCATCGGAAGGATTTGGTGCAACTACCTTTTTGACGACGCCGTTCCTTGTCTTCTGGTATCCCGCCAAAAACATGTTTTTCTTTTCAGCGTTCTGTCTCTCGAGCTCCTGTTCAAACTCGCGCCGATCATCTTCCAACAGGTCATCGAACTTAACGGCGATGACGTTCTCCGGGTCGATGTCGCTCCCGTTCCTGGACTCGGTATTCATCATGTCCTGAGTAGATGTTGCCCTTGTTCTTCTCGTCGCCGAGTAGATTGGAAGTGCTCGGCGTTCTTCGGTCCCCAGCGGAGTCGCCAATTTGTGTTGGCGCGGAAATTCGCACCGCGCAACACAACGATAATCCTCGCACTTTCGCGGCGAGGGGCGGATGCTTTTCGAGCAAAGCAACAAAGAAGGTTCCTCGATTTCGGGGAGGAGGGACGGATGCTTTACGAGCATAGCAACAAAGATGAAAACAGTAAACGAAAGTAAAAGTACGAAAAAGTAGTAGATGTATTTGTTCGATTGTGTGTTGTTCAATCGGCCGGCACCCCCAACATATATAAGAGGCGTCTGGACTTCCCGTACAAGCAAAGGATTCATCTAGGCTTTCCTTACAAGAAAATTACATCAATTCACGTCCTAGAGTCCTAGTTCTGGTCCCGCTCGGATTCAGCCCGAATCTGGTCCAATCTTCTGTCTTGCTCCTTGCGTGGGTCGTGGAATCTGCACATGACCTCCGATGGAGATGGTTCAAACACGAATTTTGTGCGCTTCGACGAGGCCAATAATCCGTATGTTGATCACTTTTCCAAATAAGGCCATCTTGAATACTCCACGGGGTCATCTTTAATTTCGAGTCGGACTCGGTTATGTAGCTGACTGGACCGTCCGACTCTTGTAGCGTCTCTACAGGTCGTATACTATGTCGGATGATGATGACTCCAAAAGCAAAGTTGACCGTTTCGACGTTACGAACAACTTTCATGTTGAACACTTTTTCATCCGAGGCCATCTAGATAATTATTTGAGCCCATCTTCATCTTCTGGTCGGATTTGACAGTTTCCACCCCGGCAAGCTTTCCCCGTCAAGGTTTCCATCCCGGCAAGCTTTCACATCCCGGCAAGGTTTCCATCCCGGCAAGATTTCCCCGGCAAGGTTTCTATCCCGGCAAGGTTTCCATCCCGGCAAGATTTCCCCGGCAAGGTTTCCATCCCGGCAAGATTTCCCCGGCAAGGTTTCCATCCCGGCAAGCTTTCTGGCTGTATCTTGCGGGTCTTTTTTGTGGCAGTAAACGACCTCGGATGAAAATGTGCCCAAAAGCAAAGTTGACCGTTTCAACGTTACGAACAACTTTCATGTTGAACGTTTTTCGATTCGAGGCCATCTTGAATGGCTAATTGCTCACGCATTGCATCAGACACTCGCCAAGACGTGTCTGGTCTCCCGCGTCTTATTTCGCCTCTTGACATGGCTGCATTCAGATAGCTCTAACTTTTGCATACGAACTCGGATTGAGACGATTTTTATATGAAAATCGACCAATTCGACGAGACGAAGACAATTCATGTAGAAAGTTTTCTCATATGAGATCATCTTGAGGGCGTAATCAGCCGAATAGTGTTCTGGATACAAAATCTCAGCACTTCGAACACAACTTTGGCCTCAGAGATGAGATCGGATGGCTATGGCCCAAATATCAAAGTTTCTCTTTTCGACGATACGGAACTTTCTCACTTTGAGCACTTTTCCATTTGAGGCCTTCTTAATTATGTTTTTTGACCATGCCAAAATCTGGTGTCAACACCCCCGCATGACGACGATGTCGGAAAAGGAAACCAGAACTGTCAGCCTCCAATCACAAACCCAGCACAAGATGCTCCATCTTCCAGCTGTCACTTGCGTAGACAACCGTCTGCGCGTACTCCTGAACAACCAAACCTCCCTGCTCCACCATGACGTCGGAGACAACGCCACAGCAACGGGGACAGAGCAGAAGGAGAGACACACCTGATGGATTCGCCGCCGCCGCCTCGCCAACATCATCAATGAACCCTAACGCCGCCGATCTGAAGGATCGGCAGACACACGATGCCATCAACTCCGAGACGCCGCCATGAAGGACACCGCCGGTGTGGGAGTGGGGCTGAGGCAGATTTATTCATCTGGGCGCCGCTCCCACCACCCCAATGACGCACCACGACCTACAAATCCAAACCCTAACTACAGAGCGGAGGAGGGGTCCCCCTCCCTCCTGCCGCCGGAGCAGCCGGAGGGAGAGGGGGACAGCGCCCCGGCCGGTGGAGATCGGTGGAAGGAGGTCGCCTCCCTACTCGCCTGGCTCATGGCGGCGGCTAGGGTAGGAAGACTCGCAGCAGTTTTGCTACAAGTTTATGTTGAGATAAATCTAGTGGGGGTGAACTTCTTAAGTATATAGGATTAGAGTTATTATTGGAATCTGTACGGTTCTATTTTCCAAGAAAATGATGTGTCAACCGTCAGTGCATGTGTCTTGCTAGGACGGTATATGAAGGGAGGGGATTTGTAGCACGCAGGGATGGGGACACGCGGATCTTATATCGTCCATCTACGCCAAGATTTGAAAAATGATTTATGTATACAGGTTATTCGCTCTCCGCTTTAATTCATTTGTGTATTAGGACGGTATATTGGTTCGTGTGTGGTCGGGTACCTGTTCCATGGGGTCGCCAACAATGGCATATAGAATCGAACATACACATATAGTAGGGATAAGCAAAAACGAATCATTACGCCCATTCTTGTTGTTGTTCTTGCTTGTTTTTACCTTCCTGTTTTCTCTTGCAATAACATCCATATTGGACCATCATTTCCCTCCAAGAAAGAGAAGGGAGCATTTTATGAACTGAAAAAGAAGATTTTGACTGGCAAGTAAATTTATTTATTTTGAATACTAAATATTTATATTATGAAAATGTTACTATTTATAGTATTTATTGCTTCAGCTTATGGATAAAACATTATGAACCAAGGTATGCGAAATTTATGAAAGTGATATAGAAGAGCAAGTGATTGGAACAAAGACTATGGATCATGAGGTATATGCTGCATGTGTCCGAAGGGCAAGTCAAATAGATAGTCAGAACTATGCATTGACTGATTTAGATCGCACAAGGATTTTCATTGAACCTTAATTATAATAAAACAACCATGAAGACAATGGCTTTTGCTAAAATTGAGGTAACAAATGTGAAGTCAATACAAAATATATTTACTGGAAGCAATGTGAAGTATGATATTACTTCTTCGAGAATGCTAATTTCTCTAAGTAGTTGTTATCATCTAACATAGTTTGTTGAATTATGTACCTCTAATTGCCATATTTTATATTGTGCAAAATAAATTAAGTTTGCGATCGATGTGCCGATGAACTAAGGTTGGTCAACTTCTGTGTGGGATATGAAGGAGAAAGTGATTAGCACTTTAGATCCACAATGTGCGAATGGTACTACATCTTATTACATGAAAGAGAAGAATGAAGTATGTGCTAATATAATAAAAAAATATTGTTCGACGCATCGAAATGTTATTCGACGCTCACGAGCTTTAAATGAACAAAGTCGTTCAGAGTTTTTTGCTCGTTAAGCTAACCAGCTTAACGAACCGAACCTTAATGAGCATGAGCTTAACAAGCATCGAGGTGGATTTGGATATATAAGGTGAAAGCCGTGACCTCCTTGGCCCTGGATGTGATGACCGATCGCGAGTACTATGTAGTAGCGACGGCCGGTTGGCTGCCACATCCCTGATAAGGCGAGAACCCCCAAGCACCAGATCGGCAGCCCGGCGGCACCACACATGGGGCATGGCCAGGGATGGTGACGAGCTCGAGTGACAAGCCACGGCCGTAGCAAGGCAGAGAACCTCGGCAATAAGGGCATCTCCAACGCTGACCCTCAAACCTTCCGTAACCGTCCGAACCGTGCTGTTCGGACCACAGAAGCCATCCAACGTGGTCTTGCATCAGTCCGCAGCGCGATCCGGATGTGTTTACTCTCGCAAACCGTAGACAAACGTGGGGGATTTGCGGGAGTCCGGACCGCTACTACGCCCGCTTCTGACCACCCTGGCCCATCCAAAACCCCTCCTCCCTCCCGCGTGCTTCCCGTCTGAAACGGTCAACGCCGCTCCAGAGCGTCAGTGCCCGCATTCATGCCCGGCCAGAGCGGACGCGACCGCTCACTGGCGCCGGCATTGAAGCGGCGCGCCGGCAGAGAGAGCGCCGCCCGCGCCGCTTCCTGGTGCAGGCGACTGTTGTGCGTTCAAACGACACGACGGCCGCCCGTCAGTCCGTCTGCCGCCTACATTGATGGCACGCGGTTGCCGAGGTGTCTCCTCTGGCGCCACCCGTCTGTCCCTCTGCCGCCCGCCATTGCTATATAAACCGCTGCCCCAGCCATAGCCGCAGTCATCCGCCTCCGATCTCTCTCCGCACCACTCCCACCATGGATTCCTCCCCCGCCAAAGTTCTCTGGGACGGGCCGACGCCGGACCAGAAGAAGGAAATGGCCGCCATTGCTGCTGGCTGGCTGGCCGACAGGTAGCCGGAGGACGACGACGTCCCAATGGAGGACATGGCCGACGTCGAGCCGGCGCCACCCTCCTCCTCCTCCTCCGCGCCAACCTCCTCCTCCGCAGCGCCACCCACGCCGGTGCACTACACCATGACCATCGGCGAGGCCCGGCGGAGCAGTTTTGGGAGGCGCGGGCCAACGCCGCCTACAACCACCACCTCCTCCAGGAGCACCTGCAGGCGGAGGAGCAGCTCGGCACCGGCAGGGCGGTCGCGCCGGACGCGGACCTGGCGGAGCAGGAGGCGCTGCCCGAGTCCTACCGCAGCGCCCGCTGGCGGTATCGGCAGCGGATGGCGAAGGTGGCGGCCGCCTACAAGGAGTGCGGCGAGGTGGGCGAGGCGGTGTTCGGCGAGACCGACGAGGAGGACGAGGACATCGCCGAGGCCGCGCCCCGCCGCCACGACCACGTAGCCGGCACGTCCACGGGCGCCGGCGGCAGCGAGGAAGGGTAGTGCACGGTAGGTCGCCGTCGCTCGGGTCCCAAGAAGGCCACCGCTCCTCCTCTCCCATTGAAGTCAGGCTTGGTGGGCTGAACATCGTCGGTCGATTAGCCACTTGATGGCGACGTGGAAGCGGACAGATTCTCTTCCCGGGGCTCCGGAGGCGGAGGTTACGGAGACAGAGTTGGAGAGCGCCGAGGCGGAGTTGGAAAAGACGAAGCTTCAGTTCTCGGGGCTCATGACCGGACACGGGGAACGGGCCCGACGACCATTTAGATTAGATATTAATTATACCTCCGGAGCCGGACTAGCACCACTTAGTTGATGTAAATGTAATGACATCCGTCATTGTTTATATGAAATTAGTCATGTTTGTATGAAATCCGCCCGTCTTTCATCGAATTTTGTCCGGTTAGTTTGAATTGTTCGCCGGATGTATGAGGCTAGCGTTGGATGACGGCCTTCCGCATCCGTATCCGCGGATCGGTCCCCGTATCCGCGGACGGACGCGGGAGAAAATTTGCGGGTCGGTGTTGGAGATGCCCTAACACGCTGCCGGGGGGACCAGACGTTCCCGAGTACCTTGCTCTGTGCAAAGTACGAGAAAGTCTTCCGGCGAGAAGGCACGGATCGGTCGATCGGCGGATGGACGGATGCAAACACGGCGTGGGTTGCAGCAGCTGCCTCACCCAGATAGACCTCAGGTCCCGTGCACCACAAACGCATGCTGAAGCTCGTTCTCCATTTGCAATAGCTCGTCGGAGGACTAGAGGAAGCGGCAACAAATCAACGGAGCACGCGGCTCAGCGCCAGTAGCCGCCGTCGCCTCGAATGGACCTCTGGCTGAATGACAGTCCACGAATCGAGCTCTTGGTCGACCCCTCACGAACGTGACGACTTCAAGAGCGCTACAACCGCACGGCGCCCGGCGGTGGAGGAGATTGACCGACCGCTCGATGTCGAGGAGTTATCCTAGAATGTTCAACGTTGTGGCGATTGCTAATCAACCTTCCTGGCCACAGATAAATCTCGTCATCTGTCAAAATTTCCAGCAAGTATCCTTTTTTTGTCTCTACTAATACTAATTGCGGGGGGACGACCGGTAAATATCTGGAGGACCAATGCAACGTCGTATCGTATCGTCCTTTCCTTAACTTTCGTGAACTCGGCGATGACGAGTAGAGCTGGTAGTACGCGCTTCTTCGCAGTACTACTTGTTTGTTAATCTTGGCACCAATTTAGATGATTTGGAGACTGGTAGAATGAATACCCATGGTGTAAAAATATGTGTATATATTAAATATCTATTAGAACGAATTCAATATAGTACAATTCCAGTAGTATCTACCGTACAAATTCACCAACATAACCGCGATACAGATACCAACGAATAGCATGCACGCTTTATTTACGGAACGCACGAGTGCATGCAAAAGGCGTCAAGAAAGCGCAAGAAAGCATCAGAGACCATAGAAAGGTAGAACTGCTACCAGAAAGGTGGGGATCTGATAAAGGGAGAGCTATCATATCCATGCATGCACGTATCACGTATGCTCAGGTGTTGCTCGATCGGATGAGTGACACTCACTGACCTGCACTAGTCGACGGCGGCTTTTGGTCATCCTGCTGGCCGGAACGATACGGACGTCGATCATTCTGCTGGCCGGAAGGCCAATTCATTGGAGGCACAGGTCTACTCTGACCTACATATCCCATAAGATACATATCGGCTGACTCCTGGCTCTCTCAGAGCTTAGCGACTCTCGGCCGTCCGATCGAGTTGCTTGATGCATTCTGGGCCGTCGGATCGAGCCGCTGGAGAGCCTCGGCCGTTGGATCGAAGAGTTGACACTGTCGCAATGAATAGTTTCACCCCGCTAGTGCCACCGCGTGTAATTCCGGCGCCTCGCCGAGGGCATTTTCGTCATTTCACGCACAAGGGTATAAAAGGGGGCGGCTCCCGTGGACATAACCCTAGCCGCCTCACTCCCGCACTCGCGCGTCGCTGCCTAGCTGCTCCCCATGCTGCCGCCGCCGCTGCCTCCGCTCGCCCTCGCGTCGCCGCCTCCGCTCGCCCTCGCGCCGTCGCGTCGTCTCCTCCTCTCCGCCCTCTCGATGCTCCGCAGCAACACCAGGCGAGCACGAGCGCGAGCAGCCAGAGAGAAATGGCCACGGCCCTCTCCCTCAGCGGCGCCGGCGCCGGCGGCTCCCTCTTCCGCAGGCGCCCTGCCTCGCGGGGCCTGGCGGCCTCGCGCGCGGACGACTCGTCGCCGGCACCCTTCGAGGTGACGGTGAAGGCCGAGCTCAAGCTGCTCGGCGTCGCCGAGGGCGCCTCCTTCAACAAGATCCTGCACGCCAAAAAGGCCGTCGCCGCATCCTGCAAGGACGACCCAGACGCCGTCGCCCAGGTCCCTCCTCCCTCCTCCCAAACTTCTCCTCCACTCCATGCTGTACTTCAATCCCTCCTTTTTGAACCGGCAACAATCAACATTAGTAAATTTCTGTATATTTAGTTGATTATTGTTTCGCCTCCATTTATTTTTGATAGAGGAGGACATGTTAGTGATGGATGTCTTGGTTTTGTCCAAAGCATTTGTTGTATTTTGTGAATACTGGGGATGGTGGTGTACCCATACTTTCAGGAACTTTTGTGTGATAGTGGTTTGGAAGAAGATGAATCACATGAATGATTGCTGGAAGTACTTATGATTTCTAGGTTTCTATGTCTGATGCTATTTTCTTCTTGCTCTCATTTACATCTGTAAAGAATCACTGAAAACTATTTTACATCGTGTTACACCGGTGAAAGTAAGAGCTTTTAAAATGGAAAAATTCACATCAGGCTTTTGAGCATACATAAAACATCGCTAGAAAAAAATTCTTGGAAAAAAGCACGGAACTAATATACGCATGGTGCATCTTTTGTTCTTTTGCTTAGATGCTGAACAAGGAGAACGAGAGAGTAGATTATGTGTTCCGGGAAGAGTGTTGCAGATGACATGTCATCTTCCTGCGCCTAAAATCTTTTTAAGAAGGGGCTTACTGCTCCTTCATTTCACACGTGTTTACTTATAAATTATGACAGTATCATTAATTATCCTCATTGTTAGTGCTTTCATCCAGTTCAGACATAATTTTTTGACAAGCCAATGGAACAGATTTGTGTCTTCAAGTGGTTGATACTCAAGGTTGACTCCTCCTCTATCGATTGGAAGGTTTATTGATTTCTCATCTGGTTTATTTGTGCCTCTGTAGAGATCATGCATTTGAATTATGTTGTTGCTTGATGAAAAATTAGCAATGGACGCTGCAGTAAAGTCCGTACCATGTCCTTTTTCATTGTCTAGACACTAGATTAGTTGTTGTTTAAGATAAAAAAAATCTTGCTGATTGTGTACACATGTATCAAATGAACCCGATGCTGCTGTATATATATCTTGGTGTTCTGCTAATTTATTCATGGTAGACCAGGATGGTTGAAATGCAGCTAGCTATAGCAATGCACTGATACCGTTTTTTGAGATACTACAGAGACAATGCTACGTCATGCTATTCTTCACACGGATGAGCTGAAGCAAGCCAATTGTTGGATATAGTACTAAATTTCTATATTTTAGTAGGTCCAGAATATAATTGAACAATTTCTTGATACCTACAGGGGATATCACTGGTTGGTCATTTCTATGTGTCTGTCCATTTATTAAGTTGGCAGCTACTTCGAACTTTCTTTCTTTTCTTTCTGTTCAGTTGTTAGTCTTATTTAGTCCAGATTATGTTTATACGATATATTCTCTCTTATGTATCTATTCTCAGTGCTGAACAATGTTTTGGTATATGCTCATCGACTAATTACCGAATTGTTTCCTTTCTCAGTGTTCTCCAGTGATGGAAGGGATTCTAATGATTTTCCTGTCAAGAGGAAAGTAAACTTCCAAAAATTGGTCCGCCCCTGATGGTGCTCCTGGATGTGCTACACATCACCTCCTCGCCTCCTTGTCCGCTTCGGTGCCTGTGGCGTTCGTGCTCGTCGGCGGGACGGTGCAAGGCGCAACTCCGATGTGGTTCCTCGCCGGTTGGACGGCGTTCAGGCGCAACCCCGGCGCCCACTGAGTATTGCCTCGGCTACAACCTCGCCCGGTGAGCTCCATCTTCCTCCTGCTCCTCTGCTTCGGCTACTGTATGGGACATGGCCGTGGCTATATTGATGTGGTGCTCTTCTGGTTGATGCTCTGTGCCCTACTCATGCATCGGTTCCTACTTGAGCTCTGTAGTTGTGGATCCATGCTATTCTAGGGTTTGCAGGCTGTTGTTCATGTTCAGTTGCTATCATAGGAGCTCCTGTGATGCTCTGGTTTACATGTGGATGCCCTGGTCCTATAGCTGTGCTCCTGGATTTGCTAAATTGATCAGTGGCGTTCGTGCTAGGGCGATGATGATTAACCGTGGCTGAAATAAGTGTGCCTTTGAGCAATCGAGGCACCTGTGGGTATCAAGTTGGATCATCCCTCTTGTCTCTAGAATCTTTTTTGATCCTGTGATACTTATTGTTCTGTCCTTGGATGGTCATTCTTGTTGAGTGATAACCAGGGCAGATCCACTGTATAAACAGATTGATCTGGTGATAAGAGACGACAGGGGTAGGTTATATGATCGAGGAAAGGCGAATCTGAGCCCACTATGCAATGAACCCTGAACCCTTTTTATTTGTATTTAAAGGTGTTGCTTATTTATGTTCCAGTGTTTATAGCCGTCTTATGCGGTTTACATGTGGATGACCTGGTCCTATAGCTATGCTCCTGGATTTGCTATATTGATCAGTGGCGTTCGTGCTAGGGCGATGATGATCAACCGTGGCTGAAATAAGTGTGCCTTTCAGCAATCGAGACACCTGTGGGTATCAACTTGGATCCTCCCTCTTGTCTCTAGAATCCTTTTTGATCCTGTGATACTTGTTGTTCTGTCCTTGGATGGTTATCCAGAAAGAAGAACCGAGGGTGAATCCTTGGCTCCTCAGAGCTTAACGACTCTCGGTCGTCTGATGCATTTGCTTGATGCGATCTGGGCCGTCGGATCGAGCCCTTGGACGACCTCGGCCGTCGGATCGGAACGGTGACACTGTAGGAATGAACAGTTTCACTCTCCCCCGTGCCACCGCGTGTAATTGCAGTGCCCCACCGAGGGCATTTTCGGCATTTCGCATATAGGCGTATAAAAAAACAGCGCGCCTGTGGTGAAACCCTAGCCGCCTCTCTTCCCAGCTACAACCTCCCTCGATGAGCTCCATCTTCCTCGTGCTCCTCTGCTTCTGCTACTGTATGGGACATGGCCGTGGCTATATTGATGTGGTGCTCTTCTGGTTGATGCTCTATGCCCTACTCATGCATCGGTTCCTACTTGAGCTCTGCAGTTGTGGATCCATGCTATTCTAGGGTTTGCAGGCTGCTGTTCATGTTCAGTTGCTATCATAGGAGCTCCTGTGATGCTCTGGTTTACATGTGGATGCCCTGGTCCTATAGTTGTGCTCCTAGATTTGCTAAATTGATCAGTGGCGTTTCTGCTAGGGCGATGATGATTAACCATGGCTGAAATAAGTGTGCCTTTGAGCAATCGAGACACCTGTGGGTATCAAGTTGGATCCTCCCTCTTGTCTCTCTAATCCTTTTTGATCCTGTGATACTTATTGTTCTGTCCTTGGATGGTCATTCTTGTTGAGTGATAACCAGGGCAGATCCACTGTATAAACAGATTGATCTGGTGATAAAAGATGACGGGGGTAGGTTATATGATCGAGGAAAGGCGAATCTGAGCCCACTATGCAATGAACCCTAAACCCTTTTTATTTGTATTTAAGGGTGTTGCTTATTTATGATCCAGTGTTTATAGTCGCCTTATGTAAAGATTTCTTCTCTCTCATACCTTTATTGCATATAAGCTGTTCTTGATCTTTTATTGTTTGTTTTTGGTCCTTGATTTAATCTGGTTAAGAGTAAGTTGCTCTTTGTTATTCTGGGATAAACGATGGTTTGGCAATACTATTGGTTCTTCGTGAGGAGTTCAAGGAGGATTTCTGATATTATTTTGTTGTTAACGAGTCATGCCAGTAAGCTTTCTTGCAGGTATCCGCACTTCTCTCTTCCTCCTGATTAGCCTGATCTCTTTTCTGTACGTGTCTACAAGTTGTGTGTCTACAAGCTGTGAATTACATATGTAAGTGTTATGTTGGATCATTAGATTGTTGCAGAGATATTATATACAGGGTGTCAGGGTGTTGATTGTTCAGTTTGCTTGCTTGCCCCTTATCTGCACAGTGATGCGTTGCTTTTAGTTTTTCTGCTTGCTTAGTTGGCTAATAAGAACATCAATGTACATGATTGTTGTACTGCATGATATCCTATAGTACTGTTGTTCAGTGATATTAATCACAATTTGCAAGAACAAAGATCTTACATGTTCCGCTTTTGTATTTCCTTTTGCATCGGCTTATTTGATTTCAACCTTACATGTTCAGTGTTCATCTTGGAAAAGATCTTACATCTAATTTGGTGTCTCCGTTCAGTGCTAAACAATAAACATACTGTTGTTTGTTGTGATGACGAACATTTTATAGTTGTTTTAGTAGCATAATTAGATAATGATATTGGTAAAAGTTAACTGATTTATATTGTTAACCCCCAGTCTTTAAATTATGACAAGGAACTTGGTTTCATACATCTTTTGGATCACTTACTTTTGTATACATGATAGTTGATGTTCTGGGATGGTGAATGTTTCAGTTTTTTTTACCTTATACACTGAAATGTTCATCCATATAAATGGGGAATCCCTTCGTGTACGCTTCTGTGCCACAACATGGGTGCAGAATTAGGATAACAACTAATTTGTCTTTATGGTGCATGCTTAATTGATCGGCTTGTACGATTCCTCTTGATGCTTCCTTGTTTTTATACATGCTCTGCTGTAGCTCAAGTTCGGGGTGGATGAACCGTACAAGTTGACTGCCTGCAATCGGGAACCCGATATATGCCCAAATTGAGGTTAGTAAAAAATGATGTACTCAATAAAAAATGATTTGTATTATGGAATATTTTATGAGTTTATGTTGCATGTTGTACATTTCAGTTCTTCTCTGTTTATACTCTGCCAAGTTATCTCAAGCATATGTTCTTACTTTGGCACAGGTTGATTCAATAACTGAATTCATAGGCTTAAACCAGAGGATATAGCAGCCGAAGAACAAGTTGTATGTTTGTCGAGGTGCTCTCTTATTTATTTGACATGATAAAGCATGGACCTTCTTGCTTAGGTTTCAGATTTCTCAATCCATACTTTCGTGCAAGTATCAATTCTTGACTGGTTATTCAGTAACCTTGCACGTTTTCATTTTGTCTCTATATCATCAGTATTAAAGTTCATACATAATACCTATATTATTGGCTTTAGAACATTGCAAATCAGGGTAGGCGGTGCATTTGGGAAATTCATATTCTATTCATAGGAACTTTATCGACAGTCAAATGCTTCACAGTAGAATATGCTACTTCATTTTTCAGGTGTCATAAGGTTTCATAATTCGTAGCTTTGGAAGCGGCGAGCTCACTTGGCTCTCAGCAGCGGCAGCGACGAGCTCACCTGGCCCTCCTACCGCGCCGCCGGTGTGGCCTCCTCGCGAGATCCGGACCATGGTGAGATCCCTTCCCTTCCCATCCCCCTCCCCCCTCCTCCCCCTACTCGCCTCTTTGCTTCCCGCAGTTTTGTTCCCTCTGGCCTAGGGTTTCTGATCTGATATGCTGTTATTGCGCGCGTGATGATGGTGATGCAGGAGTGTAGCAGCCTCGACGCGGTGACCGAGAATGTACGGAGAAGCAGTGCCGCCTGGCCGGCGAAGTGGCCGGCAGTAGGAAGTCTGCCGTCAAGCACGGCAATATCCAGAGTCGAGAAGCACAGTAGTGTTCCAGTTCCGACGCCGAGATCTCTGTTCGCTACCGCTGCTCCCTCCGTCCTTCTTCAGTCCCTCCCTCCTCAATGCCGGCGCCTCCTCGGACGGAGCGGGCGGTCGCCTTCCTTGAATTCGACACCGACCGTCCCGCGGCTTTTTCCTTGGTTTACCCGGGGCTGCGGGGGCTTCAGGCAGGTACCTGCAACATCTATATCTGTGTTTATTTTTTCGCATCTCAAGCTGATGAAATGAACCGTAGCAGAACTGTGTGGGTTGCGTTGAATCTTTTTTTTTGCGGGATGGGTTGTGTTGAATCTGCCATGGCTAGGACTCTTGTAATTTTTGCGAGCTAGCATTCTAGACCGGTGAGTGGGTTATAGACTGACAGCAGGAGCTGGAGTACCAGCTCTTAGCTCAGAGCTAGGTTTTGTTTAGGATTCGTGATTATTGGTTGTTCCGTAGTTGAAGATTGATAACAAATTTGTGGGCCTCCCCTCTTTACGACAACAGGGGTGTGGTTTTTGTTCATAAGAGGCTGCAATTTTTGTCCATCTCTATTCAAATTGTCTGTTCAATGTTCTTCATCTATCTCCCCTACTGGAAGTAGAGTTATTTATTACAAGATTTTACTTTTATATGCTCTGTTTTTAAATCTTGCGTTAAGCTCTTTTTGTCTTTCTCTGCTCTATTATGAAGAATGCACGAGCTAATTGCAATGTCCTAAAACATTTTCTTCAGTTATAAAAGGCGCTTTCATGAATATCATAATATGTGTGTCTGTCTTTGAAAGATGACTTCATTTCTAATGAAGATATTGATGATTATCTGCACCATTTACTTGATTATAACACCTGTTTTTTTTTTTATGTCTACAGGGATCCTTTTAGTACTTCCCTGAATAGACTTTACTACAAATAAGGGACTGTCATTTAGCCACACTATCTTGCGTGGTTCGCAGAATAGATTCGAGTCTCAGAAGGCCTGCAAAATTCAAGAAGACCCGTGTAATAAGTGATATGTACAACGACGGTTATGAAATGGATTTCACTACTTTAAAGTCTGTCAAGACTGAGATAATTGATTATGAAGAAGTTGCCTCCTTCACTCTCAGAACTTAATGATGCTTCTGCTGATGATAACTTTGGTGAACAGGATTTTCACAATGCGTCTCTCAAGGATCTCAGCTTTGTCCTCCTGTTCATCGACCATGCAATGTACTTGAGCAATTACGCATTCTCTGATTTTTTTAACTGTAACCTTGCTTATACTATGTTAGGAATGCAATGAACTTTAGGCAATGGCATTGTCATATGAGAAATAAAAAATAAACACACTGGTGCGTTTAGGATATAGGGCTGCTTCTCTCTGACTTAACATGGCTAACGGATTAACTTTAGATTTATGTGGTAGAAGTTCATTTTTTTATGGATTAGACAATATGCCATTAGAAGTTAAGCACTCTTGGCTATGTCTACAATTACTGTTACCGTTTTTGGTTCTGAGGTATGCACATACCTCACCTTCTTTTTCTTCTTTATTATTTGCTGGGTGAATGGACAAGATATGAACCATTTGCCGGGTGACAGTAGAGACATGTATTGAGCTTATCAAACATTGAGAAGTGTCGTTGCTGGAAAAGTGAGAAGAATGGCTACTTTTTATTATTACTTCTGTAACACTTCTTTTAGAATCTCATTGTTGAGCATCCACTATAGATATATGTGGAGATAGAGAGAGATAGATTGATCTACTTTCAAAAATCAAAGAGAAGCAGGGAAATTGATTCTGCCTTATGCCTTATAGTCTCATGCCGATATTGAGCACCACTATGTCGATATATGAATGCATATGTAAACCCTAGATTACTACTGACTTAGTATTACCTGCTTGACCAAAACGTTGGGACCGGCACCCTCGCGCCAAGGCGCGATCCCGATCTAGTATATATGTATGTATGGAGAATATATTAGAACATCTATCAGAGTTGATAATTTGCTTACACCGATCGTGCATGTGCATGCAATGGACGAATTGGATGTGTGGACGCTGGCTCACCGTTCGCCGACGACATGCTCAGTTTTCGGTTCAGCTAGCTAGCTTTGGAAGAGTTTGTTGCTAGATGCTTGGATGGTTGCAGGTTACCCCATGGATGATGTATGTATACATGTACCATCGTACTACGCACGGACAGAGTGCAAAATCCTGGAAATTTCATCGACTATTGCATCCATCATTTGTATGCCCTGGTGCTTGTTTTTCTTAGGATTATACATGGTGTACGTGTACTACCGTATATATAGATAGCCAATGGCATTAGACCTTGACGCACCGCGTTTTCCATGGATCCCATCTCCCGCGTATCAAGAAGTTACGCCCGGCTGGTACGGTACGGTTGGAGTTGAAATAGTGAACTTCGATTCAAATGGTGTTATTGCCAGCAATGCCCCTTGAACAAAAGTCATCAGAAAATGACAAAAACATCACAGTATAACAATTTATTAACCCGGCCCGTCCGAACTTTTCCAATCAATCTCGTCGAACTTGAATTAATGTTGCTGATCAACTTGTGGACAGATGGGTGCTCTGCCATGGAATACGTCATGAATTTAATGGACTTGACGAAGGTCTGGACATTAAATTGAAATCCCAGGTTTCATCGTGTGTAGTTTCCGTCACATTTCCGTGCAAATCGAAACACACCGACACGCGCGGGCATCCAAGTCGCAGAGGTTCGATTTCTACATGAATTCCGGAGAGAGATCAATGTAGTTTTTTCTCCGAGTCGTTTACGTGTGGAATGCAGGCAGTGCATATATATGTTGCTTACTTGCGTATCAGTTAGCACGACCAATCGATCCAAGCTGACGTTAATTTGTAGTATTATGTCTGGAGAACTTAATTAACTTAAAATGTTCGTACAATCATTCATTACAAAATTAGCCACGCAGGCGGAACAGAATTAAAAAGAATTCCATCAGACCTATTATCAAAACTAAACTTAGCAATCTCATGAGCCACCATATTAGCCCTCCTGTTGATCTTGGATATCTAAAACTTCACCAGTAGCTTCGAGACATTTACCACCTCCTTCTTTAGGTCAGCAAGGGGTGACCTGTCAAAACAATCTCTTCCAAAAACAGAAGCCACAGAAGAACAATCAGTTTCCAAAATGATGGGCATGTCGAGAGTGATACCGATATACAGGCCAGATAGTGCCGCCCTAAGTTCCGCTTCCTCGGTGCTATAGCAAGCTCCAATATAATCCCATGAGGAAATAATAACTTGTCCACAATGGTTTCTGACAATCACCCCCACGCTCGTAGCTTTAATGGCCTCCACAAAACTTGCATCAACATTAATCTTGAAGAACTCTGAGTTGGGAGGCTGCCAAGAAATAAAATTCCTCTCCATATTGGTGGTTGGCTGAACGTCCACCACCACTTGCTTACCTTTGTTGCACATCTCCACCTGCATGTTTGCATGACAAGACGAGAAAGATGCCCAGTAATTTTCTACAAAGCTCACAGAGGCCGAGATGGATTCCTTTCCCTTTCCAAAGATCAAATCATTCCTCAAGTGCCAATCTCTCCAGAACATGAATAAAGTTTGCTCACGCACCGGCGGATTTAATTGATCCAATAAAATAAGAAACCAGTCGGGCCCAGAAAATTTGAAGATCTCTTCAGCCGGTAAGTTCCACACTTCCTTCAAAGCCATACGAAACGTCCGAGCCTTGGGGCAACTCACCAACGCGTGAAAAATACATTCATTTTCAATACCACAGATCGAGCACGTACCTAGAATAGCTTGATGGTGTTTAACCCTGTTAACTTGAACCGCCAAACTATTAGAGGCAGCCCTCCACGCAAATATTCTAATTTTCTGGGGGACATTAGCCTTCCAAATTATATTCCAGAGCCTCCTTTCCCCATTCATGGCACCACTAGAGTTACCTGGATCAGCCTTCGTATCCTGTAGATTCAGTGTCAGTCTATACGCACTTTTCACAGAGAACAAACCACTTTTCTCATGGTGCCAAGCAATAACATCACCCTCACTCAAACTCAGAATACGCAACTTTAAAATTTCCTCTGCATCATGAATATAGAAAAGATGCCTGATCAGGTTCTCATCCCATCTCCTAGACCCACTCATGAATAACTCGGACACCCATTTGATCCTAGTTCTATTCTTTTTAGCAGATATTTGTACGCCAAATTCCCTAGGGATCCAATTATCCCTCCAAATGTGTATACTAGTACCATCGACCACTCTACATATGATGCCTTTTTTCAACAGATCGAGTCCATGCATAATTCCTTGCCAAGTAAGGGATGTTGCTTGAGGGAATACTGTATCAATAAGATGCCCATGAGGATAATATTTAGCTTTCATCACCTTTGCACACAGATGTAAGGAAACGCAGCAGAAAACAAAAAAAATTCCGACCTACGCACCAGCCCAGGACCACTATGGAGACTTCATACAAGGTTTGATCTTTTCGTTACCGACTCGTAGCGCAGCGGAAGTAGAGTCGATGACGATCGGCGGTGCAGATCCCCGCAGCTAGGATTTACAACCTCTCAACCGCGAGGATGTACTCCCTCGTCAGCTCACCGGACGGATCTCCGGGTAGCCCTTCGGGAGGCCTCGGGACAGTCCCTCGGATAGTCCCACCGGACGGATCCTCGGACAGCCCTTCGGGAGGCCTCTGGACAGTCCCTCGGATAGTCCCACCGGACGGATCCTCGGACAGCCCTCCGGGAGGCCTCTGGACAGTCCCTCGGATAGTCCCACCGGACCGATCCTCGGACAGCCCTCCGGGAGGCCTCTGGACAGTCCCTCGGATAGTCCCACCGGACGTATCCTCGGACAGCCCTCCGGGAGGCCACACGGACAGCCCTTCGGGCGGGTCACTCGGACAGCCCTCCGGGCAGGTACTCGAACAGCCCCACGGGCAAAGGATCGAAACTACGACCTCTCTACAGGGTTGCACACATACGGTGTCAGCTATCCGGCAGGGCTTCGTCGTCCAGAACTAGTTCCTGCCGGAACCCAGACAGCCTTTCGGCTCTACGAAACTATTTCGCGGGGAGGGAGAGAGAAGGCCAGATCATGCATGGCTTGTGTATGTTGAGAAAGAGTGTGTCTTTAGGCAGCCCCCTCCACCCCTATTTATAGGCCAAGCCCAAGGGTGGCTTCTCCAAGAAGCCAAGGGGGAAAATACCAAAAGGCCCTCAAGGTGACTTCTCCAAGAAGCCACCCAAAAAGCACTTTCACTATTCACAGAAACATTTTTTCGCGACCGTTAAATCCGAAAATATTTCTGTGGGTCTTAGAATAATTCCAGCACCCACTAAAATGATTTTGGACGCGTTCCGAAACAATTCCGGATTAGTGATTTTCATCTGCGAAAAGCAACCAAACCGGTTCCGGCAGCTCCGGAACATTTCCGGGTTTTTTTTCCGAAAAATCCCAGAAGTTCCCAGACCAATTCTGGCACCCTCCAAGAATTTCCAGACGTGTGCCGAAACCAATTTGACTCAATGGTATACCCTGAAACAACTTTTCAGTTTTACCGAAACTATTCCGGTGCTCTCTCTCCGGAACTTTTCCGGTGACTTTCTCTCAGACTCCCTGTCTAGTATTCAGCAGATAGATGACCCTTAAGCATGTGACCCTATAGGTTCGGTGAAGTATAGACATGACCGGAACACTTTCCGATCAATGATCAACATCGGAGCCGTGGACACCCATATTGACACCTATACCCACACGAATGAATATTCGCGTGAACCTCCAGTTGCCGTGTGCTATTCCTGTTGCTTCGCGATATGTTACAAATACCCGAGGTGAGAATCATCGGCATCCCCGTGGATCAACACTTGTCCACAATGCCAGTTACCTCGTTACCGGTTTTGTTCTCGTTTCTCGTTTTCGTGTTCCGGCATCCCTGTGATCAAATCACAATGTGTCTGGCCAGACGATGGTGGATACCGTAATACCGAGAGGTCCCAGAGATATCTCTCCATCGTCGGAGGAGCAAATCCCAATCTTGAGCTATCAAGTTACTTGGCATACTTTTCCATGAACCCGTAAGCCGCCGTAATAGCCACCCATTTACGGATGACGTTTAACAAACCCCAAAGTTCATGAAGCAATGAAGAAACTCGATACTCTCATGGTCTAAGGAATTATGCAAACATTAACTTTCTCTGTGCTATTAGCCAATAACTTGTGACGAATGAATCTCATAGCATAACATCAATTCGGGTCGATTCAACACAAGTGTTCTCCTAACATTGTGCCCTCAAAGTTGGCAGCATAGTCATGCCCATGATCAGGAAAACAGAACCATCATGCAACACTTGAACTGGTCTTAGAGGCCAGACTAGGAATACATTTTACCGTTTATTATTCCATACATGCATATGAGTCTTCCTCCGAGCCTCGTGGTTATTGCAAACTCGAGAACCATAGCAGTTATAGCACGGAATATAAACTTAACTACAAACATGGAGATAAATAATAACATTTATTATTGCCTCTAGGGCATATCTCCTACAGACTCCCACTTGCACTAGAGTCAATAATCTAGTCAATGCTGATGCACTTTACACCTATGGCATACCGGTGTAAAACATGCTTCGCTTGTGGTATAGTCTGATGTCCAACGGATCTGACAACTTCAGTTCCGTGTGTATCTCTGCATATCCTCACGCTTTCACAAAATTCATATTTTGTGTGGACTTGGCTTCGTATATATGTGAATCACTGGTCAAACCTTGATTCCTCAGACTGAGCTATGGAGCAACTATCTTCAATAGTGTTCCATTGACCAAAGCCATCTTGGAATCATACTAAGTTCATGAACGAACTGTACGATTCAACATCTTCTATGTCGCTTTGAAAGCGGCAACATACTTAGCCTTTGTTATAGAATTCGCCACAGTAACCTGTTTGGAACGATTTCCAAACACCGTGCCACCATATTGTGTATTATACAAAACTCTTAACTTAAATCGAAAATCGCATGGAGCATTGATGAAGACTGTATCGATGTAATTACTTACAACGAGCACTTCATAATCTCTGCTTGCGAGAAAACATGTCATCAGTGCTACTTTAGTACTCAATGACATTTTTCACTGTTGTCCCATGATCAGTACTTTGATCACTTTGGTATTTATACTCGCAACAGCTTGGGAGTATCGGACATATCTGGTTGTTTTACATACCATGGAATACATGATTAATCCAAACACAAAGGTGTGTGGAAAATCCATCATGTATTTTGCTCATCAGTGTTTTGGGACACCGAGTTTTGCAAAACTCTTTCCATGTGACTTCGGCAAGAATCACTCCTTGGCGCCCTTATGCTAAACTGTTTTAGCATCTTGTCAATATGTATTTTTGGCTTAGCCTATTAGCCAATTCTATCTCGTAGATAAATATGTCTAATATCAAGGCTATTTAGCCTAAGCACTTCATCGAAAAACTATTTTCAATGAAGTCCTAATTCGTGTGAAGAAATTTCCAATCAACAATGTGTCAAGCACACAAGGTTTTTAGAAATATTATTATGCTCTCACTTACTTTCTTGTAACCACAAGCATCTTCGTTATCCATTGATGAAATCAAACTCTTTTGACTATTTCATAAAAAACGAAGATTCCAACTCCATTTTGCTCTCTTCTGTCCATCGCTGGAACTCTGAAGTTTGCATACTTACTAGCATCCTCTGGATTGACAAAATACTTCGGACTGTATCACATGTAAGTCCTAGGTTACATTTCCATCACATGGAAATCCTTTTGGCATCCATGTATCATATTTCAAGATTGAAATATGTATTAATTGCTAGTTTAACCCGATCTGACTTTAAACATCGCTATGGTGAGACAACCTCATCGTAGTCAACTCTTTGAACTTGTTATTGCAACAAGTCGAGCTTTATGGATAAAACATGTTATGCACATCAGTTTATAGTTCCATTAATGTTCGTTAGACTCTAAGTCTTTCGAAGGATTTATCAAGATATAATCTTGAATCATTTATGGAAACTATCTCGGATTATATTGGCATTTAGCCAATTCCGGAGTCAGGGCCCATCAACGTTTCCTTGTGTATCGTAGGTATACTGTTGTCTAACAACAATATCTCGCTTGTGCACCTGAGACGTTTGCACGAGTTTTGCCTACGTGGTTCAGTTGCAAGTTCGACCGAAGTCCATACATCTCATGTAGAGGCTTCCGTATCCGTCGCAGAAGGAAACTCTGGAATTACTTCCAAGGTTTCTTTCCTTTGATCTGATGACGAAGATACTGTTATCTCGTCGAGCTGCACTGTTCTCCCACTCACCTTTTTGCAAGAACCATTCTCTTTAAAAGCATACCATTCTTGGTAACAAACCTTTTTGCCTCGGTATAGTGGTGGGGGAATTCCCAATTACTTGGGATAACCTACAAAGTAGTACTTATCTGATTTGGAATAGGTTTGTAAATATTTTACACAAGCCCCATATTCCAAATGTTAAGAAAAGACAAAGCATGGTTGGGCGTACCATACCATGGCGTCATTTCAACAGACCTGATGGCGCTCTTTTCAGTGTAAAAGCCGCAGTCTCTAAAGCATTACCTTTAAAAGGGATAATGGCAAATTGATTTATGTCATCTTTGGTCTTACCATGTCACAAATGGTTTGAATACATCTTTACGGATGTACCACTCACAGTGGAGTTCCGAGAGGTGTAAGTTATGAAACCTTTTTCACAACTCATCAGACATTCGCTAAACTTGTAACTCAAATATTCCTTTCCGCAATCAAATTGCAGAAACATAATTTTCTTGTTACAATAATTTCTACTTCATATTGAAAACCTTATGAATGATTTCAAAAGATCCGGACTTACGTCTCATTAAGTAAATATACATATATCCACTTGAGTCATTTCTGAAGATAGATAAATCCACTGCCAGCAACAACATTTATTGGACTACACACATCAAAATGTATGATCACCAATAAGTTTGTTGCTCGTTCCTTATGGCCTATGAACGGTATTTCAGTCACTTCACTTTTCGGAGGAAAGTTGCAAGTGTCAGATGATTCATAATCAAACGACTTCAAAATCCATCATTATGGAATTTCTCCATGCGGGTTTCTCCAATGTGACCAAATGCAGTGCCACACATATGTGGTATTCTTTTAGTCTTGCGACATTTAGCGTCAGTGTTATGGATGTATCATATTACCATCAATATTCATAACATACATCCCATCCCTGATGAAAGTATGGCCTTTATGTTATTCATAATTCTGAACAACAATTGTTCTTTTATGAACAACACTTTTGCAACAAACATTATGCAATGGGCTAGAGTGTGTAAAACTCTAAAATGACTTATGAAAGTAAATACAGAGGTAATGTATTATTATCAATATTCATAACATACATCTCATTCATAATGAAAGTATGGCCCTTAAGTTATTCATAACATCAAACATCAAAAGTTCTCTTATGAACAACCTTCTTGCAAGATACCTTATGCAATGGGCTAGAGTGTGTAAAACTCTAAAATGATTTTATGAAAATAAATACATAGGTAATACACCGATGGAATGTATAGTAACATTTACTATATTCCCAGGACGTATCTTAACCTCATTCCCGGCAAGCCTTTTAGGGCGTAGTAGTCCTTGCATCGAGTCGCAGTAGAATGCAATCGAGCGGGTATCTTTTGTGATCAACTCACAATACCCAAGAATTAGTGATTAACATGTTTAATCATAATTCCCAAGAACTATTTCATTGACCAGCCTTCCATACATCTATAACTCGTATGACATTCATACATGAGCTGGATATTCCAGTCTTCACTCTTTTGCTTTTATACTTCTAACAGTTTAACTTTTAGTATTTCTCCTACTCTCAGAAGAAGCACCCAACTTTAAGAGTGGCGTTAGCCCCGGACTTTCTAGGTGTGTAAGTCATACTAACACCCTTCAGACATTTCCTTTCTCTTAAGTTGTTGTTTTATTCACCATCATCATATGACAGGCGTTCTACTGGATCCCTCTGTTAATAGTCAAATGCATAGTAAACACTTTTACTAATAGTTTGCAAAACAAACATTGCTTTGGATATCCCATATCTTTTAGTCTTTGTTTGTGTCTGAAAATGATTTTCAGTTCCATGAATATCACATAGCTATCCCAAACTTTTGAAGTCCGGGTCTGATGGAAGCAAACATATTGCACTTGACCGTAACGGATTTCTAGCTTTTGGATCGAAGGACGAGAGTCACATTATCCATAACATTAGCGGGAGAATACTGAAAGAATGCGATAGGACAAAGTCCTTCTCCGCACTCTTGAGGACAATCCTCACATTACGTTACCAACCGTAAAGTTTTAACCAGATATTTAACAGCTTATTCAATTTTAACAGGGAAGGTGGAAACGCGAGCCATTATTCTACAACTACTATGCAAAATTACACCTAGACAGTGTCCATAATTAATTGCACTAAGAATTAAAAGAGTTAATTCTATAGTGCGCTCCCACTCAAATCAATATCTCTCAAAATTGATTGCGAGTGATACAAGATCCGTATTTCAATTCGACACCATTGACGGGTTCATCACTGATGACGCGAATTTCAATCGGTAGGCCAACTTGCCGATCACATCTCTATGTGATTCTTGTTCATCTTTCCATGAGCGTGTTCCGAGCTCAGGACTCTCCTGCCTGAACGTCAAAGACAACCAAGTGATCTTGCTGCGAGGTCTGACCTCACCCGCCTCATTCCTCTCGATTCGTTCGTGCTTATGTGTACATGGCGCACCCCGAAAAGATACGAATTTCAGACGGTGCTACACTTGGGTGAACACTAACTACTTTGATATTTTAAGTGAGAGATCACCCTAATAAAAGCGACTACCGCGCAATCAAGAAGGGTGCATCATAAGGGATAAACATCTCAGGCAATTCATAATAGCATGATATGGTATAGCCCTTTCTGACGGAGAAGTCTTTTATTTCTTTGTCTTCGGCATTCGCGTCGGTGTTCACCTTCGCGAAGTTTGCCACCACCTTGTTGATGCACCAGATAATATTGCTATCTCTATAGCTAATAAAATAAGTGCATTACTTAAGGTTGACATGCAGGTCATTAAAGTGACAATCATATGGCTCCAGCCATCATGCCGAATCATGACACGCAGGTCATGTTAATTTACATTGTATAGTCATCTCATACATAATCGAATTAATATGAGAACTGCTATACCACATCATATGCACATTCTGCAAAACCAAGTTAGACGCCTCTAATCGGTTCATACAAAATTTCATTTTACGTGGCTTCTAAGGTTTCTAAGCAAACCGAAGCTACCAACATCCATCATCAAGTATGATTATTCAAGTCGCTAGATTAACTTTACGGGGTGTATGAAACACGAGATAATAAAATCTCGAGCCCCATACTGAACTTCGTCATACGCATGACCCCCGTGCAGATCATATCTGCATTGCCCTATCGTCTGCTAAATTTCATCTTTTTTTTAACTATGGTGGAATTCAACGAACTGTTAGCACTTCGTTGATCAATCAGGATCGCGGATTGCCAGAACTTTGAAAATTCACCATGTTTTTATCAAGATCAGAAATATGCAAATTCCAGGGAAGCAACAAGAACATCGGGTAACAGATTTCATCTGCTACCCGCACAAATAATTATCAGCAGTAGAACTCATCTACTACAAATTATATTGTGCAACACCCATACAACTCATGTATTCTAGATCGTAACCTGCATCTACGCATAGCACGGCTCATGATGCCACTGTAGGGGAATGCAGCAGAAAACAAAAAAATTCTGACCTATGCACCAGTCCAGGACCACTATGGAGACTGCATACAAGGTTTGATCTTTTCGTTACCGACTCGTAGCGCAGCGGAAGTAGAGTCGATGACGATCGGCGGTGCAGATCCCCGCAGCTAGGATTTACAACCTCCCAACCGCGAGTATGTACTCCCTCGTCAGCTCACCGGACGGATCTCCGGGCAGCCCTTCGGGAGGCCTCGGGACAGTCCCTCGGATAGTCCCACCGGACGGATCCTCGGACAGCCCTCCGAGAGGCCACACGGACAGCCCTTCGGGCGGGTCACTCGGACAGCCCTCCGGGCAGGTACTCGAACAGCCCCACGGGCAAAGGATCGAAACTACAACCTCTCTACGGGGTTGCACACATACGGTGTCAGCTATCCGGCAGGGCTTCGCCGTCCAGAACTAGTTCCTGCCGGAACCCACACAGCCTTTCGGCTCTACGAAACTATTTCGCAGGGAGGGAGAGAGAAGGCCAGATCATGCATGGCTTGTTTATGTTGAGAAAGAGTGTGTCTTTAGGCAGGCCCCTCCACCCCTATTTATAGGCCAAGCCCAAGGGTGGCTTCTCCAAGAAGCCAAGGGGAAAAATACCAAAAGGCCCTCAAGGTGGCTTCTGGAGAAGCCACCCAAAAAGCACTTTCACTATTCACAGAAACATTTTTCCGCGACCGTTAAATCCGAAAATATTTCTGTGGGTCTTAGAATAATTCCAGCACCCACTAAAATGATTTTGGACGCGTTCCGAAACAATTCCGGATTAGTGATTTTCATCTGTGAAAAGCAACCAAACCAGTTCCGGCAGCTCCGGAACATTTCCGGGTTTTTTCTCCGAAAAATCCCAGAAGTTCCCAGACCAATTCTGGCACCCTCCAAGAATTTCCAGACATGTGCCGAAACCAATTTGACTCAATGGTATACTGTCAGGGAAATATCTTTCGGTGAGACCCGCCCGTTTAGGGCCGGGTTCTGGGGATCTTTATTGAAGATAGGCTAGTTGGGCCGGAGCGTTCTCAAAAGGCCCAGAAGAAGAGCCGCCCAAGGAAGGGCCGGCCCAAGACCCGCCGTGAGAGGCGGTATGTGCAAACCGCCTCGAGGTATAACTTAGGAAACAAGTAAAGGAGAGTTGGGCTCGGATTGCTATCCCGACCCGGACTCTTATGTAAGCCCCGGACCTCCGCCTATATATAAAGGGGGAGCCCTGGGGCTAGGGGGATCACGTTGAAACCTTTCGAGAGCTAGGGCTAGACAAGTTCCAAAACCCTTGTAATCGAGATCTTCAATACATCTAGCAGGAGTAGGCTTTTACCTCCACGAGAGGGGCCGAACCTGGGTAAACCTTGCCTTCCGTGTTCCTTGTTTAACCCCTTCGGTCTGCTACTTACGCGATGGCTTCGAGATCAAGTCCTATGAGGACATCTGCCGTGAAAATACCACGACAGTTGGCGCCCACCGTGGGGCTATCGCATGGTGGTGTTGAGTATTCGAAGGGTCCTCCCCAAGGACTCGAGGGATACGTGATTGGCCGGATGACCAAGAGTCACCGCGGCAATCTACTCATCGACAACTCAGGCTGGGGCCCCGAGGCCGACCCTCTTGAATATGGGTACCGGGTCCCCTTTGGCGGAATTCATGTCTTCATCGGGAAGGCCGGCGGCTCTAAGCCGGCCACCTTCACGGAGGTCATTGAAACGGCCCGCCGCGCGCAACCCGCAGTGGCGAGAGCCGCCCCTAGGCTTCCGGCTCCTGTGCAGGCCGGCGGATCTGGATCTGGGCCGGATATCTTCACCGACACCTTCAAGCCGGTCCAGGACACGCAGCCCGCCAGGCGAGAGCACGTCTTCGTTGGCTTCACTCAAGGGGTGGAGTATTCTGGATCGTCGGCTTCCACGGAGGGCTCAGCGACTTACGTTGATGGTGGCTATTCCTCTGGCGGAGAGTCGCTTTATTCTCTTCACCAAGGGGATCTTGGGGGCTTTCAGCAGAACTTGCCGGCGCAGGATTCTTTAGGCCCGCCCGCTCGCCCTGTTGTCTACATGGCGGGGGCGGCTGATATACCAGACCCGGCAGCGGATGCTGGAACCTCCAACGCGGTGTCAAGAGTTTCGCCAGCACAGACCCTGGTGGGATTGACGGCTACGTTGACTACACTGCTGGGCACGCAGGTCACTGCGGAAAATCAGGCAGAGCTCAATGTAGAGATCGTCAGGATCAAGGATCAGATGGTACATGCTCAAGCTGGCATTGATGCGGAGAACGTCCGTCTGGCGACTCGTGAACGAGAGTTACGAGAAGAATCGGTGCGTCTGCAACAGGAGAATTATCATCTGGAGCAGCGCCGGGTGGAGTCTGACGCAGTTCATCACAGACGACACCGGAGCCGGCTTACGGCCGAGGTTGAAGGTCAGGCCCTGCAGTTCAGCACCCCGCCAGGGGAACGCCTTCGAGGTCCAGCAACAGGAACTCCCCAGAGGTCGCCAGACCCGGGAACCCGACGCTCGGCGGGTCATGGGGAGCGGCCAGAGGTACCGATGCTTACGGCACAAGGGCACTTTGCGAACCCTGTGGACAACCTCTACGCGGCTACCACGGCGCTGGCACGACTGCCCATCAATGGAGACACGCCCCTTGAGATCAAGGTTCGCAATGCAATTGCAAAACTGAAAACCGCCGTGGTCCAGCAAGCGAATTATTCGTACAGCCGGGAGCGACTGCATTCTACACCCGCTCCTAACAGAAGCCGCACTAGAAGCCGCCACGCTGAAAGCCCTGCGGTGTCTAGCACCCGCCATCATCGGGGTGCGCCTGGGGGCTTGCCGTATTCACCAAATCCCAGGATCCCAGGGCACGGAGTACATGAGACTCACGCAGCACATACGGCGGCTCACGCGGCGGATCAGGAGGCGGCTCATGCGGCGGCTCTCGCGGCTCAGGAGGCGGCTCTCGCGCCAGTCGTGACTACAACAGTCACCCCAACAGGAAGATCCATTGGAGTGCCTTGCTTGAGCCCGGCTCTCCGCAGCGCACCCCTGCCCAGGGATTTCAAGGGCCCGCGGAAGGTGTCCAGTTATACACCAGACCAGGACCCGGCTCAGTGGATAGAAAGTTATGAGCTTGCCATGGATATGCAGGGGGTCAGCGATGAGGCTTGTGCAAGATATTTCACCATGATGTTGGAAGGAGCAGCGCGTACGTGGCTGAAGAATTTACCCCCGAATTCCATCAATACATGGGGCGAGTTAAGGGAACGTTTTATCAAAAACTTCCAAGGTACCTGCAAGCGTCCGAAGACTATCATTGATCTTCAGCATTGTGTTCAGCGGCAGGGAGAGTCGGCTCACCATTGGGTCAGCCGAGTTGCAGAGATCATTCATTCATCAGATAATATCTCCGCCCCTTAGGCAGTTTTGGTGCTGGAGAAGGCTTGCCACTATGAGCCTCTCACGCAGAAGTTAGGGCGGCTCAAACGGAGTGTCAAAGATATGGGGGAGCTCATGAATGCTCTCACCAAGTATGCTGAGTCTGATCCTACGAAGGACCCAGGAGTTGATGAGCCAGAGGTTCCTGATCCGAAAGGTAAAAAGCCTGTTGGTGGCAAGAGTCAGCAGCAGAACAATGATAAGAAGCGTAAGGGTCCAGAAGCCGGATCTGAGCTGGTGGCTAATACCAATGCAGGGGCTAAGTTTCAGAAGGGTGGTTCTGGTAACAGACCTTTTAAGCCACAAAACTTCGATGAGTTCCTCAAGGGGCCGTGTCCAAAGCACGGTACCAAAGAGAGACCAGCAAGGCATACTTGGGAACAGTGTCACATTATGGATGCTTTCGCTCAGCGCTTCCAGAACCCGCCGGGTGGCGGGGGTGGCGGATACGGACCGGGTTCCGGGCCCGGGTTCGGACCACCTGGTGGAGGCCCTCCTGGCGGCTTTCATCAACAGTCGCACCACCCGGGCGGGTCTGGTAGCGGCTTCCAGGGGAATAACAGTGGTCAGCAACCTCAAGGAAACCAATACAACAACGGCCAACACTCTCAACAACAGCAGAACAATCAGACCGGGTTCCAGAGTAATCCTAAACAGTTGAATAGTGGACAGTATCATGTGTTCACTACATGTGCAGATAAAAGGGAGCGCAAGGTCAGGAGACGTTCTGTTAATGCGGTAGAGCCGGCTGTTCCAGAGTATCTGAAGTGGTCAGAGATGCCGATTACTTGGAGCAGGGAGAATCACCCGCCCAGAGTAGATAATCCGGGTCATCTGGCGCTTGTGGTAGCACCCCAAGTTGGAGGATATGCTCTCACCAAGGTTCTGATGGATGGCGGAAGCAGCATCAATATTCTGTACTATGACACTTTCCGATGTATGGGATTGACGGAGAAAGACCTTACGCCATCTAACACAGTTTTTCATGGGATTATACCTGGCAAATCAGCATACCCGGTTGGAAGGATCAAGTTGAACGTGGCCTTTGGGACATCAGAGGATAACTCCAGATGTGAATCATTGTCGTTTGAAGTAGTCAGGATCAAGAGTCCCTATCATGCTCTCTTCGGGCGGCCGGCTTATGCCAAATTCATGGCTAGGCCCTGTTATATTTATCTCAAGCTCAAGATGCCGGGTCCCAAGGGTCCAATCACAGTTCATGGAAACCGGAAAGTCGCCATGGAGTGTGAAGAAGGAGATGATGCTTATGCTGAAGCGGCTTGTGCCTCGGAGGAGCTCAAAATCTACACAAGCAATGTAGACCCGGCGGATATGACGCCTCTCAAGAAGCCCTCTATAGAAGGAGAGCCGCCTCTCAAGTTTCAGGCTCACAGAGACACCAAGGAAGTGGAATTTACCCCTGGCGACTCTTCTGCTAAGTTCACTATAGGGTCCAACATGGACCCCAAATAGGAAAGCGCGCTCGTCGAGTTTATCCGTGAGAATCGGGACATCTTTGCATGGAAACCTTCTGACATGCCGGGTGTGCCGAGAAAACTCGCCGAGCACCGCCTTAATGTGGATCCTAAGTACAAGCCTGTCAAGCAGTATCTTCGCCGTTTTAATGAAGAGAGACGGAAAGCTATCGGGGAAGAGATAGCCCGGCTTCTGGCTGCCGGGTTTATCATAGAAGTCTTACACCCGGAGTGGTTGGCTAACCCGGTGCTGGTTCTGAAGAAAAATGGCACTTGGCGTATGTGTATTGACTACACGGATCTTAACAAAGCTTGTCCAGCTGATCCATTTGCTCTCCCTCGCATTGATCAAATCATTGATGCTACAGCGGGGTGTGAGAGGTTATGTTTCCTGGATGCATACTCTGGTTATCATCAGATCAAGATGGCAGTGGAGGACCAAGAGAAGACGGCTTTCATTACACCTTTTGGCGCCTTCTATTATGTTTCTATGCCTTTCGGGCTCAAGAGTGCCCAGGCGACTTATCAACGTTGCGTGCAAGATTGTTTTCATGGACAGATTGGCCGCAATGTGCATGCCTATGTGGATGATATTGTGGTCAAGTCAAAAAAGCAAGAGACCTTGTTAGATGATCTCAAGGAGACCTTTGACAATCTCAGAGTTTACCAGATGAAGCTTAACCCGGACAAGTGTGTCTTTGGTGTTCCTGCAGGAAAGCTTCTAGGTTTCATGGTCTCTGAGCGTGGAATTGAAGCTAACCCGGAGAAAATCAAGGCCATCACCTCTCTGGCTGAGCCTAAGTGCATCAATGATGTTCAGCGCCTGGCGGGTCGCATTGCAGCTTTGAGTCGCTTCATAAGTCGCCTGGGGGAGAAGGCTATTCCTTTATATCAGATGCTGAAGAAAGCGGACGACTTCCAATGGAGCAAAGCTGCTGGGGAGGCCTTTCAAGCTCTGAAGAGGCAGCTGGCAGAGCCGCCCATACTGGCGGCTCCTATCACCAAGGAGCCGATGCTTCTGTACATTGCAGCAAATAACAAGGCTGTTAGTGTTGCAATGGTGGTGGAAAGAAAAGAGGCAAACCGGGAGTATCCTGTCCAGAGGCCGGTCTATTATGTTAGTGAGGTCCTGACTTTGTCTAAGCAGCGTTATCCACATTGGCAGAAGCTGGTCTTCGGAGTTTTCATGGCAAGCCGGAAGCTGAGACATTATTTCCTGGAGCATCCTATCACGGTGGTATCTTCAGCCCCTTTGGGGGATATCATTCATAACAGGGAAGCTACAGGGAGAATTGCAAAGTGGGCCATTGAGCTTGGACCTCATGAGATCAAGTATGTGCCTCGCACGGCCATCAAATCTCAGGCATTGGTGGATTTCATCAATGGCTGGACAGAGCTTCAAGCCCCGGAAGAAAGGCCGGATAACACATATTGGACCATACACTTTGATGGGTCTAGGCAGCTGGAAGGCTCGGGGGCTGGAGTTATAATATCTTCCCCTCGAGGTGACAAGTTCTGCTATGTTTTGCGGCTTATGTTTCCTCGCACTAACAATGCTGCAGAGTATGAGTCCCTGCTCCATGGGCTCCGGATTGCAAAGGAGATGAATCTCAGCCGGGTTAGGTGCCTAGGCGACTCTGATCTGGTGGCTCAGCAAGTTTCAGGGACTTGGGATTCTAAAGACCCGCTCATGGCGGCTTACAGACAAGCTGTTACTAATGTGGCTGGTTGCTTCAAGGGTTATCAGGTGGATCACATTGATCGGCGGCAGAATGAGGCGGCTGATGCTTTATCACGACTTGGTTCGCAGCGAAAGCCGGTTCCTCCAAATGTTTTCCTGGATGTGCTCCATAACCCGTCAGTTAAGCTGCCAACGGAGGAGGACCTTGTTGTCCCAGACCCGGAGGCCCAGCTCGTGGCGGCTCTCCATGAGATCCCGGATTGGACTGTCCCATACTTGGATTATCTGACTCGTGGCGTCTTGCCAGCTGACGAGATTGAAGCCCGCCCGATTGTGAGAAGGTCCAAATCCATGACCATTGTCAATGGCAAGTTGCACCGAAGAAGTGCCACAGGCGTCTTTCAGCGCTGCGTATCACCTGATGAAGGCCGGAATATCCTCAATGAGATACACTCCGGCGACTGTGGTCATCATGCCGGCTCTAAATCATTGGTGGCGAAGGCTTTCCGCCACAGTTTCTTTTGGCTCACGGCTCATGCTGATGCAAAGGAAATAGTCTGGAAGTGTGACGGTTGTCAGAGGTTTGCCCGCCAAGCTCATGTGCCGGCTCAGGAACTTCGGATGATCCCTATCACATGGCCCTTTGCGGTCTGGGGGCTGGATATGGTGGGGCCTTTCAGAGCTTCTAGTGACAAAAAGACTCACCTTTTGGTGGCTGTGGACAAATTTACCAAGTGGGTAGAGGCAGAACCTATCAGCAATCTGGATGCAGAGACGGCTGTTAAGTTTGTCAAAAAGTTAATTTTTCGTTTCGGGTACCCGCACAGCATCATTACTGACAATAGTACAAACCTTTCGAAAGGCGCCATGAAGCAGTTCTGTGATGAGGAGCACATCAGACTGTATGTGGCGGCTGTTGCGCACCCACAGTCCAATGGGCAAGCTGAACGCGCCAACCAGGAGATCCTTCGAGGAATAAAGCCCCGGCTTATGGCTCCTCTTCAGCGTACACCCGGCTGTTGGGTAGAAGAACTTCCCTCCGTCTTATGGAGCTTACGGACAACTCCCAACAGATCAACGGGTTTCACACCTTTCTTCATGGTTTATGGGGCAGAGGCCGTTTTGCCAAGCGACATCCGCCATGACTCGCCCCGGGTCTCAGCATATGTTGAAGAGGATAATGAGTTGGCTCGTCAGGACTCTCTGGACGCCTTGGAGGAAGAGCGGGATTTGGCAGCCGCCCGATCTGCTATCTACCAGCAAGACCTGCGTCGCTATCATAGCCGTAGGATCAGAAGCCGGACTTTCCAAGAAGGAGATTTGGTGCTTCGTTTAATACAAGACCAGTCAGGCATGCATAAGCTTTCGCCTCCTTGGGAAGGGCCCTTTGTTGTCAGCAAAAATCTTCATAACGGGTCTTATTATCTGATTGATCTCCGGCCTGGGAAGGAGTCTCGAACATCTGAAGAAGAGACCAACAGGCCCTGGAACATAGCTCATCTGAGACCCTACTACACCTAGAGTTCCGGCTCTGGGAATCTGGTACATACCTCTCATGTATATATTATCAATAATGAATAAAAGCCGGCGGCCCTGAAATTCGGGGTATCTGTCGTTTTCCATCCAACATGATGAGTAAGTTTTATTACATTATTACTTGTGCTTTATCATACATATATTGTGAAAGTGCAGAAACAAAAGACCCACTTCGGATGAGCTTCCTGGTAATCCAGAAGCCTTCACCATCATGGGACACTTAACCCTATGGGCCGAACTTACTGGTAAGCCAGAAGTCGCCACCATATCGGGTCAAAGTCCTAATAAGCGGGCTGTGTTACTGGTAATCCAGAACCTTCATCCGTGTACAGGCACCTAATAAACGGGCTGTGTTCCTGGTAATCCAGAACCTTCATCCGTGTACAGGCATAAAAGACTCATGTGGGTTGAGCCTCCTGGTAATCCAGAGGCCTTCACCATCTTGGGACCTTCAGCCCTTATGAAGCTAAACTTACTGGTAAACCAGAAGTCGCCATATTGGGAAAAAGACCTAACAAACGGGCTGTGTTACTGGTAATCCAAAACCTTCATCCGTGTACGGGCACAAACGATTTAGATGGGATGCTGCCTGCCGGTAATCCAGAAGGCTTTACCATCTTGAAATAATCAACCTTATGGGCCGAACTAACTGGCAAGCCAGAAGTCGCCACCACACAGGAAAAGAAATAACTAATCTGGTTGGGGGTGATCCAAGAGTCGCCACCATACTGGGGACTTTGCAATCTTTAGAAATTTGCTAAAGCTTTTATTTAAGATATACTGCTTTAAAGAGTTTTATGACCTCTCTTATGAGCTCTTTTTAGTGTTCGTATTTGGCCAAGAGCCGCCAGTTGTATTATATTGGCTACACCTTAAGCATATGCAAGTTTACTGGTTATAAGCCGCCATGACTGCTTTACTTATTCGTTTAATACTTGTTAAGAATAAATTATACATCTTATCAAGCTTTATGACTGTCTTGATGTTTTGCCAAGAGCCGCCAGCGTCAAAGGTTTCAATTTCTTCCAGAAGCAGCAAGAATAACTTTTCATAAGGAAGCTTCAGGCAAAAGAAGCAGACTTGCTTCCCAAGGAAGCCAGTATGAATTTAAACAGAATTTTTTCTAAGTCTATTACAAAAGGCCACTAGAGGGCATTTCCGAATCATTGTTCAAGACATATATTACAAGCAGTTAAACAACTGGCGACTTTCAAGGTTCCAGTTTTACTCCCGGGTCTTGCTGCCTCCGGCTTGGGCTGCGTCTGTTGAAGGATCTGTCTTGGCTTGATCGGCAGCCCAGTCAACAGTGGCAAAGGCATCAAAAATTTCTCCATCATCAATAAGATCTGAAGAATCAATGTCCGGAGCAAACTCGTCCTTACGGCCTTCAGGAGTAAGATCGAGAGGCGGAAGAGGACCGGGCTTTACGCGTTTTCCGTCTTCGCTGTAGGCTGACTGAAACCTTGTAAGCTTCATCTCTTGGACCAACTGGCTTGCAGGGACAAAGGTCTCCTTCTTCAAAGCGTTATAGGTAAGCTGATCAAGAGCTTGCCCCTTATAAGTTTCGGGAAAGCCGCCAACTAAAGTTGAAAGTTCTAAATCCTCGTAATGAGCTTTAGCGCGGGCCATGGTGTGCATAGTGGCGATGCGGGCGCTGGACTCTTTCATGATCTGCAGCTGAGCAGGCAGAGTGGATAAAGTCTTCAGGACTTCCTTGATGGTGGATGGGTTTTCTTTTCCATAGAAGGCAGTTTGAATAGCCCGCCGACTCCCAGTGTATAACTGTTCAAGGAAGTCATAAGCCGCCTTGAGCTGCATTACGGGTTCTTTCGCCAGTTTATCACTTCTAGGACCTGCAAGGGAAAAGTGTCAGAGTTATCAAGATTATCAAAATAGGGATTATAAACAGGCGACTTACCAAAGATGGCGCTGCTCATTTGCTGGATGTGCAATTTTAATCCGCTGAGCTCATCGGAGGCAGTCTTCAGGCGGCCTTCAGCGTTTTTAGCACGTTGAACAAAGAGCTGCTTCTCCTTCTCATGCTCAGCGGTCAAAGCAGCCAGCTTGGTGGCCGCCTCAGACGCGGCTTCCTCCAATGTCTTCACCCTTTCTTCAGCGGCGACTCTCAGCTCTTGCTCAGTTTTCAGCTCTTTCTGACTGTCAGCCAGCTGGGTGTGAAGGGAAGTTATTTGAACCTGAAAGAAAGGAAAAGTTCAAGTTATTTATGCAGATGAAGTTCCATATTGATTACAAGTAATCCACATGGCACTTGGGGGCTAATGCAATCCCGAAGTTTTACAAAGGAATATTATCGAATAGCTGGAAGCATTTAAGACTTGGACACATGTGGTTCTTTGCTCTAAGACCCGGCTGTTTCAAGAAGACAGCCGGCTCTTGGGGACTACATGTGGTTCTTTGCTTCTAAGACCCGGCTGTTTCAAGAAGACAGCCGGCTCTTGGGGACTACATGTGGTTCTTTGCTCTAAGACCCGGCTGTTTCAAGAAGACAGCCGGCTCTTGGGGACTACATGTGGTTCTTTGCTCTGAGACCCGGCTGTTTCAAGAAGACAGCCGGCTCTTGGGGACTACATGTGGTTCTTTGCTCTGAGACCCGGCTGTTTCAAGAAGACAGCCGGTTCTTGGGGACTACAATTGGCTCTTTGTTCTATATAAGCATGTGGTTCTTTGCTCCATGTAAGACCCGGCTGTTTCAAGAAAACAGCCGGCTCTTGGGGACTGCATGTGTGTATTTACGTATTTTCAAATATGTAAGCTTACAAACCTTCATACAACTATGAAATCAGTAATATGCAGGTTTGGGCGACTAATAAGGGCCATAAGTAAATTATGACTCACCTTTGGTTTGTTGGCCAAGGTCTTGGCAATCTCCTGACTCTCAAGTAGTCGAGTCTGAAGGGCTTCATGAAGATCATTTAAATCAGTGCTCTCCAAGGAGGAGAGATCTAATTTATTCTTCTCTTTAGAAGACATGGCTTCAAAGGAAGATTTGCCCAAAGCCGCCGACGAGTCTGGGGCGGTGGCAGTGGCAGTAGCAACAGTACCCTCTTCAATATCGAAGGAGGGGATAATAGTATCCGGCTGTTGTTCAATGTTATCAGCCGGCGCTGCCATCTCTGGTTCTAAAGAAACCTGAGTTTCTGGAGCGGTGGAAACATCTGGCAGAGGAGGATCATTGGCCCTTTCCTCTGTGTCTTTGGCCGGGTCTTCAGAACCTTCAGGAGGCGGAGACGAGGCAGAAGTTGTGGGTTTTAGTTTCTTGGAGGTAACCCTGCATTTTCGACAAAGATCTCAATAACTACTATCTTTTGCTTTATGTAAGAGGAGTGAGAATAAGGGTGATCATATCTTTACCCTGCTTTAATAACAAAAGTCGTATCTGGCGACTCTGAGGCGTCATCATCAGAGGATGTGTCCTGATAGTCCGGATCTTCGGGATTAAGAGGTCGTTTAAACAAGCCGGCTTTGGGAAACAGAAGAGTCGGGTGAAGAAGTACCTCACGAGGGCACTTATGAGAGCCGCCCGCATCGGCGTCAGACCCGCCCGTACCAGTCCTAGAGCCGCCACAATCAGTTTGGCGGAGCTCGGCGTGCTGAGACGTCTTCCATGAATAATTTGGGTCCAAACGAGCAAAAGGATGAGAAAAAGGGTATTTTCTCACAGCTACTCTGTTTTTCTTAGGGTTACGAATGTCGAAGTCAGACAAGGTCGAAGTTACCTCAGTTTCATCCTGGTCTTCTTCTTCTTCTTCGTCCTGGAAAGTTACAGATTAAAATTATTAGCAGAAAGTTGCAAATGAAAGACAGATTGATTCAAGTTATATACTTGCCTCTGACTCATCTTTAGAGGATTCTAAGATGGACGGATCCACCTCTAAAGGATTGATGGTATTCTGCTTCTTCTTCTTAGTGACGGCTTTTTTCCCCGTCTTCTTCTGGCCCTTCGTAGCTATTTCTTTCAACATCGGCCTCGCTTGCCAGAAGGAGCTATCCGCCTGTGGTTTATCAGAGAAAAGGTTTTCATGATATGAAAGTTTAAGCAGAAAAATGAAAGATTGCTTGAAAGTTTCTTACTGCTGGTGGCGGGTTAGTACTGGTGAAAGGCGCCAATCCAAACTCGCCAGTGTATTTGTCTGGCAAGTTAACAATAATTCTCATCTGATTGATTACAGATGACAAGGAGATGTCTGTAGCGCTGATCCTTTGTGGATCCTGTAAGCCGGAGTATTCATGCATCAGTTTACTCCGGAGACTCAGTGGCTGGATTTTCCATGATAGCCAGCAACGGATTAAATCGGCACCTTCCAGGCCGTTGGCGGCCAAGGCAGATATCTTATCCATCCAAGGTTTCAGCTCTGCTTGTTCCGCGGGTGTAGGCCTGGGAGGGTATTTCTTTTTGTGATCCAAGCGCCCTGGCCTAAAACCCGGCAATGGGTGCTCTCCTTCAGGAACAGGCGCCTTACAGTATATCCAAGACTTGCCCCAGCCCTTGGGGTGGCTTAGCAGATCAGCTCCGGGGAAGGTGACTCCTCGTCGTTTCTGGAAAGAAACGCCACCAAGCTCTTGATGACGGCCTTGGGCGGTTTCAGTTTGTTTGTTGACATAGAAGCATTCCCGAAACAATAGAACTGTAGGTTCTATCTGAAGATAAGCTTCACATATCACTGCAAACTGGCTCATGTTGACAATTGAATTGGGGGAAAGATCTTGTGGGTGCAACCCATAGAAGTTCAGAAGGTCCCTAAAGAACTTGGAGCCGGGAGGGGAAAATCCCCTCTCCACATGATCAAGGAATATAATAACTTCTCCTTCTTTAGGCGTTGGGGGACATTCGCCTCTTCCAAGTCGGGTGTTGGTAGCCCCTTTCAGTATGCCTGTCTGAATGGCATTTTTGAGGAAATCTTTGGTGATCTCAGAAGGAACCCAGTTGCATTCAATTGTTTTCTTTGTCATCCTAGTTAATGGAGCAAGGAGTTGAGTTAGCGGCTTTCGGCACAAAGTAAGGGATGTTACAAGAAATGAAAGACGGCAGTTGGATTATGTTCCTAGGGCCTGAGACATATGGTTGGAGAAATCATTGAATATATACGGCGGCTTACATAAGTCGCCACAAGTGAGAGCTGCTTGGCGAGGTGAAAATTTTTACTAAGCCTTTGATAACAGTTTTCTACCGAGGAAGGTGAAATTTTGGATCAAGAAGCCTGTAAAAATAAGGAAAAGAGCAGTTCATGCTACTGTTCGTCCAGCCGCAGCAAGTCATCACTGATGGATTTTTCTTAGATCTATTCTAACACAGATTTGATTCCTGGGATAAAGGGGAGTTCAACGGCGCATTTTCTATGCCGAGGAAGCCTTAAGATGAGGCCGGCGGCGGCAGCCACGGAGAAGCCAAGGTGGAGTTGAAGCTCTACAATGGCGGAACCCTAAGAGAGATGAAAAGGGACAGGGATTACCTGGATTGACGGCGGCGCAACACGGTTGCGGACGGGCGACGGCGGTGCGTCGGGGCTGCTTCTCCTTCCAGTAGCCGGCGAGCTTGAGAGGTGGCGCAAGGACGCGACGGTTCGGGCGGCAGGAGGAAGAAGACGAGGAAATGATAAAGTAATGACCCGAGGGGGTATTTATAAGAGGATAGGACGCTCAAGAGTCGGGGCGGAAATTATGGATCTACAGTACCCCGACGCCCCGATTTTCGTGCCTAATTGATTCATTTGAGATATGGATGATGTCATATCCGTTTTAAAGATTCGGTGACGTCACAAGGCGAACAGGTTTAAAAGAAAAACAATTAAGAAATATTCAGAAGTGGCGGGTTCTGCGGAGACTCGCCAAATGTCAAAGACAGTTTTGTATGAAGACAAGGTTGTCCTGAACCAGTTCAAGTCAACCTGAGGGCTAATGTCAGGGAAATATCTTTCGGTGAGACCCGCCAGTTTAGGGCCGGGTTCTGGGGATCTTTATTGAAGATAGGCTAGTTGGGCCGGAGCGTTCTCAAGAGGCCCAGAAGAAGAGCCGCCCAAGGAAGGGCCGGCCCAAGACCCGCCGTGAGAGGCGGTATGTGCAAACCGCCTAGAGGTATAACTTAGGAAACAAGTAAAGGAGAGTTGGGCTCGGATTGCTATCCCGACCCGGACTCTTATGTAAGCCCCGAACCTCCGCCTATATATAAAGGGGGAGCCCTGGGGCTAGGGGGATCACGTTGAAACCTTTCGAGAGCTAGGGCTAGACAAGTTCCAAAACCCTTGTAATCGAGATCTTCAATACATCTAGCAGGAGTAGGCTTTTACCTCCACGAGAGGGGCCGAACCTGGGTAAACCTTGCCTTCCGTGTTCCTCGTTTAACCCCTTCGGTCTGCTACTTACGCGATGGCTTCGAGATCAAGTCATATGAGGACATCTGCCGTGAAAATACCACGACATATACCGTGAAACAACTTTTCAGTTTTACTGAAACTATTCCGGTGCTCTCTCTCCGGAACTTTTCCGCTGTCTCCGAAACTTTTCCGGTGACTTTCTCTCAGACTCCCTGTCTAGTATTCAGCAGATAGATGACCCTTAAGCGTGTGACCCTATAGGTTCGGTGAAGTATAGATATGACCGGAACACTTTCCGATCAATGATCAACATCGGAGCCGTGGACACCCATATTGACCCCTATACCCACACGAATGAATATTCGAGTGAACCTCCAGTTGCCGTGTTCTATTCCTGTTGCTTCGCGATATGTTACAAATACCCGAGGTGAGAATCATCGGCATCCCCGTGGATCAACACTTGTCCACAATGCCAGTTACCTCGTTACCAGTTTTGTTCTCTTTTCTCGTTTCCGTGTTCCTGCATCCCTGTGATCAAATCACAATGTGTCTGGCCAGACGATGGTGGATACCGTAACACCGAGAGGTCCCAGAGATATCTCTCCATCATCGAAGGAGCAAATCCCAATCTTGAGCTATCAAGTTACTTGACATACTTTTCCATGAACCCGTAAGCCACCGTAATAGCCACCCATTTACGGATGACGTTTAATAAACCCCAAAGTTCATGAAGCAAGCATGAAGAAACTCGATACTCTCATGGTCTAAGGAATGATGCAAACATTAACTTTCTCTGTGTTATTAACCAATAACTTGTGACGAATGAATCTCATAGCATAACATCAATTCGGGTCGATTCAACACAAGTGTTCTCCTAACATTGTGCCCTCAAAGAGCATAGTCATGCCCATGATCAGGAAAACGGAACCATCATGCAACACTTGAGCTAGTCTTAGAGGCCAGACTAAGAATACATTTTACCGTTTATTATTCCACATGTGCATATGAGTCTTCCTCCGAGCCTCCTGGTTATTGCAGACTTGAGAACCATAGCAGTTATAGCACGGAATATAAACTTAACTACAAACATGGAGATAAATAATAACATTTATTATTGCCTCTAGGGCATATCTCCTATAACAGAGAGTCCGGAAAAACCAATAAACGCCAAGCTTGTTTAGCCAAAAGCGCCTGATTAAAAAGTCTGAGATCACGAAAACCCATACCCCCTTCACTTTTTGGTCTCGTCATCTTATCCCAAGACACCCAATGAGTTCTCTTCCTATTCTCCTCATCACCCCACCAAAAATTCCTGATAATCTGGGATAACTCATCACATAATGAAGCAGGAAATTTAAAAATACCCATTGCATAAACAGGAATAGCCTGAATAACAAACTTGATCTGAATTTCCTTCGCCCCGCTAGAGGCATATTTTTCAATCCAATCCGACACCCGCTTAAGCGCTTTATCTTTGGTAGATTGAAACTTACCCGCCTTCATAAGGCCTTCTGGCACTGGCAAACCCAGATATTTATCCTCAAATCCATCGATCGTGATTTTAAGAATAACCAAGATGGACACCTGATCTTCCATAGAGCATTTTTTGCCAAATAAGATGGAACATTTATCCGGGCTTAACAGTTGACCCGTTCCTTCCTCATAAGCCGATAAATACCTTTAATTTTTAGAAGTTGCTCCAAGTTACCCTTGAAAAATAGGAGACTATCATCAGCAAAGAGTAGATGAGATATACCCGGGGTATGTCTGTTCAGTCGAAAATCTTGGATAACCCCTCTTGCCAAAGCATCATTAAGTAACAGCGACAAAGCTTCAGCCACAAAGAGGAATAAGTATGGTGAGAATGGATCCCCTTGCCTAAGGCCACGTGAAGGATGAAAAGACTCTAGCAGCTGGCCATTAAAGCGCACATAAAATTTCACAGTGGTAACACAAGTCATAATCCACTTAATCCATATTGGAGCAAAACCATACGCTTGAAGCATTCTTTCTAGGAATTTACAATCCACACGATCATATGCTTTTGCGAGATCCAACTTATATGCACAATATTCACCACGACTATCTTTCAACATATTTAAAGAGTGCATACATTCAAAAGCAATGAGGGCATTATCGGAAATTAATCTTCCAGGGATAAAGGCACTTTGGGTAGGAGAAATCATACCGTCCAGCAGGGGTCTCAATCTGTTGACAAGGCACTTAGAGATAATTTTATATATGACATTACTCAGGCTAATTGGTCAAAAGTCCTTTATCGACTCAGGATGCTTCACCTTAGGGATAAGAACAATAGTTGTATCATTTATCCCCTCAGGCATACTTCCAGAAATAAAGAATTGTTGGACAGCTCGAACAATATCCTCCTTGAGCAAACCCCAATTCCTCTAAAAAAACCTGGCAGGAAACCCATCTGGCCCCGGGGCCTTTAACGGCCCTATTTGAAAGAGGGCTCGCTTCTTCTGATAGCAGAAATATTATTCTTCTTTGCTCTCCAAGTGGCCTTCCTATGGAAAAAATTTGTGTTTCTATCCCCCCATTTCATTTTATCCAAACATGATCTCTGCTTCCACATAATTTCTTCCTTAATCAGGAGCTCATCCATCTCCCTTAAAATTTTCTTCCTCTCCACTATTGCATTATGATCATTTCTGTTAAGCAGCACACTTAATCTTTTACGAGCAGATTCAAACTTTTTTGGAAGATAGCCAATGTGAACCTTACTTCACCCATGAAGAGACTTCATCAATTTGTCCAAATTATTTGCCACATCTCCCAGGTCAGTTACTTTCACACTTTTATTCCAACAAGAATCAATCTGTGCTTTCAACGCCGCATCCTCCCTCTCCCAATACGCTTCATATTTCAAATGTTTGAAAAACATACCCGGGCGAGGAACACCCATCAATTCAATAAGGAGAGGGCAATGGTCTGACCTGGAGCTGATGATATGAGACACCTTGCAATCCGGAAATATAGAGGACCACTGAGGGCACACAACCACGCGATCAAGCCTCACAAAAATCTGCCATAAGTTTTGCTGACCGCTTGATTCGAGAAAAGTGCTTGTTTTGCCACATTGCCTCGTTAAAATCACCAACCATAAACCACGGTCCAGACCCAAGCGGTTTTGCCACATTCCCACATAACATACCTTTGGCTCGCCTTTGGTTCCCCATAAACAAAAGTGCTTCTCCACTTGATGCCAGCACCATTAGAGATGTACAAATCAATAAAATGTTCTCCATATTTGTTCAACTCCAAGGTGTACAGGTCGTCCCAAAAGACCGCTAATCCACCTCCTTTGTCTGGCACAGAAACAGTAAAAACATTTTTCATACCCAAGCGGTAACGCAAACTCTCAGCATACTCTTTATTTTTTCTTGTTTCAAAAAGAAAGATAACGTTTGGTCGATGTGTCTTTGAGAGACACACAAGTTCTTGGACTGTCCGAGGCCGACCCAAGCCTCAGCAGTTCCAACAAATCATTTTCATGGCTCCTGACGGGCGACATCATGCGCGCCCGTCAGTTGACCGGCAGCCCCAGGGCCGGTAGTTTCCTTGATGGTATCCCTTACATCCGTTCCATCCCCTACAGACTCTCTCCTATTCTGAGCCTCCTCCTCTCCCTCAACTAACTCTTCTGTAACATGAACCGTGGAGCCATCTATGCCTACTACAGATTCGACTCTCTCAACACACACTCTTTTACATGTCACACTCATATCCCTAGCACCCCTATACTCAACGCTTTCAGTACTAGTGCTATTCATACTAAGAACCATGTCTTGGTCATCATCAGGTGAGCGCCTCTTACTGCCAGCCGTGCTCTCAAGCATGGCAGCAAAAGCCACCTTGCGGCTGGAGAGCTCGCTGCCGCTATTCGGTGGAGTGGGAATGCCAAAAACCGCATGTTTAACACATGCGGCCTTCACCATAGCCTTCTCCTCTTGTTCTTGTAGGTGAAGCCTCTTCCACCTTTTAACTCCAGCAGAAGTGAGAGCATGCCGCTGCACGCCTACAGCAGCAGCACCCTCACGGCCATCCTGGTCCGTAGCCGCCATTTGGTCCTGGACGTCCTCCACAAGCCGCTGCGGAAGCTCACCAGCAACAGCAGCACACGTCAGGGCCAGCTGATGCAACGGCTGTACAGGTAGAGCAGCATGGGCACCCCCAGCCGGCGCCTGAATTTGCTGCTGCATGGGAACAGCGGCAGCCGCACTCGCCTGGTCCTCCTGGACCAGCGCCTGTGTAGCACCAAGGCCAGGATCCCGGGCCAGCTTCAGCCAGGTGAGATGACCCAGGGGCGACCGAGTTGAGGAAGAGGTCACCCCCAGTCACATGCTCTTGAAGATGATCAGCTTGGCCCGCCATCATATGGTCTGTGAGCGTGGGCAGCCCCTCCTGGGCACCCACCGCCCCCGGTGCCTTGTCCGAGCCGTCCGGCGAAGGGAGCGAGCCTGCCGCAGCCACAGAAAGGCTACGCACCGCCTTGGACACTGCTGAGATAACCTTGTCCGGCAGCTTTTCTCTGTTCTTGCCTTCAGCACCCTCCGAGGTGCATCCAAAGTCGAGGAAGCGCTTCCAGTGCGGGGGCGCCTTCATGTCGATGGAGAAGTTCGGCTTGCGCAGTTCCTTAGGTATGCTGCAGAATCTTTCCATAGTGTGGCCCAAGATGCTATAACAGTAACAGAAATTTGGAAGTTTCTCGTATTTCACCTCAAACATGATCTCGTTGTTGCTGCCGACCGGAGTGAACCCAACTTCCTTCCTCAGCGGCGTGTCCACCCTATGCTCCACACGGATGCGGAGATGCTCGCCGAAGATCATCTTGTTTCGGTGCGACACCGCGACGACCGTGCCGAGCTTCTTGCTGAAGGTCCACCCCATCTCCTCGGTCTTCAGCACGAACGGGAGCTTGTGGATTTGCGCCCACAATCTGATGGAGTTGAGGTGCACCTCCGTGGGGTCGCCTTGGCCGTCGAAGTCGGCGAAGATGACGGCGTCGTTGTGGAAGTGCCAAGGACCAGCAACCAGGACATGTTGCCGATCCCCCTCCTCCGTGAACGAAACCATGAAGCATCAGTCTTTGCTTGTGACCAGATGGGCCACGGCATCACCACGGAGCCGCCACGGTCCTTTGAGCTCGTCGACGACGGCCGAGGGATTGCCCGGGTATGGGGACAGAACTCGCCCCACAACCAGCTTCCCCTTGGCCGCATTCACCATTGCCTCCATGTCGATGATGATCGGCGAGTCGTCGAACTCGACCACCTTGGCCTTACCGTGCCTGCGCAGGGGAGGAGGTATCGCCGGGACTGCAGAGAAGCCGACAGAGGGGCTCGGGGTAGTGGTTAGAGCAAGGCCTGCCGGCCCCCCCACAGCGCTTCTTCCTCTTCCCAGCGGAGGTGAGGCCGGACTCACCAGCATCTTGGCGGTCTCCCCCTCTGCAGGCTTCATGGCGCTCGCGCACCCCTTCAGCAGCTCGGCGCTGCTCGTAGTCTTCTGGCCCAGGTCCTGGTTCTCGTCCTGTCCTGCCATGAACAGAGAGCAGCAAACAACAGAAGGAAGAGAGAGCACAAGCAAAAAGAACACCCGTGAGGGATGAAAAGGCCAAACGAGTTCCTCCCCCTTGAAATAAGTCTGCTGCTCCTGAAATTTTGCCCCCAAATTAACTGGATTTACTCCCGTATTAGTTTCCTCTTCCTCCTTCAGACTAATTCCCGATCCCCTTTTGAAATCCAAATCAAACTCACCAGAAACGCCCCCCAATTGCTCCTCATAATTAACTTTATTTTAAGCAGCATACCTTAAATCCGCCGGCGAGATCGCCGGCCCTTGAAACGCCTCTATCTCATCGATCTCCTCCCTCTTCAATTTGACTGCTTGACTATCCGATTTGAAGAAATCAGCGGCATGCTTCCGCATACGCAGCATGACCTTCTCCCGGTTCCTCGCGTGCCCCAGCAGTTCCCTCCCGCGCCTCTTCAAGGTGCTCCATTCCTCGGAAGGTGGTTGTGTGTTTCTGGGAAGGTGTACTTCTACCTCTGATGTACCACCTGGCTATACGCATGTGTCGTCCTTCTTTTATCACATTGTGTGGTGTCCAACTTACCTACCAACCCTTTACTATAGAAGTAGTTCACAAAAATAACATTTTCAATGTACTGCATGTTAACCTATACAGTATACAACTCCATGCGTCCATTACCTTATAGGGCAGTGCTGGGCGCCGGCGCGCCGGCCCAACAGTTTGGCCGGTCGCGCCCCAGCCGCCTGATGCAGCGCGCCCTAGCCGTTCGATCTGCATCTTCTTCTTCCTCTTCGCGTGCTGCCCCCTGTCGTGTGGACCTCCTTCCTCCGCCGCCCCCATCACCTAGATCTCCTTGCTCCGTCGCCCCACGCTGCTAGATGCCGCACTCGCCGCCGGTCGCCGCCGTCGTCTCCTGTGTTTCTCGCCGGCTCCGTGCGTGCAACAGCCTGTGCCCGTGGTTGCAGCTCCCCGTGACAACGGTCACAACTCCGGTGGCGTCGGGCGCAACTCCAGCATGCGCCGGTTGCAGGTCGTAGCACCTCCGGCGACGAGCTCGCGAAAAATACTGTACTCTCCCTTGGTTGCCGGTAGCAGCAAAACAAATGGCCGGTTGTAGCAAAAAAAGGGATCGGTTCCAGCAAATTAAAGCTCGCCGGTGCCGCATATCATCGCCATTGTAGCAAAAATGTTAGCCGATTGTAGCTTATGCGGCTGCCGGTTGCAGCAAAAAACGACGTGGTTGTAGCAAGAAAAATATTGACGTCGGCCGGTGGTAGAAAAAAACTGCGTGGTTTGCAGCAAAAAAGACATTGTCCCCCGTCGTCGAGGTTGCATCATCTTCGCGAATGATGTAGCAAAAAAATGGTCGAAGCTTTTTGTGATGCCGGTTGAAACTTTTGTGACACCCCGTTGAAGCTTTTTCCTGTTGGCAGCAGCCCGCCCTAGCATTGTCGTTCACTGGTTTGAAGCTTTTTACAATGCCGGTTGAAGCTTTTTGTTGTGGCAGTGCCCGGTTCCAGCATCTGTCGTTCCTGGTTGAAGCTTTTTGCCGCATCGGTTGTAGCTTTCCAGAACTCCGGTTGCAACATCAGGGGGTGTCCCTTGGTTTGTGAGCCCATCGCAGCTCGCGGCCGTCCCTCGTCGCCGTCCGCCTCGAGCTCGTAAGCCATGGCCGCCCTGGCCTGTGAGCTCGCAGGCCATGGACCCCTGTCGTAGTACCGCCGGTGCTCGGCCCCATCGCGTGCGGCCATGGCGAAGGGCGCGACCATGGCGATGGGCGCAGCCATGGCGATGTTGCGGTCCCGTAGGAGAGAGAAGAAAGTAACGAGACGAAGAAGAGAATCGATCGCGAGATAAAGAAAAAAAAGGGGACGGTTGGTCATGGGCCTAGGCGATTAGTCAACTACTCGAGGCGCGCGTAGCCAGGATCTGCGTGGATCGAACGCGCGCTGCGTGTCCTGCGGAAGGTTCGGCCGGTGTGGCATTCCCAAACGCTTACTTATATTAAACCTAAATGTTATACATCTGTCATCAGCTTTCTGCCCATCTGACGCGGTAGCTCTTCCTACCGTTCGATTACACAGCACAGATCACGGTGCAAGGCTGGTGCCACATCATGTGTTTCAATAGTTCGCACCGTGTCTAAACTAAACGAATGTAAGTTGCCCCGCCGCCCACTCACCTCATCCACTCGCGTCTCTCATTCACCCCCACCCACTTCGTCTTCGTCTTCTCCCCCGTCAAATCCTCCGTCTCCCCAATGACGGTGCTGCGGTGGCAGCTCGCTGTGTGGGCCGCCGCATATGAGGATGGGGCTCCCCCGTCGGATCCTGCAGTTCACGGCGGCTCGAGGAAACGCTCTCGATCATGCTAAACCCAGTCGTCACCCGCTCCGACCGACGTTGCCCAGGGCGACAAGACGTTCCAGAGTACCTTGCTCTATGCGGAAGACAAGAAAGTCTTCTGACGAGAAGGCATGGATCAGGCGATCGGCGGGTACAAACTTGGCGTTGATCGTAGCAACCGCCTCACCTAGATAGACCTGAGGTCTGGTGCTCATGGTGACCATCACCGCCAACTTAAGCTCGTTCTTCATTTGCAGTAGCTCATCAGAGGACTCAAGGAAGCGACAACCAATCAAATGATCATGCAGCTCAACGGCAGTAGCCGACAATGCCTCAAATGGGGCGCTGAATGTCGGTCCAAGAATCGAGCTCTTCGCTGAGCCCTCACGCACGCCACGACTTCAAGAGCGCTGCAACCGCACGGAGCTCGGCTGTGGGCTCCATGGGAAGATGATCATGGGCGCCTCCGCAAGAAGTTGACTAGCGCATCCTCACACGACAGGGCTGATGTCGAGCTGCGCTGGCGTTTGCACGCCGCCGAGAGCTGACCCTCACAACTGCATCGCATGCAGTGCAAAGGATCCGGGCAGACTTTTGTGCGGCGTCCGGAACACGAGGAGAGGCTGGAGACAATGCTACGTCTGAGTTGCAAGTCCGACGAGATACACTGGTGATCCCTCTCTGGGCCCCACCAACTGGGACGGTCCAGGAACATCACAACGAGCGGACGAGGAGGGTTCAACGTCGAGGAAGAGGCCATCTCGGAGTGGGACAACGGCACTCGGCTACACGACGACATTGGCACAACGTTGGGTGGAAGAAGATGTTAGAAATTTAGGGTTTGCAGTCTACACCCTTTTCCTCTGTGCTTTTTCGTGGTGCCGCTCATAATCTGCATATCTGAGGCTAGGTGGTAGGGACATTCTTATACATTATTTCCAAAGAGTCTACCTCTTATACATATAAGATTCCTAGTTATTAAATTCATTTCCACGTACAGAGCAAACTACCAATCACGATACAATTTGTCTATCAGCGGACTCTACGCGTTTAGTTTCTGGAGCACACACTTGTGAGCAGTACGCCGTAATAGAGTCTAAATTTCTCTAATTATATAGATCAACATTAGGGTTGCAATCCAATTATCCGATCTAGCTCCTTCTGATTATCAGTGTAGTGTTTCCAATATACATAGTGCATTGTATTCCATGATAATCGACAAGCTTCCTTAAGCATGTAATACATTTTAGCAAGGAGCTGTTTCATGCTAAACAAATACATCTATAATTTTGGTATTCCAAATACTAATAATTTTATGCAATTTAAATATAGTTGCAGGACACATAATTCAAGAGGTGGGCAGGTACCAGCTGAGTGGCAGCCCGTGGAGATGATCGACCGACCGCTCGATGTGGAGGAGCTATCCTAGAATGTTCAAACGTTGTAGACTTGTAGCAACTAGCAATTTGCTAATCAAACCTTCGTGGCCACAGGTAGATCTCGTTGACGTCATCTCATCTGTAACTACCACTCTCACCAAAATTTCCAGGACCGAAATTTCCAGGAGCAGGAAGGAAAGTATCCTTGTTTGATCCTTCTTGAGCGCTGTCTCTCTCCACGCGCGGGGCCTGAGCCCGACCCTGGTATCTGGAGGACGTATCGTCCTTTCCTTAATTTTCCTGAACTCGCCGAGCTGGTTAGCTGGTAGTACGTGCTTCTTCGCAGTACTGTTAATTTGCCGTTTCGAAAAAAAGAATTTGTTAATTTGGTCATCAGTTTAGATGATTTGAAGACGGAAGTACGCCAAGCACTTAAACATGCATGTATTTATAATAATACCCCATGGAGTATCTATTGGTAGAACGAATTCAATATACTTGATGCAAAAAAAAAGAATTCAATATACAATTCCAGTATATATATGATCCACCGTACAAATTCACCAACATACCTATGGTATATATACAGATATAAACGAAGAACATGCATGAACGAATGAAATACTACTTGTCTACACGACCACTTTCACAAGCTATACAATCCATATGTAGGTACAGAGGTTTCTTGGACCACAGAATATATCGTATGTTTGAAAGATAACTAGGACAAACTGATATTTATTCACATGATTCTTCTTCCGCACGGAGACCATTCACCCCCTAGATATGCCTTTGCCTGAAAAGTCAAATAACGAAATTCTTAATTGGAATGGATGCACGTCACATCATGCAAAACACTAGTAGGAGTACGAACGGTGCAGCCAGATTGTTGACTCACCATTTTGCCCGGTCGTTTTACCATCATCGGCTTTGTATGGCGTTCTCGATGCGTATGAGTTGTTGCCGTTGCTCGGGCCAGGGGTCGTCGTCGACGACGCTTTACCTGCTTTATCAAGCGCATGAATGCATGCAAAAGGCGTCAAGATAGTGCAAGAAAGCGTCAGAGACCATAGAAAGGTACAAGCTACCAGAAAGGTGGGGATCTGATAAAGGGAGAGCTATCCATGCATGCACGTCCGTATGATCGATCGGATGAGTGACACTCACTAACCTGTACTAGGCGACGGCGGCTTTTGGCTGGCCTCCGGCGGAGCATATGGACGTCGATCATCATACTTGCCGGAAGACCGCATTGGAGGCACAGGTCTACTTGGTCCTGCATATATGCATGTATGGAGAATATATTAACACATCAGAGTTTATCATTACTAGCTTACTCCGATCGTGCATGCGCATGCAATGGACGAGTTTAATATCTGGAGAGGTTGGCTCACCCTTCGCCGCCATGCTCAGTCCTGGAGGCCTTCGTGTCTGCTTGTGTTCTCTTCAGCTTGCTAGCTTTAGAAGGGTTTGTTGCTCAATGCTTGGATAATTTGGGGCTACCCCATGGATGGGGTATATATACATCCATACAGGTAGTACGCACGGACAGAGGGCAAAATCCTGGAAATTTCATCTGGTTGCATCCATCATATATATGCCCTGGTGTTTGTTCTTCTTAGGATTATACATGGCGTGTATGTATTCCTACTGTACAGAGCCAATGTCATTGGGCCTTGACCCAGCGCGTTTTCGCTGGATCTCCCGCGTATCAAGAAGATACTTCCGGCTGGTACGGTTGCAGTTGAGATACGATGTAGACGTAGTATTTATTTGAAATAATGAACTTCGATTCAAATGGTGTTATTGCCTGCAATGTGCGCGCTTGAACAAAAGTCATCAGAATATGACAAAAACAGATTTATTATACCAACCCATCGGAACTTTTCCCATCAATCTCGTCGAACTTAATCAATGTTGTTTCTGATCAGCTTGTGGACAGATGGATGCTCTGCCATGTAAAACGTCATGAATGTAATGGACTTGACGAAGGCCTGGACACTAAACTGAAGGTCACAGGTTTCATCATGGGTACTTTCCATCGCATTTCCGTGCAAATCGAAACACACGACACGCGCGGGCGTCCAAGTCAAAATTAACTGAGAGGCTCGATTTCTACATTAATTCCGGAGAGAGATCAGTGTAGTTTGTTCTCCGAGTCGTTTGCGTGTGGAGTACTACATTAATTAGGTTCTCTGAGTGTTTGATCTTATGGAGCAGTTCCATACCCCCATTTCTGCTATTGCCTTCCAGCAACTGAATGAGCTAACCCCAATATTACAGCAACTTGAAAGCTCTGCTGACAGATGGACCTATGTGTGGAAATCTGATAAATTCTCAGTTAATAGAATGTATAATCAAATGATGGGTCCTTCCCCAGCAAATCATTTATTCAGAGATTTGTGGAAAGCAGCAAGCAGAATCAGGCATATTTTTTTTTTTTTTTTGGCTGCTACTCTATGACAGAATCAGCACTAGAGGCCTACTTAAAAGGAAAAACTTCTTGCTTCAGAGATATGAATGTGCTATCTGCCATAAGCATACGGAAGAAACAGCTCTCCATCTTCTTTGGGACTGCCAGTTTGCAACCTCATGCTGGGACCTCATTGCCCCAAATAGACACAGAGGAATTTCTGTTTTTGATGAAATTATCTTCCTTAAGCAAGCTTTCCCCCCAAAGATTGCCATGGACATTGTTATAATGGGATGCTGGAACATATGGATGCAGAGAAATGGAAAGATCTTTAACAATATTTCTCCAAATCTGGGCTCTTGGAAGCAAGGCTTAAAGCATGATCTCTCGCTTATCAAGCATCGAACCAAAAGAAAGAACATTGTCTGCCTGGAGCAATGGATGAATTCCCATCTACCTTAGCTCTTTTTAGTTAACATTATGTTCATGTTAGAGAAAACTGGTGTTGGATAGTTCTTTATGAACTTGTATTTTTTCCCTTTTTTTTCGTTTGTACATACCTTTTTTTATTAATGAAAATTACCGTAGAACTATTGTTCTACGGTTCCGGGGGTCAAAAAAGAAGAAGAAGAAGAAGAAGAAGAGGAGGATGACCAACAAGGTACAACCATGCATAGCTTAATTAAGTGTTCCAACCGTGGAAAAAACTGGTATTGAACGGGTGGTCAGTACCTTCGATGGGAAGATGGTTGTGTATTTCTGGGAACGTGTACTTCTACTTCTGATGTACCACCTGGCTATACAAATGTGTTATCACATTGCGTGGTGTCCAACACATAACTGTTACGTACCTACCCGTTACTATAGATAGAGGTAGTTCACAAAAATAGCATTTTCAACGTCTGCGTATGAACCTATACATTATACAACTCCATGCGTCCATGCGTCCATTATTACACCTAAATGTTATACATCTCATGTCAGATTTCTGCCCATCTCGCCAAGAGCAGTGCTACGCGGACGATAAAAAATGGACGACCAGCGCACGACAATCAAATCCAGCCAGGGGATCTCGTCCACAACCGTGTAAGGTCCGCTGGATTGTTGATCGTGCATAAATCGCCCACACTCTGTCGTGTCTGGAGCAATTCCGTCTCGCCAAACGCTCTTCCTACCATCCGATCACACAGCACAGATCACAACGTAAGGGTGGTGCACGTCATGTGTTTGAATAATTCGCGGCTTCGCGCCGTATCCAAACCGAACGAACAAAAGCTGCGCCCCTCCCCCCCCCCCCCCCCCCCCCCCCCCCCCCCAAATTTCTGTAATTATATAGATCAACGTTAGGGTTGCAATCTAATTATCTGATCTAGCTCCTTCCGGTTATCAGTGTAGTGTTTCCAATATACAGAGTGCATTGTATTCCATGATAATCGACAAGCTTCCTTAAGCATGTAATACATTTTAGCAAGGAACTATTTCATGCTAAACAAAAATACATCTATAATTTTGGTATTCCAAATACTAATAATTTTATGCAATTTAAATATAGTTGCAGGACACATAATTCAAGAGGTGGGCAGGTACCAGAGTGGCAGCCCGTGGAGATGATCGACCGACCGCTCGATGTCGGGGAGCTATCCTAGAATGTTCAAACGTTGTAGCAACTAGCAATTTCTAATCATCCTTTGTGGCCACAGGTAGATCTCGTCGACGTCATCTCATCTGTAACTACCACTCTCACCAAAATTTGCAGGACCGAAATTTCCAGGAGCCGGAAAGTATCCTTGTTCGATCCTTCTTGAGGGTTGTCTCTCTCTACGAGTGGGGCCCGAGCCGACCCTGAATCTCTGGTGGACCAACGCAACGTCGTATCATCCTCTCCTTAATTTTCGTGAACTCGCCGATGAGGTGTAGAGCTGGTTAGCTGTTTTTTTTTTTTTACGAGACTGGTTAGCTGGTAGTAGGTGCTTCTTCGCAGTACTCTAGTTTGTTAATTTGGTTATCAGTTTAGATGATTTGATTGAAGACGCAAGTACGCCAAGAACAAATAAGAATCCAATGATAGGTTGGTGGGCCGAAGGTCATAAACATGCATGTGATGAATAGCAGTACTTAATAGAGCAGTGCTAGACAGACGATACCTATCTGCACGATTTATGCACGATGGTCAAAAGCATCCATTAGATGGCATTATGCTACAAATCAACACCGTTCAAACAAGGAATCGTCCAGAAATCGTCTCTGAACAGTCGTGTGTAGAGTAGATTCGTACTTAATAATACCCCATGGAGTATCTATTAGTCGAACGAATTCAATATACATGATGCAAAAAAAAAAAGAATTCAATATACAATTCTAGTATATATAATATACGATCAACCGCTCAAATTCACCAACATAACTACGGTATAGGTATAAACGAAGAACATGCATAAACGAATGAAATACTACTGGTCTACACGGCCACTTTCACAAGCTATACAATCCATATGTAGGTATTGAGGTTTCTTCAACCACAGAATATATCGTATGTTTGACAGATAACTAGGACAAACTGATATTTATTCACATGATTCTTCTTCCGCAACCAGACCATTCACTCCCTAGATATGCCCTTGCCTGAAAAGACAAATAACGAAATTCTCAATTCAGTATTTTCACATCACATCATGCAAAACACTAGTAGGAGTACGGGAGAGGATTTGTGGCACGCAAGTGCAGGGGCACCGAGTCACCCGCGTGTGCTTTTTCTTTTGCCTTTCGATTTTTAAACTTTCATTGTTTTTTAATAAAAAGTCCAAATTAAGTTCTGATTTTATATACGTGTTTCTCGTGACGAGGGCTTTCAAATAAGATTCATTTTGAATACGTTTTGACGAATTTTGAAAATAAAAGTTAAGTTTCAAGAGCGACTGATAAAATCACGATTTTTGTGCCTACGACAGACAAAAAATGTCTTAAAATTGTATCTATGAAACTTGGTAAGAGCGAGCTAGAAAATCGAAAGTTTCAGATGAAAAACCGTAAGTTTCAAGCATTGGAACTTAAAACTACTTCGCGAATTGCGATGCAATCGACCGGCCGGTGCGTGCCCCCGCACCTACGTGCCCCTGTGTATTTTCGGTAGGAGTACGAACTATACAGCAGCCAGGATTGTTGACCCACCTTTTTGTCCGGTCGTTTTACCTTCATCGGCTTTGTATGGCGTTCTCGATGCGTGAGAGTTGTTGCCGTTGCTCGGGCCAGGGGTCGTCGTCGACAACCCTTTACCTGCTGTACGGAGCGCACGAATGCAAAAGGCGTCAAGAAAGTGCAAGAAAGCTCCAGAGACCAGAACCGTCGAATATATAGAAAGGTACCAGAAAGGTGGGGATCTGAAAAAGGGAGCTATGCTATCCATGCATGCACGTACGTGCTCAGACGACGGCGGATGAGTGACACTCACTAACCTGCACTAGACGACGGCGGCTTTTGGCCAGCCTCCGCCGGAGGATACGCTAGCTGAACGTCGATCATCATACTGGCCGGAAGACCGCATTGGAGGCACAGGTCTACTTTTTTTTTTTTTGACACAGTACAGACGCAAGCGCTCACATACACGCGCATACACTCACCCCTATGAACGCACACACGCACACCCTACCCCTATGAGCACCTCCGAGAGACTGAGCCGGCACCTCGCAGCACAGGTCTACTTGGTCCTGCATATATGTATGTATGGAGAATATATTAATACATCAATTAGCTTACTCCGATCGTCCATGTGCATGCAATGGATGAATTTGATGTGTGGACGCTGGCTCACCCTTCGCCGCCATGCTCAGTCCTGGAGGCCTTCGTGTCTGCCTGTCTTCTCTTCACCTAGCTAGCTTTGGAAGAGTTTGTTGCTAAATGCTTGGATACTTGTAGGCTACCCCAAGGATGGGGTATATATACAGGCAGTACGCACGGACAGAGGACAAAATCATGGAAATTTCATCTGGTTGCATCCATCATGTATTATATATACATGGCGTACGTGTACATGTATTGCTGTACAGAGCCAATGTCATTAGGCCTTGACCCAGCGCGTTTTCCCTGGATCTCCCGCGTATCCACAAGATACGTCCAGCTGCAGGTACGGTTACAATTGAGATACGATCTAGACGTCATATTTATTTGAAATAATGAACTTCGATTCAAATGGTGTTATTGCGTGCAATGTGCGTCCTTGAACAAAACACTAGTGGAAAAACGGGATTTAGTCCCGGTTGGAAAAGGCCTTTAGTCCCGGGTCACCAATCGGGACAAATAAATCGGCACTAAAGGCCCCCACCCTTTAGTCCCGGTTGGCCACGACCCGGGACTAAAGTCCCTCCACGTGGCCGCGAGCGCGCGCCGGGGGCTGGAGGACCTTTATTCCCGGTTGATGACACCAACCGGGACTAAGGCCCCTCCACGTGGCCGCGAGCTAGCGCCGGGGGCTGAAGGACCTGTAGTCCCGGTTGGTGACACCAACCGGGACTAATGATTTTGTATTGGGGTTTAGGGTTTTAGGGTTTATGGTTTATTTTTCCTTTTCATTTTGTATTTTCCATTCAATTCTTTTTCATTTCAAACATATTTTACGCTACTACATACTGTACACGTTATGCATATATAATATAATTTCTCGTACGACCATACATATATCATATAATTTCTCGTACGACCATACATATATATATATACAATTTGGTATATACAATTTCTCTTATAATTTGCAGATCATTACATGCAGGCATTAGGTGCAATGGTATTCTCCGCTTTCAGATATGACCTCCGTAAGTAAAAATCCCGTAATTTCCTCTTGAATTGCTCGTATGCGGTTCTCTGTTGGAGTTTATCTCGCATCTCGTGAATCTTTAAAGAAGGAGATCAATATGAATATATTAGTTGTGTGTATATATATTAGATCATCATAAAAAAATTGTGAATAGTGTTTACGTACCTGAAGTTGTTTTGCATCTCTGCGCCATTCGGTCGTAATGCGAATGTTCTCGCAAACATAGTATGCACGTAAATTAGTCCCCTATTGCTGCCTCATGCACTTTGCGAGAATATAATAATCAAGCATGATAATGGTATTGAAATTAGAATTAAAGAGATGCGCGGACCTAGCTAGTACTACTTAATTACCTTGATCTGTCGCCATTTTAGCTTCGATTTCCATTCACCGACAACCTTTTTGATGAACCGTTTCCAAACCCTGCCCGGCAAAGAAAATGAATAAAGGAGTTATTAATTACTTGATATCAGGAAATGAACGAAAGAGGCCGATATAGTGCGATAATGATTGAAATTACCTGTCGAGCATCAAAACCAAGCTGGTGTATTATCGAGAGCCTTTACCTAGTGAGTCCAGGGTTTCAACAGTTCCAGCATCAACTCTAATGATTAGCAGGATCCAGTAGAACCTGCGCACACGTTTATATAAGCAGGCATGCATAACTCATCAACTACACTTAACATCGAGTAAGCAAAATAGAATTTGTAGTACAAGACAGTAACACTCACTTGAAGTTGTAAGGAAATAGTATGTTTGTTCTGATATTTTGTGCCTTCATAAACCTTAGCAAGTTTTCCTCTGAGTCTCGGGGGTGGTCTTGTAACATTTTTTCATAAATGATATATGGGTCAACGAACCCAATGCCATAGATTCCACCTCTTTTGCATTCGAGAATCTTCATTCTGCATAATAGCGTACAAAAGAATATAATGAGGATAATTACAGGCAATGCGCGAGCTGAGCTAGAAACTTAAATTATAGAAAGAAATCACTTACAGACAATAGCAACTGACGATAGATTTGTCGAGTGCGTCTTAATTCTATAACTAAAAAATTTATGGAAACTCAATCATTATCTCGTTTTCATAGAAGTAATGCTCTTTCTTGACTTTCACAATGAGCATCTCTCGCCTGTTCTTTACTTCTTTCATATACCAGTCATGCAATCTTCGCATTTGTGTTGATAGATGCGGGACCTGCTCAGGTCTGACCAAAGGGTTCCTGGGGACATATTTCCATGCTAATTCAGCCATGGGGACATCCTCGGTGCCTAGGAGTTGATCAACACTGATACCTAAGTCTTTAGCAGTGTCGGTTACCTTATCGGTAATCACCTTGAGCGGGGGGATCGATTGCATTGCCTGTTCTCCGAGCTGGGGAACTGTTTTCCCGCTTTTATTACTACTTGTATGTCTCGACAGCTGCATTTGTTCCTGATATGACTTCCTAATAGAGCGTTCATAGTCTGATGGCCTATTCTGCACATGTGCCGGGGCTCGCTCTAGAAGTTCCACAAAGTGCTCTACGGTTTTCGCAGGTATTATCTCCTTTGGCGGCGGGGGCGGTTTCGATACAAAATGGGACTTCACTTCGGAAGCCACAACCGCTCTGGTTTCCTCATCGGTCATCTCGTAAGCTAACTTCTTTTTGGCAGCAGGCTCGTCGTTGGCTTTCTTCTTTGGTGCTCTCTTCCGCTTTTGGCCCTGCTGCTGGGACATAGGGGGTGGAGTCGGCTGACGCGGTGGAGATCGATATGGCGGACTCGCGCTGGGCTCCGTCTCGAGGTGGGGTGGAGTCGGCTGACGCGGCGGACTTAGAGGTGTATTGCTACTCGGAGGAGTCGGTGGCCTTGGCGCCGAGTTTGGAAACACGATGCATTCCTTTCTCCATACAATGACACCACGTATGACTTCTCCCAGTGTCTGCTCCCCTTCACCTCCAGGAATGTCAAGCTCTAGTGAGTCATATCCCGACAGAACTTCATCCACCCCGACACGAGCATAGCCAGCTGGAATCGGATTGCCATGGATGGTTGCTTCAGGTCCGAAGACAGTCACTTGTACTAGGATTCCAGATTTTAACAGCATTGTGACTAGTTGACATCAGGAGGTTGTCCTCTGAGTTAAGCGCAAGACTCCTGATGTCAGAACGATGCCCATGTATCTCAACTGAGTACATCTTAGACACCTTCTCGTTATCCACTGAGTATGTCTCAAGCACGTTATTGTTCAGAGACAAAGACAAGGTCGCAAGGCAGCCTTTTGGTGGATTGCTTGGAGAAAATGCAACGGAGCAAATTTTCTTGCTGGTCCGCAAAACTTGGAGAAGCTTAAATACATCGGTGACCACAACAGTGGGATTCTGAGAGTCTTGAGCTGGCAAAGGATCTATAACGGTACCATTCCCTTCTGCCACCGCAGCTTTCGCCGAAGCCTTCTCCTTCTTCCTGTGAAGCCGCCTCTTGGCCTTCCGTGTCGCCTCTGTTTCATCAAGAATCATATAGATGTCAGCAGTTTTCCCTGCCACCTGGCATGCCACTAGACTGCCGTCCTTATTGAACCTAATGGTCTGAATTCTTTCTTTGCTCTGCCTCGGAATTTCGCCAAACAGCTTGAGTGCATCCCATTTGTTCCAATCTTCACCCTCTTCAGCTGATTGCCTGATTCTAAACACCCTCAGCTCTGGATCGGCCGAGCCAGACACCAAAAACTTCTCGCCAGGATCAACATCCATCGACCATATCTCGCTGTGGTGGCCACCTACAATTTGAAGGCAGTGCTGTGTGTCGAGGTCCCAGACCCGGATGAACTTGTCCTTGGAGCAGGTCACCAGCTTCTTACCCAAATCCAGGAATAGTAAATTAGTTACCTACAGCAAGTGAGCCCCAAATTAGCATTGTTGGCTATGCCATCGAATGGAAACAGAGGGAGGCGTGAAACCAACAGCAAACTTGATCACGGTGGCCACGGAGTCGGAAGAGGCCGACCTGTGCAACGACGTCCCAGAGGATGACATCGCAGTCCTTGCTGCCGGAGGCGAGGACGGCGCCCGAGGGAGCGAAGCGTAGAGCGGAAGCAGCGGAGCGGTGGTCGTGGAGCGTCGCCTCGCAGGCACCGGTCTCCGCGTCCCACAGCCTAATGCTCCCATCCGCATGGCCACTCACAATCTGAACAAACCAACACAGCACAAAAATCAAGCCAGCCCATTCAGAAACGTGGGAAGCAGCAAGAGAGGAGAAATTTCAGGCGAGACAACAAGGGAAACGGGCAGCAGCAGAAGCAGTATTACCGAGGAAGCGGAGACGGAAGCGGCGGCGGGGGAGGAGGCGACACAGGATACGGCGAGGGAGGCGGAGGAGGAGGAGGGGGTGAAGGTGGCGGAGGGGAGGCCGCGCTTGAGGTCCCAGGCGGCGAAGCGGTCGAGGGCGGCGGTGAGGAGGCGGCGGCCGGAGGGGTCGTAGACGACGTTGGACTCCGGGGAGGCGACTACGCCGAAGGAGAGCGCCGGCTCGTAGCGGAGGTAGGCCTTCACCATGGCGTCAGGCCGCCGGCGGCGTGGGAGGGCGGAGTGGGTAGCCTGGTTGTGGGGTTAGGGTTTAGTTAGGGCGGGCAGGAGGATGCGCCCAGGGGTTTTAAGGGATCTCACCCTTTTAAATTTCGTTTTATTTTTGTCTTGTGTACATTCAAATAATCGGAAAAAAACTTTTTTCTCTTGTGTACATTCAACTTTATTTATAATAAAACTTCTGTAGAAAAAACATTGTTGCATATAAAGTACAACGAAAAATATTAGATTGCCGGTAGAAAACAATAATAATGCATTTATACAAGAAAATGGTGAGAATATAATTGGCCGTTTTATACGACGGGAAAATCCTCTATCCGAGAACCGGGACTGCAAGTAAAAGTTTCTCCACCGGAGAATAATCAAATGCAAAGATTGTTCAAGAATCTGCTAAAATTATGATTTATTCAAAATTGATAGGTACATAAGTTGTCAATTGCATCAAATTCATCTGTCAGAACAAGGACATCAATGCAAAGGATTCGCATGCCAAATATCCATAGCTTGAATTCTTTCAAACCATCTTAATGTCAACTATTATTTGATATGATCATATGGATCTAGATTCACCTTTGATATTAGTGTACTTCACTTTCTTATGGCTAAGAATGTCAGCAAAATGGACAAAATTGACCTCGGGACGCAACTAATTCACAAACTGAACCGTGGGTGAACTTTTTCACCCACCTGACCTTTTTGTGTAGCGCCCGACAGGTCGGCGCTACAGTACAATAAGTAGCGCCTGACTGACAGGCGCTACACTCCTGGCCAGCGTGGCACCCCGGGGCCAGGCCGGGCCCCGCCCCTGGCTGTGCAGCGCCTAGACGAAAGGAGCTGCACAATCTGTTACATGAAAAGTTTGTGCAGTCCCCACACACACACCCCAAAGAGCAACAGAACGTTTGTGCAGTCCTATTTTCGCTAAGTCAGGGTGTAGCGCATGTCTGCCAGGCGCCACACTAGACAGTGCAGCGCCTGACCCCTAGGCGCTGCACTAAAGAGTGTGGCGCCTATGGCTGAGGCGCTATGCTGTTTAATTCTGCAAAATCAGAAACAAATTCAGAGATTCAATCAAGATTAACAGATTCACATATTCAACATTACTTCATATTAACAGATTCAATCAAGATCATTATCACAAGTTCAACATTACTTCAAATTCAACAATGACAATAAGTTCAACATTACTATGAGTTCAACACCAAAATAAGCTCAACATCACTACAAGTTCAAGATTGCTACAAGTTCAACATCATAAGAAAACGACGACTAGTTCAACTTCATAAGAAAACGACGACAACATCACTAGTTCTTCCTTCCTCGTGTAGTCTTGCCTGGTCCCCTCCTAGTAGGAATTTTCTGTAGGAGATATGCCCTAGAGACAATAATAAATGTTATTATTTATCCCCATGTTTCTAATTAAGTTTATATTCCATGCTATAACTGCTATGGTTCTCGAGTCTGCAATAACCACGAGGCTCGGAGGAAAACTCATATGCACGTGTGGAATAATAAATGGTAAAAAGTATTCCTGGTCAAGCCTCTAAGACTGGCTCAAGTGATTGCATGATGATTATGTTTTCCTGATCATGGACATGTCTATGCCGGCAACTTTGAGGGCACAATGTTAGAAGAACATTTGTGTTGAATCGACCCAAATTGATGTTATGCTATGAGATACATTCGTCACAAGTTAATGGTTAATAACACAGATAAAGTTAACGTTTGCATAATTCCTTAGACCATGAGAGTATCGAGTTTCTTCATGCTTGCTTCATGAACTTTGGGGTTTGTTAAACGTCATCCGTAACTGGGTGGCTATTACGGCGGCTTACGGGTTCATGAGAAAGTATGACAAGGGACTTGATAGCTCAAGATTGAGATTTTCTTCTCCGACGATAGAGATATATTCCTTGGGCCCTCTCGGTGTTACGGTATCCACCATCGTCTGGCCAGACACAATGTAATTTGATCACAGGGATGTCGAAACACGGGAACGAGAAAAGAGAACAAAACCGGTAACGAGATAACTGGCATAGTGGACAAGTGTTGATTCACGGGGATGCCGATAAATCTCACCTGTTGGATAGTACTTGTCGTCATCTATCCAACAAGCTTGAGTTTGCTGGATTCGGAGTTCATTTGCAGTAGTTATCGCAGTTTCGATCTTCTTGACTGCATCTATTTTTCTTGGGCAGTATTTCAGTTCCCAAGCGGTAGTACCGCTCCACTCCACGGTAGTACCGCTCTTGCGGTACTTCCGCTATGAGCTACCGCAATTCTTCAGAGCTTCAGTCTTTGCAGCGGAAGTACCGCTCCTACAGAGCGGTAGTACCGCTCTGACGGTACTACCGCTGTTTCTCTACCGCTTGAAGTACCGCTTATTTTGTGCCTTCTGTTATGCTCTGTCCTTCGAGCGGAAGTAGAGCGGCAGTAACGGGCGGTAGTACCGCTTCGGGCGGCACTACCGCGCTGTCCTACTCTACTACTAATGTTCCGTCTGTCCACGCAGCACCTCGCGGTAGTACCGTTGGTGGGAGCGGTAGTACCCCTCCGGCGGAACTACCGCCTCCCTGATTCACTCGGTTGCATGTACAGGCCGGAACTTCCGTTCCAGCGGAAGTACCGCTCGCCCGAGCGGTACTACCGCTTAGGCACGGGCTGGGAGTGCATAACGGTTGGATTTTTTTCCCACCTATAAAAGGGGGTCTTCTTCCCCAATGAACCTAATCGCTTGAGCTCGTGTTCTTCCCCCATTGTTGACCTTCTTCAAGCTTGCTTTCTCTCAATCCCTCCATGGATTCTTACTAGTTTTTGAGGGAAAAGAGAGAGGAGATCTAGATCCATATTTTCACCAATCACTTTCTCCTCTATGTGAGGGGAACCCCTTGGATCTAGATCTTGGAGTTCTTCGTGTTCTCTTTTTCGCTCTTCCTCTCATTTTCCTCCCTAGCATTAGTTGCTTTGGTAGGATTTGGGAGAGAAGGACTTGGGCACTCCGTGTGCCCTTGCCATTGCATTTGGTGCATCGGTTTGAGTTCTCCACGGTGATACGTGGAAGTGAAGTTGAGAAGCTTGTTACTCTTGGGTGTTTGGGCACCCTAGAGCTTGTTCCTCTTGGGTGCCTTGGTGCCCTAGACGGTTGGTGTTGTCAGAGCTCAATCATTGTGGTGTAAAGCTCCAGGCAAACGTTGGGGTCTCCAATTAGGTTGTGGAAATCGCCCCGAGCAATTTGACGGGTACCGGTGACCGCCCCCAAGGGTTGCCAAAGTGTACGGGTTCGGTGACCGCCCCCAAGGGTTGCCATTTGTACGGGGTCGGTGACCGCCCTCATGGGTCCCTTAGTGGAATCACGGTATCTTGCATTGTGCGAGGGCGTGAGGAGATTACGGTGGCCCTAGTGGCTTCTTGGGGAGCATTGTGCCTCCACACCGCTCCAAACGGAGATTAGCATCCGCAAGGGTGTGAACTTCGGGATACATCGTCGTCTCCGCGTGCATCGGTTATCTCTTACCCGAGCCCTTTACTTATGCACTTTACTTTGTGATAGCCATATTGTTTCTTGTTATATATCTTGCTATCACTTAGTTGTTTATCTTGCTTAACATAAGTCGTTGGTGCACATAGGTGAGCCTAGTTGTTTTAGGTTTCGTGCTTGACAAATTAAACACTAGTTTTATTCTGTATTTGTTCAAGCCTAAACCGTAATTATTTTAAAGCACCTATTCACCCCCCACCCCCTCTAGGCGACATCCACGATCTTTCACTTGAGAGTTGTCATTGTGATCGTTTGAAAACGATATATTCCCTATTAAGAGGTAATTCTATCTTTGGTTGTCTTTTAGCCTCCACTTTACTTTGAAGTCCTCATGGTTATATTTCGTCGCCACTAACTTGAATAGTATTCAGTACCAGCAATAACTTTAAATGATGGTATAGCACCTGTGGGGTGAGTCTGATGATTTTAAGAAATTACATGTTCCTTCATCATGGAAAATGGTAGTACCATCATAAGAGAATGTAAAGTGTATTAAGGGCTTTTCAACCAGATCTACATATTTAAATTTTTTATCATTGGATCTCAACTTGAAGTTGATTAAATGACAGAAGTGTGAGGTGCGATAGACTTGAGGTCTTGAAATCTGAATGGTGCTCATCCGTGATGTGCTCATGGGAGCATATTTCTCTTAAGGGAAATATTCCAGGGTAAATAAATACACATTCATTATGTACTTAGTTTGAGAACTAAGTGAAGTTGGTGACATATAAAATGCATATGCGCATACTTAGCTATTAAGAGAATAGCCATGACACATTTTCCTGAAGGTGGAGTTATGGTGGCAACAATGCCACATGTGGATACAATGGCTGATGTCATGAATCATCTTAAAATAGATGCTCCCACCTGGGTGTAGACCTTCAATACAGGACATGCGATGAAATCGTTGCTAATGTTTTGGACTCCATTCCTGAGGAAATGGACGACTTTAGAGTCACTGCCAAATGCATAGACTTTATAAGTCTAACATTGGTTAGTCATTATGAAAATAACAAGCCACAATGTGATGTGGATCTTGCAATAGTGTTTGAGACACTTGGTTGTTGCTATAAGTTATGATCTCCATCCTGATAGACGGGCGGCACTATAATTTGAAATAGTGACATAGTCTTCACTGCCATGCATTTTAGCAATGTAATAGAATGTAATCATCGGAGTATGCAAATATTTGTGTAATTTTCCACAACTTATTCAAGCAAAGTGAGGCTTGAATAGTTGATATTAGCACAAAATACCATTTCGGCATATAGCTATTATGCATAAACAATATTTACTATGAGAGTAAATATTTTTAGTGAACAACAAATGCTTCTGAGGAGCAAATTCTATAAATGTAGCTGATGTTATCGGGGTCTTATGTGTATACCACAAATTATATAGATAACACTTTGAAGATAATCACCGAATGCGGTGCAGATCTCGCAGTAATAGGATGCATAATCTGACTTTTGTCAGTAGATGCTCATGGTTTCTATTACCTTGTGTTTACTATAATATTAATATTTGGAAGAGCACTTTGAAGGTAGTCATCTTGTTAAAATAACAAGATGTAGACCTCATAGTAGCGATGGATAATCTGCAAATGGTGCAGTAGATGCCACCAATACCTTGTGATTCACAAATAAAATTTGGGCTAGTCATATTAAGTATGACACTTTATAATTCTTATTTGAATTTCATTAAGATTTGCAAGAAAATTGAATTTCTATTGCAAAATCACAGTTGTTGTCATAAATCGCATGTTATGCAAGGGGTAAAGACATAGAAGATGTCTTAAATTCCGAAGGAATAGGGTTCAAAATGCAAGTATTTTTTTTTCTTTGCAATGGTATTACTGAGGTAATACATATAGTTGCAAAATATTTTATTGCTTATGCAATAGTATATGAGAACAGAGCCTCATTTGCCACAAATAGTCACCTTGTGGGCTTAAATACTACTTGCATTCAGCATGAGTGCTTAAATGTAGCAACTGAAAATCTGATGTTTAATAGACATGTTGAAATGCCATATATTGATAACCAAGGGCTATAATCTATAATCCTTTAAGCTTGAGGGCTTATATGCGTTGAACAGATAGCCTCATGATTGATCTGCATAATATGTTAAACATGGGTGTTTAATGTATATACGCGAGTGCTAATGCACAAATCCAATAGAATCAGAGGACTATCGTTATTCCTGTGGCTACGAATCGATCGATTCGTTCGCTTCGGTTGTACATGGAGACACCGCCGTCGTTGAGAGACGAGCAACGCAGGAGGATGCTGCCTTGGGCCGCTTCGGCTGCCACTGCCGTGCCTGAGGGCCGCGCGCCGCGTGACGGGGTCGTGCTTCGCCGGAGGGAGGAGCGCCACGACGGCCGCGCATGTGAGGCGCCGTGCCGCCGTGCTGTGGCTCGATGGCCCGAGCGCCTGAGGGCGCCGTCGCCGCCGCGCGTTGCACTCGTGGGCTGTCGCCACGCGGCCTGAGGACCGCGCCGCTGCCGTCTGGGAGGCTCTAGCCCGCCTCGATGCGGGTGAGGTCGAGCCGCCGTTGTAGGGTGTCGCGGTGTCGTCGCTGGTGCGCAGGAGGTCGCCGCCGCCGTGTCCGCTGGTCGCCGCACCATGAGCGGAGCAGGTGGAGACGTGGGGGCCAAAAGCCTCGCCGCCACACCTTGTCGTCGTCAAGTGATGTGAGGAATACGTAGTTCCTTCTCCTGTTCTTCTTGTTTGCGATTCACAAAATACAAGTAGTATTAGATCTTGAATGGATTGCAAGAAAAACAAAGACAAATTGAACAATCTCCTGATCCAGTTTTCCTCTTTTATGAATGTATGCACGTCCATGGATTCTTCCTATGGACGGGATCGAGGCTGATGGAATCTGCAGCGACGGCAATTCTCTTCCTTTCGTGTGGCCTTCTTTCAGCAGAGAACAAAAGTGCTGATAGCGTGTTAGAGTAAAACAAAAGTAAAATGAGATTGGAAGTGAATGGACCATTAGTCCTGATTTCTATTGATTCTCAAGTATATATACATCTGGAAGAGATGGGAAGAAGAGGTGTCTGTTCGAAGGCATCCCTCCAGAACTGGTGCCTATTGGCAATAGAGAGAGAGATACATGACTGTTCGGGGTTGGACACACCCTTTTGCTAATTAATTTACTAATTACTCCCTCCGTTCCTTTATGTAAGGTGTATTTTTTTTGGACACGGTGACCAAGACAACATATTATAAATAATTTAGGACAAAATCACCCTTGGCAAATTTGTTGGTTAGTGGCAAGTAAATCAGTTAGGCTAGGAAAGGAAAATATACACGCAATCAGGGGAGAGATATTTTCCATATTTTCCTATAAAGAGAGACACACGTAATCAGGAGAGAGATACTTTTTCTTTTTCTTTTCTGGAGGGCTAAAAAAGGGATTATGAGAAATTAGAACAAATGCACCTTACATTATGAAATTTTATTAAAAAACAAATACACCTTATATAAAGGAACGGAGGGAGTAATTCCTAACAATCACAACTCTATCCAGTGAGCAGTTTGAGTAACCACACTCGTAGGATCATAAGGATAAATGTTATCAAAACAATCTCGATTTCAAGTCTTCCTTAAGGCCCAAAGCACAACCGCTACCCCTACTGCTATCACATTTCTCACTCTCACAGGAAACTCCACCACCCAGTTGCACACGTCTTCCACAGAATTCAAGCCAACAGACAGCTTATAGCAACCAGGCTTGAGGGATGGAGCTAAAACAGCCTCGGGAGAGGGTCATGGTGATCGAACGTTGACATCGCTTTCTCTGAAACTCATAGATGGGGATGGGAGCATGCCAAACGCTACAGAAGCCCATGGGTCGTGTCATTTTCGCAAATGATTGTCTTGCTCTGAAACAGCCGGCGAAACACTCGCCACATACTACTTAGCATCACTGGTACCAAAAACAAACGCAACACAGCCTTAATAGTTAATGGCGTGCCGCAAAGCACCAGGCCACCGGCCGGCTACACTACACTGGGTCTACATCTATGCCTGCACACGTCTTGCCAGTACGATGTATTTGCCCCTCGCTCCATGCCCATCTGCTATGTTGGGCATCCTGAATTGCCATCTCACCCTAGCCTCCTCCGCCTCCAGCCAATCCTCATCGCGCACAACAATAAACTGCAAAAAAAAAGACATGAAACTAACAATGACTCATCTGCACATCCGTGGCATTCTAAGTTTTTTGCCAACAAAATAATACCTCATTAAATTCTTCATCTGAAATAGGCCTCCTGCACCGAACACGGGGCTTGGCTTCACCCTTTTTGTACCCCGCGCCAGTGGGATGCTTCACATCATCACCGCATTCACAGCACTCACCTACAATTATTGTCTATTTTGTCAATCAATATCTAATGTGTAAGGTATTGGTATGCTCTTTTTATTGTAACTAAGGATAACCGGAGAACCAGCTTAGCTAAGCTTATGACACTTTAGATATGCTCTAATATAGTTAATACTCTGGTGGAAAATCAGAAACAGCTAGCGAACATGCGTACTTTGATGTTTTTAGACATGCTCAAATGTGTCAGAAGCATGTCTTGTGAGCAAATACTGAATTTTTCATTGTTATCTTTACCGGCTCAGCGAACACGCCTACTCTTCTATGGAATTAACAAAGTGTGAAAATAGCTAGCAGTAGCACTCGGTGGTACAGTGTGAATATAACACAGAATTTTATTAACTTGCATATTGATATACTGAATGGTATTGGTATGCTCTTTTTATTGTTACTAAGAATAACCGAAGAACCAGCTTAGCTAAGCTTATGATACTTTAGACATAAGCTTGCATAGTTAATATTCTGGTGGAAAATCTGAAACAGCTGGCGACGCCTACTTTAGACATGACAATATCCTCTAAAGCTTTAACCTGGAGGGATACCGAGTGCTCCCAAGGCATCTGCCGCGAGCGTCTCGCGCCTCACTGACCTCCACCGTTCCAATGGGGTTGACCTCGGGGACGCGGCAACCGTGGAGGTGGCGCAGGTGCCGGACCTGCATAGGCTCTGCCTTTCGCGCTGCAAGCCATGAAGGACATGAGACTTGGTTGCGTCGTCGTCAGGTGCCTGGACTTGCGGAAGCTCACGCTCAACTGGTGCCTCGGGATAACTGATTTGGAGGTCCAGCTCCCCACAAGAGACAGGACCTGCATCTCTCCTACACCACGGTGAGTTTCTTTTTTATCCCTCCGTTACGTTCCATTCCATTTCTTGGATGAGAGGGAATTCTGTCCTGATTTAACTCAAATCTGATGTGCCGAACTGCTGACATACAAAAGAAATACTAGAGTTTGATGACTATCGTAGTACAATTCATTCAGAATCTCTCACAGCAGTTTCTCAACAACAACAAAAAGAATCTCTCACAGCATGATCTTGTGGAGTATCCATATATTGGCTACCACCTAGGAGTAAAACCGAGCATGATTTTATTGGCAACATAGTTCTGTACTGCACCACATGGTTCCTAGGTCCAGCACTCCAGCATAACATTTTGGGCACAACTATCTTTCAATTCAAGTAGGCGAAAAAGAGAGAAATATTGATGCTCTGTTTCTAGGAACACTTTTACGGTTCATCGTTTAACTATGCTACAACATAGTTGATATTCTGGTGGAAAATCCGAAACAGCTAGTGAACACGCCTACTCTTATGTTTTTAGATATGCTCAAATTAGTCAAAAACATGTGTTCTGAGCAAATTCTGAATTTTTCATTGTTATCCCAAAGTGGTCGGACCCTTCCCCGGACCCTGCGCAAGCGGGAGCTACATGCACCGGGCTGCCCCTATCTTTACCGGCGCAGCGAACACTCCTGCTCTTCTAGTGAATTAACAAAGTGTGGAAACAGCTAGCAGTAGCACTTCGATAAATGGCACTCAGTGATACAAAGTATGAATAGGATGCAAAAAAAATTAACTTGCATATTGATATACTGAATGGAAGAATTAAATAGCTAAAATAATGACAAACATACCATCATCGTCGGATGAAACCGCACAAATGCAACTAAGCACGTATTCCTCAAATTCACCATCTGTTGTGCAGGTAATTTCAATGAAGAGAAGATCTTTGATGGCATTAGGTCCTCTTTCTACAAGCACATTTAAATGCGAGAAGGACCTGCATTCATACTGAGAATCTTTTCTCGGGAAATGAGCTTTGTAATTCACAACTTTCTTGATTTCATATGCAAGATCCTAAAACATAAGAAAGACGGTGAGGGAGAGTGGCAATCAAGAAAATGGCAAGAGCGAGCAAGGGAGAAAGCAAACCTCCAAAAAATGGTCCTCATTGTGCGTGTCTAGTAAAGCTTTAACTACTTCCCGAGTGGGGTTACGATTCATCATTGCATCCAAAGCTTCTTTCGAATTCTTCCTTGTGCCATTAAGCCAATATAGTGTATGCCAAACATACATGTCCTCTTTGGAAAGCCCACCTAAGTACCTAGTTCAGATAAACAACGCGATATGCAAGGGTCAGGGATTTTAAAGTGCAAGCACAAAGCTTGTGATTAGTTAGTACAAAATGCATCATGTTCTTACAACCAATGAACGTCAAGCAAAGTTGATTGCTAGTTTGCTACTAGATGGCAGAATGCTACTCCCTCCGTCCCATAATATAAGAACGTTTTTGAGGGAGTAATTAATACTCCCAAACAAGAAAAGTCGTGGCAAACAAATCAACGGTTTGCTCTTATAGCACAGCAGCAGTGATCACTGACAAGAGGCCGTTAAGTCCCGACTCGTAAAAAAACACTGGGTCAGGAATCTGAAAATACAGTCACATAACTGAGAAAAAGTACAAGCTTGGATGATTGATCTTTAGATACACCGACTTTAACAAATGATCTTTTGTGTCACAACACTATTCTGTCCACTTCATTAAAACTGCTACCTATCACCATCGGGTGTGCCAAGCTAATAGTGGCCTAACTATACAAGTTACGAGTGAGCTAAAGAGAAATATACTTGCATATAAGGTGCTAGCATAGGGCATGTCATATACATATAAGCATTTTCCGACACTTACAAATAGAGACAAAGTTGAGAGAAGGTTTACTTGAATTTGCACAGATTAGCATGATGGGAATCAATGGCGTCCTTAGCTTCTTTTAGGCTCTTAAACGGACCACCTCGATGAGGATATGTGTGAAATAATCCATCAGCATCAACCCTCAGAAAATATTTAATGAGCAATCCTGTTGGCATCAATGCCGAAACATGTGGAAAGCGGTTTGGCGGTTGAAAGGATCGATATGGTTGACTATAGGACGGGTGAATAGGCAACTACCAAATTTTAGCTTTTCTTAACAAATTAGGGTTAGCAACAAAGTAGGTTGTCTAGATGTGCAACTAGGTGAGGAACCTATATGATGCTAACAACAATGACAACACAAGCAAGCTAGGGATACAACACTACAAAAGCTTGCACAAAGTAAAGGTAAGAAGTAACCACAAGTGGAGCCGGTGAAGACGAGGATGTGTTACCGAAGTTCCTTCCCTTTAGGGGGAAGTACGTCTCCGTTGGAGCGGTGTGGAGGCACAATGCTCCCCAAGAAGCCACTAAGGCCACCGTATTCTCCTCATGCCCTCGCACAATGCAAGGTGCCGTGATTCCACTAGTGGTGCCCTTGAAGGCGGCAACCGGACCTTTACAAACAAGGTTGAGGCTTTCTCCACAACTGAATTGGAGGCTCCCAACACCACCACGGAGCTTCACCACAATGGAATGTGGCTCCGAGGTGACCTCTTCCGTCTAGGGTGCCCAAACACCCAAGAGTAACAAAATCCACACAAGAAAGTATGGGGGAATCAAATTTCCTTTGGTGGAAGTGTAGATCTAGGTCTCCTCCTTCAATCCCTAGCAAATCAACAAGTTTGAGTGGCTAGAGAGAGAGATCGGGCAAGAAAGCTTGAGGGGCAACAATGGAGGGGAGAGAGAGGCAAGAGGTGAAAGGTAGGTGGGGGAACCACCTACTTATATAGTGCCCCCAAATTCCAACCGTTACAGCAGTTTTTACACTGCAGCGGTACAACCGCTTGGAGCACCGGTACAACCGGTAATCACGGGTTCCCACTGCAGAAATGCCCTAGCGGTACAACCGGTGGAGCAACTGGTAGTACCGGTCGGCCGGAGCCAACCAGGAACTACCGCTCCACCACCGCCCAAAAACCGCCTCATTACAGAAGGGGAGTCACCCCATAGCGGTGGTTGGGGCGGTGGTTGTGCCGGTACAACCGCTAGACCAGTGTCCATGTGGTGGCTAAGTCTGGAGCGGTACAACCGCTCCAGGCACCGGTAGTACCGGTTCGCCGAAGCCGTCCGGGAACTACCGGGCCACCACCGCCCAACAACAGCTCCACTACAGAAGGCATTCCGGTAGTGGAGCGGTGCAGGGCCGGAACAACCGGTCGGGCGGTACAACCGCTTACACAGGCGGTACAACCGCTGGGCACTAAGACCACTGCCATAGAGAGACTTTGAGGACCTCTCTCCTCGAATGGAAGGATATATAGTGGGTGCAATAGAATGTGTACGTGCATTGATTCACCCAGTACCTTCCGATGTGGATTCCCTCTTAATAGTATGGATTTCCTACGACCAAAGAAATAAAAGCGTCGGAAACTCCGTCTTCGATCTTTTCCGTCCATAGGGAATGCCTAACCGTCTTTCGCCAATTAAGGTGTACCTAAATAAACTAGGGCGCACGATTAGTCCACAAGTGCATTGTCATCATCACCAAAACCCTAAGGCGGGAAATGCCCTAACAATCTCCCCCTTTTTGGTGGATGATGACAACCACACGATTTGCACTGGAGATCTAAAAAATATAGACGGGGCTCCCCCTACATGTGAGCACTATTTTGATTTTGCTTTTGGAATGCAAAATGCTCACATTAGGATCAATGCTCCCCCTAGATTTTATAGACCAACCAATGACTGCAAATGAATTGAATTGACAACAAGCATGCATTTGCAGGAAATTGAAGTAGAGCAATATATATAAGGGCAATAATATAAAGCACGCTCTACAAACATACGAGACACGATATATAAAAGCATAATAAAGATAGATCGGGATCCCATGTCTCACACCATGCACAAAGTCTCCACGCACGACAAGTTCACAAACCAAACCAACTCGAAGCAAATAGGTTCAACTGACACACAAAGCAAATGCAAATAAAACCCATGCAAATCCCGAGACCTAATAGAACTCTCTCCCCCTTTGGCATCAAGACACCAAAAAGGAAAAGAGCGATGCTAACGCCCCAGAGCTCAGTAGTCCTGCTCTGACTCCTCGGTCTCCTCTGGATCACCATCAGATGCCTCTGGATCATCTCCGTCAGTTGCCTCTGGATCATCTTCCTCCATGATATCATCGTCGGCAGCGGCAGAGGTAGAGGTAGTAGGATGGCCTCTGGTAGCAGGACGGCCAGAGGCCTCATCGTCAGACCACGTGTTGTTCTCGAAGATCCACCTGTCCTCTGGAGTGATGCTCTTCTCAGATCCACTGTCCACATGCATGTTGAGGTGCCTCATCATCTCGATCTGTCTGCGTCTGGCCTTCTTCTCATTGACATGAGCCTCATAGAGCTTCTTCTGGATGTGAGTCTGTAAGCAAAAGGTCTTCTTCACCTTGGTTGTAAGCTTAGCAACCCAGGAGGGCTTGGCCCCAGCCTCCAGCTCAAAGTCCTCATCACTAGAGGTGGCATAAACATCCTCGGGATCATCAGCAGGATAGCGAGGCTCAGCATGTTTCTTCTTTCTCAGCTACTTTACCTCATGCACAGTGAGGTTGTCTGGAGATGAAAGAGGCTCTCCTGGCCTGCGGACCTCCCATACTGAGTTCAAGAAGCACATGACAAACGGAGCATAAATGGGTACCTTGCGGTGCATGACCATGTTGTACATCTCCTCCCACAACCACTTGGAAACATCAAAAGTGGCACCAGACCCCGCCTTGGTCTTCATAGCAACCAACAGATCCACTAGATAGCCATAGATCTCATCCTGATTCCCAACCTTGGGCAGCAGCACATTGCGGAATACATGATGCATGATGTCATAAACCTTCTCAAGATCCTTGGACTCACCAATGACTCCATGTCCTCGGATGTACAGGGGGGCAAGCTTCTCCTTGCCCATGGGATTGGCACGGTCGTGAGGACGGATGCCACCATTTCCTTCCAGACCGGTATCATCATAGCCCAGAGCATTGCAGAAGGCTCTCCAAGGCACCTGGAATAACTCATCACGGCACATGAAGGATAGAGTACGAGCATCATCGGTGCCGAAGTGAACAGTGGCATAGAACTGATGGATAAGCTGCACATCAAAGTCACAGTTGATAGACATGAGCTTGACCAAGATCAGAGGAATATATTACATGTAAGTAGAGAGAAGAAGAAACAGTGCACAGAGGTTCAGTAATGCCGGTTGTACCGGTTGTCCGAGCGGTAGTACCACTTGGGCGGTTGTACCGCCAATTAGAAGCGGTTGTACCGCTGATAGCGGTCCCACACACACAGGAGAACAGGTACAAATCGAAAACTGAATCTAGATGCAATATTTCGATTTCTAACTATCTACAAGTAATAGAGGAGTGCTATATGATCTCTTCCACCCAATAGTTTAGCCAAAAACACGGGAGTACACGTAATGCCCTAGATAGATGGATTCAAAGATTGAAACCAAAACCACGAGAAAATGGGGCATTACCGGCATCCATGGGAAGAGATCGGGGAGGAGACGGCCTCCACGGAGCGGATCCGATGAAGAACCGACAGATCCGGAGCACCGGAGGGCACTCCGGGGCAATGGGAGCAGCAACCGGTGGCAGGGGTAGGGGAAGAGGACAGGCACGAAGGAGAAAAAGAGAAACCCCTTCGGCCCGCGCCCTTAAATACCCTGCCCAGACCGCGGAGCGATTGTACCGCTCTAACGAGCGGTTGTACCGCCCCCTGGTACTATCCAGTGGTTAGGGGCGGTACTTCCGTCGCCTGACAGGCAGCGGTAGTACCGCTCATAACCACCCGGTAGTACCGGCCGGAAGCACAGGCCAGACAAAAGCGGTAGAACCGCTAAAGTGTGACCGGTAGAACCGCCGGGACGCTACAGCCAAATGGCAGGGCGGTAGAACCGCCCTGACCACCGGTTGTACCGCCCGGTTACTGCCACCCATGCCAAGAGATCAACTTGTGTACATTTGGAGCAGAAAGTTTTATGGGTAGAGGAGGCTTGGGATGGAGACTAGGCACAGAATTATGGTGAAGTAGACTCCAAGAGTGCAAGAAGCAAACAATAAAGGCCAACACTTGGAGACGACAAACACCTAGGACCTAACAAGAAAACTAGTAAGGCAAATAAGATCCAAAAGAGAACCAAACCTCCACAAAGAGAGGAGGGGCGGTGGCCGAAGCCACCTATGTTTGAGTCAATTGGTATGGCACCGCGAAGATTTTAACCTTGGGCCCATGACCAAAACTCAACTTTGAAGCACTAGTACCATCAAAAATGGCTAATGTGAAAGATTGGGTTAAATTTGGCATAATAGGGGGAGGGAGAGTTCATTGAGAGAACAACACTCCCCCTAAATCCATGCCTACATCTAGAACAAGATAATCATGATGAGTGCGGTGGGGTGTGACGGGTTTCAAGACACGTTGCTCGAATCAATGATATTTAGCTCATGCCTTAACTCGCGAAATCTTGCTTCATCCAATGGCTTCGTGAAGATATCCGCTAGTTGCTCTTGAGTTCCAACATGGATAATATCAATCTCTCCTCGCTTGACATGATCCCGGATGAAATGATGACGAATCTCAATGTGCTTCGTCTTGCTATGTTGCACCGGATTGTAGGAGATCTTGATTGCACTTTCATTGTCACAGAAAAGAGGCACTTTGTCACAAGTGACACCGTAATCCTTTAAAGTTTGCCTCATCCATAGCAATTGTGCACAACAACTTGCGGCGGCTACATACTCGGCCTCGGTGGTGGAGAGAGACACACAATTTTGCTTCTTCGAAGACCAACACACCAAAGAGCGACCAAGGAATTGGCATCCTCCGGAGGTTGACTTCCTATCCACACGGTCTCCCACCCAATCCGAATCCGAATATCCCATGAGATCAAAGCTTGCTCCTTTGGGGTACCATAAGCCAAAGTTTGGGGTATGAGCCAAATATCGAAAGATTCGCTGACGGCCACAAGGTGACTTTCCTTAGGCACGGCTTGAAACCGTGCACACATCCCCACACTCAACATGATATCCGGCCTAGATGCACAAAGATAAAGCAAGGATCCAATCATAGAACGATATACCTTTTGATCCACCGCTTTACCATTGGGATCAATGTCGAGTTCGCACTTGGTAGGCATTGGAGTCTTGGCCGGTTTGACATCTTGTAACTTGAATCTCTTGAGCATGTCTTGGGTATATTTGGCTTGGTTGATGAAGGTTCCTTCTCTTCTTTGTTTGACTTCGAACCCAAGAAAGAACTTCAACTTCCCCATCATAGACATCTCAAACTTCTCGGTCATGAGTGCGGCAAACTCATCATTGAAAGCTTTGTTAGGAGAACCAAAGATAAAATCATCAACATATAGTTGGCAAATGAACAAATCCCCTTTAACCCTCTTAGTAAAAAGAGTAGGATCGATTATCCCAATTTCAAACCCACGATCTTGCAACAACTCGGTAAGGTGCTCATACCACGCACGTGGGGCTTGTTTAAGGCCATAGAGTGCCTTATCGAGCTTGTATACATGATTGGGGAACTTGGAATCCTCGAACCCCGGGGGTTGTTTGACATATACCAACTCATTAAGAGGACCATTAAGAAATGCACTCTTTACATCCATTTGTTGCAACTTAAAATCATGATGAGATGCATATGCAAGCAACATACGAATAGATTCAAGACGAGCAACGGGAGCAAAGGTTTCACCGTAGTCGATACCCTCGACTTGGGAGTAGCCTTGTGCCACCAATCTTGTCTTGTTTCGAGTGACAACACCGTTCGTATCTTGCTTGTTCTTGAAGATCCGTTTGGTTCCAATGACATTATGATTCTCCGTCGGCCTTGGCACCAATGTCCACACCTTGTTGCGCTCGAAGTTGTTGAGTTCATCATGAATGGCTTCAAGCCAATCCGTGTCCTCGAGCGCTTCATGTACCTTTTGGGGTTCAACACAAGAAACAAACGCGTGATGCTCACAAAAGTTTACTAATTGTCTACGAGTGGTTACCCCCCTCTTTAAGCTTCCATAAACATTCTCCAAGACATGTTCTTGATGCTTGAGTTTGGAGGCAATCTTGGCGGCACAACGCTCCAATAGTTCCTCCGAGGTCACTTGAGGAGGATCATCTTGAGCATCTTGAGCGTCGTCTTGAGCTTGCTCTTGATTTTGAGCTTGCACTTGATCTTGAGCTTGCTCGGTGTCGTGATCTTGATCTTGGGCATCATTTGGTGAATCACCATCATCTTGAGGTTGATCTTGCCCTTGATCTTGATCACTTGGTTGAGGGCCTTCGGTTTGTTCTTCGGAAGCGTGTGGGTCAATGGTTGGTGATGGCTCTACTTGCGTAGAGCATTGTCCTTCTCCTTCGGCCACAAGGGGTTCCTCAATGGGGAGTATTTGACCAATCCCCATTCTTCTTATGGCTTGGGGAGGAATTTCATCACCTACATCACAAAGACCACTTTGCTCCACTTGGGAGCCATTATTTTCATCAAACTCTACGTTACACGTCTCCTCAATGAGTCCGTTGGACTTGTTGAGGACACGGTAAGCATGAGAGTTTGTAGCATAACCAACAAATATGCCCTCTTGAGCTCTAGATTCAAATTTAGACAAACGAGTACCTTTCTTGAGAATGAAACACTTACACCCGAACACCCGGAAGTACTTGAGGTTGGGCTTGTTACCGGTAAGTATCTCATAAGGAGTCTTGTTCAAGCCTTTGCGGAGGTAGAGCCGATTGGATGCATGACATGCGGTGCTGATGGCTTCGGCCCAAAAGTTATACGGAGACTTGAATTTCGCCATCATGGTCCTTGCCGCGTCCATCAACGTCTGGTTCTTCCTCTCCGCTACACCATTTTGTTGAGGGGTATATGGTGCGGCATATTGATGCTTGATCCCATCATCACTAAGGAACTCATCCAAGGTGTAGTTCTTGAACTCGGTACCGTTGTCACTTCTAATCATCAAAATCTTTGCCTCATGTTGACGTTCAGCTTCATTGGCAAAGTCGATGACGGTTTGTTGGGTCTCGCTCTTCCTCTTGAAGAAATATACCCAAGTGTATCTTGAATAGTCATCCACAATCACTAAGCAATACTTTCTTCCCCCAAGACTATCAAAGGATGGAGGTCCAAAGAGATCCATGTGAAGGAGCTCCAAGGGCCTCTTCGAGTAGATGAGAGTCGTGGGTCGGTGAGCCGTCTCATGTAGCTTTCCTTCGATACAAGCACTGCAAGCACGATCTTTGGCAAAACTCACATTTGTTAGTCCACGAACGTGATCCCCCTTGAGGAGACTTTGCAAAGATCTCATATTGACATGGGCTAGTCGGCGATGCCAAAGCCACCCCACATCAACTTTAGCCATTAGGCAAGTCGCGGTCTTAGTGGGTCGCTCTGAGAAGTTAATCACATAGAGACCGTTCTCGACATGCCCAACAAAAGCTACTTTAAGAGTCTTGCTCCACAAAAGGGCCACGGTATCAAGGTCAAAGAATGTGGCAAAGCCCATAAGTGCAAGTTGACGAACGGAAAGTAAATTGTATGCCAGGGTCTCAACAAGCATGACTTTCTCAATTGACAAGTCATGAGAAATCACAACCTTGCCAAGACCCAATACCTTAGAAGTTGAGGCATCACCGAATTGAACATGGGTGGGCATAGATGAGCTTGGTTGCACGTCCACCACCAAATGCTTGCTCCCGGTCATATGATTTGTTGCTCCACTATCAAGCAACCATGATCCTCCATCGGAAGTGAACTCCTACAAGAGATCAATGCTTGGTTTTAGGTACCCATTTTTGAATGGGTCCTTTGATGTTAGTAACAAGGGTCTTAGGAACCAAAATAGACCATTCAATGTACTCATAATAAGAACCAACAAATTTGGCATAAACATGCCCATCACTAGCACGGCATAAAACATAAGAAGGGTTAAAGTCGCCGGCTTTGTTCGATGAAGTGGGATTGTCCTTCTTGACATTTCCACCCGCCACCTTGTTCTTCTTCTCCTTATGAGCACCCTTCTTGACAAATACCTCTTTGAGAGGGAGAGGTTTCTTGATCTTGTTGTTGTTCTTCTTCTTTGACTTGGGCACAAACCCAAGTCCCTCCTTTGCCACAACTTCCTTTTGATTGCTCAAAAGTTCGTTGAGATTCTTCTCGCCTTGTATGCAAGTCACAAGGCCTTTCTCGATTTGCTCTTTCAACTTGGCATTCTCCTCCACAAGATGCTCATGCTCACAACAAGGGTTAGTAGCATTGGCATTATCAATTAAAACGAAAGGAGAAAAAGTGGCTATTTCCTTAGTGAGCTTCGCTTGGAGTTGATCATGAGACTCCTTGAGAGTAGCATGTGCACCTTTCAAGGCCTTGTGAGCCTTGTCAAGTAGCTCAAACTCCTCTTTGAGTCTAGCATGGCCAACCCCAAGTTCGGCATTCTCGGATTTAAGCACACGATCAAGAACTTGAGCATGATCATGATCTTTCTTTAGTTGAGCAAGGTCAACGTTTTGCGACTCCTCAAGAGCCGAACGAAGACATCGCTCTTCCTCAAGAGCGATGGAAAGATCCGCAATTTCATCGGCATAGTCATGACTATGTCCTTCCAAGCTAGTGATGTTCTCCTCGTGAGATTCAATGATATCATTGGCCTCACCAAGTTGTTCCAAGAGAGCAACAAAGTGCTTCTTGGTCTCACCTTTGAGCTTACCCAAGAACTTATCAAACTCATTCTCATCCACCTCCACCTCCTCTTGATCACCCACACAACCCAACAATGAAGGATTAGGAGAGATGGAAACTTTGATGTTGGAGGTTGAGGTTACCTTGTTGACGCCTCTTGCCATTAGGCACTTGGGGATGATGTTCTCGTTGGGGGCGTCGAAGAGAGACACCGAGGTTGGAGAAGAGGTGGCAATGGCCACGGTGGCCGTTGCTAACACTTCACCATTTGTATCATCATCCTCATCATCGGAGTTGTACTCTTCAAGCGCCACCAAGCCCTTTGGAGGCACCTTCTTGTTGAAATTGTTCTTGTTGGGGAAGGACTTGGCCTTGTCTTTGCGGATGAGTTTGCCACCATTGTCCTCCCTCTTCTCATACGGACAATCCGCCACAAAGTGACTCACATTGCCACAATTGTAGCAAGTCCTTACTCGTTGCTTGCCCTTTGAGTTGTTCTTGGTAAGGTTGGGTGAGACTTTCTTTGACCGTTGGACACGAGCTAGAGCATTGTCAGCGGTCTTGTTCATGATGTTCATGGCAATAAACTCATCCAACACTTCGCTTGAGGACAAGGTGTGGAAGTCCGGTCTTTGACGGATCACGGAGGACATTGCCTTGTTGAATGGCATGATGGCCTTGAGAAACTTCCGCTTGATCCAATTATCATCCGTATCCTTACTCCCATGATCTTGAAGAGCGACCGCAAGAGTTGTCAATCTTCGGTAGAGATCCCGAGGATCCTCATCTTCATTCATCACAAATTCATCGGCCTCATCAAGTACCACCTCAAAGTTGGACCGTTGAATGCTTGAGCTTCCCTTGTACAAAGATATAATGTGTTCCCAACAATCCTTTGCACGGGAGAAGGGACGCAAGTGAGCTAGATCTTCGGGAGGCACCGCGGATTGAAGGATGAACAAAGCGGAGTGATTGTATTGATTGTCCGCCTCTTCTCTTGGAGTGAGGTTGCTTCGATCATGTGGGTAGAAGCCTTGCTCGATGATTCTCCAAAGATTCGTTGAGCTATGATTCAAGTGAGACTTGATACGAAAAACCCAATTAGCAAAATCACCCTTTACGAGCTTAGGAGGAGGACCAAGATGGTTAATATGCGGTGTAGGGACCGGTCCTCCATAGACCGGGGGAGGGGGAACCAAGGCGTAGGTTCCCGTCCCATTCTTACCATGAGGGGAAGATGTTTGAGTGTCTTTAGCCGCTTCATTGCCGGAATTGGCCTCCGACGCCGATGCGGTGGGATTAACCACAAGCAACGGATCAGGAGTGGACTTCAACCCCTCAAGGAGTTCTTTAAGCATGGACTTGACCTCGGCCGTCATAGACGTCTTAAGTGAAGCCATAGCTTCATTTAAGACGTCTCGGGTGACCGTGTTCAACTCCATGGCCTCGGGCACTTCCTCATCCCGATCCCCGTCGTCAACCATACTCTTCGGGTGGTGAAACCCTTAATAAAGAGACGAGGCTCTGATACCAATTGAAAGGATCGATATGGTTGACTAGAGGGGGGGTGAATAGGCAACTACCAAATTTTAGCTTTTGAAAGAACATGTGCTGCCCCCATGTTTGGTTTTGGTAATTGATGACAATCTCTATGGACTAATGGTTGCCTTGAGTTATATTTGAAGGGTTTGTCCATAGGCATTCCTTGAAGACCATTTGTTGGTTTCAAGGTTATTAGAAGAAGAATGTGTGTTGACCAAGGTGCTATTCAAGGTTTTATCCAAAGATTGGTCATGTGAGTGTTGAGCCTATTGCAAGCATGTCTTGAAGAAGAAGATTGTGTGAACATTCATGTTTACCTTCAAGACATCATCGTAATGAAGAGAGTTGGAAAGATTCAAGGTTGATCAAGAATAAGTACAACGAGTGATTCAAGTTGATCAACACACAAGGCGTAGAAGATGTACCGAGAGGGATCAAGTGATCCCATGGTATGGTAAGCATTGTCCAGTACGCTTTGTGTACTAACCCATTGTCTACGTGAGAGTTCTATGTGGGGTTAGGTATGTTTCCATGGGCTTGCGTCAAGAGGAAGATCTCATTCAACCCATGGAGGATGACATCAAGTGGTGATCGTCATCAAGATTGCGGTGTGCAAGTTCAAGTGGAGCATCACGAAGAGATCACATGCTTGAAGCTTGCCGTCCATTGTGGTGACAATGGACTTGTGAAGATGTGCCGAAGAGTGGCTCACCCATAGTGGAGTATGGGGGAGCAATCAACTAGTCTTCATCGAGCCGGCGCAATCAAGAAAGGTGGTCCAACTTGAGGAGGTCAAGATCGTCATCATCTAGCTCAAGTGGACTATGCGCAAGGCAAAGGTTTGCCCTTGATAGGTTTTCTATTTTACCGGTCTCATGGTAGTAGTTGGGAGACCGGGTTATAGGATCGATAGCCGTACTATCAAGGGGGGCTCTCAAGTGAGTAGCTTTATCGTATCTTCGTAGAGAGCTCAAACCATTGCATCCTTGCATCATCTTTCTTGGTTCGTGTTTGGTGTTTCTCTTTGTGAGTCTTTGAGCTTTTGGTCATCTTCATGACAAGCTCGAGGTCATCGAAAACGGAGTTCATCTATGCATCTTCTATGATGTTTTCGATGTTGGAGTTTATGCCGGTTCTTCATTCATAGAGGTTTCTCATCTCTATATGTTAGGCATATCTCCCCTGCCACTTCTTATTATAACCAGTCGCTGTTGGATAGTATTTGTCGTCATCTATCCAACAAGATTGAGTTTGCTCAATTCGGAGCTCATATGTAGAAGTTGTGGCAGTTCTGGTTTTCCTGTATCTGTCTATTCTGCTTGGGCACTTTTGCAGCACCCAAGCGGTAGTACCGCTCGGTACCACGGTAGTACCGCTTGTGCGGTAGTACCGCTGTGGTCTACCACTGCGTGTACCGCTTGGGGGTATTTCTTCTGGTATCGTTTTCTGTTAAACGGTAGTAGTGCGGCAGTAGTGCGGTAGTACCGCTCAGGGCGGTAGTACCGCTCTGCTGGGCGGTAGTACCGCTTGGTGCGGTACTTCCGCCCTCCACTACCGCTGCTACTACCGCTTGTTTTTTCGCAGAGTGTGCAAGCTTCTGATGCTCTTTTCGCTTTAGCGGTAGTACCGCTTGGTTGGAACGGTAGTACCGCTAAGTGCGGCACTACCGCTCCAGTTCCGTGTTCTCGCCTGCTGTTTTTTGATTTACTACCGCCCGAGCGGTAGTACCGCTCTGCGGAGCGGTAGTACCGCTCTGTGCGGGCTGAGACAGGTAACGGTTGGATTTGGGGGCTCCTTTAAAAGGGGGTCTTCTTCCCCCTTGCCCCCAACGGTTCTTTTATCCCCTTGCAGCTTTCTCTCCTCCATTGTTGACCTTCTAGAGCTTTGCTATCTCTCCATCCCTCCAATGATTCTTGCTCCTTCTTGAGGGAATAGAGAGAGGAGATCTAGATCCATCTTTCCACCAATCACTTCCTCCTCTATGTGAGGGAAACCTTGTGGATCTAGATCTTGGAGTTCTTGGTGTTCTCCTTGTTCTTCCTCTCACTTTCCTCCATAGCTTTTGTTGCTTTGGTGGGATTTGAGAGAAAGGGACTTGAGCACTTCGTGTGTTCTTGCCATTGCATTAGTTGCATCGGTTTGAGTTCTCCACGGTGATCGTGGAAGTTAGTAGTTGAGAAGCTTATTACTCTTGGGTGTTTGAGCACCCTAGAGCTTGTTCCTCTTGGGTGCCTTGGCGCCCTAGACGGCTTGGTGGTGCCTCGGAGCTCAATCATTGTGGTGTAAAGCTCCGGGCAAGCGTCAGGGTCTCCAATTAGGTTGTGGAGATCGCCCCGAGGAATTTGTCGGGTTCGGTGACCGCCCTCAAGGGTTGCCATTTGTACGGGTTCGGTGACCGCCCTCAAGGGTCCCTTAGTGGAATCACGGCACCTTGCATTGTGCGAGGGCGTGAGGAGAATACGGTGGCCCTAGTGGCATTGTTGGGGAGCATTGTGCCTCCACACCGCTCTAACGGAGATTAGCATCCGCAAGGGTGTGAACTTCGGGATACATCGTCGTCTCCGCGTGCCTCGGTTATCTCTTACCCGAGCCCTTTACTTATGCACTTTACTTTGTGATAGCCATATTGTTTCTAGTTATATATCTTGCTATCACTTAGTTGTTTATCTTGCTTAGCATAAGTTGTTGGTGCACATAGGTGAGCCTAGTCGATTTAGGTTTTGTGCTTGACAAATTAAACGCTAGTTTTATTCCGCATTTGTTCAAGCCTAAACCGTAATTATTTTAAAGCGCCTATTCACCCCACCCCCCCTCTAGGCGACATCCACGATCTTTCAGCTTTTCTTAACAAATTAGGGTTAGCAACAAAGTAGGTTGTCTAGATGTGCAACTAGGTGAGCAACCTATATGATGCTAACAACAATGACAACACAAGCAAGCTAGGGATACAACACTACAAAAGCTTGCACAAAGTAAAGGTAAGAAGTAACCACAAGTGGAGCCGGTGAAGACGAGGATGTGTTACCGAAGTTCCTTCCCTTTAGGGGGAAGTACGTCTCCGTTGGAGCGGTGTGGAGGCACAATGTTCCCCAAGAAGCCACTAAGGCCACCGTATTCTCCTCACGCCCTCGCACAATGCAAGGTGCCGTGATTCCACTAGTGGTGCCCTTGAAGGCGGCAACCGGACCTTTACAAACAAGGTTGAGGCTTTCTCCACAACTGAATTGGAGGCTCCCAACACCACCACGGAGCTTCACCACAATGGAATGTGGCTCCGAGGTGACCTCTTCCGTCTAGGGTGCCCAAACACCCAAGAGTAACAAAATCCACACAAGAAAGTATGGGGGAATCAAATTTCCTTTGGTGGAAGTGTAGATCTAGGTCTCCTCCTTCAATCCCTAGCAAATCAACAAGTTTGAGTGGCAAGAGAGAGAGATCGGGCAAGAAAGCTTGAGGGGCAACAATGGAGGGGAGAGAGAGGCAAGAGGTGAAAGGTAGGTGGGGGAACCATCTACTTATATAGTGCCCCCAAATTCCAATCGTTACAGCAGTTTTTACACTGCAGCGGTACAACCGCTTGGAGCACCGGTACAACCGGTAATCACGGGTTCCCACTGCAGAAATGCCCTAGCGGAATAACCGGTGGAGCAACCGGTAGTACCGGTCGGCCGGATCCAACCAGGAACTACCGCTCCACCACCGCCCAAAAACCGCCTCATTACAGAAGGGGAGTCACCCCATAGCGGTGGTTGGGGCGGTGGTTGTGCCGGTACATCCGCTAGACCAGTGTCCATGTGGTGGCTAAGTCTGGAGCGGTACAACCGCTCCAGGCACCGGTAGTACCGGTTCGCCGAAGCCGTCCGGGAACTACCGGGCCACCACCGCCCAACAACAGCTCCACTACAGAAGGCATTCCGGTAGTGGAGCGGTGCAGGGCCGGAACAACCGGTCGGGCGGTACAACCGCTTACACAGACGGTACAACCGCTGGGCACTAAAACCACTGCCACAGAGAGACTTTGAGGACCTCTCTCCTCGAATGGAAGGATATATAGTGGGTGCAATAGAATGTGTACGTGCATTGATTCACCCAGTACCTTCCGATGTGGATTCCCTCTTAATAGTACGGATTTCCTACGACCAAAGAAATAAAAGCGTCGGAAACTCCGTCTTCGATCTTTTCCGTCTAGAGGGAATGCCTAACCGTCTTTCGCCAATTAAGGTGTACCTGAATAAACTAGGGCGCACGATTAGTCCACAAGTGCATTGTCATCATCACCAAAACCCTAAGGCGGGAAATGCCCTAACAGCGGTGGTACGGCCTCAATACGCACTGCCTGCTCGGTGTCCTCACAGCTGAAAAAAAAATATGAATAAGTTTGTGGAATGTAACAAATTTTGCAAAGATTGATACCTATGAGAAGATGTCTCCAAGATATCTGACTGTAATTCTTAGTTGTCTCTATTATTAAGCATGCTCTGAGAGAAAATAACTCAAAGAATATCTAGGTGGACGTCTCATGGACAATCCAAAGGGACTACCTCTCGTTGGATTGGTACAGGTGCATGCAATAGAGAGGATTCTGCATTTATATATACGACCAATGTAAAACATGCAGCTATCAACACTAGATGTTTCAAACCATTGAAAATAGATATGAGAGTGAGGGGATGGGGACAAAATCATTAGGTAGAGGCTATGGCCGACTGTAGGAGCGGCCTGCCGCGACCACATCCGCGAGGCGTCGAGATACCCCGTCCATGTCGGTGAAGAGTTCTAGGGTTTTGTAGATTTCCTCCCGGCGAGGCGAGGGGAAAAGAGAGAAAGCTTTCTTCGTGGTCGTGGGGACGCGAGGGGAACGAAGCGGGCTGGGGAGAGGCTGCCCTTGTGTGTGGACTGGGCTGCGTCTTGGCAGCCCATCGTCCAGTCCAAACAAAGAACGCCACTCCAAGCCTAAAAACCCGTTATTCCAAACAAAGAACGCCACTCCAAGCCTAAAAACCCGTTAGTTCTAAAAAAAATTAACTTGCATATTGATATACTGAATGGAAGAATTAAATAGCTAAAATAATGACAAACATACCATCATCGTCGGATGAAACTGCGCAAATGCAACTAAGCACGTATTCCTCAAATTCACCATCTGTTGTGCAGGTGATTTCAATGAAGAGAAGATCTTTGATGGCATTAGGTCCTCTTTCTACAAGCACATTTAAATGCGAGAAGGACCTGCATTCATACTGAGAATCTTTTCTCGGGAAATGAGCTTTGTAACTCACAACTTTCTTGATTTCATATGCAAGATCCTAAAACATAAGAAAGACGGTGAGGGAGAGTGGCAATCAAGAAAATGGCAAGAGAGAGCAAGGGAGAAAGCAAACCTCCAAAAAATGGTCCTCATTGTGCATGTCTAGTAAAGCTTTAACTACTTCTCGAGTGGGGTTACGATACATCATTGCATCCAAAGCTTCTTTCGAATTCTTCCTTGTGCCATTAAGCCAATATAGTGTATGCCAAACATACCTGTCCTCTTTGGAAAGCCCACCTAAGTACCTAGTTCAGATAAACAACGCGATATGCGAGGGTCAGGGATTTTAAAGTGCAAGCACAAAGCTTGTGATTAGTTACTACAAAATGCATCATGTTCTTACAACCAATGAACGTCAAGCAAAGTTGATTGCTAGTTTGCTACTAGATGGCAGAATGCTACTAATTAATACTCCCAAACAAGAAAAGTCATGGCAAACAAATCAACGGTTTGCTCTTATAGCACAGCAGCAGTGATCACTGACAAGAGGCCGTTAAGTCCCGACCCGTAGAAAAACACTGGGTCAGGAAACTGAAAATACAGTCACATAGCTGAGAAAAAGTACAAGCTTGGATGATTGATCTTTAGATACACCGACTTTAACAAATGATCTTTTGTGTCACAACACTATTCTGTCCACTTCATTAAAACTGCTACCTATCACCATCGGGTGTGCCAAGCTAATAGTGGCCTAACTATACAGGTTACGAGTGGGCTAAAGAGAAATATACTTGCATATAATGTGCTAGCATAGGACATGTCATATACATTAATAGTTTAATACATATAAGCATTTTCCAACACTTACAAATAGAAACAAAGTTGAGAGAAGATTTACTTGAATTTGCACAGATTAGCATGATGGGAATCAATGGCGTCCTTAGCTTCTTTTAGGCTCTTAAACGGGCCACCTCGATGAGGATATGTGTGAAATAATCCATGAGCATCAACCCTCAGAAAATATTTAATGAGCAATCCTGTTGGCATCAATGCCGAAATAGGTGGAAAGGGGTTTGGCGGTGGTACGGCCTCAATACGCACTGCCTGCTCGGTGTCCTCACAGCTGAAAAAACAAAATATGAATAAATTTGTGGAATATAACAAATTTTGCAAAGATTGATACCTATGAGAAGATGTCTCCAAGAGGTCTGGTTGTAATTCTTAGGTGTCTATTATTAAGCATCCTCTGAAAGAAAATAATTCAAAGAATATCTAGATTATAGACATCTCATGGACAATGCAAAGGGACTAGCCCTCATTCGATTGGTACAGGTGCAACAGAGATTATATTCTGCATTTATATATATACAACCAGTGTAAAACATGCAGCTTTCAATGCTAGATGCTCCAAGCCATTAAAAATAGAGGAGAGCGAGGGGATGGCGACGAAGTCATACGGTGGAGGCTGTGGGCGACTGTAGGAGCGGCCTTCCTCAACCACATCCGCGAGGCGTCGAGATACCCCGTCCATGTCGGTGAAGAGTTCTAGGTTTTGGAGATTTCCTCCCGGCGAGGCGAGGGGAAAAGAGAGAGCTTTCTTCGTGGTCATGGGGACGCGAGGGGAACGAAGCGGGCTGGGGAGGGGCTGCCCTTGTGTTGTGAACAGCCCATCGTCCAGTCCAAACAAACAATGCCACTCCGAGCCATCCAAACCTTTTTTTTTCTATATAGAATTCTAAAATAAAAAACACATCCAAACCTAGTTAACCTAAAAAAAGTTACTGAAAATAAAAGTTAAAAAAACTGTGACTTAAAAAAAACTAGTTAACTTTCTAAAGAAATAAGAGAATTTAAAGTCGGACTTCCTATACTGACCGGGAAGACGGCCCGATCTGTGATCGATCACTTTTGCCCGACCTAATCGGCCTCCTCAAATGGTTCCTATACGTTCGAGCTAATCGGTACCCCTCATATCCAGCCCATATATGGGGCGGATATGGGGCAGCCCGGACGCGTCCGCCACGTCAGCCCGACCCAAGCTGGCTCACACGGATTCCACTCCGTCTCCACAAAAATCTCCATCCGAACCAAACCCTAGCTTCACTCTCTCACTCTCCGCTCCGCTTCCCCTCCCCTCTCTGTCCACTCCTCTCCCAATGTCGAGCACCGACAGCAGCGGCGGCGCCGAATCTGGCAGCGATGAAGATCCCATCGACTAGGACGCCTTCGTCCGCGCGGCGGAGGCGGGCGACGATGAGCGGCCCTCCGCATCGCACTACAGCAGTCGCAGGTCGACACGGGTGGAAGCTCGGGCTCCACTCTGTCACCTGTCGCCCAACGGTGCAGCGCAGACGCCGGCGCCGGCCCGCACCGCGCGTAGCTCCGCGTGCTCGGCCCGCTCCGCTCGCCCGACGGTTGTGGAGCAGGCATTTGAGGATTGACCTCGGTCACGAGGCTGCTCTAAAGCAAGAGCAACTCTAGCCCATAATCCGCGTCCTATAAAAAGTTGTTTTTTTTCTAGAATACACATAAGCATGCGTATCATTGCATTAAAAATGAAGCGGCGAAGAAGCCAGGTACAAGGCTTTTCTACCATTACGAGAATTAGCCATCACATCCACCACACACACACCCTGCCTACTATATACATGCTTCTCTAGTCCAACCTCATGCCAATGACGATGAGGCAAGCCACAGAGCAACCAACCGCATCACAACCAACGCCGAGACCTCTACAGCAAGACCAATACCCAAGCCAACACAAACCAACGTGTTTGCACTCAAGCTGGCAATGGTTAACCGTTACCCGCGTGCCCGTGGGTAATTACTCTATCAAGGGACGGGGATATGCCCGTTTTCATGCCCACGGGGAAGCTGGTGGGTCAATTACCTTACCCAGCGTGCAAGACGAGGATGGGGATGGGATAGCATTACCTGTGCCCGTTACCTGTGAAGGCCTTACATGTGGGCTCTAAAATTAGTAAACCCCATGTAATTCCCGCCCTTACCCACCCAAATTTCCACCCATCCCACCCCGTTAGGCCAAAAAGCCCTAAGAAAACTCTAACCTAGTGTCAACATATTATTTATTGTGCTGGAATGATATATTTTTTCTACTGAAATGCTATCGAAGGTTATTGTTGATTGCGTGTATGGATTTCCCCACGGGGATAAAAAACCTGACGGGGATGGGGATGGGAATATTTCTATCCCCGCAGACGGGTATGGGGATGGAGACGGGCATGGGAAGGCTGTCACGGGGACAGGGATGGGAGTCCAATACCCGCCTGGGTAATCCCCATTGCCCTGAAAGCTAGGGATACTACAATTTCTGAAAGCATAAAAAAAGGTTTGACCAAGCCTTGACTATCTAAAAGAGGGAGGTTACACCTTGTTTCTCTAGCAGGAAACCGCCAATTAACACTGACCCACACACACATCTCTCAAAATTGTGCTGTGCTCATGACAGCATGGAATGAACGCGATAACCCAGTGTGGTGCGTATACGCTACAACAATTGAGTAAAAACAGACAGATCCATGCTCAGCTCTGTACAGACGACTTGGGTTTCTTCTTTTTCCTTTTCTCGCCGCCATCCGACCTATCCGACCGCTTCGACTGCTCCTGCCTGATCTCCATGAGCTTCGCCTTGGCGTCCCGGAACGGCGCATCTGATCTCATCGTCAACAGTTCCTGAAAGACGATGTGCGTGCAACAAATCCCAAAAAAGTCATGGCCTAGCGGGCGACAGAAAATGTTTTCTAAGGCCCAGTCGCACCAAAATGTTAAAGAAGATGAAGATGGCATCTTACCTTTATATGATCCATTGCGGCGAGATTGAAACCTATAGTATCCTTGCAGTCCTGGAGGATGAAAATCAAATAAGGACATGATCCGATTACTGCAGAGCTACCTATTTGTTAAAAGAGGTGATTGCAGGTTATTTACCTTTACTCTACCGTAAAGAATATCCTTCAGTTCTGTCAGTATGGACCTTGCTGCTGGTGTAGTAGTTAACTGGTTGTGATGTGTTTGAAGCAGCACAAGGCAAACCCTACAGACAAGCTCAACCTGCAAGGTTACAAAGAGATCAGGGTTTGTGCATATCAAGTTATTGAGTGAAATCTGCAGCAGGTTGCGCAACCTTAAGGCAGCAAATCAACAACCAATACCATGTCTAACAAGCCTAAAACTTAGCAAGCGCGCACTACACAAAATCAAACTTAGGTTATGTGTGTCCTGGATACTATCATAGAAATCGCAACTCCAAGAGGACAGCATGGATATCAAATATCATATATAGTTATAATCAACAGAAATAGAACGCATATTTGATGCGGAAATGTGAGGATCAGATATGAAGGATGCAAAAAGAAATTTTGCAAGTTAATACATCACTAGGATTAAATATCGAAGCATCAATATCAGTGTACCTTCAAAGGGATCAGAGACCACTCCTTTAAGTAAGCCATAAGCTTTAGTGCATCTGAGAATGGCAATGACTGCTCAATGGTAAAAAAGTAAACACAAATATGTTATCAAGTGACAAATGATTGTATGCAAAAAAAAAAAAAATCCATTTGCTTGGTTACTAAGTTGATGATTCATCATAAATAATAAAAACCTCAACTGATATTATTATTGCAAGCCCAAATTTAAAATCAGTGGTTACTAAGTTGGTGATTCCATCATAAATAATAAGCAGCTCAACTGACATGATTATTACAAGCTCAAATGTAAAATCAGTTAAATAGCTCATGTAGACACATCATGAGAACTGAATTCCTAACTGAAGAAGCTCATCATGAAAATCAGAGCTCTGACTGGAAGACACATCATGAGAACTGAATTCCTAACTCACATGATTATTACAAGCTCAAATGTAAAATCAGTTAAATAGCTCATGTAGACACATTATGAGAACTGAATTCCTAACTGAAAAAGCTCATGGTGAAAAATCAGAGCTCTGACTGGAAGACACTCAACTGAACTATGATGCACAAGTGGCGATATCTTTTCTGTATTTTTGACATTCAATTTTGATCTCAACAAGATAACAAACACACAGGCAAGGATCAGAAGGGGAAGCTTTCTTACATAAAGGTCGCGCAGGTGATTGTTGTACTATATAAGTATATACAGGTCTACTTCACAATGAACAAATGATGTGGACTCAAAAGGCTGTAACCCATCATAAATTTGGGCAAGATAAATTTTAAAAATGGTACTCCATGACAAAATAACAAGAATCTTACCAGAAGGGCTTGTTCCAAGTCATTTGGGCGGACACTTGACACTGCATTCAGAACATATTCTGATGGTGAATGCCCTTGCATTATAACATTAGGCTTAGATTTAGAGCCCTCCCCATTGTTTTGTAACTTCTGAAAATCAGAAAATACACAGCTGACGTTAATGTCCATTTGTAAATTTAATGTTTGTTAATGCACACGAGCACTACCTTCTGCTCATTAAGACGTTTTTCTTCTTCCTCGGCAGTGTCAAGTGCGTCAATAATTGCATCAGTAGCAGTTACTGTCTCCTTTGTTTTCTTACCAGGAACACCCACAGAACCCTCATCAGGAGCATCATCTTTCTGCCCATATCTATCTTCAACCGCATTGTCTAAATCAGCCTCAAAAGTTTCCTCCAATCTTTTCTCCCTCTCTTCCTGCAAATTTTGGTGGGTGTGGGGAGGGGGTTCCAGATTTAGAAGACAAATCTCTGGCGTGATATACAAAATTACAGCCACAAGCAAATATTCAACATTGAAACTTCATGCAAGCCAATTCATAGAATACCTCAATGAAAAGTTGTTCTTCAGTACGATCCCAACGCCGAATAGAGCGATCGTGAGAGCCTGTTACAATAAAATCACCACGACTGCTAATCGCAAGGCACCAAACTTCAGCATGGTGTCCTTCAAGTGTTAACAAAAGCTCAAATTTATCAGCATCCCAATACTTCACAGTACGATCTTTCCCCACACTGAACATGTAATGAGTTTTAGGAACAAACTTAACATCCATGACACTGCAAGTGAGAACATAAAAAAACATGTAAGGGTTCAGCCACTATTCAGAGCATAAGATAAAACAAAAAGGCGAGAAAGGACCTGTCTGTGTGGGCAAAGATAGATTTATGGCAGTCACCAAAATCCATACCCCAAATCTTCAAATTTTTGTCTGCAGAACCAGTAACTATTAGAGCTCCATCGGATGATATGTCCATGCAGAGAACTGGAAGCTTGTGCCCATAAAGTGAAAGACAAAACTTTAGTGTGTCCAGAAAGAAGACCTGCATAAAGTATGAAATATTAGGGAAAGCAATGATTGAAGCCAGACTTGTTTCTAGACTGCTTTTCCATTGCTACAATTTTGCAGGATGCGAATTGGCATCTCAGGGAAATCGTGACAAGTTATAAGTAATTCACATTTTGCAGCTCAGACCAATGCTAACGCAAGAACTGGTCTGAGCATTTGACTAGGTAACAACTGCATTAGGAGTAGTATACTAGTATCTAGCTTGCAACTCTAATAAACCACTCATAATTCTAAAAATCCAAAGCAAATTTAGCTGTTCAGGTACAACGGTTGACATGGACACCTAGCTAGTAGCATGTGCCCCTTACCTTTCTTTTAGCTGATTGTGCTCTAAATATCACAAAGTTAGCAAGAGTAAGTATGTTTCAATAATATATCTTGTCAACTCAGAAAAAAAGTGTCATCTATATATTTCCTTTCTTTACACATGTCAGCAGAAATGATTGTCAGTGAAACAATATAAAAATAGCTATCCATGCTTTATGCTTTAAAACTAGTGCTACAAAGTAATATTAGAAGAGAACGACAGATCACCTCATACAAGCACAGAAAGGTTTGTGCTCAAATGTATTAGCACACTGAAAAGCACAAGTCAGCAGATATTCACTTATGTGTACGCTGACTTGATACTGTGCACTCCAACTATCAAACATGTGGTTTGAGATACATTGATTCTAAGAGGTAATGCTGAATTTCTTCTGTGCGTGAGAAAGGGGGTTGGAGGGGGGATGCAAAGCTCAAGACATGATCATAATGAGTATAAGAATACAACCTTCACTGTGCAATCCAAAAGAGCAACAGCAATATGCTTCCCAGTTGGACCAATGGACACTGCAAGGACATCGTCATTCATTTTCAAGGTTCTCACATTTGTTACACTCAGATGCTTTGTGTCCTGGAACAAAGGAATAACATTGTAAATATTTGCAGATGAATTTTAATCCCAATTTCAAACACAAGAATTTCACAGAACACATTTCAATCCACAAGCTTTTTAGCAGAGCATTTTTGAGCTACAGAAGTATTCTTGGAAACACACAAATAGTTTGAGAGTGCTATACAAATAACGGATAGTACTTAAGAGTTAAGACACAGAAGCCTCCAACTTATTTAGTTCATGGATAGAACTACAGACACCAATAACGTATCTACATGAAAAACAGATGGGACGAGCAACCACATGTCTTCATGTGGACGACTGATTTCATAAAACTGGTGGTAAAAAATAAATAAAAATATGAGAAAATCATGAAATATCAAAATATTATTCAGTGCACAATTACTTCAGTAGACAACATAAAAAATAGACAGAAGACTCACCGAATCAGATTTCTGCACTAACTGGTATTCCCAGAACTTGACGTCATGATCAGCACTTCCAGTGACAAAACCCCGTGCATTAACAGTTCCATCCTCATCTGGAATGAGTACAATCGATCGTATGGAACCAGCGTGAGCTTCGATTACATCAATTGAGTTCCCACTATTAATATCAATAATCTCCAAGGTACCAGTCTTTGTACCAATAAGGCCATACCGATTCCCGGGAACAAATGCACTGCACAACCCATATCCAGAGTCAACGGTCCGAAGACAGTCACCTGTACTAGGATTCCAGATTTTAACAGCATTGTGACTAGTTGACATCAGGAGGTTGTCCTCTGAGTTAAGTGCAAGACTCCTGATGTCAGAACGATGCCCATGTATCTCAACTGAGTACATCTTAGACACCTTCTCGTTATCCACCGAGTATGTCTCAAGCACATTATTGTTCAGAGACAAAGACAAGGTCGCAAGGCAGCCTTTTGGTGGATTGCTTGGAGAAAATGCAACAGAGCAAATTTTCTTGCTGGTCCGCAAAACTTGGAGAAGCTTAAATACATCGGTGACCACAACAGTGGGATTCTGAGAGTCTTGAGCTGGCAAAGGATCTATAACAGTACCATTCCCTTCTGCTGCCGCAGCTTTTGCCGAAGCCTTCTCCTTCTTCCTGTGCAGCCGCCTCTTGGCCTTCCGTGTCGCCTCTGTTTCATCAAGAATCCTATAGATATCAGCAGTTTTCCCTGCCACCTGGCATGCCACAAGACTGCCGTCCTTATTGAACCTAATGGTTTGAATCCTTTCTTTGCTCTGCCTCGGAATTTCGCCAAACAGCTTGAGTGCATCCCATTTGTTCCAATCTTCACCCTCTTCAGATGATTGCCTTATTCTAAACACCCGCAGCTCTGGATCGGCCGAGCCAGACACCAAAAACTTCTCGCTAGGATCAACATCCATCGACCATATCTCGCTGTGGTGGCCACCTACAATTTGAAGGCAGTGCTGTGTGTCGAGGTCCCAGACCCGGATGAACTTGTCCTTGGAGCAGGTCACCAGCTTCTTACCCGAATCCAGGAACAGTAAATCGGTTACCTACAGCAAGTGAAGCCCAAATTAGCATTGTTGGCTACGCCATCGGATGGAAACAGAGAGAGGCGTGAAACCAACAGCAAACCTGATCACGGTGGCCACGGAGTCGGAAGAGGCCGGCCTGTGCAACGGCGTCCCAGAGGATGACATCGCAGTCCTTGCTGCCGGAGGCGAGGACGGCGCCCGAGGGAGCGAAGCATAGGGCGGAAGCAGCAGAGCGGTGGCCGTGGAGCGTCGCCTCGCAGGCGCCGGTCTCGGCGTCCCACAGCCTGATGCTCCCATCGGCATGGCCACTCGCAACCTGAGCAAACCAACACCGCACAAAAATCAGGCCAGCTCATTGGGACGAATTTCAAGCGAGGCGGGAGAGGGGGGACGGGCAGCAGCAGCAGCGGTATTACCGAGGAAGCGGAGGCGGAAGCAGCGGCGGGGGAGGAGGCAACGCAGGAGACGGCGAGGGACGCGGAGGAGGAGGAGGGGGTGAAGGTGGCGGAGGGGAGGCCGCGCTTGAGGTCCCAGGCGGCGAAGCGGTCGAGGGCGGCGGCGAGGAGGCGGCGGCCGGAGGGGTCGTAGACGACGTTGGACTCCGGGGAGGCGACCACGCCGAAGGAGAGCGCCGGCTCGTAGCGGAGGTAGGCCTTCACCATGGCGCACAGCCGCCGGCGGCGTGGGAGGGGAGAGTAGTTAGGGTTTAGTGGGGGCGGGGAGGAGGAGGAAGGGAGCACCCGGGGATTTTAAGGCCCTGTACAACGCTTATGCTGGTGCCTCGGAAAAAAAGTCCGGTTTTATTTAAGCTTCGTCTTGTACAGGTGCTTAGAAAGAGGGGAGGGAAGCAAAGATTGGCTTCTGGTGCTAGCGGCTGCTTAGAGCATCTCCAGCCGTTCGCCACCGGCCCTGAAATAGCGTCTCCTGGGGGTTATCCGGCGATAATTTCGCCGTGGGGGCGCTCGGCTTCCCAACCGCCGCCCCAAGATCGCACCCCAGACGCCGTTTTTCAAATGCAAAATTGGCTCAAATTCGACGAAAACGACTCGATTTTGAACGAAATTTAGGCGGTTCCATTCACATTTGCACAAATTTAAAGACATACATAAAACTAAAAAAAAAAAACTACGCCGCCACCGCCGCCCCGAGCCTAGTTCATGCCGAGGAGCTTGTAGAAGGCGGTGTAGTCGCCGCCGCCGTCGTCGTCGTCGTCGCCGTCGTCCTGCACGCCGCCGTCCTTGCTGCAGCCCTGCCCTGGATCGCCGCTGCGGATGGGGTTGGTCGGAGCCGGCGACTCTTCCTCGTCGCTGTCGAGGACGATGACGCCGTCCTTCTCGCGACGGCGGCGGCGCTCGGCGATCTCCTCCAGAGCGCGTCGTTGGAGCTCCATCTCCTCCCGCACGTAGTCGTCGCGCGCCCACTTCAGGCCGGTTTCGAGGTCGGCGGCCATCTCCACGTGCTCCTGCTTGACGACCACGGGCGGCGTCGCTGGCTCCTTCTTCGGCCTGACCAGGCGAAGATGACCGCGGGGAGGAGAAGGTTGGCGGCGGCCCTCGCTTATGACGAGGTTGCCGCCGTGGCTGCGACGGCGCTCCGGCGTTTCCTGGGGCTCGGGCTTGACAGGGGCGAGCGGCGTCGGCGTGCCGGAGGAGCGGGAGCCGGAGGACGAGGAGCTCGTGGCCACCATGCGCCTCGGCAGCCACGAGCTCCCGCTCCTCCGGCGCGAGGGCGTCGGCGCCGGGTACTCCAACGGCGGCTCGTTGCCGCCCTCGATGTACTCGAGAACGGCGTGGAGCGTGCGCCCGGGGGCGCCCCACCACTGACGGCGGCCGTCGGAGTTGTGTCGCCCCCTTGGTGCCGGAGCGCCGTTGGTGGAGGCGAGCTGGTCGGCGTGACGGCGCTGGAAGTACGCCGTCCACAGCGGTGTGTTGTCGGGGGAGTACTTCGGCTGCTGCCGCGCTTCCTCCGGCAAGGACGCCCGGATCCGCGCTATCTTGCCGCGGCGTTCCGCGTCGGATGGCGGCGGGGGCACGGGGATGCCTCCGGCGCTGAGCCTCCACGAGCCCGGCATGCGCATGTCGGGCGGCGCCGGGTAGTTGGCCTCGTGGAGAAGACGCGCCTCCCACTCGTGCAGATGGCGGCGGCCGAAGCCGTTGGCCGCCACTCTGTCGCCGGGGAACCTCTCCGCCATCGGGACGGGGAAAGGAGAGAGGAAGGAGAGAGGGCGAGAACAAGGGCGGCGAAGGAGAGAAGGTGTTCGGCGGCGAGAGAGATGGCTGTGGCGAGGCGAGCGTGCGGCCAGCGGCGACGAAGGCGGCTTTTATAGCGGCGAGGGGGGCGGCAGCAGTGCGGACGCGTGGCGGGAAGGGGCGGGACGCGCGGCGGCTCGCCTTCACTGCGCCGCCCGTGATCAATGGAAGGCTGACCGGCGGCAGCCTTGGCATTGATTCGCGCGGGAGCCGAGGCGATGAGATGAGGACGACGATGCAGTCGCTGACTCGGCGGGTCCACGGGGTGGGAATCTGGCGCGGGAAGTTTTGGCGCGTTTTTTCTTTCCCCCGGCGCCCCCGGTCGGCCCCCAGCGCGCTGGGTTCGGCTTGGGTCCGCCGGCGCCAATTTCGGCCCTAACCGGCGAAATTTAGGCTCCTGGGGGCGCGACTGGGCCTTTTTTTAGAGCCGGCGATAAAAAAGGGGCCTGGGGGGGCCTGTTGGGGGGGGGCGAGTGGAGATGCTCTTAGGAGAGAAAACTGCTCTCCTCACTTCACGGGTCAACAATCCAAACGTCATTAAGCACCTATGTGAAGCACTTCCCCGTTGTAAGACGAAATTTATTTGAAGACGCTACTGTACTCTCTCTCTCTCTTTAAGCACTGGTGCTAAGCATGGATTTCGAGTCACGTGACTAGTCGCGACCAGTCGACGACTAGTCTATGAGTCGCAAAAATATGGTCGACTAAGCTTAGTGTCGACTCGCGACTCTGAGTCGCGACTAGTCACAACGCAGGCTCGACTTCTTCCGAGACGCTGCCCCAGAGCGACTCGCATGAGTCACGACTCGAAAACCATGGTGCTAAGCACCCAGCACTGTATATGGCCTAAGGGATCTCGCCCTTTTAAATTTCGTTTATTCGACGCTCACAAGTTTGTCTTGTGTACATTCAAATAATCGAAAGAAACATTTTTTTAGATGCAAAAAAAACTTTATTTATAATGAAACTTCTGCAGAAGAAACATTGTTGCATGTAAAGTACAACACAAATATTAAATCTATTTATTTATATTATAAATAGAGCGGGAAAAGGGTACAAAACAATCATAATGCATTTATACAAGAAAATAGTGGAAATATAATTGGTCGTTTTATTCGACGAGAACAGGGACAGCAACAGTAAATGTTTCTACCGAGCATAGTCAAATGCAACCTTGACAAACAAACCCTCGTATTGCCCCCGCGGGCGACTCGGGTGGCGGCGCCGCCAACCTCCGCCCCCTCCCCTTCGTTGCTCCTTTCTCCCTTCGCCGCTGGCCGGAGCCGCTTGGGCAAAGCCCCTCGCGGTGGCCGACGGCGGGGGCCCATTTTCCTCCCCGACCACATCGAAGCAGCGCGGGATGCGGCGGTGTGCGCGGGTCGCGGGGCGTCGTGGCTGCAGCACTCGTGGTCGGGTCAACGGCGCAGCGGTGCGGCGGCGGCTGCGCAGGTCCTCCTGGTCGGGCGGCGGCGGCTCCTTCATCCAGATCGGGCACGGGGGCGGCTCCCGGTGGTGGTCGGCGAGGCCCCGTCGTGCATGTGGGCTCGCGTGCGGCGGCGGGGCAGGGCGCGTCAGGCGACTGTGGGCGCCCGGATCTAAGGCGGCGACCTCTGCGGTGGCGTGCCTCCATCCCGGCGGCGGGTGGCCGGCACGGGTGCTGATGGGCACCTTCCCTTGGCCGCGTGGGCGGCGAGGCGGCGACCGACGTGGATCTGGACCCTTGGGCTGCCCCGTGGGCCCTTGGCGTCTGTGCTGAAGATGGTGGCGTCCTCTCTCGCTCCTCGGACTGCTCCACCGACCCGTGATTCTTGCGGGTGGTGGTTGTGGTTGGGGCTGGGGGCTCGAATCGGAGGAAACTCTTGACCGGCGGTGGCGGTCACGATGTCGGTGATGCCCCATGGCATCGTTCTCCTTCCTATAGGCGGCATCGAGGTTCAACCCCTACCCTCCTCCTCCACGTCCCAGGTGAAAGCTTTAAATCCCTCGGATTGGGCGGCGATGGCGCTCCAAAGACGTCGTTTTTCTTCCTGAAGACGCCGCCTTGGGACCTTGGATGGATGGATGTGGAGTTTCTCAGCCCGAGCTCAAATGAGCTCGGATGAACAGTAAAATAAAAAAAAATTCAACAAAAATTCAAAAAAATCTGGTTTTTTTTTTGTAACAAACATTGACAAAAGTTCTAAGAGCTTGCAAAGATTCGTCATGAAATCACATTTGTGGAAGTCGTGGCAAAAAAAAATCAAAATCGATACTCTGAAAATGCTACTTTCAAAAGCATTTTGGAGCACTGTTTTTTTTTTTGCCACGACTTTCACAAATGTGATTTCATGATGAAATTTTGCAAGCTCTTAGAACTTTTGTTAATGTTTGTCACAAAAACAAATTGAATTTCTTTTGAATTTTTTCAATTTTACTATTCATCCGAGCTCATGCTGAGAAGGTTACTTTCCCTCTTGGCCCGAGCACCCACACGCGATTGATGTCCCTAAATGCTAAGCAAACACTCTAGACGAGGTCAATTTATGTAACATTTAGGGCAATTAAAATTAGGCATCCTAGGAGCCCTCTCGGTCTTCCACCCTTTTGAGTTATGCAGTTCCTCGTTCCATATCAGTTGTCATTCAAACGAATGTATCTAGCATTGAAATGCGTTTAGATAAATCCGTTTCAACGATAACTAATATGGAACGGTGGGACATGGGTGCTAAAAATATGAGGGCAAATGCAAAGATTAGGGAGGCTGTCGATTAGCACACAATATTCAGCAACATACTTTGTTTTTTTAGGAAAAGCTTCACATCAGCCGGCCGATTTTAACAAGCTCGGCCGCCGCCTGCTCCGCTTGCCACGTGCTTCCCTGGGCCCCACACTTACGCGTCTGCGACCTTATCTCCTGGAATCAGAAGCATCGCATCGTCCGGAACGCACTCTCCAATCCCCTCCTATCATGCTGCAATTGCCTTTTTTTGCAACAAAGGGCGTGTTGCAGTTTTTTTCGCAACAGAGATCTTGTTGCGGAAATTTACAGAGATCTTGTTAAAAGACCTCTATAAATTTCTTCAATAAAATCTCTGTTGTGAAAAAAAAATTGCGACAAGACATTTGTTATGACTATTTCTGCAAAAAAAAATTGCAACAAGATCCCTGTTGCAAAAAAATCGCAACATGACCTATGTTGCAAAAAAAACATGTTCGGGTGATTGCAACAAGCAGGTTGTTTCAGAGGGCGGACCGCAACAACACATTTGTTGCAAAAGATGGTTAGTGGGTAGATCGGACGGCCATCTCTAGCTCCAACCAATCGTCAACGAGGCGGGCGATCTTTTTCTGTTATCCGCCTCCGCCGGCAGACACGTACCGTCGCCCTTTTTTTTTAATATATCGTCATATGTAAAATTTATATTTATAAAAGGAAATCACTGCACATTTCCATTTCCACCGGTCACCTCGTCACAGAGCAGAGCAGCAACCCTAGCTGTAGGGTAGCGTATCCAAACCTGATCACGGTGGCCACGGAGTCGGAAGAGGCCGGCCTGTGCAACAACGTCCCATAGGATGACATCGCAGTCCTTGCTACCAGAGGCAAGGACAGCGCCCGAGGGAGCAAAGCGTAGGGCGGAAGCGGCAGAGCGGTGGCCGTGGAGCGTCGCCTCGCAGGCGCCCGTCTCGGCGTCCCACAGCCTGCCTGATGCTCCCATCGGCATGGCCACTCGCATTCTGAACAAACCAACACAACACAAAAATCAAGCCAACTCACTCAGAAACGTGAGAAACAGGAAAGGGGGACGAATTTCAGGCGAGGGGGGCTGTCAGCAGCAGCAGTACCGAGGAAGCGGAGGCGGAGGCAGCGGCGGGGGAGGAGGCGACGCAGGAGACGGCGAGGGACGCGGAGGAGGAAGAGGGGGTGAAGGTGGCGGAGGGGAGGCCGCGCTTGAGGTCCCAGGCGGCGAAGCGGTCGAGGGCGGCGGCGAGGAGGCGGCGGCCGGAGGGGTCGTAGACGACGTTGGACTCCGGGGAGGCGACCACGCCGAAGGAGAGCGCCGGCTCGTAGCGGAGGTAGGCCTTCACCATGGCGCACAGCCGCCGGCGGCGTGGGAGGGGAGAGTAGTTGTGGGGGTTAGGGTTTAGTGGAGGCGGGGAGGAGGATGCGCCCGGCCAGGGGTTTTTAAGGGGTCTCACCCTTTTAAATTTCGTTTATTCGACGCTCACAAGTTTGTCTTGTGTACACTCAAATAATCGAAAGAAACATTTTTTTAGATGCAAAAAAACTTTATTTATAATGAAACTTCTGCAGAAGAATCATTGTCGCATGTAAAGTACAACAAAAATATTAAATCTATTTATTTATATTATAAATAGAGCGGGAGAAAAAGGTACAAAACAATAATAATGCATTTACACCCGCAAAAAGAATGCATTTATACAAGAAAATAGTGGAAATATAATTGACCGTTTTATTCCACGAGTAATTCTTCTATTGGAGAACAGGGACAACAACAGTAAATGTTTCTACGGAGAATAGTCAAATGCAAAGATTGTTCAAGAATATGTAAAGTACTCCACCTTACAACAGAACAAGGAGTATGATTTATTCAAAATTGATGGGTACATAAGTTGTCAATTCCATCACATTCATTGGCGGGATACACATCTGTCTGAGAACACAGAAATCAACGGAAAGGATTCACATGCCAAAGATTCACCTTTGATATTAGTGTACTTCACTTTCTTTTGACTTAAGTATACCTCCCTAGATGCTAATTAGTCGCCCAAGACGTCCGAAAAATATCAAAATTATATATACAAAAAAATCAAATATAATCGTCCACTAGAACTACTCTCTGGCACGAAAGTTTCTATGCCGAGAATTTGAGAATGGGGATAGCAACAACAATTGTCTTATGAGTTTTGCTAAGAATGAGAAAATAAAAAATTGTTGAAGACCTATATAAAATATATAATTTATATAAAAATTGCCAGGAATACAAATCATCATTTTCTTGTTTGAGAAATGGGCATCGTACGTTGTGTTTGAACCATCTTAATGGCATGTCAACTACTCCCTCCGTCCCAAAATAAGTGACTCAAAAGTGACCCAACTTTGCACTAATTAGTGCAAAGTTGGGTCACTTTTGAGTCACTTATTTTGGGACGGAGGGAGTATTAGATACGAAGAATTGGAGATAGCATCATCTTCAACCCAAACATATTTCCTCTTCTGGCCAGAGCTCCCTCTCTCAACAATACCCACACATGATTGATATCCCTAAATGCTAAGCAATCTTTGTGATAACATTTAGGGCATTAAAATTAGGCATCCTAGGAGCCCTCTCGGTCTTCCACCCTCTTGAGTTATGTACTCCATCCGTTCCATATCAGTTGTCATTCAAACGAATATATCTAGCACTGAAATACGTTTAGATAAATCCGTTTCAACGACAACTAATATGGAACATGGGTGCTAAAAATATGAGGGCATATGCAAAGACTATGGAGGCTTAGCACTGTCGATTAGCACACAATGTTCAGCAGCATAATTTGTTTTTTTAATCTATATCATCATATGTAAATTTTCAATTTATAAAGGGAAATTCCTCTACGTTTCCATTTCCACCGGCCACCTCGTCACAGAGCAGAGCAGCAACCCTAGCCGTAGGGTAGCGTATCCCACTTCCCACCTAAGCCCTACCCATATCGCTCCGAACCCCGCACCAAGATGGCGGCGCCGACGACCTTCTCCGGCGAGGTGTGGGCGGAGCTGCGCCTGGCGGACGCGCGCGACGTGCCCCACATCCACAGCCTCATCCACCAGATGGCGGAGTTCGAGCTCCTCACCGACCTCTTCGCCGCCACCCACGAGCTCCTGGCCTCCACGCTCTTCCCCACGCCCCAGCCCGCCCCCTTCACCTCCTTCACCGCCCTCATCCTCGACCTCTCCCCGTCCCCCGTCCCGGCCTCCGCCGACACCGTCGGCTCCCGCCGCCTCGACCTCTCGGCGTCCCCGCTGGCCGACCCGGAGGCCGCCGCCTTCCCGTCCCCGCGCGGCGGCGGGCGCGTCACGGCCGGGTTCGTGATCACCTTCCCCAACTACTCCACCTTCCTCGCCAAGCCCGGGCTGTACGTGGAGGACATCTTCGTGCGCGCGCCCTGGCGCCGACACGGGCTCGGCCGCATGATGCTGTCCGCCGTCGCCGGCAGGGCCGCGGTGATCGGGATGGGCCGCGTGGAGTGGTGCGTGCTCGACTGGAACCAGAACGCCATCGACTTCTACGAGGGGATGGGCGGGGAGGTGTTGAAGCAGTGGCGCATCTGCCGGCTCACCGGCCCCGCCCTCGACCAGTACAAGGGCACCGGCACTGGCGGCCAGAAGGAGCAGGACGCCGGGAAGGCCGAGTAGGTCTCTGGTCAGTAGGAGAGGAGAGGAAAGATCTGGACTCCGGCGACTGGTAATAAAGGTGGTGGTAGATTTTGCCTCCACTCGCCGCAGATCTGTTCTTCTTCATGGAGATGCTTTAGGCTGATACGTCAGATGTATGGACTCGTTCTTGCCTATGTCGTGTGTTCAGCCCTTGGACTATATCTCGAATTCAATCTGAAATTGGAATTATTCCATGTTACTGTCATATTCTGCGTAGGAATGCACATTGTTGTTGCCGCTGCAGCGACGATAAGCAACGCACTCTTGATGTCGAAACTCTTGAGTCTGAAGGGGTTCATCAGAGAATTTATTTAACCTTACGTGAGAGGCAATGGTGTGATGAACTATCAGACATTGATCCAAAATCCACCTTGCACCCTTGCAACTAAAACTGAAAATTCAGAGACCCCCTTCTCAGAAGTATGTGGATCCTTAACTTTCATTTGATGAACCATTATAAAAGGTCATACATCAGCCTTGCAAGCAAAGATGTGTTGTTTTCGTATTATTATCACCATATATAAAGGCGATATGTCTATCCAAAAACTAAGGGAAACGCACGCGCGTCCGTCGACTCCGTGGTCGTCGGATCTATCTTGATCGAATGGTTTGGGGAGCAACCTGGTTTTGCAACTGAGTCGTTGGTGCAATCTCCCCCACCGGAAAATGCATAGAAGAGAATACTGAAAAATTGGGTATACCGACACAGAAATTCTTCTGAAAGTTTCCTCTCTTGATGTATGCAATTATCAATGATCCTAGACAAACGGACAATTACGGGCATCTAACGGAGCTCTTCACACTGATTATAGTCTTCTCTTTTACACACGTTTTCTCAGAGTTCTGAACTTCGGATGCCTGATCAATTGTGCCATCAACATCACAAATCATACACTTATCTTCTCCATTCCAGTCACGCGGAATCTATCTTGACCGAATGGTTTGGGGAGCAACCTGGTTTTGCAACTGAGTCGTTGTTGCAATCTCCCCCACCGCAACAACGGATCTCACGCGAATCCTTGACCACCATGTCTTCTTTATCCTTTCATCCCGAGGCAGCAGCAGCACAACCGGGTGCTCCCGGCTTGCCGTGAGCCAGGGATCCGATGCGGTCGCCGCCGTGGTGCGCCGTTGCACCGGGAGGTTGGGCGCGGTCCCCGCCGTGGTGCTTGCCTCCCGCCTCCACCATGTCCGTCGGCCGCGCGTAGTGCCGCTCCTCCCTCACCACCGTTTGACGTGAACTCGTGGTGAACGACGGTGATCTTTTTTTGCAACATTCTCCATGTTGCAAGAAAGACTACAACATTTGTGATCTTGCAAAACTTTCTTTGCAAACATCTGATTGAATCTAATGGCTCGCGAGGCGGAACATAGGAAAGTAGAAATGTTACTGAAACAAGGTCCCCTATGCTTGTTGCGTCATTTGCCATCATGTAATAACCTGTCTGGCAAGTTGGTATTGTGCTATCCAGATTAGCAGTCGATGTTGCATAAGTTGAAATTAACGCTGTTATTGTAAAAAAGAAACTGAAATTAACGCTGATCTTCCTAAGCAAGCTGCTTCCGTGTAGTACAACCTCTAGGTTGCACGTCAGATTGCTTGTAATCTGAATGCTGATGACACATCGATATGGTGTGGTGTATGGTACAGTGGTTTTCACGAAGTTAAAACATCAGCACGTCGACAATCAATGGAAAACTTCGCAGTAGAGGAAAGAAAAATACTGAGATAAAAGGCAAAATAACGAACTCAAGTAGTCGACATATTAGCGACAATATGGTGCCGGGATCAACAGCTAATTATTCAACTCTGAAGACCTAAACTAACTATCAGCGACAGAAACCTTCAGTAACCACTGCTATCTCATAGAGAAAAGTATATTTTTGGTCCCTCAAGTTCCTACAAAGTATAGACTTGGTCCCTCAAGATTTTTTGGTATACATTTGGTCCCTCAAGTCTCAAAACCGGATAAGTTTGGTCCTAAACCAGATTTTGAGCCCATTGACCGGGTTTGACCGCCAGAAAACCGCCCGGTGAACAGTAACTTCGACTTTTTTTGAAAAAAAACATCAAAAAAATCTGAAATTTTTTGGGGTCCAATATGCTTACATGCGCAAGGTGCGACCAAATTTTCGTGGTCTTTCGACACTCGAGGAGCTCGTGGCAAAAAAAACAAAAATATCTGTCTGATGAATAGTAAATTCAAAAAAAATCATAAAAAATTCAAAAAATTCTGAAATTTTTTGGGGTCCAAGAGGCTTACATGCACAAGGTGCGACCAAAATTTTGTCACGAAATGACATCGGACGGGCTCTAGCAAAAAAAAACAAATTTTGGTTATTTTTTTGTGAGTGAAAAGTTGTTTTTTTTGTCACGAGCTCCTCGAGTGTCAAAAGACCACCAAATTTTGGTCGCACCTTGAGAATGTAAGCATATTATGCCCCACAAAATTTCAGATTTTTTTGAATTATTTTGAATTTTCTTTCGATTTTACTGTTCACCGGACGTACATATTTTTGTTTTTTTTTCCACGAGCTCCTCGAGTGTCGAAAGACCATGAAATTTTGGTCGGATCTTGTGCATGTAAGTATATTGGACCCCAAAAAATTTCAGATTTTTTTGAAGTTTTTTTCGAATTTACTGTTCACCGGGCGGTTTTCTGGCGGTGAAACCCGGTCAACGGGCTTAAAATCTGGTTTAGGATCAAACTTATCCGGTTTTGAGATTTGAGGACCAAATGTATACCAAAAACTCTTAAGAGACAAAGTTTATACTATACTTTGTGGGAACTTGAGGGACAACAACATACTTTTCTCTATATCTCATGAGAAGAATCTAGCAACGATCGAAGATGGTCTTGATGGGACCGATGTTGGGCTCGCCGAAGAGGGCGACGCCCTGGCGGGTCCTGAGCGTCGTGTACTCGCTGGCCGCGCGGGCCTTGCTCGCCGACGCCGTGTACTCGCCGGCCGCCCGGGCCTGTCTCGTCGTGTACTCGCCGGCCGCGCGGGCCTGGCTCGTCGTGTACTCACCGGCCGCGCGGGCCTTGAGCGTCGTGTACTCGCCGGCCGCGCGGGCCTTGAGCGTCGTGTACTCGCCGGCTGCGCGGGCCTGGCTCTTGAGGCTGGCCCAGTAGCGCTCCACCGCCGCCGACGCCGCGCCCTTGATGCTCTCCGTCGTCCATGGCCCCGCTGTGGCCGGCGCCGGAGCAGCCTCCGGCTTGTGCGCCGGCGCCTTGAGCATGGCCTCCTCCTCCGCCCCCATCGGCGGCGCCGCCTTCAGCATTGCCTCCGCCGCTCCCTTGGTGTCCATCGCACTCAAACGCCGGCCGGGCTTGGTAGAGAGATCAAAGTGGTTGAGAAGATGCTACGGAATGGATCGATCGATCGAGAACGAGAAGAGATGTGGATGTTGATGCTGCGGCTACGGGGTGGGGGACGAGCTGGAGTTATAAGGAGGAGGGTGGTCTCTTTCTTGAGGAGAAAGCTCGCGGCTTGAGCAGGGGACAAGGAAGAAACAGGGAGTACGAGTAGCTCCCGTCCCGTTCGCACTTGAGATAAATCATCATCATCATCATCGGTAAAGAAAAGAGTTGGTTTTTACTTCTGAACTCCGAAGTGGGAGTTCCTCGTGTGGTGAATTTGTATTCTTATTATCCAATTATTATATCCAAGAAAGAGGTTAACAACGGGACGCTCTCTTTCTCTTTCTTTTCCCCTACTCCAAGGCCGCCACGTCCCCGGCTTCCTTCCTCCTCAAGACAGCCAGATCTCCCCTCCCCTGCATATAAGTAGCCACGCCCCCGCAGTCCCCTGGCCACCAAAGCAACACAACCGCAACCAGCGACATCGTCTTCTTCTCTTCTTCACGTAGATACGCAAGTTTTCGAGCTCGGTTTTCGGGACCTGATGGAGAACAAGGGGGCGGCAGCGGGAGCGGCGGTGGCGTCGACCTCGTGCTTCAAGAGGGCGGTGGGGGAGGACGCGTCGCTGTTGGAGCTGGCCAAGGACCAGTACAAGCAGTTCACGGAGGCGCAGGCGGGCGAGCACTGGGAGTGCATCAAGAACAAGGTCAGCTCCATGTTCGCCGAGCCCATCCCCTTCTTCGGCGGAGGCGCCAAGGACCATGGCTCCAGCAACAGCACGCCGCCGTCCGTCGAGTCGCAGTAGATCATCGTCGTCGTCGTCTCTAGATGGCCTACATATCGTCTCTATGAGGATCATTACTAGTTGGTTGGGTCTTGTTTTTACTTCTGGTTAAAACTTGTATCGTCGTCATTATGTTCGGGTCTTGGATTAAACTCGAGGAACTGTATATTGTGGATTTTGAGTTAATTAAATTAGTCAAGTGATTATCTCGAAGAAGAGCTTTTTTTTTTCCGATGTGATTCTTTCTCCCTTGTTTTGATGCTTCTTATATAGGGCTCGATTCAAAGAAAATTACAGGAATTTTTTAGAGTATCTGGATCCTTATGAATTCCTAAGTTTTGCACTTTATTTTAAAAGAAAATTCCCGTCCACCCAAATCTCTTTACAAATTTCTAAATTTCTATGTCTTATCCCATAGGGTTTCCAGTTCTGAAAAAACCATGTTGAATACGGTATCTCACGGGAGTTTCATCCCAGGCAAATCAGACTTTTAAGTACTACTCCCTCCATTCCATAATTCTTGTCGTGATTTTAGTTCAAATTTATCAGTGTTGTAATCACGTCTACCGTGTGCCGTTGTTTCCCAGAAAAATCGGTATCATCCTCATCCTCAACAATGCTGCTTCACCACCACAAAACCAAATCCCAAACTACTAGCATGATGCGATGATCCTGACAAAACAGTACTTTCATCAAACGAACGAACCAAGATGATCTCGTCAACATTGCATTAAACTTTAGCATAGATTAGTTTAGATATCACTCGACTCATGGAGATTTCGGCATCATCACATCCCTAAATTTTATCAAGGGGATTACATACATCACTGGACTGACGGAGAAAAAGAATGAAGGTTACCCCCCCCCCCCCAATCTATCTATACATCCTAGACTACACTTGGCACATTGTTAACGAAGGGGATTAACACTAGGACTACCAGCCGTCGGGCGGTTAATTAAATACGTGAGCTGCTAGCCTGCTACAACAAAGGACGAACGCACCTTAAACACAAAGCAGCACCAGCCGGGGGAGGAGCTTTTGCCCCCCTACAGCGCTGCGACGACCAATCAGTAATGATTAAACTTCCTCCTATGCCGACTGTAGTCCGAGACGTACCTAAACGTCTGCCCGCAGTCTTCAACCGAGCACTTGTACGGGCGCTCTCCCGTGTGGACTCTTATGTGCTCGGTCTGCGCCCACAGCCACTTGAAGGTCATCCCGCAGCCGTCCCAGGGGCACTTGAACGGCCTCTCGTCCCGGTGGACGCACTGGTGGCGCTTCAGGTACTTGTGCGACTGGAAGCGCTTGCCGCACGACTCATCGGTGCAGATGTTGCGCTCGTGAGCGCGGAGGTCGGCTCTGCTCTCGAATGTCATGTCGCAGAAATCGATCTCGCACTGAAATAACTCCACCACCTTAGACCTCTTGCCCTTGGTTGCGGCAGCGGATGGTTTTGCGGTTTCAACCGGCTCTGCAGGCTCTTCGATTACTGCAGGTTTCGTCCTGGGCCTCAGTCTCTCGCACGGGGCACGGGCAAAGCTCCCAAAACTTTGTGAACTACTGGTACTTAACTCAGATTCCCTCTTTCTTTTTTGCTTGCGCTTGCGTCTGACATAGCATATGATGCTCGTTCTTTTTGAGCTTCCAATGCTTCTAGACAATATGTCTGGTTGATAAGTTTTTGGTGTGCCTGAACTTTTGCCTGTCTCAGATAAACTGTTTGCCGAACTGTCAAGTATTCCTCTGCTGTTCTTCAAACCCTGGCAGTTCCAGGCACCAACTTCTTCAGCATTTTCTTGTTTATTTTGTATTTCAGCGTTCTGAATCCTAAGCGATCCATCAGATGCCAAATTGGACAAAGTCTGCCCCTTGCATGAAAGAGATGCGCCAACAGAAGAGCTAGACGTCTCTATAACTTCATTGTGTGCAACATCACCTGCAGACTGGTCAATGCTAGCCAGCGTCATCAATGTCAAGGAAGCATCGTCAACCTCATCTTTTCCAGGAACATCTGCTAGAATGGATTCTTCTGCTAAAGCTCCAAGTAAAATACCAAGAGAATCCAATTCTGTGTGAACTGAATTTCTATTTTCTCCAGAGACCACTGTCGTCAAAGCAGCTTGCATACCTTCCAAAACGATGGCATCTCTCTTCGGATACTCATGCTGTGACTCAGTGGGAATGGCGCTCTTGAGATTGACGGCCTTGTCACGAAAATGGCTGGAATCAACCTGTACTGCCGTGGCCAAGTTTCTGCCAGCATTATTATAAAGTTCAATATTCTCCTGCTCCTGTTGAACTTGCAGGTGTTTATCTTTGCACTCTGAAGTAACATTATAAGAACCCAAGTTTTCATGATTGCTGCTGTCTTCTGCAGTCATACTTTCATCGTCAAGGAACTGTTGTACGGACATAGCCACGGAACTAGTCAACTCATCTGACTGGACACATTGCTGTTCAGTGGTAAAGTCATCTGACACCCCAGGTGAATCCTGAGAACCCGCTGAACAAATTGAATCATCACTAGTGCTAGCACTTACCAGATCGTCAAGTTCACAGGTGCTAACACTTACTGTACCTTCACAAACTTGATGCATCATCGGATATTCAGCAACAGCAACAGGGATACCAATCAGACGATGCATGTCTTGATCATTGTCCACAGAACACGTGTGCATATCGACTACATCGTCAGCTTCTTGCAACCTACTTGGCTGCAGAGGGGCATCTTGTTCAGCAGTTCGCTGTCTTTTGCTACCAATCAGACAATGCATGTCTTGATCAATGTCCTCAGAACACGTGTGCATATCAGCAACATCCTCAGCTTCTTGCAACCTATTTGGCTCCAGAGGGGCATCTTGTTCAGCAGTTCGCTGTTCTTTGGCATTCTCGTAAGCATTTCCAGAAGTGCCCATCTCAGCCTTTGTAACTGCAGGGCTAACCTCGTCAGGACCTACTGTGGCATTACGACTGGCAGCATAACCAACAACCCTATATGGGGTTCGTGCTCTTCTGCGGAGCCATTTGAGGTTTGGAACGATAGAAATAGGCGAAGGCTTATCTGAGATGTCTAATCTCTTCCAAAAGGATAAAGGAGGTTGCTCTTGGCAACCTGGTGTTTCTTTCCTAAGCTTAGCAAAATATTTCATGTTTAGACCCATCTGTGTCGTCCAATCTCTTTCATCTTCCTTGTACCCCTCGTCATCAATTGAAATGTTGATTAGATGTAGATCAGATTTGGACGCATTTGCAAGTGGAACATCTTTACAGTCAAACTGAAACTCGATTTCCTCTGCAATTGATATTGCAAGTGCTTTTAGCTTGGTGTAATCTGCAAAAAAATAAGGGGAATTTTTAAACTTCAAGAAATACACTAATCAAATTATGGCATTAATAACATGTGTAGAATTGGTTCCTACTCATGATTCAGAACAAGAGTTCACTTGAGATATTTTGAAGGAGGCATAAGCTCCCAGCTAGAGTCATTTACATGCATCTGCAATTAGCGCTCTTGGGTCAACAAATAAGGAAATGTGGGCCAAGAGCTCCCTGGATCGCTTCGGGACATATGTGTGCAATATTTGAAGTGATCCTTTTGACCTAAAGTTTGGACTTAGTGTCATAAACAGTTCAGATGCCACTCTTTTTGATTAAACAAGTACCGCTACTTTGACTCCTATATGCTCACTCTATCTATTGTCTATTCCATCATTGCATTATTCTGTACTGTTTTATATCGCATCCGACAGAAAGACCATTTGCAAAAATAGGACATAGTGGGTCAAGTCAAGTGTAATCGGTAATTTCCACACATAGCAGATATGACTGCAATTAGCTGCAAGCACAGTTCACTTGCATAACACCAGGGAATAGCAACACCAGTCACATCGAGCAAACACCAGAGACCAGAGTTCAATTGTACTATATCCTTAAAAAAAATTGGCTTTTGTATAAAAAATTGCAGTAATTTATGTGCTCCATCCTAGTACAGGGCTTCAAGACTATCCTCCAATTATAATCTACTGGAATAAATTTACACAAATCAATATGTTCCATGTTATTATATTTGTTTTGGGGGATTTGCCACTTGGATTACAAAAGATCAGAGTTGTATTCATTATTCAATGATACAAAATAATACACTGATTTTCATAGTATATTCAAGAGTTTAGTCTTTTATATAGAGGAAGAAGCCATCACTTGTTAATACAAAGAAAATAAGTCGCACAGATGAAGACAATCTAAATCAATTTAGCATCTTATAAAACAAAGCTTTAACGAACCAAACATGATGACAACACACAAGTGTGTCAAAACTCAAAAGAGGAATTACTGATTTCATATCCAGTGTGAAGGATCAAGGCAGCGTGCATCAGGCATTTGCAGTAAAAGAGAATATGAGAATAAAAGAAGTTAGCATCATACTCTACCTGCATGGCAAATGATGAGAGCATGTGCACCCCCTTTGCCTTCAAGCAACTCCTCAATCTCAAGTGCATGTTGCAAGCAGAAGATACGGGGACGTACAAATGCAGAGGTTATATTCCAGTCAACAGTGTTGCCGCAAGTTTCTGTGGCTTGTGCATCAATATCACCTCTGCCAGTTTGTTTACTAAATTCTATACCAAAACAAGCGCTTCGTATCTTCGTCTCGGTTGTCTCTGTGTTGATGCACGGATTAAGGGTATTTTCACTGCTGCAAGAATGTGAACTATTATTATGTGGTAGTAGGGGTCCATCAAGTCCCACACCATCTTTATCTGATTCCACATTCTGAAGACTGAAGTTAGACTGTGCCACAGGGCTGGAAGGTCTTTTGGCAATAACTGGATGTCCTGGCAAATAGGGAGAAACCTTTGTCAAATATTCACACATGCAAAAACAAAACATATCACTGTGGCTAAACCTGAAATACAAAAGAATGAAAAGTACAAGAAAATATATTTAATAAACAAGCAAGGATACTAATTATTGTTAAGCTTCATGCACTAGCCAACGCAACCAAAAGTCAGAACTGATGGAAAGGGCTAGGCAATCCACATATACACTTCAACAACCCCTCTCACGTGTGACGATGGAAGTCAACGCGTGAATAGACTCGGAGGTATGGCTCAAGAGGCCTATATGTGTACACAAAGGGGGGGAGGCCTATATGTGTACACAAAGGGGGGCAGCAGCAATTTTTGGATAAATTGCGAAAACCACGACTTGAATGCAAGACCTTAGGCCCTGATACCATGTTAAGCTTCATGCACTAGCCAACGCAACCAAAAGTCAGAACTGATGGAAAGGGCTAGGCAATCCACATATACACTTCAACAATTATAATATAAGAGAACAGTGGGGAAAAAAGGGTTCAGTAATGCGTTCCATGTACCACCAAAAAATCAGCAAACAATGTAATTAAAACAAAGTAGCTGCGATGTAATCAATGATTAGCACACAGCAAGAATTCCATTGCTATTACAATTATTCTTGACAGAAATATTTCTACTCGACCATACCCATTAATTGTAACGTGCTAAAAGACAGGATCACTCATCATGTTCGACGAAAAGAGAAAATAAGGATTCAAGGATGCTAAGAATTTGATCCTAGTGAGGTTTATCATATAAGCGGAAACTATGACAAGAGCGAGAAGTTCTAATGATGACAATTGACAACACAAAACAAATCTGCACCTGTCAGTAAAATGTTCACTTATTTCCTGCACCTGTAAGAGACTACAAAAGCTGGAAAGTAAGGACATACCTGAATTGCCATCATCAGGAGAACATGGAATTGCATTTGAATGGTTCTCTTTTTCACAATTCAGCTTAAATCTCTCTATATCAACAAGGGACATATCTTCCAATGCTTTCTTGGAGGGTTGCAAAATTGCCATAAATGGGAAGCCAAGAATTCCACAAGCAACGCAGGTCAATGAGCCGGAATCAATGCTCAAATCAAAAGGAAGGTCACCATCATCATCAGTGTCAGCATCAAGTTTTTGCGCCTCGGAAGCAGACATGGCATCAGACGATTTGCTGTCCATAGACATGCATTTAGGTTGTATCCCAGCTCTAGATGCAATATCATCAGATGAACTGTTTTCTTTGGGGACAGACTCGATACTGTGAACATCATCAACCTTCAAAGGAGCTTTTGGGCCAGAGGAGCAGGAATGTAAAGCAGTAGAAGATGGCAGCAGGTCAGGCTCCCATAGAACAGCATTGTCAATTAATTTCTTCTTGAGAAAAGAACACAAAAGTTCATTTTCACTAATCATATCCTGTAAGAACTCCCGTTTGACTAGTAGTTCCCTTTCTTCTTTTCTCCGATCTCTCAAACGAGAGGTTCGGATTCCATACAATAATTCTCTGGGGGTTCTGAAATCAAAATAACCAACTAGATTCAAGATTCTAAATGATAAACCTAATAATCATTTGGCAGCCTCATGATTTTAATATGGACACCAAAAGCACTAGAAATCAAGCATAATTAAATCCATAATTATAGCATGGAGACCAACTGATCATGAGAACAACTTGTCATTATACGACAATGACAGGTGTGCTTCTTATGATAAATTTTCTTTCAGGAACCGAGCATCGCTCGTTCTGTGGGGGGTGCCGCGCCAGCACCAACCCACCCACTGGGGTTCGACTCCCGTGGAGCAAAATTTATTCCACGGAAATTCTGGTGTCTGTCATTTTGTCTTAAAACAATGCCAAGTGCTAGTGCTTGGTTGGTCAAGTTTTTTTATGTTGCATGTTTCATTAGCCATAAATTTCCGACACAGGAGGCAATCATGATTCTGTCCAACATAACTAAAACCACTTCTACAAACAGGAAGATACAAATCTCAATATATATAAAATAAAGGTGATGACATTGTTAGCTTAAAATGGCATTGCTACCTTCCCAAGAGAACCTGGAGAGTTAAGATGTCCTAGCCCCTAGGACATCATTTAAAGCTTTCCTGCCCTTCTCTTTTGAATATATGCCAAACACACATTTTGGGCTTCTGTACTGTTCTTCTAAACTCTGAAGTTCTACTATTTTATCAGACTTCAACTTTAATATACTCCCTCCGGTCCTTTTTACTCCGCATATTAGATTTGTCTGAAGTCAAACTTTGCTAAGTTTGACCAAATTTATATTAGAAAATATTAACATCTATGATACCTAATAAATATAATATGAAAATATATTCCAAGATGGATCTAATGATATTGGTGTTGTTACGTGAATGTTAATATTTTTTGTATAAACTTGGCCAAACTTTGAAGAGTTTGACTTCAGACAAACCTAATATGCAGAGTAAAAAGGACCGGAGGGAGTACATGTTAACTTCTGACAAGATACAGGCAAAATGCATGATCATTGAATGGTATTAATGAATTTTCCTATTACATTTAAAACTGAGTGTTACCTTCAACCATGTTATCGCACCTCCAAACAGTGAAATGCTAATGATACCTATTGTCATCGATAAAAAGTTTCTGTAGATTCTAATGGTGCTTATTTCTGTTCCCAACTTCCTATCGATAAAAAGTTATGTGGCTAATTTCTCTTGTGAAGGCGCAGCATTGATGTGTGTAGAGCAAATAAAGAATCAGAATGGGTCTTACACACACCATAGGTAACTGGATAAGGGACAGCACCAAGTTACAATTTATGTTAAACCACATAACAGCAACTACTGATTTTTGCTCCTACAAGCTAGCTGGATGATGGTTGGCAAGCCACAATGTTAACCACATTCAGCCAACAAAAATATAAGCTATGGGTAGAGAAGTACTAATGCAATATTCGATACTTGTATTGGGGATCTTCTACTGCGGAACTCATTTTCATGTTTCAATAGTAACACTTCTTATCTATCAATGTGATATGGTTCCCTGGTCTCTGAGCAGATATATTAAGTTTGTTATTTTGGTGTACCAGATGACGCAGGCGCCTACTGACCCCCCCACACAAGTTCCAATAGATGTACAAATACTTCTGAATTTATACATAAGAGGACCTAACAAGTGTATACCCCATGCATAATCACTTTGTTATGCCAGCGCTAACAAGTACATCTAATTAAACCGCTTACTCTACCATTTGGCTTTTGTAGGGAGATAAAAAGAAGTATTCTGCATTGATCTGTATGTAGGGTCATAAATAAAAGTTTTACCTGGATATAAAGGAAACTGCTAGCAAATACAGTAGCTGTTGATGAGAAAGCATTGGAAGATAATTCATCACAGCTCTTCGAACTGCGGCCTCTTTGGCAAACTTCAACCACTGGGGAGTTGCAAAGTTGGCAGCTTCTCCACAATTAAATCCTGTAATATATTGGTCAGACCATTTAGAACTGCTGCACAGAACAAACAAAATGGATAGCTATGTTGTACATTATCTGCTGGTCGCCCAAAATAAATTATTCTTATAGATAGGTTCTATCTCAGGGGGATCTAAGTCATGGTAGAAGCCCTGAACTTAATAGATAATATTACAGGCATGCAGAGATAAGACTATCCTCGTCATTAACAAACATGATCGTACTACGGGCAAAAAAAATCAAGACTTCCCTAGTAATTTTGATATGTACCTAAGATATCAAAAGTTATTTTGACGAAACAATACAACAACAGCACACATCAGTGCATGGGCAATCGTAGATTATTTGAGTTTACTGTGGGTGCTATAAGCATAAAATTACTTCATAGCAGTAATATATAGTCTAACAATTATCAAATCACGATAACAGAATGTCGTAACAACAGTTGTAATGAAATCTAAATGCTGGATGAACTGACCATGGCTGAACCCAACATGGTAGGCCCTTGGGAAGGTCACCACAAATTCACCAGGATGTTGTACCAATCTGATGCAGAGAAGCAGAATGGGTATCAATGCACAAATTAAATGTGAATGTACCATAGGCACTTGACAAGAAAACATTGAGTAGTGACCATTTCAGAGATTGTACCTACAGCAGGGCAGACCAGAGGCTACAATGACCTCAGGGGACATCAATGTCGTTTTCTCCCCAAGCACAGCCAGGGACGCTGCACGAGCAAACATTCAGTCGACTCATAATACTACAATGATGAATATACTGATGGCACAAACATAAGAAAGGGGAATACCAAGGCGATCAGGATTGCCTCCATAGCCATGCACACGGATAACTTCCTCGAGCTCAGCCGCCCGATCCCCTGGAACCGCGTATCACGTCTTGGGCGCACCGGTGTGGAGGAAGTTGAGACTGTGGAGCTCATGGTCCTCGATATGCCAGGCGAACCAACTGAAGAGCATCCCGATGTAGACCATGGGAGAAGTCACCCCGGGAACATCATCGGGCATGAACCGGGTGAGCGACCCTGGAGCCCGCGCAATCGCCTGGAGGTTCCAGGGGCTACAGGACAGCTTCCACCCCGTGGCCTTCTCCCCTTCGTCCGCCGAATTCGGGGCGCCCTCCCGTCTCCGCTTCTTGTGCGGGTGCCGATGCGACTGCGCGGAGGCCGCGAAGCCGGATCCGGGGTCGTCATTGGCGTACTCGATGTAGATGGGGCGGTCGGCGGACGCCTTCCAGAAGAGAGACTCGACGGCGAGCGGGGTCGGGTCGCGGAGGCCCGCGAGGTGGGCCTTGGCGAAGGCGCGGGACTTGGCCTCGAACTGGTCGAGCGTGTAGCGCTCGCCGCTCTGCCAGACCTGCTTGAGCACCTGCGGCGGCGGGCGGCCGCGGTGCGCGGTGCCGAGCTCCTGTTGGCGGGTGGTGAAGAGGGCCGCGGGGGCCGGGGAGGGGGAGGTAGGGTTGGAGGAGTCGGAGGGGGCGGGGTTGGGGTTGGCGCTGGCGGAGGGGGAGGAGAGGAGGGAGCGGTTGAGGTGGGCGAAGACGTAGCGGCGGGAGGGGCGGTGGTAGGGGGGGGATGACCTTGCAGACGCCGAAGGCGGCGGCCTCGCGCTCGACGCGGGAGAGGAAGGCGATGGGGTCGGCGAACTAGGACTCGGTGGGGCGGTACTCCGGGGCGCGCGGCAGGCCGCGGAGCCAGGCCGGGACGGGGGGCTCCGGCATCGGGGCTAGGGTTTTAGGCGGCGGCGACGGCGAGGCGGGGGCAGCATTTGGGAGGGGAGTGGTGGGAGGGTTTGAGGAGGGGAATGGCTCAACGCCAACGGGGATGGAATGCAGACTGCGAAGACACTGTGTGGACTCGGGTTTTTCTGCCGGCAGGGAAGCAAGCAAGCGAAACAAAACACGATCGTTAGCCCGGGGGTAAAAATGCGCCTTCTCGGTGACGAGGCAGTGGGTGTTTCCTCCGCCACGGTTGGTTTTCCTGCCTCGCTACATTCGGCAGAGCGTGGATTTTAATTTATCTCCTCTCGGGGCCGGCGTTTTGGCTCCCGGGTGCAAATGCACCCGGATGAACAGTAACCGTAAAAAAAGTAGAATATGTTTTCAAAAAATTCTGAAAATTTTTGTAGATGATCGTGTTGGTGTCGCAAGCATGCTTGACAAATTTCATGCGAAACGGAACAGCGGTGTTTCGTCGGTGAAAAAAACAAATTTGGGTTGTCATTTTGTGGTGACATTTTGTCTTCGATTTGTTTTTTTTGCGCAGGCCAAAATGCTTAACCTTTTTGCCTCAAAATTTACATGTAGCATTTGTATGTGACAAAGATCATTTCAAAAATTTGTCCCAATTCTTTTGACATTTCAAAAATCATTTTCCATAGGCAGGAGCACGTGCTCTTGGGAGCCGAATTGCATTTCTCATCTCCTCTCCTGCTTTAGAAAATATAATTTTAATTTACCTTCTCTCCTGCTTTTGCTTTAAAAAATATAAGTAGCGCCTTTCATTCCTCTTTGTCCAACATTTCTCTCACCTTCGCTTTGTCTGCTATATCTCTACTCTCTACTACCTGAAAAAAATAAGGTTTCCTCTTCTTTAAAAAAACGTTTCACTCCCACTTCGTTCATCCCTCTTCCACGTCTGTTTCCGGGGTTTTTTTCATCCTCCACTCCCACCGGTTTTCTAGGTATTGACGAATACCCAACCAGTGCACCTCGCTCTATCGGGTCACCTCCCCACCTCCCGTTCCTCCTCTCCCCATCGAGCGCCGCCGCCCCGTCTCCTATCTCACCCGCTCGCTGCCCTCCCCTGGTCGCCTCGACTCGCAGCTCACCTCGGGCGCTACCGGCCTCCCCCTCCACTACATCGCCTCGGTCCGCAACACCCGACGCCCGAAGCTCTCCCTCCACTAGATCGACGCCGCCCGTCTCCACTGCTCACCCCCTCCATTGGATGGACACCGCCGAGGTTCCTCAGCCCCTGGTGGAGATCTGGATCCCATTGGCATGAACGTTGGTCCAGACAAAAGCCGCCGCTGCCATGTATGGTTGGCTCTGCTCCGCCTCCACTCTCCTTCCCTCTCCCTCCTACCATCCAGTTCCGTCTACGCAACTCCAAGATGCATAGGCGCGCGATTGTCACGGCAAGCGGCGGCAGCAAGGACGACAAGGCGGAGGAGGAAAGGAGAGCTTTCAGCCCGTTTAGGTTGGCGATCACCAAATTTGCGTTGATATCATTCGTGTTGGTGCTGCAACTCTCCGCGGAGGTACTGGTCGGCCGGTACATACGTCAATGCATCATTTATCTCACACTCTCAGTCACGGCTATGATTTTTTTTTTTGAAAATAGAGATTTATATTAATTAAAAGAGGAAACATTGTTCTTACAATCTTGCAAGGCCACGCTCAACACGCATGTTGGCACTGTCCCTTGCATAACACCACCACGCAACTCTATACGCCCAAACTGGGCAAGACTATGGGCTAACCTATTGACTCTTCTATCTACTTTACAAACTTTAACCTCTCTGCTTCCTTGCTTGATGGTTTGAAATTCCCTCGCAAGAATCCTGATTTCCAATCTATCCTCCCATGAGGGGTCGAGTGCCTTTGCCACCACGCTATGATATTGGAGTATATCCATCTCCAGTTACAGCCCCATAATTTTTTGGACATTCATTTACAACCCCATCTACTTGGATATGCAGACCTGGGAATTTGAACAATTCACCATCAGAAGCCAGTTCGTGTATAAAAGAATAGGTAAGGAGTAAAGCAGTGTCATATTCCATATTTCCATTCGGATTTCAGAGAACACGGCAGTAAGTTTTGACATTTTGCTATGCGGGTGGAATTTCGGGAGATCCTATTCAAATCCTAGTACTTCTCCAAGGCATTGTACACCTTCAATCTCAGCCAAAACGATCCCAGCGTGGGCTACTTCACCAATATGACCACCAAACAGATTGAGGCCTACGACCCCGATCTCATGGAGCGGTTCACCGTGGCAATGCAAATACAATTCATGCTTGCTTCGAATTCTTAGTTCATGTAAAGAATTTATAATTCTATCTTTGTAGTTTCATGCTCCATATTTAGATTAGGTTCATGAATGCTCTAACGCTCTGCTCTTTTTGTGAGGACTGTGGTCACCAGCTGCGCTCCACATCGGTGGTGGTAGAAGCAACACCCAAAAGGAGCGACGTCACAAAGACAGAGGATGACATCGAGCTGAGGTAAGCCACTGCCAATTTGCCATGAAATGTATTTTCGTTTCCTTTCGCCTCGTGTGCTATGTTTGACTGTTCAACTTTATTGTTATCAAGATGAAGGACTTGTGGTCTGCGCGTATGAATTTCTTCCATACTCTAAAATTGTTTCCCTAAATATTTTAGTACATGTGGGTTCAGTTCTCCTTGACATTCATGATGGAAGTGATTTGTTTCTGATTCTGGAACAAATACTACTTGGAATTTCATCTCTGCATGAAGCACAGGAAAGGCAGTAGTAAGATCTTAAGGTAGTGTTGTGGTTCCGATGACGGTGGCGAGGCTGACATAAAGGAAGATGAACTTGGAGTTATTTCCAGTATGAGTTGTGCGGTGGTGTGGTTCCTTCATGAAATCCAACCGATAAATTTATTGGTTCAGTTGAAAATTTACACAGAGACGCATGCATCTAAGGATTACACTGTTGTATAAAACACACATGATGTCTAGGTGTTGGAAGTCCACACTGTACTTTAATGGATGTATGCTAGCTAAAATCTTAAAGATGTCAAAATTTTCTTTCTTTATTCCCATATATGATAAGATAAAATATAAATGTGACAATTTAAAATTATTTCATGGAAGTCATTAATCTTGAATTAGAACTTACTTTACAGGAAATGAATCTGTAATGGGATGGAAGTGAGTTCATCTTGCACTAACTACACCAGGAGGAACAGAGTTGAACCCCATGATGTACTAAGTTCACTTTTAAATATTATTGTCATACATATTTTTGCTACTTAATTAATTTGTGAGTGAGCACATGTATCAAGTTGTTTATGTGGGCGGCTTAGTCAAATAAAATTAGAGAAAAGGCTCATAAGCCCGGCTTCGAATTAACAAAGCCATCAACCGGCCAGGAGGACAAATCACAGAGGATTACAGAGAGGAAACACATAAAAACAGGAAAAAGAAAAGAAAAACAGCAGATACAAAGTGCTAGACATAACAGCTCAAATGCAACAGCCGCTACGAGGACAGACAAGCAGCGCTGATGCCATCGCCCTGCACTAGGACCAACACCGGAGGGAAGCAAAGGTCTTGAATTAAGGCACCACCGAGGACGCATCGTGCCCTTGTCCGAACTCAAGAGACCGCCATGGGCCAGAAACCAAGTGTCTTCGCTGCCACAGAGGGCCACAACCCTCTCTTCCTGGCTCGTAGGACACCGCACCGTCGACAAGCAAAGCGAATGACCCAGATCTCACTTGGACTAGGACACCATGGCTGCCAAGGAGAGGAGCAAGCGCAGACCAGCAAACTCGAGCCAAACTCCATCGAGATACCATCACCGCCACCGGCCCAGCCACAGTGCAGGACGAAAGCCGTTAAAGCAGCCGCAAGTGAACAAGGACGGCACAATAGGACATCACCAACCCCACCACAGAGAGATTCGCCGGAGCGCAAGACGCCCACCAAACAGGTTACCGATGCCGCCGCAGAGGAAACCCGATCCCCTCACGCCCGAACTCGAGGACGACGACCTACCAACGACACCGGTAGGGACCCTCCACTCATGCGGCAAGGTGTGATGTCGCAGAGAGAAGATCCAAGCCGCCAGCCGCCACCACCAGAACCACCACTGCTATCCTCGGACGCCGCCAAGAAGGAACATGACGTCGCAACGCCGTCGCCGCCCAAACAGGGGACCAAGGTCTTCACCACTAAGCAGGGGGCAGGAAGAGGAGGAGGGGAACCTCACCGAAGCCTCCAAGGAGGGGATCGGCGCCAATGGCGTCGACTTCATTATGGCCACCGCGCTGGCCAAGGGGTTACCCCGGTTCCCACTCACAGCCTCGAGCTCCCATCAATTCGAGCCGAAGGACATCACCAAGAGGACGCCGACCACCGGAATTAGAAGGGGATCGAACAGATCGGGCAAGATAGGGCAGGCCTTCTCCACATAACGCCGACGCGGTCCGCGAGAAGACCACCGCGTCACAACCCATGCCCGCCGCCCCCTTGCTACTCGTGCAGCCAAGAGGACAGCCAGCCAGCGCCCACTGGCGCCACCCTCCGAGGGGTCCATGCCGGGCTCACCATCCGGGGCCACCCCCCCTTGCTACCCGTGCAACCAATAGGACAGCCAGCCAGAGCCCACTGGCGCCACCCACCGAGGGGTCCACGCTGAGCTCACCATCCGGGGCCGCCACCCCGACGCCCTAGGCCCTCCACGAGATGTGGAGTGATACATCTCCAACGTATCTATAATTTTTGATTGTTTCATGCTGTTATATTATCAATCTTGGATGCTTTATATGCATTTTTATGCTATTTTATATCATTTTTTGGGACTAACCTGTTAACTCAGTGCCCAGTGCCAGTTCCTGTCTTTTGCTTGTTTTTGGCTTTTCAGAAAATCAATATCAAACGAAGTAGGGACCCTAGAAGGTTCGGGAGGAGGCCAGAAGAGAGAGCCACAAGCTCACAGGGCGCGCCCTAGGGGGGTAGGCGCGCCCCTGAGCTTGTGGGCCCCACGCAGCTCCGTTTGACCTAATTCCAAGCCTATAAATTCACATATATTCCCAAACCAACAGAGAGCCACCCGAAATAACTTTTCCGCCGCTGCAAGCTTCTGTTCTTCCGCGATCCCATCTGGAGGCCTTTTCCGGTAATCTGCCAGAGGGGGAATCGATCACGGAGAGCTTCTACATCAACCTTGCTGCCCTACCGATGATGTGTGAGTAATTCACCACAGACCTACGGGTCCATAGCTAGTAGCTAGATGGCTTCTTCTCTCTCTTTGATCTTCAATACAATGTTCTCCTCGATCTCCTTGGAGTTCTATCCGATGTAATCTTCTTTTGCGGTGTGTTTGTTGGGATCCGATGAATTGTGGGTTTATGATCAGATTATTCATTAAAAGTAATTGAGTCTTTTCTGAACTTTATTATGCATGATTGTTATAGCTTTGTATTTCTCTTCGATCTATCCGTTTGGTTTGGCCAACTAGATAGATTTATCTTCAGTGGGAGAGGTACTTTGTAGTGGGTTCAATCTTGCGGTGTCCTCATCCAGTGACAGAAGGGGACAGGGTACATATAGTATTGTTGCTACTAAGGATAAAACGATGGGGTTTATTCATATTGATTGAGTTTACTTTGTCTACATCATGTCATCTTGCTTAAGGCGTTACTCTGTTTGTCATGAACTTAATATCATAGGTGCATGCTGGATAGCGGTTGATTGGTGGAGTAATAGTAGTAGATGCAGGCAGGAGTCGGTTTACTTGTCACGGATGTGATGCCTATGTACATAATCATTGCCATGAATACGTCATACTATGCGCTTTTCTATCAATTGCCCAATAGTAATTTGTTTACCCATGATACGTCTCCAATGTATCTATAATTTTTTATTATTCCATGCTATTATAGTATCAATCTTAGATGTTTTATATGCAATTATATGCCATTATATATCATTTTTGAGAAAAGTATACTTTTCGTCCCTCAACTCTTGGCGGAGTCTAGATTTGGTCCCTCAACTTTAAAACCAGACAACTTGCATCCCCAACTACTGAAACCAGACAAGATTCGTCCATGTACTCTATTTTGATCGGTTTTGCTGCTGACTCACCCGGCTTTGACTGAGCTGACTCAAATTCCTTTTTTTTTCAAACCCACGTACTTTTTCTCAAGTTTGCGTATTTTCTTAAATTCATGTATTTTTTCAAATCAGTGTACTTTTTCCAAATCCACGTACTTTTTTTAAGTTCGCGTAATTTTTTCAAATTCATATACTTTTTCCAAATCCGCATAGTATTTTAGGAAAAAATTATGAATTTAAATAAGTGCGTGAACTAGAATAAAAGTATGCGAATTTAGAAACATATGTGAACTTGAAAACGTACGCGGTTTTGTAGAAAAATACATGAATTTCAAAAAAAGTAGGCGAACTAGCATAAAAGTACGTGAATTTGAAAAAAAATATGCAAACTTGAAAAATGTACGCAGTTTGTAGAAAAATACGTGAATTTTAAAAAAGTACATGAACTAGAATAAAAGTACGCGAATTTAAAAAAAATATGCGAACTTGAAAAATGTACGCGGTTTTGTAGAAAAATACATGAATTTCAAAAAAGTACGCAAACATGAAAACATTACGCGAATATTGAAAAATACGTGAACTTGGAAAAGGTACGTGGATTTTTAGAAGTACATGAATTTTAAAAAAAGATCATGGATTTGAAACAGTACAAGGATTTGAAAAAATTACACGAATTTGAAACAATTACACAAACTGAAAAAATTACATGAATTTCAGAAAGGTTTATAGATTAAAAAAAACAATTTTGAATAAAGTACACGGATTTGGAAGAGTAAACATATATGAAAATTGTACGTGAATTTGAAAAAAAGGTCACGGATTTGAAAAACTAAGTGAATCTGAGTGAGCACGGGTCAAAACCGGGGTGAGTTAACACCAAAACCGGTCAAAACCAAGACCAAGGACGAATCTTGTACGGTTTCAATAGTTGGGGGTGCAAGTTGTCCGGTTTCAAAGTTGAGGGACCAAATTTAGACTCGGCCAAGAGTTGAGGGACGAAAATTATACTTTTCTCATCATTTTTTGTGACTAACATATTAACCCAGTGCCCAGTGCCAGTTGCTGTTTTCTGCTTGTTTTTTGCCTTTTTAGAAAATCATTATCAAAAAGTGTCCAAACGAGAAAAAAACTTTGGATTAATTTTTTCTGGACCAGAAGAGACCCAGGAAGCTTCAGGAGAAGAGCAGAAGAGACACGAGGAGGCGGCAAGTCTGGAGGGCGCGCCGAGGGGGTAGGCGCGCCCCCCAGGCTTGTGTGCCCCTCGTGGCACCTCTTGAACTAATTCCAACGCTATAAATTCACAAATATTCCAAAACCAACAAAGAGCCAGAAGAGAAAACCTTTCTGCCGCCGCAAGCCTCTGCTCTTCCGCGATCCCATCTGGAGGCCTTTTCCGGTAATCTGCCGGAGGGGGAATCGATCACGGAGGGCTTCTTCATCAACCTTGTTGCCCTTCCGATGATGTGTGAGTAGTTTACCACAGACCTACTGTAACACCCCAAAATTTTAATCCATGTTTTTACTAAATAAAATTTTGACAAGAATAAAATTTTAAACTATATTAGGTCTTTTATTAATTTGAGAACCTTTTCTGTTTTCCATTTTTCCCAAAATCCTTCCCTCCATATAGAAAATTTTGGAAAAATATTGTGGGTTTTGAAAGTTTTTCCCTCATCCTTTCTTTTATCTTTTAAAATATCAGTAGTAAATATTTTCATAATAAAATTTGCCCCAAATAATTCTTTTTAATAGTATTTTCAAACTCTGAATGCTTCTGTTGCACTAAGACCCTTTTAAATAATTCCTTTAAAATTTCACAAAAATTATGAGGGGTCATCTGATTCCTGTAGATCACTTTTATGCAAAAAGCCAACTCGGTCTTTTGAAATTTTTGAGCAAACCAGCCACTTTTCAATTCTGTCCCATTCTTAGGTTATAACTACAACCCTAATTTTCCTTCCTCAAACAATTCTGAAATTTTTCCATCTCATAGTCCTTCCAACCAAACTCTTAAGTCCGGAATATAAGCTCCATTTCCATCTTGGAAGTCTACCAAATAATTCCTCCAAGTTTGGCTCCAGAACAGAATTTCAGTAAAACTTGCACTACCAAGTTGTTTGTTTTGCCAAACCAATTCTACCATCACCTCTATACTCCAATGAGACACCATCCTTCTAAGTCTCACACCCAGCTAAATTCCCTAGGTCACTGTTTCATTTCATCAAACACCTTGTGGGCATGGCCAAAATCTTGCAACTTTCTGAACTACATGTGGCACTAGCTCCTCTGGCCAAACTAACATGTCCACCATTCCTTTCATACATTGGATCAACACCACACAAATGTTCAGGTACAACAAATTCCCCTAGGGTCCTCTGGCATTTCGTCGAACACGTTTCGTGCGTGTCCAGAACGCGCGTTTTGCACCGCGTCGGCACCGAGCTCCTGTCGCCGCCCTGCTGCCTCCCCCTGCCTGCAATCCACTCCCTCCTGCTTCGCGAGCAAGCACCGCGTTGTTCTAACACCCAGACATGGCCGCTAGCTCCGGCCAGCGCCGACCAGCCACTGTCCAGCGCGACAACGTCTGGGCTACACCACCGCCCGAGACGCGTGGCTCGTCTCTGAGCCACCAGAGCCGCCGCGCTCATCCCCCTCTTCCTGTAGCCTCTCCACCGCCCTCACCGACCCCTCCACCGAGCGCGCCGCCCCTAGCTACCTTCTCAGGCCGCCGTAATGGTCGCCGCCGCAGCCTGCCTGTGGCCGGCACCCTCCAGGGGCCCATGGCCCAATCCACGAGCGCCAGCACGCCTCACCTTAAACGCTGCCTACCTGAGCGGCTCACCGACCTCGCAACGGCCTCGCCGACCTCGTCACCGACCACTATTCACCATGATTGACCACTGTCGCATCGGTTGTATATGGCCGCGATGAATCGACGTCGCCCGCCTATAAATTGGCCACCCCAGGCTCTCTCCGCTCCTCACCACACTCCTATCTCCTCCCTGAGCTCCCTTAAGCATCAGAACGACCGTAGACGGTCGTCTTCCCCACCTCCGGCAACTTCGGCCACGGCTGCTTTCCGGTTGGTTCCGACGCAACCAATGCCTCCCCCTCGCAAGTTTCTTCACCACTAGCCTCCTGGAACGCTCAACAATCCATCCCACCTCTCAAATTCCCCGGAGATGCGCCGTGGGCAAAAGCCCCCTTTCACCCGACGCCCCGTCCGCTGGAGAACCTCGCCGCCGGCTACCCCGTACTTGCCTTCGATCGATCCGTACCTCCAGATAACCGCCTCGGCCTCCTGAGCACAGTGGTGGTCTCAGCTCGACGAGAATCACCGTCGTTCGCCGGCAATCGCCGCCGACAGCCGCCTGTCCCCTGTTCCCGCGTGGTGCACAGCGAGGCGGCCTGGTCAAACCTGACCAGTGGGCCCGTGGGACCCACTGTCAGCGACCAACACGTCACCGCGCGCTGTTTTAAGTGGAACCGTATTTCCCGAGTATGTATTCCCCAATGAAAAGCGTATTCGCTGTCGAAACGTTTTCTTTTTATGTTTTTATTTAAAACCAGATTTTGACCACAACTTTGACTGCCTCTAATTTTTAAACCACAAGTCCAAATGAATCGATTCCTTTTCTTTTATTTTTCATTTTTCATCTAGTTTATTTTAGTATTTATTTCAAAAATTTATAAAACATTTTTTAGTACTATTTTAGAATTATGTGATAATTGCAATACTTTGAAAATAGGAAAATAGAGGGAAGAATCATTTTACAAAATTGTGGAGTGAATCAACCTTTCTACATACCTAAAGCAAGCATCTTGAACACTTGATATGATGAAAGTTTGGTTGATTGCTTGCTAGAATTTTGAAACATGATTATGTTGACTCAAATAAAATTTGCATATAGATGATCATGCATATGTGGTTCCTTGTGAGTATTTGAGTTCACTTAAACATGAAACATTTGTGCCACACATGCCTATGCTTGTTCTGACTAATCTGCAGGAGAGAATCTGTCACATATAAAAGTGACCGTGAAACAGAAATCTCGTTGTGACGAGAATGATCGTTGTTGGCATGTTGGGACATGCCGGCTGGTGACCCTGTTGGGTACTACTAAGGAAATATATTGTGCTAACCACTACAGGAAAACTTGAACCTCCCGAGTCAACCATAGATCAAGTCTTGTTCCGGTAACCCCCATACTTGATTCGTGCTGCCACTTGTCCCTGCCATAGGTAGGGTATGCTTTAGTAAGTTGTTAACCCATTTCCTTGCACACACCGTACAGAGAGGCCATAGTGGAAGATACCATTGATCACTGGTAGGCATGCCACTTGGTCAGGGGGCATGGGTGTGTCCGACTGAGGCCGAGAGGGGGGCATGCACCCCTTGTTATTGCGCACGGTATAAATTTTGTGATCCCATGCTATTCGAGATTGGAGTCTCCCCGTCTTAGAGTTTTTCTTGGATGATGCCTTGGGTGATTCCGGGCATCGGGAAAGTTAAGCTGGTGTGTGCTGGTCAGGTGTGTTTTCAACCCAAAGACCGTAATCAGAATTAGTCAACGTCTCGAGGTTGACTGAAGAAATCCTTTACTTGTGGGTAAAGAGTACAACCTCTACAGAGTTCTAAAACCTATTCAAATAGCCGTTGTCCGCGGTTAAGGGCTACAGTCTGGGTTGGTCAAGTGTCGGTCTTAGTGTTGGTCTTGGAGGAAATAATTAAAATTGAGCATGATTCACTTTTGCAGGATGATTATTATCACTACGGATGCTATCATGAATATTATTGTTAACATGAATATTACTGTGGACTAACCTTTTTCTCTTATGTGCATTTTTTTAGTATCTCTTGGGAAGGTCATGCCACCTGGATACTTCTGTTATTACTTTCTTTTCAAGACCTCTCGAGGCATCGCATTCAGACACCCGTTTGGCATTTCTTTTCAAGACCTCTCGAGGTGTCGCATTCAGACAACCGTTTGGCATTTCTTTTCAAGACCTCTCGAGGCGTCGCATTCAGACACCCGTTTGGCATTTCTTTTCAAGACCTCTCGAGGCATCGCATTCAGACACCCGTTTGGCATTACTTTGCAAGACCTTTTGAGGTGTCGCTTCAGACACCCGACTGGCATTTTATTCCTTGGAATTCTCGGGAGGTTTACCGCCCGACGTTCCACTTACGCTTTCATTAAGATTCTTTCGGGATGGTTCTATCTCCTGAAACCCGACTTTAAATTTTTTATAACAACATGATTAGTTATACTTTGCTAATATCGGATGGCTAACCTTTATTTTCTATGCAAATATACTACTCTACATGATTATACTAAACAATTGCCATGTCATAATATTGTTAAATATATTTAAAGTTAATTGCATGCATTCTGCCTACTTTTATTATATCTTTTGTCCATGATGTTTGCGAGTACATTCAAACGTACTCACAGGCTTGTCCCTGGCTATTGTCTTGGCCAGATCATGATTCGGAGGAGAGCGCTACGAAGACACCCCCACAACCTAGGAATCGGAGATAGCAGCCACGCGAGATAGGAGTTATCCAGGTCAGCTGTTCCTGTGGGAATGGAGCCCCATCGACGTTGGAGATCCATGAGTCACTTCCGTCATCCGCCACTAGAAATCATTATGGTACTCAATGGACCTTTACGGTCTCGTACTCAAATTCTTGTAACTGCTTGGAATTCTGTATCAAGGTAGTGTCCACCAGCGAACAGTAATCCTGGGGCTGGTGATGACACGAGGGTCATTTGCTGGGATTTTATGTCCTAGAAAACCGGCCCTGACAACCTTGGTATCAGAGCCAGGCTGACCATTGGCTAATCCTATCTTAGCCTGGTCGCTATCCCTAGGTTTCCACACCATCCAAAATATTTCCCGTCTGTAGCCAAGCCCATCCCATCCGATAAGCCTGCACAGTGGCCAGCCAACATCTTTTGACAGTCGGTACTCAACCTATCAACCTAGCCCATAGACCGTGTGTCTGTGGCCGACACCTGAGTTGTCCCATCAGCAAGCATGCGATGGAAGACTCGGTTGACCTATAAAGGAAGCCTTGCCCCTGCTCAGCTCACCACAGCCTTCACTCGCAACCTGATAACCAAACCACCAAGATGCCTGGTGCCATCGTTTGCAACGAAACCACCGCCGTCGAGCTTGGAGACTTTGTAGCCATCCTCGCCAATCTCACTCGTCGTGCCTTTGGCATAGAAGAGCCCCCGGAGTATGTTGTGTACCAGGAGCACACGAGTGACGCCATCCATCACTTCTGGGCCACAGTGCACATCTACGGGAGGGGTACCACATCAGAACGCCCCTACCGGTTCACTAGAAGGACAACCTCCGATGAGCCCACTACAAGAAATATGTCAACTTGTGACCTTCTGTCAGTGACCCTGGAAGAAATGGTCATAAATCTACGACCATTTGAGACCAATTGGTCATAAGCTGTTCGGGGGGCTCCAAACCCTAAACCGTAACGACCATTTTGGTCAGAAAGGTCGTAATTTCCTTACACGAAATGGTCGTAAAGCAGACAACACTGGTCCGCTGCCTTATTTCTAGCTGATCACGACCAATATAGATGGTCATAGCCTTGTAATATGTGGTTCATTGCTATGACTAGGCACCATCTCATCAGTTTTGCCTATGTGTTATGTCCATGTGTCAATTTTTGCCTATGTGTCATGTTCATGTGTCAATTTTTGCCCTAGGTTGTGAAGCAGCCTACATTTCTGTCATTCCCAAAATTCTCAAAAAATTCTCATAAATTCTTTGGATCATATCTTCCTCAAATATGTCAAAAACCTTCCTTGCCTAGTTCAAAAATAATTCAGGGATATTCATTTTCATTCTGTTCAGAACAACACTTTGTGAAAGAAGTGCTATTTATATTTTCTTTATTGCCCTCAAAATTTTTGGGCACTCTTTCCTATCCAAATCATTGCCTCATGACAAAATCCAGCTCCATTTGCCTAGTAAATCTTCCTCAGCAAATTTCCAAAGTTTCTGTTCAGCTAGAAGCTTTGTGAATCAAGTACTAGCTAGGCATATCCTAATGAGTTTAATTTTTGCCACATATTCTATATGCCCAAATCATAGCTCTTCACAAAATGTGAGCCCCATCTAACAATCCATGTGAGCTCACCATCCAATCTTTGTTTCTGGTAATATTTTCAGTTTGTGAAGCAACTATATTTTATATTGCTTTATAATTGCTGAAAATTTTCCAGGACATGACCATGCCCATAGAATCTCCCTCCAGCAAATTTTAGCTCATTTAATTTAGCCAATTGCCCTCAATATTTTTCCCAATTTTCTGTTCAGTGGAGAGCATTGTGAAGGAAGTACCATTTTTATTTATCCAAATGGTATGAAATTTTTATAGTGCCTTCATATGCCCAAATTATCATCCTCCTCCAAATTGCAGCTCAATCCAATCATCTATGTGAGTCCAGCTTCAATTTCTATTTTCTGGCCAGATTGACACATTGCAAAGCAAGTGCTATCTAGACCCCTCCTATTGCCCTCAAACTTTTTGGGAACTCTTCCATATCCAAATAATTGCCACATGCAAATATTCATATCCATTTGCCTAGTAAATCTTCCTCATCAAATTTCCAAAGTTTCTATCCAGAGAGAAGCTTTGTGAAGGAAGTACTAGCTAGGTTTATCCAAATTATCTGAGATTTTTCCAAATCTTTCATATACTCAAATCATCACTATCCACAAAAGTTGAGCTCTATCCAGCAATCCATGTGAGCTCATCATCCAATCTTTTATTCTGGTCATATTTTCAGTTTGTGAAGCAACTATATTTTCTATTGCTTAATTATTGCTGAAACTTTACCAGGGCATGTTCCTATCTATATAACTTCCCTCCACAAAATTTGAGCTCATTTAATTGAGCCAATTTCTCTCACTAATTTTCCCAAGTTTCTGTCTAGAGAAGAGCATTGTGAAGGAAGTACCACTTTGGCATGTCCAAATGGTATCAAATTTTTACAGTGCTTTCCTATGCCCAAATTACCATCGTCCACCAAATTTGAGCTCAATCCATTCATTCATTTGAGCCCAGCTTCAACATCCATATTTCTGTCCAGTGTGGTACTTTGCAAAGCAAGTGCCACCTAGGCTCCTTCATTTGAGCTGCAAATTTGCCAAGACAGTCTCCTTAGTAGATGATCATCCTCAGCCAAAACTCAGGCCCATTGGCCATGTGAATTTTCCCCACCACTAATCAAACACTTGGCTGCTAATTCATGTTTGAGCTTAGTTCAGTCTCCTCGCGAGATTCTTCTGTTGTATTCTTCTTCCTAACACCTACCGGGGGAGTGCCCAACCCACCAGACATGCCTAGGCCGCCCAGAACGTGTGGCAACGCCACGGTCACGCGGTGACCATGCGGCTGGCATGCCAGTTTACGCGCTCTGGAGTTGGGGCCCTCGACCACCGTCCAAACCTCGACGTCTCGCCACCACACCATGTATCTCTGATTAAATAGATACTTATGTACCTATAAATGATTTTTGGAAAAAAATAAAGAGCAAACTATAAGGCAGCTGCAGTTCAAATTTGACCCGCTTCCTGCTAAATCGGCGGAAATTTGTCTTTTCCACGAGAGGTGGATCAAAGCTTTTGACACGCAACAATTTGGTCAATTGTACATTAAATATGGCCTAATATTTTAGAAAATTGATTTGGTCCAATTTTGCAACAAATATATGGTAGGTCCTTCACAAAAAAAACTCATTTTGGGCACTCAAAAAATGGAAAATGAAATTTTTGTCCAAAGAAAATGAAAACTTCCTTAGGCAACATTGTTTGCCATTCCAAGATGCACCCTTGTGCACAATATGAGATCATTTGAACAAACTATGCCATGAATGTGGCCATAAGATTGATCATTTGGCTTGAAAGCCATGAATCTTCACACATGATAGCTCATTTCTGAGAACACTTTTTAAAAAAATAATTGCCGTATTACAAGTTTATTATTTTTCCTGGTAACTTGGTCACATATAATGACACAATGCAAAGGTTTTTCAATTTTTTGTTTTTTTTTAAATTTTCATGCCCATTTCAAAATGCGATCAAAACGACGGGCATGACCGTTCGTAGGTAGGGGTTGAATCTTGCAAATCTTTTGGAGTGTCTCTGATTAAATATATACTTATGTACCTAGAAATGATTTTTGGAAAAAATAATTAGCAAACTATGAGGCAGCTGTAGTTCAAATTTGACCCGCTTCCTACTAAATCGGCGGAAATTTGTCTTTTTCACGAGAGGTGGATCAAAAGCTTTTGACACCCAACCATTTGGTCAATTGTACATTAAATATGGCCTAATATTTTATAAAATTGACTTGGTCCAATTTTGCAACAAATATTTGCTAGGTTCTTCACAAAAAAACTCATTTTGGGCACTCGTAAAATGAAAAATGAATTTTTCGTGCAAAGAAAATGAAAACTTCCTTCGGCAACATTGTTTGTCATTTCAAGATGCAAACTTGTGCAAAATATGATATCATTTGAACAAACTATGCCATGAATGTTGCCATAACATTGGCCATTTGCCTTGAAAGCCATGGATCTTCATACATGATAGCTCGTTTCTGAGAACACTTTTTTAAGACATTTGCCGTAGTCCAAGTCTGTTATTTTTCCTGAAAACTAGGTCACATATAATGACACAATGCAAATGTTTTCAATTTTTTTGATTTTTTTGTATTTCTTATGCGTGTTTCAAAATGCGGTCAAAACGACGCGCATGACCGTTCGTAGCTAGGGGTTGAATCTTGCAAAACTTTTGGAGTTTCTCTGATTAAATAGATACTTATGTACCTAGAAATGATTTTTGGAAAAAATAAAGAGCAAACTATGGGGAAGCTGTAGTTCAAATTTGACCCGCTTCCTACTGAATCGGTGGAAATTTGTCTTTTTCACGAGAGGCGGATCAAAAGCTTTTGACACCCAACCATTTGGTCAATTGTACATTAAATATGGCCTAATATTTTAGAAAATTGATTTGGTCCAATTTTGCAATAAATATTTGCTAGGTTCTTCACAAAAAACTCATTTTGGGCACTCGAAAAATGGAAAATGAATTTTTGGTGCAAAGAAAGTGAAAACTTCCTTAGGCAACATTGTTTGTCTTTCCAACATGCACCCTTGTGCATAATAAGAGATCATTTGAACAAACTATGCCATGAATGTTGCCATAACATTGGCTATTTTCCTTGAAAGCCATGGATCTTCATACATGATAGCTCGTTTCTGAGAACACTTTTTTAAGACATTTGCCGTAGTCCAAGTTTGTTATTTTTCCTGAAAACTAGGTCACATATAATGACACAATACGAAGGTTTTCAATTTTTTTGATTTTTTTTTGAATTTCTTATGCCCGTTTCAAAATGCGGTCAAAACGACGGACATGACCGTTCGTAGCTAGGGGTTGAATCTTGCAAAACTCTTGGAGTGTCTCTGATGAAATGACTGCTTTTGTCCCTATAATTTTTTTTTATAAAATCAACGAGTAAACTATGAGGTAGCTGTAGTTCAAATTTGACCGAGTTCCTGAGGGACAACAACCACCCAACACCTCCGGCAAGAGCCCAAACCGCCCTTGAAGGCTATCACCCGCTCCAAGGGACAGCCTTGCGACGACCCAACACCTAGCCACGACCAACTCCCACGCTCTAGGGTTCCCCCCGTGTCGCCTCAAGGAGGGATGCGGGGGTCGGGGGAATTTTTTCATTTCGAAATGGAACAATGAATGTACTCGAGAGAGATGCGACCAATCTGGATGGTCATAACATCGTCAAAGCGTGTACTGTGTTCTGATTGGTCGATAGGCATCTCACGCGGATCATGCATCAAACACCGTTGGATGCTCTCAAATCCAACGGCAGCCCACTTCCCACCCACCAAAACCAAATGGAAAAGAGAAAAAAGATGAAAAAAAGAGCCCACCCACCCACGCACCCGCCGAACAGGACCCACCCAACCCTCGTCGTCTCCTCTCTCCCACGATTCTCGTCGCCGCCGCCACCTACGGCAGCCGATCCCGGCCGATTCCGGCGGCCGCCGGCAGCGCCCAACACACCCACGTGATCCCCTCTCTCCGCTCCACCATTTCCTCCAACCAGATTCGACGGGCGCGTCCTCCTGCGGCCACGCATGACCCTTCCCATCCGCTAGGGTTTGGGCCACCGCGTCGCTGGCGTGGCTCCTGACACAGGTGAGTCCCATGGCGGTGACGGGCGTCGTCACCGGGTACCTCGCCCCCAGCGTCCTCCTGCGCGCCGATCGGGCGGCTTGGGCGTCCGCCTGCATCGTCTGCGCGCAGCTCCGGCGCGTGGTGCAGGGCCTCTGCGTCGCGGAGGTCAGCAGGGAGGGCCACGCCTGTCATGCCAGGCTTCCTCGCGCCGACGCCGCCCACGCACGCCCAGGCGCCCTGTAACACCCCATGTATTTAGCCACAGTGATCACTGTTTATTAATGCCATGTCAGCAGGATTAACTAGTCTTGATCATCATTGCATCATATCTCATTTCAAATTCCAATTCAAATTGAAATTCAAATTTAAAGTAAAATATAAAAGTTGTTCAAATTGAAAACTAAAATGTTCATTTAATAGCAAATAATTCATAACTAATTATGTTCAGGAAAGCAACATCACTAAAAATACTTAAGTGACTCTATCAACCTCAAACAGTAGCTAACATCAACATTTAATATCATTTTATTTAATAAGAATTACAAATGAAATCATATTTTCCCCAAACCAATTTCTGGTGGTTGAGAATATTGCACTGTAATATTTGACCCAAGTCACACAATTTATAAAACTCATCTAGTGGCCTAGTAATTATAAAACAGAGACTAAAACAGAAATTAGATAAAGGAAAAAGAAAAATACCTAATGGCTACTGTGCTTATGGGCTCTAGTGGAACAGTAGCTGGCCCAGCCTGTTAACCGGCCGTCGTCCTCCTCCTCGCGCGTTGTCGCGCGCGCGCGCCGACACGGCGACAGCCGCCGCGCGTCGCCCATCCGCCGGCTCCCCCGTGCGGATAAGGCCGCGCCCGAGCCCCTCTCGTCCTCCCCCGCAACCCTAGCCCCCTCACTCGTCCCCACTCGTGCTCTCTCTCTCTCTCTGTCTCGCGCCCCAACCGAGAGCTCGCCGCTGCCGACGCTCGATCCCGCGGCCACCGTCTCCCGATCGTTGCTCCGCCGTGCTCGCCGTGCTCCCTGTCCTCGACTACGTCGCCTGAGGCCGCACATTGGAGCTCTGCGCCACCGCATCGTCCTCCTCGACCTCGTCTTCCCCGCACGGCCGTCTTCGTCTCCGGCGCCGATTCGCCGCCGTCCGTCCTCCCCACGCATACCTTAGCACAACTACGGGCTCACGGTGAGCAGCCGTGTCTTCCCCCCCTCTCCCCGCGCGTTTTCGTCGCCGTAGTACTCACATTGGAGGTGCCCGAACCCGCTGCCGCCTAGCTCGTCGTCGGCGAGCCTCCGATGACCAAATGGTCATGGGCGTGTGCCTGTTGAGCTCGCCGTGCCGCGTAGATCTTCCCCAGCCGATCCATTAGCCCGAAAGCACGCCGCATTGCTCACCCCGTAGCTCGCCCGAAACAGCTCGCCGTCGTCGAGGTCATAGCGCTTGATTCCGGCCACCGCAGCCCGCGAGACCACCGCCAATCGACGTGCCGTCGTCGTGCCGTTCAAACGCGCCCGACCGCGATCAAAATGATGCCCCGTAGACGATTTCCGACCGAGGTCCGAGGCCTCGCCGCCGCGGATTTGGTCGCCGGCGTGATTCCGGCGCCGACGCCGGTGACGCTGACCTGACGTGTGGGGCCCCCTGTGTCGCTGACGGGTGGGTCCCGTTGACCTGTTGACCCAGTCAACGCTGACTGGGCTGGCCCAGTGAGACTGACATGTGGGTCCCGCGCGATTAAACAATTTAATTAAATAGATAATCTATTAATTAATTAAATTAGTTAATTAAAACGTTAATTAGACACTGACCAGTGGGTCCCGCTAGATAATTAGAATTAGTTTAATTAAATTAACCCTGTTTAATTAACTGAGTCACTGACTAGTGGGTCCCACTGAACCCACAGTTCAGGGTTGACTCCGGTCAGTCTCTGTTGACCGCTAACGTCAGCATTGCGTCATGATGACGTCACCCCTTCACTGTTCTCGATAATTCGTATTTAGTAATTAAATAATTCCAGAATATTATTAAAACTTTGAAAAATCATATCTTTTAAACCGTAAGTCAGATGAAAATAATTTATATATGTAAAACGATCAGAAAAATATGAAGAATCTGAATATGTAATCAAAATGCCTGTCCAACACTCCTAGCTAGGTGAACATGGAACATTTTGACTGATTTCGATAAATGAATAGTGCTCAACTTTAATAAAATAAATCCAACTAAATTCCTAAATTAACTAAAACATTTAGTTAGGCAGTAAAACACATCTGCATATCATTCTAGGCTTGTCATGCATAGTGATTGCATTTTGCCATGAAATTTATTGTTTCTTCCCCCTCCTTCTCTCTCGATAGACGCCGAGACCGACGCCGTTGCAGCAGAGTTCAACTACACCCTCGACGAGCAGCCGACAGACGATCAACCACTCTCTGCAGAGCTTCCAGGCAAGCAATCCCCCCCTTGACGCATACCGATATCTCCTATTCTTTCTCCCTCCTGCTTGCACTAGAAATTGCCGCTGCCATGCTTTAACCCATTCTGGTGCATAGCCTGATTTTGTCGCCTGCTACTGATACATTACCTGGTATCCCATGATGCCTAGTTAGCTATGCTGCTGTTCCATCTTTGGCCCTTCGCCTTGTCCGTATGCCATGCTTGTTACCGGGCCGTGATCACTCTGGGTGAGGATCACGGAAATGCTTACATTACTACATTCATTTACTATTACGGGGTTGAAGGGCTGGTGGTACCATCCAGTCAGAGATGGACCTGAGTCCCGACAGCGCCCAATGTTAAAGTCGGGCTGGCCCCAAGGGTGCCCGCGAGTGAATATCATTAAAGACGGGTCGCCTCCAAGAGCACCCACGCGTCATGTTTTACCAAGTCGGAGCGACAGAAACTCTGATCGTCTCTGCGAGTTACTAAGTACGCCTAACGGAACTGGGTGTTTGATCTGAGTGGGTCGTCGTGCCCTATACGCACTACCACCACGTGGGATAATGGTTTAATGGGGCCCTCTACGTCGTATGTATCAGCCGAAAGCTCTTCAGACGTCACAGTTTAGAGATGCGGCCTGATTGTCGGGATTGGGTTGATACTTCACTTGTGTATACAGTGTCGCGTCTGCACCCCGACCAGCCACGCAACGTGCAGGAGTGCAAAGGGCGATGGCCCAAGACCCCTTCGCACTTAGGATTTAGACCGGCGTGTTGACCTCTCTGCTGAGCCTAGGTAGGACTGCGTCGTGTCGATCACCCGAGGCCGGGTATTACCCAGCAAGTGTGTCCGGCCAGAGGTAATCGAGCGTGTTGGGTAACAGTAGTGCACCCCTGCAGGGAAGTTATCTATTCGAATAGCCGTGTCCACGGTAACAGGACGCTCAGAGTTGTATTCGGATCTATGACAACTACAAACTGATGGTGATGCTTATTAAATTGAAACTACTGCTCTCGGGATCGCTTTCTCGCGGGATAGTCGAGAAAGGATCTCGAGGAGTTGCTACTATACAACCACTATTATATGCTACTATATTCTACTCTCTTCTGATGCTGCAAGATTGCTTGAAGATGCTAGTCTTCGATAGGCTAGGCTTCTCCCCCCTCTATTCTGGCATTCTGCAGTTCAGTCCAGATACAGCCTTTTCACTTGATACCAATGCATAATTAGTTTAGTTCCGATGTCAGTCTTGCGAGTACTTTGGATGAGTACTCACGGTTTCTCTGCTATTCTTTTTCCCATACCCACTTGATAAATTCAGACGATGGAGTCCAGGAGCCAGACGCCACTACAGGAGCTTACTACCAGGAGGGTCCCGATGGCACGTACTACTGGATTGAGCCAGCCGACCAGGAGTAGGATCGGAGGCCCTAGGCAGGAGGCCTTCGCCTTTTGATCTAGAGTCGTTGTTTGTGCTAGCCTTCTTAAGGCAAAACTTGGCTAACTATGTCTGTACTCAGATATCATTTGTGTGTATGACTTATGTATTCGGGTCCTCATGCCCCGGTTTGTAAATGCAGACTTATGCTTTTTATTTGAGTTTAGAGTTGTGTTGTGATATCTTCCCGTGAGTCCCTGTGCTTGATCGTGCACGTTTGCGTGTATGATTAGTGCACGATTAAGTCGGGGGCGTCACACGCCCACACCAAACGCAGCCGCCCCTGCCGGACGTCATCATGTTCTCCATGGATCTGGTCAGAGGAGGTGGATGAGCAGGGTCGCGTCCTCGTCGTCGCCTCCTGTCCATCGACCAGAACATGGAGCGGATTCGAGCACCAAGACGGGTCTGCGGTGGATGCTGGGTTGGACCTCAGGTCGATGGCGCGGCCATGGACATGGCCTCCTCGACCTCGACAGCCAGCACGTCGACATGGGAGCAACGGATTCTTGAACCTTTGCTTCTCTTTTAATTCAAGTTCTTAGTTTAGTTCCAGGTTTCTATGCATGCCACCTTGTTGTGATTAGTTAGGTTATTAGTTTAGTTCCAGATGTCTGAAATATACTCTACTTATTGTTCAGGGTTGATTGCAAATTAGTTCTGGTGCCTCCAGTGGAGTAGAGTGTGGAGAGCCAAGAAGCTTTATCTCTTTAAATTCAGTTAATTTCCTTACTGAAATTAGGTTGCTGCCTCGATACAGCATTGTACAGTGGCTCTGCCTCTAGAATTTTTATTGGATTGTGAGATGATTGGGGTTGCAGGGGTGTGTTTGGCCAACAGATTGCATTGGAAATATGTTGTTCTTCCTTGCCTAATGTTCTTGTTGCCGATAGTAGGACCTGTAGATAGCAAGTTATTTTCCTAGTGGTTACTTATGCTTATTGTGTCTCACGCTGAAAAAGAAAATGCACAACGAGCTTGTTTGACTTTTTTGATGCTTATGTATACTTGATCAGGGCAGTCCTATTTCCTGTGATCTTTCCTATCATTTGCTAGTGTGATGCTTCAAGATGACAAATTTTGAAACCCAAACTATTGTAAATAAGCTTCTGCATCTTGAGGATTAATTGTTCATGATAGCCGAATAGTGTAGTTGATCATCACTGTTGCTAAATGCTATTGCTTGATATAATATAAGTATGAGCACTCAACCATTGTACAGCTGTTTGCATATTTGTTTTGTATTTTTTATAAATGATGATAGCTTGTGCAAGATGTTCACATGTTAATTCTTGTTGACTAAAATCTGTTATGCCCTTGACTTAGCTTGACCCAGAACAGCAGCATCCTTGATGCGCACTGACACTCACCTCACTCTTTCTCTCGCAGACCCGAAGGAGACCGTCTGCAAGGCACCTCCTCTTCGGTTGTGAGAGCGTCAAGGGGTCGTGGGTGCGGCTAATGCCTATGTCCGTGGCCGCGCTTGCCACTGCCCTCTCTTCAAGGGCATGTATCATTTTTTTTAACTCTGCTATCTTTTCCCAAGTCTTTATTATCTTGCCTAGCCTTGTACTGATATGTATTGTTTGCTGCTAATTACCCAAGTTAGTGCGTGATGTTAAGGATAACCTGAGAACACTTGCCTAAGTTTATAAGATATGACATGTGACAGTCCAAGCCTGCTAGCCTCGCAGTCGCAGCCTCGCAGGTAACCCAGCAGCCTCTCATCTTTCCTCAACCTCTTCATCTTTTATTCTTCAGATTTTTCTTCCATTAAGCTACTGGTCTGATGGATGTTGCTTGCTGGCTTGCTGCTCTTTGAATGCTTGTGCTGCTGCTTCATATTGTGCTTCTCTATTTGTTTGAATGCTTCTGCTGCTAGCTACTTGCTTGAATAGGTGTGCACTTGTGCTGGTGGTGGTGCTGCTTGTGCTGCTACTGCTCATTCTTGTGCTGCTGCTGATTCAATGCTTATGCTCGTGCTGCTGTTGATTAAATGCTTATGCTGCTGCTGCTTATGCTACTGATTCAATGCTTATGTTGATTAAATGCTTAGACAGCGAGACATAATTGAAAGACAATACAAACACATGAAACAGTAAAGAAGTTTGTTTTGCTTCTTAATTGGAAGACATAATTAAAAGTTGTCTCAATTACTGCTTATGCTACTGATTCAATGCTCGTGCTGCTGCTAACGCTATCTGTCTATTGAGCTACGCCAGCTATTGATGGTATTGCAGTCACTACAACATCCCAGCTACGCCAGCTTAGCTTGTGGTGCCATACTTCCCTGAGTAGGTAATCACTTCTTGGTCCTCAACAAGTACAACTTTTGGTTGGTTGTGTTCAGTAACTTTTCATGAACACATGAGTGTATCATGTAACAATTGACAGGTTTATAAGTTACCAAATTTCTGTAGTTCATTAGTTAGGATGTTCTAGTACAAATCATGCTATCACACACAGATTAGACATCTCTAGAGCCTAGATGATCCTATGTTTGCAGAATGTATTGATCTGTGCTTGGTTTTTGTTGGTTAGTGTTTTTATTTAGAAAAATAAATTCTGGGCCATGTAATGGATATTTTTTTAACTTGTCAGTTAGTGAGAATGCACATAATGAATCTTGTATCATGGATTTCAACGCACATGGTTTAAATGATTGTTTAACACTGCAGAAGAACTGCATAACCAAAGTCCTATGCTTGAGGGTCTTGCTTGTTTAAATATTGTATCAATGTCCTGTTCTTGTAAACCTTATGTAAAGCTAAAATTCCTCCGTGTCTTGCTCTTTTCCTGGTGCCACTGTACATGTCAAATTACTTGGGTGTCATTCATATGTACATAACATAATTGTATTGCAATTTTTTTTATATAAATGATGTTGGCTAAAGAAATAATCTATGTACATCACACACAGATAGGAAATCTTCTTCTATTTCCTTTTTCTTTGTGTTATTTACATAATTTCTTATAACTTCTCGGCTTCGATGCCCTAGGATATTCACTTTGCAACTCCATTTATTGATTCTTCAACGTGAAATGCAATTTGCAGGGAGCTCAATAAAGCTTGGACAGTGGTGAGGGCTCCGATGGTGGTGATGCTGTTGGGCTGGTTGGGGCCTCGTGTGTGGTAGTAGGCTCGGCTGACCCCCGACCCCGACAGTTCGACTACCTCCTCGGCTCCTGCCGCCGCACCACAACCCTCCAGTGAGCTCTTCAGGCTCCCTTCTTCACGGTGATCATCTTCTTAGTTCTGTTGCTATGATGCATTGAGTTGTAGACCTTGTTATTAGAGTTTTTTTCTGCTAGTACTTTTTGTAAGGCAATATAATTGGTTGTAGTGGTTCTACTACTAGTTTATGTATAGCCATATATGTATAATTTGCAATTTTCATTTCTAAGATCAATTTGGTATCCCAGGTCCTCAAGTACTTTGATTACATCAACATCAAAGGCGACGCGGACCAGATCTTTGTCAACTACAGCCCCATTCACAACATCGACACGAAGTCAGGTATCTACTCATCTTCTCGAACATATATGGGCCTGATGCTTGATGACCTGATGCTTGATGCATGTAGCATGTGCTCCTTGTGGATATATATGCATTTGTTAAGATTTTTGTGGCACACGCTATGGCCTCGAAGTTTTGTTTATTTTATTTTCGTTCATACATGAGCACAGTTTCTTATTGCCGTCAAGGGGTGAATTGATCTGAACTCAATCGTTAATATGTGGATGGATGTGATGTTTTGCAGGTTGAAAGCGCTAAGGTGTTGGAGACGTCCCTGTACTTGTTGAGCGTTTTATCTGTAGAGTGCTATATTGTGATTGGTGGAATATTGTATGGTTATATTGTGATTGTGTGGAATATTGTAATAAACCGAGTTTGGCTGTTATTTGAATATATTTTAAATGTGTTCTCTGATTGGTATATCGGTGAGTCACAAGCTGTGAAAAATTATAACCTGACGATTGAGACCCAGCGCCTAGAAGAATCTGACAATCTGCACCCAGTTGACTACAATAATATGAAAATTGAATTAAAAAAAACAAAGAAAGGCTGAAAATAAAAATTATTTAGAATGTGAAAAGGCTGCATCTCAGAAAGCAAAAGGCCGAATTAATGGGCCAGGCCCATGTAGCTAACCAAAACTAATAGGAAAATATATATTAAATGGGCTGAATTAATGGGCTTGGCCCATATAGACACCGAATTGGACCGGGCTGATTCTTATCAACGACCAATTCAATTGGTCGCAATTTTGCCACGTCAGCTTGCCACGTTGGATCCGACGTGGTCTGGCCAGAGTGCTAGTGACCAAAACAATTGGTCGTAGAGTCTATGACCTTTTATTTTGGTCGTAACCGCCTACGACCCTTTCACAAGAAAGGTCGTTAAGTTTCATTAAAGACGGCCAGCTTTTGACCAACTGTTTTTCGTCACAAAAAGGTCACAAGTGAAAAACAACGACCATTCAGTGACCAATATTGATGGTCGCAAGTTGCCATATTTCTTGTAGTGGCCCTAAGCCATCCAGCTGGCAGCCCGAGAGGCTATAGTTCAACTCCAGCGTCTGTTGCCGAGAGTTAACATTCGTCCTTTCTTCTACTACCCTAGTCATGAAGGCTATGGTAGCCCGACCCTAGTCGCCAACGGAGACCAGGAGTCAGATCCTGCTCTTGTGCATCTGGTGCGCTACCTGAGAGTGCAAGAGGCACTCTTCGATCAGGTCACCAATGATCTGATTGCGGCCCGCAGGATGCTTGCTCTCCTGACCCCGGTGAGGAGTGAAGCTGCACCCGCCACCAGCACCCCAGTAGTGCTATTCAGGAGACCAATCGAGCCCTTGAGGTCTGCCCCTATCATCCAACCAGGACACGCGTTCGTCAACCCAGAGAAACTCCGCCGCCTCTTGGAGACCTACTCGAATGGGACTGTGGCTACGACATCTCGTGAGATACACCGTCGTTACCGCAGCCCTGTAACCCCTCATCCTACCCCGACCAGCTCCGAAGCTGAAACACACGGAGAAGCCTCAACATCTGCGGAACGCGCCCGTCTAGATGTCAACAAAGTGGACTGAGTCCACCAGAGTAGTTGTCGAGTCCTTAGTAACCCCGTTGCCCTGTAAATCACACCTTCGTGCCGTAGACGACCATGAGTATGTTTGTTGTAGTATCTAGCACTAGTTTGAGTGATGCAACCTTGTGTTGTATTTTAGGGCGTATGTCATAAATGCATTGCTATGATTGCAGTTTGCATATGATTGTTTGTTTGTTGTGGTCTGCATTTAGTTCTTCCGCCCTTAACAAATCTCGAGGACGAGATTTTCTTAAGGGGGGTAGATTTTGTAACACCCCAAAATTTCAATTCATGTTTTTACTAAATAAATTTTCACAAGAATAAAATTTTAAACTATATTAGGTCTTTTATTAATTTCAGAACCTTTTCTGTTTTCTATTTTTCCCAAAATCCTTCCCTCCATATATAAAATTTTGGAAAAATATTATGGGTTTTGAAAGTTTTTCCCTCATCCTTTATTTTATCTTTTAAAATATCAGTAGTAAATATTTTCATAATAAAATTTGCCCCAAATAATTCTTTTTAATAGCATTTTCAAACTTTGAATGCTTCTGTTGCACTAAGACCCTTTTAAATAATTCCTTTAAAATTCCATAAAAATTATGAGGGGTCATCTGATTCCTGTAGATCACTTTTATGCAAAAACCCAACTTGGTCTTTTGAAATTTTTGAGCAAACCATCCACTTTTCAATTCTGTCCCATTCTTAGGTTATAACCACAACCATAATTTTCCTTCCTCAAACAATTCGGAAAATTTTCCATCTGATAGTCCTTCCAACCAAACTCTTAAGTCCGGAATATAAGCTCCATTTCCATCTTGGAAGTCTACCACATAATTCCTCCAAGTTTGGCTCCAGAACAGAATTTCAGTAAAACTTGCACTAGCAAGTTGTTTGTTTTGCCAAACCAATTCGACCATCACCTCTATACTCCAATGAGACACCATCCTGCTAAGTCTCACATCCAACAAAATTCCCTAGGTCACTATTTCATTTCATCAAACACCTTGTGGGCATGGCCAAAATCTTGCAACTTTCTGAACTACATGTGGCACTAGCTCCTCTGGCCAAAATAACATGTCCACCATTCCTTCATACATTGGATCAACACCACACAAATGTTCAGGTACAACAAATTCCCCTAGGGTCCTCTGGCATTTCGTCGAACATGTTTCGTGCGTGTCCAGAGCGTGTGTTTTGCACCGCGTCGGCACCGAGCTCCTGCCGCCGCCCTGCTGCCTTCCCCTGCCTGCAATCCACTCCCTCCTGCTTCACGAGCAAGCACCGCGTCGTTCTGACACCCAGACATGGCCGCTAGCTCCGGCTAACGCTGACCAGCCACCGTCCAGCGCGGCAATGTCTCGGGTACACCACCGCCCAAGATGCGTGGCTCGTCTCTGAGCCACAAGAGTCGCCGCGCTCATCCCCCTCTCCCTGTAGCCTCTCCACCGCCCTCACCGACCCCTCCACCGACCGCGCCGCCCCCAGCTACCTTCTCAGGCCGCCGTAATGGTCGCCGCCGCAGCCTGCCTGTGGCCGGCACCGTCCAGGGGTCCCTGGCCCAATCCACGAGTGTCAGCATGCCTCACCTTAAATGCTACCCACCTGAGCAGCTCACCGACCTCGCAACGGCCTCACCGACCTCGTCACCGACCACTATTCGCCATGATTGACCACTGCCGCATCGGTTGTATATGGCCGCGATGAATCGACGTCGCCCGCCTATAAATTGGCCACCCCAGGCTCTCTCTGCTCCTCACCACACTCCTCTCTCCCTCCCTGAGCTCCCTTAAGCATTAGAACGATCGGAGACGGTCGTCTTCCCTACCTCCGGCAAATTCGGCCGCCGCTGCTTTCCGGTTGGTTCCGACGCAACCAATGCCTCCCCCTCGCAAGTTTCTTCACCACTAGCCTCCTGGAACTCTCAACAATCCATCCCACCTCTCAAATTCTACGGAGATGCGCCTTGGGTAAAAGCCCCCTTTCACCCGACGCCGCCGTCCGTTGGAGAACCTCGCCGCCGGCTACCCCGTACTTGCCTTCGATCGTTCCGTACCTCCAGATGACTGCCTCGGCCTCCTGAGCACAGTGGTGGTCTCAGCTCGATGAGAATCGCCATCGTTCGCCGGCAATCGCCGCCGACAGCCGCATGTCCCTGATACGTCTCGAACGTATCTATAATTTATGAAGTATTCATGCCTTGTTTATTATAGTTTCGTATGATTTTGGTGCACTTTTATATGGCTTTTATATGATTTTTATGGACTAACATATTGACCTAGTGCCCAGTGCCAGTTGCTGTTTTCTGCTTATTTTTGGTTTTCCAGAAAATCCATATCAAATGAAGTCCAAATGCAGCGAAACTTTTTGACGATTTTTTCTGGAAGGAAACAGACCCAGGAAGCTTCGGGGGAGTAGCAAAAGACGCACAGTGGCCCCACAAGCCACCAGGGTGCGCCATCCCCCCCAGGCGTGCCCTGGTGCCTTGTGGGCCCCCTGTGGCACATCTTCGCGTGATTCCAACGCTGAAAAATCATATATATTCAGAAACCCCCGAAAGTTAACCTAGATTAGTTTTTACGCCGCCGCAAACCTCTGTACCTCCATGATCTCATCTACAACCCTTTTCCGCACCCTGTCGGAGGGGGGGAATCATCACCGGAGGCCATCTTCATCATCCCGGCGGTCTCCATGACGAGGAGGGAGTAGTTCACCCTCGGGGCTGAGGGTATGTACTAGTAGCTATGTGTTTGATCTCTCTCTCTCGTGTTTTTGATATGGCACGATCTTGATGTACCGCGAGCTTTGTTAATATAGTTGGATCATATGGTGTTTCTCCATATCTATCTTGTTGTGATGAATTGATTTTTACCTTTGAGGTTTTCACTATTATCGGATCAAATACTTTTATGGATTTGAGAACACTTGATGTATGTCTTGCATATGAATACCCGCGGTGACAATGGGGTATTATATTGATTCACTTGATGTATGTTTTGGCACTCAACTCGTGGATTCCCAAGGTGACATTGGGGTAATCTATGCATAGGGGTTGATGCACGTTTTTGTCCTACTTTCTCCGGTAGAAATCTTGGGGCACTCTTTGAAGTTCTTTGTGTGGATTGAATATTATGAATCTGAAGTTGTTTGATGCATATCGAATAATCAACTCACGGATACTTGTGGTGACATTGGAGTATCTAGGTGACATTAGAGTTGGTTGATGCGTATCATATGGTGTTATTTTAGTACGAACTCTAGGGCTGTTTGTGACACTTATAGGAATAGCTCAATAGATTGACCGGAAAGAATAACTTTGAGGTGGTTTCATACCCTACAACAATTTCTATCTTATGTTCTCCGCGAATAGGAACTTTGGAGTGACTCTTTGTCGCACGTTGAGGGATTGTTATATGATCCAATTATGTTAGCATTGTTGAGAGATTGCACTAGTGAATGTATGAACCCTAGGCCTTGTTTCTAAGCATTGCAATACCGTTTGTGCTCACTTTTGTTAATTGCTACCTTGCTGTTTTTTATTATTTGCACTACAAAAACCTATATCTACTATCCATACTACACTTGTATCACCATCTCTTCGCCGAACTAGTGCACCTATACAATTTACCATTGTATTGGGTGTGTTGGGGACACAAGAGATTTCTTGTATTTGATTGCAGGGTTGTTTGAGAGAGACCATCTTCATCCTACGCCTCCCACGGATTGATAAACCTTAGGTCATCCAGTTGAGGGAAATTTGCTACTGTCCTACAAAACTCTGTGCTTGGAGGCCCAACACGAGTCTACAAGAATAAAGTTGCGTAGTAGACATCAAGCTCTTTTCTGGCGCCGTTGCCGGGGAGGTGAGTGCTTGAAGGTATATCTTTAGATCTTGCAATCAATTCTTTTAGTTTCTTGTTTATCACTAGTTTGGTTTTATAAAAGAAAACTACAAAAAAAATGGAATTGAGGTTGCCTCATATTATTCACCTTTATAATGTCTTTCTTGTAAATGATGGATCGGAAAATTGTGCTCAATTGATAGAAGAAGAATTCAATAAAATGTTTGGCATAAAATCTTTGAATGATGAGCATGATTGCAATGTTGTTAGTATGAATTCTATGAATATCCATGATGCTAATGATATGCAAAGCCATAAGCTTGGGGATGCTATGTTTGATGAAGATGATATTTTTAGTCCCCCAAGTTTTGATGAGAAAATTTATTATGATGATAGCATGCCTCCTATTTATGATGATTATATTGATGAAAGTGGGTTTGGAAGAGTGTAAACTCTAGGTACTAATGATCCCACTATTTTGGAGGGTGTTGACTCTTATTGTAATAATTATGAAAGTGGATTTGGAGAGGCCATGACTTTATTTAGTGATGAATCCACTATTTTGGAAGAGGTTTCAATTGATTATGACAACAAAGTTGTTATCTATGATGATTATTGTGATGACATGTATGCTATAAATAATAATGATAACTATGAAACTTGTCATCATGATTTTAATTTTGAATTGGATTATGCATATCAAGTATCACATGATAGTTATTTCATTGAGTTTGCTCCCACTATTATGAATGAGAAGAAAATTGCTTATGTGGAGAGTAGTAAAAGTTCTATGCTTGTGGATCATGAAAATAATGCTTTATGTGATAGCTATATTGTTGAATTCATTCATGATGCTACTGAAAATTATTATGATAGGGGAAGATATGCTTATATATATTTCAATAATATCAAGTTTCCCCTCTATGTGTTGAAAGTTTTGAAGTATTGCTTGTTTTGCCTTCCTATGCTAGTTGATTCTTGCGCCCATAAATTGTTTGATCACAAAATCCCTATGCATAGGAAGTGGGTTAGGCTTAAATGTGCTTGCCATGTGTTTCATGATGCTCTCATTATGTTTCAATTCTTTACTTTTATGCGAGCATCATTGAAATCATCATGCCTAGCTAAAAGGCATTAAAGAAAAGCGCTTGTTGGGAGATAACCCAATATTTATACCTACTGTTTTTGTGTGTACACATGATTAAGATACTGTAGTAATCATGTTTTATATGTTTTCTTTCAATAATGTGCCAAGTAAAGCCTTTGGGATAGTGTGGATGCTTGTTGATTTGATTCTGTGCAAAAACAGAAACTTTTGCATCCAGTGCTGGAATTTCTATTCTGTACTGGAGTGTGAGAAAATTCTGAACTTTTTACACAGTATTGGGTTACAAATTGTTTACGTTGTCTTAATTTTTCAGAATTTTCGGAGTTACAGAAGTATGGTTTTTAAATCGCTCACTACATGCTGTTCTGTTTTTGACAGATTCTGTTTTTAGTGCATAGTTTGCTTGTTTTAGTGTTTCCATAGCTTATATTGAGTAATATAAATTTTGGAAATGATAGAATATAGTAGGCATTATGTGAGAACAATTATGAATCTTGTCTTTACAGTACCAAAGTTGATGATTTATTTTTATCATACTAACCTATCTCACAAGTTCCGTTAAGTTTTGTGTGATTGAAGTTTTCAAGTTTGGGGTGAGATATCGATATGAGGAGAATAAGGAGCAGAAAGAACCTAAGCTTGGGGATTCCCAAGGCACCCCAAGGTAATATTCAATGAAGACTCAAGCGTCTAAGCTTGGGGATTCCCCGGAAGGCATCCCCTCTTTTGTCTTCAACATTATCGGTAACCTCACTTGGAGCTATATTTTTATTCGTCACATAATATGAGTTTTGCTTGGAGCGTCATTTTATTTTGTTTGGGTTTGCTTGCTGTTATCAATAATCATGTTTTTTATCTTTTAGTTCAATAAAATGCCAATTATAGCCTTTACCATGCTCAGTTTGCACGTTCATGTGTTGCTGTTTGAAAACAGAAAGTTTTCTGTTATGTCCAGAATATTCCTGAATAGTCAGAACATGATAAAAATCTGAAATTTTTACACAGTAAGCATGCATGAGTTCTCTGTCACGTGGTAATTTTTTAGAATTTTTGGATTTAATAAAGTATGAATTCTTATCCCCCCTTTACAGACTGTTCTGTTTTGGCAGATTGATGTTATAGTTGCATTGTTTGCATATGTTTGCTTGTTTAATGTTTCTATTTGTGGATAGGAGTATTAAATGTGCAGAGGCAATTAGTATGCAATGTTTAATTATAATTTTAGTGATTTTCTATAGTATAGAATGTTAAGGTTTTGAGTTGATTTATACTAACTTATCTCACGAGTTCTTGTTGAGTTTTGTGTGGATGAAGTTTTTAAAGATTCAGGAGAAGCCATGATATGAGAGGAATTAAGGAGACACAAGAGCTCAAGCTTGGGGATGCCCAAGGCACCCCAAGATAAAATTCCAAGAAGTCTCAAGCAACTAAGCTTGGGGATGCCCCGGTTGGCATCCCACCTTTCTTCATCAACACCTATCGGTTAGCCTAAGTTTTTACTTCTTCACATGATATGTGCTATTCTTGGAGTGTCCTTTTATTTTCATTTTGTTTACTATTTGAATAAAATTACCAAGATCTGAAATCTTTAATGAGAGAGAGAGTCCTCACATAGCTACCTATTTACTTAGACTACTCATTTGATCTTCACTTATATCTTTTTGGAGTAGTTTCTCGTTTACTCTCGTGCTTCACTTATATCCTAAGAGTAAATTGTTGAATGAATTGAATATCATAAAGTTGAAATTATATATGCTTCATATGCTTGTGCCATGGGGAGTAGTGACTTCACATATACAAAGTATAAGTTGTAAAATTTATTGAAAGTTAGCAAACATAGCATTGGTCACTTAAACAATTCATGAAAGAATATTGAAGGAAGAGAGATTTCACATATAAATATACTATCTTGGACATCTTCTATGATTGTGAGCCCCCATTAATTATTTTCAAGCTTGATCAAGTAGTTGACGTTGGACAAGGAAGACAACGTAATGAGTTATGTTTGTTTATATTCACATAGAAGTTATATTGTCATGGATCCTCTAACATGTGGTGCTTGCTTAGGATATTTTGCTAGCCAAAAATTCGTACTAAGTAGAGATACTACTTGTGCATCAAAAAACCCTTAAACCCAGTTTCTTGCCAAGAGTGTCCACCATATCTACCTATGGATTGAATAAGATCCTTCAAGTAAGTTGTCATCGGTGCAAAAAGCAATAAAAATTGGTTCTAAAATATGTATGATCTTTTATTGCAAGGGAAAATAAGCGTTGCACGAACTTGTGATGGTAAAGAAATAAAAGCGACGGACTGCATAATAAAGGTTGCTATCACAAGGGGCAATATAACGTGACGTTCCTTTGCATTAAGAGCTTGCACATTCAAAAATAAAAAGCGCATGACAACCTCCGCTTCCCTCTGCGAAGGGCCTATCTTTTACTTTTATGTATTTACTTTTCTGTATTTACTTTTATGCAAGAGTCAGTAATGTTCATCCCTATTTCGCTCTATTTATTCTCTAGTTGGCAAGCATCATGTGGTAGGGAAAGATCCAGGCACATATATCCAGTTGAATATAGGTGATCATGAGTTATTATTGTTGACATTATCCCTGAGATAAATAAGTTGGGAGGCAAAACATTAAGCACCTATCTTCCTATGTGTTTGACTGAAACAGTTTGTTCTAAAAATATGCTTTGAGTGTCAGCAATCATGGAAGACTAAATGATAGTTGAGTATGTGGAATTTGCTAAATCAAAGCTCTTACATAGACCCTTCATGAAAATAAGATGAATTGCAATTGTTTGATGACTGAGAACATATTTTGTCAGTTTTCAAGAAAGTTTATAGTTTATACTTTAGCATGTGAATAGCTTGCTACTTGATCATGAGAAGTTTTATGAGATGAGCTACTGTTTATGATATATAATGATGCTAGAAAAAAGTGATTGAAATTATCATTGATCAAACTTATGCACTATGCTAGCATTCATACTTCATAAATTATTTCTTTTATCATTTACCTACTCGAGGACGAGCAGGAATTAAGCTTGGGGATGCTGATACGTCTCTAACGTATCTATAATTTATGAAGTATTCATGCCATGTTTATTATAGTTTTGTATGATTTTGGTGCACTTTATATGGCTTTTATATGATTTTTATGGACTCACATATTGACCTAGTGCCCAGTGCCAGTTGCTGTTTTCTGCTTGTTTTTGGTTTTCCAGAAAATCCATATCAAATGAAGTCAAATGCAGCGAAACTTTTTGACGATTTTTTCTGGAAGGAAACAGACCCAGGAAGCTTCGGGGGAGCAGCAGAAGACCCACAGTGGCCCCACAAGCCACCAGGGTGCGCCACCCCCCCAGGCGCGCCCTGGTGCCTTGTGGCCCCACTGTGGCACATCTTTGCGTGATTCCAACGCTGAAAAATCATATATATTCAGAAACCCTCAAAAGTTAACCTAGATGAGTTTTTACGCCGCCGCAAGCCTCTGTACCTCCACAATCTCATCTACAGCCCTTTTCCGGCACCCTGCCGGAGGGGGGAATCATCACCGGAGGCCATCTTCATCATCCCGATGGTCTCCATGACGAGGAGGGAGTAGTTCACCCTCGGGGCTGAGAGTATGTACTAGTAGCTATGTGTTTGATCTCTCTCTCTCTCTCTCGTGTTCTTGATTTGGCACGATCTTGATGTACCGCGAGCTTTGTTAATATAGTTGGATCATATGGTGTTTCTCCCTATCTATCTTGTTGTGATGAATTGAGTTTTACCTTTGAGGTTTTCACTATTATCGGATCGAATACTTTTATGGATTTGAGAACACTTGATGTATGTCTTGCATATGAATACCCGTGGTGACAATGGGGTATTATATTGATTCACTTGATGTATGTTTTGGCACTCAACTCGCGGATTCCCGAGGTGACATTGGGGTAATCTATGCATAGGGGTTGATGCACGTTTTCGTCCTACTTTCTCCGGTAGAAATCTTGGGGCACTCTTTGAAGTTCTTTGTGTGGATTGAATATTATGAATCTGAAGTTGTTTGATGCATATCGAATAATCAACTCATGGATACTTGTGGTGACATTGGAGTATCTAGGTGACATTAGAGTTGGTTGATGCGTATCATATGGTGTTATTTTAGTACGAACTCTAGGGCTGTTTGTGACACTTATAGGAATAGCTCAATAAATTGATCGGAAAGAATAACTTTGAGGTGGTTTCGTACCCTACAACAATTTCTATCTTATGTTCTCCGCGAATAGGAACTTTGGAGTGACTCTTTGTCGCACGTTGAGGGATTGTTATATGATCCAATTATGTTAGCATTGTTGAGAGATTGCACTAGTGAAAGTATGAACCCTAGGCCTTGTTTCTAAGCATTGCAATACCGTTTGTACTCACTTTTGTTAATTGCTACCTTGCTGTTTTTTATTGTTTGCACTACAAAAACCTATATCTACTATCCATACTACACTTGTATCACCATCTCTTCGCCGAACTAGTGCACCTATACAATTTACCATTGTGTTGGGTGTGTTGGGGACACAAGAGATTTCTTGTATTTGATTGCAGGGTTGTTTGAGAGAGACCATCTTCATCCTATGCCTCCCACGGATTGATAAACCTTAGGTCATCCACTTGAGGGAAATTTGCTACTGTCCTACAAAACTCTGCGTTTGGAGGCCCAACACGAGTCTACAAGAATGAAGTTGCGTAGTAGACATCAGTCCCCTGTTCCCGCGCGGTGCACAGCGAGGCGACCTGGTCAAACCTGACCAGTGGGCCCGTGGGACCCACTGTCAGCGACCAACACATCACCGCGCGCTGTTTTAAGTGGAAGCATATTTCCCAAGTACGTATTCCCCACTGAAAAGCGTATTCGCTGCCGAAACGTTTTCTTTTTATGTTTTTATTTAAAACCAGATTTTGACCACAACTTTGACTGCCTCTAATTTTTAAACCACAAGTCCAAATGAATTGATTCCTTTTCTTTTATTTTTCATTTTTCATGTAGTTTATTTTAGTATTTATTTCAAAAATTTATAAAACACTTTTTAGTATTGTTTTGGAATTATGTGATAATTGCAATACTTTGAAAATAGGAAAATAGAGGGAAGAATCATTTTACAAAATTGTGGAGTGAATCAACCTTTCTACATACCCAAAGCAAGCATCTTGAACACTTGATATGATGAAAGTTTGGTTGATTGCTTGCTAGAATTTTGAAACATGATTATGTTGACTCAAATAAAATTTGCATATAGATGATCATGCATATGTGGTTCCTTGTGAGTATTTGAGTCACTTAAACATGAAACATTTGTGCCACACATGCCTGATGACCCACAAGTATAGGGGATCAATCGTAGTCCTTTCGATAAGTAAGAGTGTCGAACCCAACGAGGAGCAGAAGGAAATGACAAGCGGTTTTCAGCAAGGTGTTTTCTGCAAGCACTGGAATTATCGGTAACGAGTAGTTTGATAGCCTGGCAATTTGTAACAAGTAACAAGTAACAATAGGTGCAGCAAGGTAGCCCAATCCTTTTTGTAGCAAAGGACACCCCAAAACAATCTCTTATAATAAGCAAAGCGTTCTCGAGGACACATGAGAATTTCATCTAGTCACTTTCATCATGTTTGTTTGATTCGTGTTCGCTACTTTGATAATTTGATATGTGGGCGGATCGGTGCTTGGGTGTTGTTCTTACTTGAACAAGCCTCCCACTTATGACTACCCTCTCTCACAAGCATCCGCAACTACGAAAGAAGAATTAAGATAACTCTAACCATAGCATGAAACATATGGATCCAAATCAACCCCTTACGGAATAGCGCATAAACTAGGGTTTAAACTTCTGTCACTCTAGCAACCCATCATCTAAATACTACTCCACAATGCATTCTCTTAGGCCCAGAGATGGTGAAGTGTCATGTAGTCGACGTTCACATAACACCACTAAGAGAATCAACAACATACATATCATCAAAATATCGAACGAATACCAAGTTCACATGATTACTTATGACAAGACTTCTCCCATGTCCTCAAGAACAAAAGTAACTACTCACACATCACATTCATGTCCAAGATCAGAGGGGTATTGAATAGAATATTGGATCTGAACATATAATCTTCCACCAAATAAACCAACTAGCATCAACTACAAGATGTAATCAACACTACTAGCAACCCACAGGTACCAATCTGAGGTTTTGAGACAAAGATTGAATACAAGAGATGAACTAGGGTTTGAGATGAGATGGTGCTGGTGAATATGTTGGTGTAGATTGGTACTCCCACGATGAGAGGATCGTTGGTGATGTCGATGGCTTCGATTTCCCCCTCCCGGAGGGAAGTATCCCCGGCAGAATCGCTCCGCCGGAGAGCAAAATAGCTCCTGCCCAAGTTTCGCCTCGAGACGGCGGTGCACCGTCCCAAAAGTCTTCCCCTTATTTTTTCTAGGGCAAATGTGCTTATATACTAGAAGATGGGCACCAGAGGCTGGCCAGGGCCCCCACAAGTCACCAGGGCGCGCCTGGGGGGGGGGGCAGGCGCGCCCTGGTGCCTTGTGGGCACCTGGGTGGCCCCCTCTGGTATTTCTCCTTTCCAGTATTTTTTATTTATTCCAAAATAAATCTCCATGAAATTTCAGCTCATTTGGAGATGTGCAGAATAGGTATATCTGACATGGCTTTTTCAGGTCCAGAATTCCAGCTGCCGGCATTCTCCCTCCTTATGTAAATCTTGCAATTTAAGAGGAAAACATGATGCAAAATGGACGTATCAACTCCCGCAAGCTTAGACCTCGCTTGTCCTCAAGCGAAAGCCGATATCGATAATCATGACCACATGTTTAGAGAGAGAGGTGTCGATAAAAACAAAATACGGACATAGTAGCATCATGATCCTTATTATAACAGCAATATTCATTATCATATAACCTCTCATGAGCAAGTAACAATTCATCACAACATCGAAGTATAAGGCATAAACTTTCTTGAAAACTAACAAACTATGTTCTCAGTCAACAATGCAATTGCAATTCATCATATTTTCAGGAAGGGTCTCATGCAGGAGCTTTTTAGCAAGTTCACATACTCAACCATCATTTAGTCTTCTATGATTGCTAACACTCACAACATATATATGGAGCAAAAAGTTTCAGCCAGACACATAGAAAGATAGGGGCTTATATTTTCGCCTCCCAACTTATTCACCTCAAGGGTGATGTCAACAATAATAACTCATGATCACTTATATCCAACTGGGTATATATGCCTAGATATTTCTCCACCATATGATGCTTGCAAAAGAGAAAAATAAAAAGGAATAGAGGAGAACACTATTGACTCTTGCATAAAAATTAAATACATAAAATTAAAAGATAGGCCCTTCGCAGAGGGAAGCAGAGGTTGTCATGCGCTTTTTGTTTTTGGATGTGCAAGCTCTTAATGCAAAGGAATTACACTTTATATTGCCCCTTGTGATAGCAACCTTTATTATGCAGTCCGTCGCTTTTATTTCTTTGCTATCACAAGTTCGTACAAAGCTTATTTTCCCTTACAATAAAAGTTCATACATATTTAGGAGCAATTTTTATTGCTTTATGCACCGATGACAACTTATTTGAAGGATCTTATTCAATCCATAGGTAGGTATAGTGGACTCTCATGACATGAAATTGGGTTCAAGGTTTTTGGATGTACAAGTAGTATCTCTACTTGGTGCGGATTTTTGGCTAGCAAAGATATTGGGCAAGCACCCCATGTTGGAGGATCTATAACAATATAACTTCTATGTGAATATAATCAAACATAATTCATTACGTTGTCTTCCTTGTCCAACGTCAATAATTTGACATAAAATACTTAATGGGGGCTCACAATCATAAAAGATGTCCAAGATAGTATATTTGCATGTGAATCTTCTCTTCCCTTACTAATTCTTTCATGAATTGCATCATAGACTAATGATGTGTTTGTTAACCTTCAATAAATTTTACCACTTATATTTTTCTTTATGTAATGTCATTACTTTCCATAAGATTAGCATATGATCTTTTTCATTATTTTCATTGCTAGCATTGAAGCATAAAAGTAAAGAAGCAAAAACTCACACTAGTCTTTATTATATAACTCTCAACTCGATTACATAGATAGATAGATCACGAAACTAACACTCGAAAATAGATCGTACTAAACTTTTATTCAACTAAATCATGAAATAACTAAGGATCGAACTAAAAATAGATAAATATAATAAAAGTGATGGTGATACGATACCGGGGCACCTCCCCCAAGCTTGGCACAAGCCAAGGGGAGTGCCCATACCCGTGTACTCAAGTCTCTTTCTTCGGTGATGGTGGTGATGACGAGATGGTGGGCTTGTCCTTCATAATGCTCAGGAGTGCCTCCTTTAAACTTTGGATTTCCCGGAGAGCTTGGCGAATTAACTCAGTGTTTCTCTCCACCTCGGCAATAATATGTTTATTCTCTGGTCCCCAAGAGTTTGTTCCTGCATCACTTTCTCTTGGACGAGATATGTCCCAATTGGACGGTATGTGCATACGAGGAGTATTTTCAAACCCATAATTGTGGAACAAATTATGAAAATTATTTCGATGTAACCTGTGTAAGGGCCTCCTAGGAGGAAGCCCTTCTTGCACTTCATGATTCCCTTGGTCGTTCATCGGCATCATCGGTTGATGGGGGTTCGGAGTAGTGGAGATGCCAGCCAGCGTGCCCCTCTCAAAGGCCGGAGGGTGGACTTCAAGCGAGTCCCCTTCATCTTCTTCCATAGTGGCCTCCTCGGACCCCTCTCTCCTTAGTTCCATCTGCAGCAACCAAGCATCGTCTTCTACATTGTTGGAGGAAGAAGAAGACATGATGCCTGGCTTGATGGATCCGACAGAAAACAACATGAAACAAGAACAGAAGATATTTCTGCGATACGGTGGTCAAAACGTCTAGGAGTATATATAAAGAATTTTTATCTTGCAAAAAAAGTATTCCAGAAGAAAAACGGAGTCGGGAAGGCTCACGAGGGGCCCACAAGCCACCAGGGCGCGCCTGGAGGGGCAGGCGCGCCCTGGTGCCTCGTGTGCACCTCGTGGGCCCCCTCGACTGTTTCTTATTTTTTGTATTTCTTCTAATATTCCAAAACTGACAGAAAATATTTTTATGGAATTTTTGGAGTCGGTTTACTTACCGTATCACATACCTCTTCCTTTTCAGGGTTCTGGAGTGTTCTGGAAGGTCTCTCTTATGTATTCCTCCGGTGTCATAGTTTGAATAATATTAGTTTCAACATTAATAGGTGTACCTGAGATATAATGCTTAATTCTTTGTCCATTGACCACCCTCGGATTAGTGCCTTCGGTGTTATTGATTTTAATAGCTCCAGAGCGATAAACTTCCTCAATGATGTATGGTCCTTCCCATTTAGAGAGAAGTTTTCCTGCAAAAAATCTAAGACGAGAATTGTACAATAGAACATACTCACCTACTTTGAATTCCCGTTTTTGAATTCTCTTATCATGCCATCTTTTAACTTTTTCTTTAAATAATTTGGCATTTTCATAAGCTTGGGTTCTCCATTCATCTAACGAGCTAATGTCAAATAACCTCTTTTCACCGGCAAGTTTAAAATCATAATTGAGTTCTTTAATTGCCCAATATGCTTTATGTTCTAACTCAAGAGGTAAATGACATGCTTTTCCATAAACCATTTTATAAGGAGACATACCCATAGGATTTTTATAAGCAGTTCTATAAGCCCATAATGCATCGTCTAGTTTCTTAGACCAATTCTTTCTAGATCTATTGACTGTCTTTTGCAAAATTAACTTTATTTCTCTATTGCTTAATTCAACTTGACCACTAGATTGAGGATGATAGGGGGATGCAATTCTATGGTTGACATCATATTTAGCAAGCAATTTACGAAATGCACCATGAATAAAATGTGAACCACCATCAGTTATTAAATATCTAGGGACTCCAAATCTCGGGAAAATAACTTCTTTAAGGATTTTCATAGAAGTGTTATGATCGGCACTACTAGTTGGAATGGCTTCTACCCACTTAGTAACGTAATCAACATCAACTAAAATATGAGTATACCCATTGGATTTAGGAAAAGGTCCCATATAATCAAAACCCCAGACATCAAATGGTTCAATAGCAAGTGAATAATTCATAGGCATGTCCTGACATTTACCAATATTACCTATTCTTTGACATTCATCACAAGATAAGACAAACTTACGGGCATCCTTGAAAAGAGTAGGCCAATAAAAACTAGATTGTAGTACCTTATGTGCAGTTTTGTCTCCCGCATGGTGTCCTCCGTAGGCCTCGGAATGACACTTCCGTAGGATTTGTTCCTGTTCATGCTCAGGTATACAATGTCTAATAATACCATCTACTCCTTCTTTATAAAGATGTGGGTCATCCCAAAAGTAATGTCTTAAATCAAAGAAGAACCTTTTCTTTTGTTGGTATGTAAAACTAGGTGGTATAAATTTAGCAACAATATAATTAGCATAGTCTGCATACCAAGGAGTATTCCTAGAAGCATTTATGACAGCTAATTGTTCATTAGGGAAATCATCATTAATAGGAAGTGGGTCATCAAGAACATTTTCCATTCTAGACAAATTGTCTGCTACGGGATTTTCAGCTCCCTTTCTATCAATAATATGCAAGTCAAATTCTTGTAGCAACAGAACCCACCTAATGAGTCTAGGTTTAGCATCTTTCTTTTCCATAAGGTATTTAATAGCAGCATGATCGGTGTGAACAATTACTTTAGAATCAACTATGTAAGATCTGTATTTGTCACATGCAAACACAACTGCTAAAAATTCTTTCTCAGTAGTGGCATAATTTCTTTGAGCACTGTCTAGAGTTTTACTAGCATAATGGATAACATTTAATTTCTTATCAACTCTTTGTCCTAGAACAACACCAACAACATAATCACTAGCATCACACATAATTTCAAAAGGCAAGTTCCAATCAGGTGGTTGAACAATAGGTGCAGAGGTTAATGCTTTCTTAAGTGTTTCAAAGGCTTCTACACAATCATCATCAAAAACAAATGGAACATCTTTTTGCAAGAGATTGGTAAGAGGCCTAGAAATTTTAGAGAAGTCTTTAATAAACCTCCTATAGAAACAAGCATGACCAAGGAAACTTCTTATACCTTTAATATCTCTAGGACATGGCATTTTCTCTATTGCATCAACTTTAGCTTTATCTACCTCAATACCTCGTTCAGAAATTTTATGCCCCAAGACAATACCTTCATTCACCATAAAGTGGCAGTTCTCCCAATTCAAGACAAGGTTGGTTTGTTCACATCTCTGCAAAACTCGATCAAGGTTGCTTAAGCAATCATCAAAAGAAGTTCTGTAAACAGAAAAATCATCCATGAAAACCTCAACAATCTTTTCACAAAAGTCAGAGAATATAGCAGTCATACATCTTTGAAAGGTAGCAGGTGCATTGCATAAACCAAAAGGCATACGTCTATAAGCATAAGTTCCAAAAGGACAAGTAAAGGTGGTTTTCTCTTGATCGGATTGTGATATGGGTATTTGAGAGAAACCAGAATATCCATCAAGAAAGCAAAAGTGTGTATGCTTGGACAATCTTTCTAACATTTGATCAATAAAAGGCAAGGGGTAATGATCTTTTCTAGTAGCTTTGTTTAATTTTCTAAAATCAATTACCATCCTATAACCAGTTACAATTCTTTGTGGAATGAGTTCATTTTTATCATTAGGAACAACAGTAATGCCTCCTTTCTTAGGGACACAATGAACATGACTTACCCATCTACTATCAGGTAAGGAATAGATTATACCTGCTTTCAGAAGCTTTAATATTTCAGTTCTTACCACCTCTTTCATCTTAGGATTTAATCGTCGTTGGTGGTCGACAACTGGTTTGGCATCAGGCTCCATATTAATTTTGTGCTGACATAGAGTGGGACTAATGCCCTTAAGATCATCAAGAGTATACCCAATAGCAGCACGGTGCTTCTTCAGAGTTTTTAGTAACCTCTTTTCTTCATGCTCTAAAAGGTTAGCACTAATAATAACATGATATATCTTCTTTTCATCAAGATAAGCGTATTTCAAAGTATCAGGCAATTGTTTCAATTCAAATACAGGGTCTCCCTTAGGTGGAGGAGGACCTCCAAGAGTTTCAACAGGCAAATTATGTTTAAGGATGGGTGGTTGATCAAAGAACATCTTATCTATTTCATTTCTTTCATTCATATGCATATCATTTTCATGGTCTAGCAAATATTGTTCTAACGGATCAGTAGGAGGTACGGCAATAGAAGCAAGACCAATTATTTCATCTTTACTAGGCAATTCTTTATCATGAGGTTGTCTACGAAACTTAGAGAAATTAACTCATGAGATATATCACCAAAGTTAACACTGACAGTTTCTTTGGCGCAATCAATCTTAGCATTAATAGTGTTCAAGAAAGGTTTACCAAATACAATGGGACAAAAATCATCTTGTGGTGATCCAAGAACAAGAAAATCAGTAGGGTATTTGATCTTACCACACAAGACTTCAACATCTCTAACAATCCCAAGTGGTGAAATAGTATCTCTATTTGCGAGCTTAATAGTAACATCAATATCTTCAATCTCAACAGGTGCAATATCATTCAAAATTTCTTGATATAGGGTAAACGGAATAGCACACACACTAGCACCCAAATCACATAAGCCATGATAACAATGATCTCCTATTTTAACAGAGACAATAGGCATGCCAACGACAGGTTTATTCTTATCTTTAGGATCGGGCTTAGCAATTCTAGCGGCTTCACCACAAAAATAAATAACATGCCCATCTATATTATCGACCAAAAGATCTTTAACCATAGCAACATTAGGTTCAACTTTAATTTGTTCAGAAGGTCTAGGTGCTTTAATTTTGCTTTGGTTAACCACAGTTGAAACTTTAGCATGTTCCTTAATCCTAACAGGGAAAGGTGGTTTCTCAATATAAGCAGTAGGCACAACTGGATCAACATTGTTAATGATAGTTTCTTCCTTAACACTAACAGGTTCTTCTTTCAATTCAATAGGTGGATGATATTTAAACCACTTCTCCTTAGGGAGATCAACATGAGTAGCAAAGGATTCACAAAAGGAGGCTACTATCTCAGAGTCAAGCCCATATTTAGTGCTAAACTTATGAAAAGCATCGGTATCCATAAAAGATTTAACACAATCAAACTCAAGTATTATACCTGACTCATTACCTTTGTCGAGTTCCCAATCTTCAGAGTTGCATTTAATTCTTTCCAAAAGATTCCATCTGAATTCAATGGTCTTCTTCATAAAGGAGCCAGTCGAAGAAGAATCGAGCATGGTTTGATTATCATGGGAAAGCCGAGCATAAAAGTTTTGAAGAATTATTTCTCTAGGGAGCTCATGATTGGGGCATGTATGCAACATATACTTAAGCCTACCCCAAGCTTGAGCGATGCTTTCTCCTTCACGAGGCCAAAAATTATATATATAATTCCGATCACGATGAACCAAATGCATAGGATAAAATTTCTGGTGGAATTCCAGCTTCAACCGGTTCCAATCCCATGTGTCAGTATCATGACATAGCCTATACCATGTCAATGCCTTTCCCTCCAAAGATAAAGGGAATACTTTCTTCTTAGCTCCATCTCCGGATATACCTGCAAGCTTAAATAATCCACAAATTTCATCCACATAGATCAAGTGCATATCAGGATGTACCGTTCCATCTCCTGCATAAGGATTAGCTAGCAGTTTCTCTATCATACCCAAAGGAATTTCATAATAAATATTTTCAGTAGGTTCAGTAAGTTGAGGAGCAACTCTTATTGCTTCCGGTCGAGGTGAAGATACCCCAAACAAACCCCTCAAAGGATTACTTTCCATAGTGACAAGTGACAGTAAATTTCAGCACGTAATATAAATGTTTTCTTACCAAATTCCACTCACCAAAATCGCTTCACTCCCCGGCAACAGCGCCAGAAAAGGGTCTTGATGACCCACAAGTATAGGGGATCAATTGTAGTCCTTTCGATAAGTAAGAGTGTCGAACCCAACGAGGAGCAGAAGGAAATGACAAGCGGTTTTCCGCAAGGTGTTTTCTGCAAGCACTGAAATTATCGGTAACGAGTAGTTTGATAGCAAGGTAATTTGTAACAAGTAACAATAGTAACAATAGGTGCAGCAAGGTAGCCCAATCCTTTTTGTAGCAAAGGACAGGCCAAAACGATCTCTTATAATAAGCAAAGCGTTCTCGAGGACACATGGGAATTTCATCTAGTCACTTTCATCATGTTTGTTTGATTCGCGTTCGCTACTTTCATAATTTGATATGTGGGTGGATCGGTGCTTGGGTGCTGTTCTTACTTGAACAAGCCTCCCACTTATGATTACCCCCTCTCGCAAGCATCCGCAACTACGAAAGAAGAATTAAGATAACTCTAACCATAGCATGAAACATATGGATCCAAATCAGCCCCTTACGGAATAGCGCATAAACTAGGGTTTAAGCTTCTGTCACTCTAGCAACCCATCATCTAATTACTACTCCACAATGCATTCTCTTAGGCCCAAATATGGTGAAGTGTCATGTAATCGACGTTCACATAACACCACTAAGAGAATCAACAACATACATATCATCAAAATATCGAACGAATACCAAGTTCACATGATTACTTATGACAAGACTTCTCCCATGTCCCCAAGAACAAAAGTAACTACTCACACATCACATTCATGTCCAAGATCAGAGGGGTATTGAATAGAATATTGGATCTGAACATATAATCTTCCACCAAATAAACCAACTAGCATCAACTACAAGATGTAATCAACACTACTAGCAACCCACAGGTACCAATATGAGGTTTTGAGACAAAGATTGAATACAAGAGCTGAACTAGGGTTTGAGATGAGATGGTGCTGGTGAAGATGTTGGTGTAGATTGGTCCTCCCACGATGAGAGGATCATTGGTGATGTCGATGGCTTTGATTTCCCCCTCCCGAAGGGAAGTATCCCCGGCAGAATCGCTCCATCGGAGAGCAAAATAGCTCCTGCCCAAGTTCCGCCTCGAGGCGGCGGCGCACCGTCCCAAAAGTCTTCCCCTTATTTTTTCTAGGGCAAATGTGCTTATATACCAGAAGATGGGCACCGGAGGCTGGCCAGGGGCCCCATAAGTCACCAGGGCGCGCCCTGGTGCCTTGTGGGCTCCTGGGTGGCCCCCTCTGGTATTTCTCCTTTCCAGTATTTTTTATTTATTCCAAAACAAATCTCCATGAAATTTCATCTCATTTGGAGATGTGCAGAATAGGTATCTCTGACATAGCTTTTTCAGGTCCAGAATTCCAGCTGCCGGCATTCTCCCTCCTTATGTAAATCTTGCAATTTAAGAAAGAAAAGGCATTAGAATTGCTCCACAAAGTGTTATATTGATCAAAAACACTATAAATAACAGTAGGAAAACATGATGCAAAATGGACGTATCAATGATCAGATTATTCATGAGAAATATTTGAGTCTTCTTTGAACTCTTTTATGCATGATTATTATAGATTTGTATTTCTCTCCGGTCTATCGATTTGGTTTGGCCTGCTAGATTGATTTATCGTGCAATGGGAGAGGTGCTTTGTGATGGGTTCAATCTTGCGGTTCTCAATCCCAGTAAGAGAAGGGGACATCACATGTATTTGTATTGTTGCCATTAAGGATAAAAAGATGGGGTTTAATCATATTGCTTGAGTTTACTTTGTCTACATCATGTCATCTTGCTTAAGGCGTCACTCTGTTTCATACTTAATACCGTAGATGCATGCTGGATAGCGGTCGATGGGTGGAGTAATAGTAGTAGATGCAGGCAGGAGTCGGTCTACTTGTCTCGGACGTGATGCCTATATACATGATCATTGCCATGAATCCGTCACAATTATTTGCTTTTCTATCAATTGCCCAACAGTAATTTGTTTACCCACCGTATGCTATGTGTTCGAGAGAGAAGCCTCTAGTGAAAACTATGGCCCCCGGTCTACTTTATCATATATTAAAAACCTAAAAATACCTTGCTGCAATTTATCTACTTTTATTTTAATTAGTATTTTAGTTTATCTATTTACCTCGATAAGATTTAATCCTTGCAAATAACCGCTAAGAGGATTGACAACCCTCTTATTTGCGTTGGGTGCAAGTGTTTGCTCTTTTGTGTGCAGGTGCGCTTAACGAAATTTTGCTTGGTTCTCCTACTAGATTGATAACCTTGGTTCTTAATTGAGGGAAATACTTATCTCTACTGTACTGCATCATCCTCTCCTCTTCGGGGAAATACCAACGCAGACTACAAGTAACAACCCACCGTATGCTATGTGTTCGAGAGAGAAGTCTCTAGTGAAAACTATGGCCCCCGGGTCTATTTAAACATACTATAAAAACCAAAAATACCTTGCTGCAATTTATTTACTTTTCTTTTCTTTTGCAATTTATTTATCTACCTATACAAGATTTGATCCTTGCAAGTAACGAGTTCAAGGGGATTGACAACCCTCTTGCCCGCGTTAGGTGCAAGTATTTGCTTTTGTGTGTGCAGGTGCTGTTCACTAGGGTTTGCGTGATTCTCCTTTTGGTTCGATAAACCTTGGTTCTCACTGAGGAAAATACTTATCTTTATTGTACTGCTTCATCCTTCCTCTTCGGGGAAAATCCCAACGCAGCTCACAAGTAGCATAAAGAATTTCTGGCGCCGTTGCCGGGGAGACATCATCAAATCACTACAAGTACCTTCACTCAAACTATCATCTACTTGCTCTACTTTTTATTTGCCTCTCTTTTTCATCTCCCCCACTTCTCTAAAAATTGAAAAACACAAAAATATTTTTGTTTGCTCGTTTGCTTGCTATGCTATCATGTCTGAGTTTGAAAAGGTCAGTGATGCTCCCGCCACTAGTGCGGAACCTTTTGATCATCAAGCTTTGTTATCTAATGAAAACCCTAAAAGAAGCTTTGATGAAGTTGCCAAAGAAACACTAGATAATCTTGCCGATGATGATCCTAATAAAGAAGAACCTACTATCATGCATACAAAAAATTCCGTATTGGTAGTGGTAATATCATTGGAAAAAGTGTTATCCAAGATTTCTTTACTTGTGCTAGCTCGCTACCTATGATAGGGGGATCAATTCTTGCTAGAACTACTAGTCTTGCGGATGCCATATCTTTGCTTATAGTTGAATTGGAGAGACAATTTGTGCATATGCATCCTCATGTACAATGGTTGTTTCTAGAATTTTCTAATATTCATGATCCTCCTACTAAGCGTCTAGCTACAGTATTTTTAGTTCATGAATTTGGTCATATTATGAAGGAAAGCAAGAGAAATATTTGCTCACTATAGAATAAACAGTGAATGTCCTCCTATAGAAGAAATTCTTTATGATCAAGAGGAGATAAGGAAATTAAAATCAACGGATTATGTTGCTTATAATGAGAATCTTAGAAAAAAGGTTCCCCCAAGTGTTCTTGTTGATTAAATCTCTGAACATAATGATCAATATGTTATAGGAAATCTTGGCTTGGATTGTGTGCTTAAAGAAAGGCTAAGGGATTACCTCTATCGAAACTTATATAACGAGGAGATAACCATCACTTATAAGGGGCCTAACGAGGAGCCTCCTCCTCCAAAAATTGATCTCACGGATCCTTATCCCATAAAATTTAGTCATTTCAATTACTTTTGCTTGCCCATTAGAAAACTTGCTGCTAAAAGAAGGGAGTATGAGATGAACATCAATAATCTCCCTTATGATTACTATAATACTTGAAACTATGCATTATGCCTAGCTTGGGGCATAAAACAATAGCGCTTGTTGGGAGGCAACCCAATATTTATCTTTATTGCATTTTTTATTTTTCTTGAGTCACACAATTTTTGCTTCTGTAATGATTGTGTTTTTATCTTTTAATTAGTGTGTGTGCCAAGTAATGCCTTTGGGATGATTTGGATGATAGTATAATTGATGTTGTTTGAACACGAAAAGTTTTGCGCCCAGTTCTGGAATTGATATTCTGTCTGGGATGTCAGAAAAATCTGAAATTTTTACACAGTATTGGAATACAAATTTTTTACGTTGTCCTAATTTTTTAGAATTTTTGGAGTTACATAAGTATGGATAAATATTTTGTCATTGCATACTGTTCTGTTTGAGACAGATTCTGTTTTTATTGCATAGTGTGCTTGTTTTAATGAAACTATGGATTATATCGGGGGCTATAAGTCACGGGGAAGTCATAATACAGTAGGTATTATGCAAGAACAATTATGAATGAGTTTATGACAGTACCTAAAGTGGATGACTGATTTATTATACTAACGGATCTCACGAAGTTTCTGTTGAGTTTTGTGTGCTGAAGTTTTCAAGTTTTGGATGAGACTACGATGGATAAAGGAATAAGGAGCGGCGAGACCCTAAGCTTCGGGATGCCCAAGGCACCCCAAGGTAATATTCAAGGAAGACCCAAGCGTCTAATCTTGGGGATGCCCTGGATGGCATCCCCTCTTTCGTCTACAATCTATCGGTAACTTACTTGGAGCTATATTTTTATTCATCACATGATATGAGTTTTACTTGGAGCGTCTTGTGCCATAGTTTTCTTTTTGTTTGCTTTTTGGTTTTCCACAATCATTGTTTGCTAGACACACCTTTTTGAGAGGGACACACATTAATCATGATTTGTTAGAATACTTCATGTGCTTCACTTATATCTTTTGAGCTAGGCAGTTGCTCTAGTGCTTCACTTATATCTTTTAGAGCACAGCGGCGGTTATATTTTGTAGAAATAATTGCACTCTCATGCTTCACTTAAATCCTTTTGAGAGTCTAATAAATAGTAATGGCAATTTGCACGTGTTATAAGACTAGTCCAAAAAGGATAGGTATTCAAGGGGGATACAATAAAAACTTTCATGTAGATCACTAAATAAGAAACACATGGTTTAATAATATTGATGTCATAATATGAAAGGATATTGGTTCCTGATGATTGGTTAGTAGAAATATCGGTATTAAAGCTTGTTATTAACTTCTCATCTAAGTGTAGGTCATGGCATGGTGGGGAGGTTTGAGAATTTTTATGTCTGAAATGAAATCCTTGAGTGCTATTATAATCGGGGGTGCGCGATGGTTAACTTCTACCAACCTCCTCCCTAGTGGCATGCGAGTAGTACTTTGCTTCGAGGGCTAATAGGCTTTATAATAAGTATGTGAGTTCTTTTATGACTAATGTGAGTCCATGGATTATACGCACTCCTACCCATCCACAATTTGTTAGCCTCTTCGGTACCGTGCATTGCCCTTTCTCACCTCGAGAGTTGGTGCAAACTTCGCCGGTGCATCCAAACCCTGTGATATGATACGCTCTATCACACATAAGCCTCCTTATATCTTCCTCAAAACAGCCACCATACCTACCTATTATGGCATTTCCACAGCCATTCCAAGATATATTGCCATGCAACTTCCACCGTTTCGTCACATGACTTGTGTGTTCATCATCATATTGCTTTGCATGATCATATAGAGCTGACATGATATTTTTGGCATAGCCACCGTTCATCATTATCATACATATTACGGTTGATCATTGCACACACTGGTACACTACCAGAGGCATTCATATAGAGTCATATTGTTTTAGTTATCGAGTTGTAAGTAAATAAAAGTGTGATGATCATCATTATTAGACCCAGTGAGGAAAGGATGATGGATACTATGATTCCCCCACAAGTCGGGATGAGACTCTGGACGAAAAATAATAAAAAAAAGAGAAAAAAGAGAGGCCAAAAAGAGCCCAACAAAAAAAAGATATAAAGAGAGAAGGGGCAATGTTACTATCCTTTTCCACACTTGTGCCTCAGAGTAGCACCATGTTCTTCATATAAAGAGTCTCCTATGTTGTCACTTTCATATACTAGTGGGAATTTTTCATTATAGAACTTGGCTTGTATATTCCGATGACGGGCTTCCTCAAATGCCCGAGGTCTTCATGAGCAAGCAAGTTGGATGCACACCCATTTAGTTTCCGTTGAGCTTTCATACACTTATAGCTCTTAGTGCATCCGTTGCATGGCAATCCCTACTCCTTGCATTGATATCAATTAATGGACATCTCCATAGTCTGTTGATCCACCGAGTTGATGCGAGACTTTCTTCCTTTTGACTTCCCTTATTGATCTTTACCACCGCATTCTATTCCACCTATAGTGTTATATCCATGGCTCACGCTCATGTATTGCATGAAGTTGAAAATGCTGAAGCGCGTTAAAAGTATGGTCCAATTGCCTAGTTTAACACCGGGGTGCTCATGATTTATATTTATATGGTGAAGGCGGAGTCATGCCATGCTAACATGATAAAATGAGTGGGGATAAAATTCGTTAAGGATCGTATATTTTGAAAGTTTAATGATTATGCTTCTTATATTCATGGATATTATTATGTTGATGTTGTTACTTCATCATTTCTCAATATTTATACCGTAAAGAGATTACATGATAAACATGTTAGGTAGCATTCAACATCAAAAATTCTGTTTTTATCATTTACCTACTCGAGGGCGAGCAGGAATTAAGCTTGGGGATGCTGATATGTCTCCAACGTATCTATAATTTTTTATTGTTTCATGCTATTATATTATCAATCTTGGATGCTTTACATGCATGTTTATGCTATTTTATATCATTTTTTGGGACTAACCTATTAACTCAGAGCCCAATGCCAGTTCCTGTTTTTTTGCATGTTTTTGACTTTTCAGAAAATCAATATCAAACGTAGTCCAAACGGAATAAAATCTTTAAAATAATTTTTTCTGGAGTAGAAGGGACCCTAGAAGGTTCGGGAGGAGGCCAGAAGATATACGAGAGAGCCACAAGCTCACAGGGTGCGCCCCAGGGGGGTAGCGCCCCCCCGAGCTTGTGGGCCCCACACAGCTCTGTTTGACCTAATTCCAAGCCTATAAACTCATATATATTCCCAAACCAACAGAGAGCCAGCCGAAATAACTTTTCCGCCACCGCAAGCTTTTGTTCTTCCGCGATCCCATCTGGAGGCCTTTTTCGGTAATCTGCCGGAGGGGGAATCGATCACGGAGGGCTTCTACATCAACCTTGCTGCACTACCGATGATGTGTGAGTAGTTCACCACAGACCTACATGTCCATAGCTAGTAGCTAGATGGCTTCTTCTCTCTCTTTGATCTTCAATACAATGTTCTCCTCGATCTCCTTGGAGTTCTATCCGATGTAATCTTCTTTTGCGGTGTGTTTGTTGGGATCCGATGAATTATGGGTTTATGATCAGATTATTAATTAAAAGTAATTGAGTCTTTTCTGAACTTTATTATGCATGATTGTTATAGCTTTGTATTTCTCTCCGATCTATCTGTTTGGTTTGGCCAACTAGATAGATTTATCTTCAGTGGGAGAGGTGCTTTGTAGTGGGTTCAATCTTGCGGTGTCCTCAGTCAGTGATAGAAGGGGACGGGGTACGTATAGTATTGTTGCTACTAAGGATAAAACGATAGGGTTTATTCATATTGATTGAGTTTACTTTGTCTACATCATGTCATCTTACTTAAGGCGTTACTCTGTTTGTCATGAACTTAATACCATAGATGCATGCTGGATAGCGGTCGATTGGTGGAGTAATAGTAGTAGATGCAGGCAGGAGTCGGTCTACTTGTCACAGACGTGATGCCTATATACATGATCATTGCCATGAATACGTCATAACTATGCGCTTTTCTATCAATTGCCCAATAGTAATTTGTTTACCCACCGTAAGCTATGTGTTCGAGAGAGAAGCCTCTAGTGAAAACTATGCCCCCCGGGTCTATTTAAGCATATTATAAAAACTAAAAATACCTTGCTGTAATTTATTTACTTTTATTTTGTTTTGCAATTTATTTATCTACCTATACAAGATTTGATCCTTGCAAGTAAAGAGTTCAAGGGGATTGACAACCCTCTTGCCCGCGTTGGGTGCAAGTATTTGCTTTTGTGTGTGCAGGTGCTGTTCACTAGGGTTTGCGTGATTCTCCTTTTGGTTCAATAAACCTTGGTTCTCACTGAGGGAAATACTTATCTTTACTGTACTGCTTCACCCTTCCTCTTCGGGGAAAATCCCAACGCAGCTCACAAGTAGCACGGAGCAACCAGATCCCCACCTCCACCATCATAGGTGACGTGCGCGCAAGCCAGGAGCACACCTCAGGCGGCGACGGTGTTGTAGGAGGAGGGGGTAGGGGTTGGTGGCGCTAGGGTTGGGATCCCTCGAGTCGCCTCAGAGAGACGACACGAGGGTCGGGCTTCTTTCTGCTTAATTTGCAGAATTTCCCGTATCTGTCTGTCGCTCGGCTTAGTCAATCGTTGCTGCCACTGCTGAACAATAGCATAGGGCTGAGGACGAGCGGGTGAGCAAAGAGAAGATTATCTCGTTTCTATCTGGTTGCACGAAAATGTGAAAAAGAGCATGTTGGTCGTGATAAATAAGAGATGACCGGGAACCATGTTGTCGTCGTGCATATTTCTTACGCCCCATAGCAACACACGGGCAATTACCTAGTAAATAATAAGTCTCTCTTATTATTAAAAATAGTTGAAAAAAACAAGCACACACGTTCCTATTGGAAATATCCAACGTATCTTCCCACCTTTTTGGCGAAAGGTATCTCCCCGCCTTTTTTCACGAAAGGTATCTCCCCACCTTCTGCTTCCACTAAGAGGATCTACAGCCGGACCTTCTATTTCCTTCCTAAACGTCTGCAACATCCGCTCGGTCAGTGTCCGGTCAAAACAAGTTGACTCAACCGGACCCCTCACTTAGTCCCTATACGCCCGGACTGACCGGTACCCCTCAAATCGGGACGAAATGTAGGGACGATATGAGGGAGACCAGACGGCACCCCGCTCCAGGTCATAGCGGTCCCACCTGCAGCCAACCGAAGCTCCTTCCTCTCTCATCTCTGCACATCATGAAGGATGCAACGGCGTGTCGAGCTGGCCTCGCGTACTTCTGCTCCGGCGCGCGTGATACGTCTCCAACATATCTATAATTTTTGATTGTTCCATGCTATTATAGTATCAATCTTGGATATTTTTATATGCAATTATATATCATTTTTTGGGACTGACCTATTAACCTAGTGCCCAGTGCCAGTTGCTGTTTTCTGCTTTTTTTTGGTTTTTCAAGAAATCAGTACCAAACGAAGTCCAATTGCCACGAAACTTTTTGATGATTTTTTTGGACAAAAGAGATCCTGGAAGATTCAGGAGGAAGCCAGAAGCCTCACGAGGGCCTCACAAGGCAGCAGGGCGTGGCCCCAGGGGGTGCACCCTGATGCCTTGTGGGCCCCTCATGGCTCCTTCTGACCTAATTCCACTTCTATAAATTCTCAAATATTCAGAAAACCAACAGAGAGCCACCCCGAATAACTTTTACGCCGCTGCAAGCCTCTGTTCTTCCGCGATCCCATCTGGAGGCCTTTTCTGGTACTCTGCTGGAGGGGGAATCAATCATGGAGGGCTTCTACATCAACCTTGCTGCCCTTCCGATGATGTGTGAGTAGTTTACCACAGACCTATGGGTCCATAGCTAGTAGCTAGATGGCTTCTTCTCTCTCTTTGATCTTCAATACCATGTTCTCCTCGATGTTCTTGGAGTTCTATCCGATGTAATCTTCTTTTGAGGTGTGTTTGTTGGGATCCGATGAATTGTGAGTTTATGATCAATTTATTCATGAGAAATATTTGAGTCTTCTCTGAACTCTTTTATGCATGATTGTTATAGCTTTGTATTTCTCTCCGATCTATCGATTTGGTTCGGCCAACTAGATTGGTTTATCTTGCAATGGGAGAGGTGCTTTGTGATGGGTTCAATCTTGCGGTGCTCAATCCCAGTGATAGAAAGGGACATGACACGTATCTGTATTGTTGCCATTAAGGATAAAAAGATGGGGTTTAATCATATTGCTCAAGTTTACTTTGTCTACATCATGTCATCTTGCTTAAGGCGTTACTTTGTTTTATACTTAATACCCTAGATGCATGTGCTACTTGTAGACTGCGTTGGTATTTCTCCGAAGAGGAGAGGACGATGCAGTATAGTAGAGATAAGTATTCCCCTCAGTTAAGAACCAAGGTTATCAATCCAGTAGGAGAACCAAGCAAATTTCTGTTAAGCGCACCTGCACACACAAAAGCAAACACTTGCACCCAACGCAAATAAGAGGGTTGTCAATCCTCTTAGCGGTTATTTGCAAGGATTAATTCTGATAGTGATAAATAGATAAACTAAAATACTAAATAAAATAAAAGTAAATAAATTATAGCAAGGTATTTTTAGGTTTTTTATATATGATAAAGTAGACTCGGGGGCCATAGTTTTCACTAGAGGCTTCTCTCTCGAACACAAAGCATACGGTGGGTAGACAAATTACTGTTGGGCAATTGATAGAAAAGCAAATAATTATGACAGATTCATGGCAATGATCATGTATATAGGCATCATGTCCAAGACAAGTAGACCGACTCCTGCCTGCATCTACTACTATTACTCCACCCATCGACCGCTATCCAGCATGCATCTAGGGTATTAAGTATGAAACAGAGTAACGCCTTAAGCAAGATGACATGATGTAGACAAAGTAAACTCAAGCATATGATTAAACCCCATCTTTTTATCCTTAATGGCAACAATACAAATACGTGTCATGTCCCCTTCTGTCACTGGGATTGAGCACCGCAAGATTGAACCCATCACAAAGCACCTCTCCCATTGCAAGATAAATCAATCTAGTAGGCCAAACCAAATCGACAGATTGGAGAGAAATACAAAGCTATAATAATCATGCATAAAAGAGTTCAGAGAAGACTCAAATATTTCTCATGAATAATCTGATCATAAACTCACAATTCATCGGATCCCAACAAACACACCTCAAAAGAAGATTACATCGGATAGAACTCCAAGACCATCGAGGAGAAGATGGTATTGAAGATCAAAGAGAGAGAAAAAGCCATTTAGCTACTAGCCATGGACCCGTAGGTCTGTGGTAAACTACTCACACATCATCGGAAGGGCAACAAGGTTGATGAAGAAGCGCTCCGTGATCGATTCCCCCTCCGACAGAGTACCGGAAAAGGCCTCCAGATGGGATCGTGGAAGAACAGAGGCTTGCGGCGGCAGAAAGGTTTTATCTTCTGTATTTCTGGTATATTGGGAATATTTGAGAATTTATAGCACTGGAATTAGGTTAGGAGGGGCTACGAGGGGCCCACAAGCCTGGGGGAGTGCCCTCCTCTTCTGCTCTTCTTCCGAAGCTTCGTGGGTCTCTTCTGGTCCAGAAAAAATTAATCCAAAGTTTTTTTTTCTCGTTTGGACACTTTTTGATAATGATTTTCTGAAAAGTCAAAACAAGCAGAAAACAGCAACTGGCACTGGGCACTGGGTTAATAGGTTAGTCCCAAAAAATGATATATAATGGAATATAATTACATATAAAACATCCAAGATTGATACTATAATAGCATGGAACAATGAAAAATTATAGATACATTGGAGACGTATCAAGCATCCCCAAGCTTAATTCTTGCTCGTCCTCGAGTAGGTAAATGATAAAAACAGAATTTTTGATGTGGAATGCTACCTATCATGTTTCGTCATATAATCTCTCTCTTACGGTATGAATAATAAGATCTGAATGATTCAAAGCAATAGTCTATAGTTTGATATAAAGACATCAATACTCAGGCATACTAATAAACAATCATGTCTTTCAAAATAAAAATGCTAAAGAACGCTATCCCTACAAAATCATATAATCTTGTCATGCTCCATCTTCTTAACACAAAATATTTATCATGAACAACCCTGGTTTTAGCCAAGCAATTGGTTCATAATTTTTAACGCGCTTCAGCTTTTTCAACCTCCACGCAATACATGAGCGCAAGCCATGGATATAGCACTATGGGTGGAATAGAGTATGGTGATAGAGATCAATAAGGGGAAGTCTAAAAATAAGAAGATAGTCTCACATCAACGAGGCTAATCAACGGGCTATGGAGATGCCCATCAATTGATGTCAATGCGAGGAGTAGGGATTGCCATGCAACGAGCTATAAGTGTATGAAAGCTCAACATGAAAACTAAGTGGGTGTGCATCCAACTTTCTTGCTCATGAAGACCTCGGGCATTTGAGGAAGCCTGTCATCGGAATATACATGATCATTGCCATGAATCCGTCATAATTATTTGGTTTTCTATCAATTGCCCAACAGTAATTTGTTTACCCATCGTATGCTATGTGTTCGAGAGAGAAGCCTCTAGTGAAAACTATGGCCCCCGGGTCTATCTTTATCATATATTAAAACCCAAAAATACCTTGCTGTAATTTATTTACTTTTATTTTATTTTGCAATTTATATTTCTATCTATCACTATCAAAATTAATCATTGTAAATAACCGCTAAGAGGATTGACAACCCTCTTATTTGCGTTGGGTGCAAGTGTTTGATTTTGTGTGTGTAGGTGCTGCTAAAGGATTTTGCGTGGTTCTCCTACTGGATTGATAACCTTGGTTCTTAACTGAGGGAAATACTTATCTCTACTATATTGTATCATGCTCTCATCTTCGAGGAAATACCAATGCAGTCTACAAGTAGCAGCGCTCGTCGGAGAGGAGCTTGCGTCAAGATGGAGGCACCCAAATTTTAGTCCCACCTCCGAGCGAGGCGGACGCCGACCGGCTTAAATAGCCGCATCAGCGGATGGCGGCAAACTTCTCTCTTGTTGCATAGGTCGATCAATTCTCGCTGTGTGAACGAGGTAGCTTGACACTAGATTGCATTTCATCAATTGATGATTGTTCATCGAGTGTCAAGTTTATCTCGTTCATATACGTTGATAGCCCTACTACAATGAAAGAGATTTTTAAATTGTTCATCAAATTTTATTTTGTTCGACACATTGTGATTCAAAAAGAGCCGTGCAAACATCACTGTTCTGTTTATGAAGGACATAGACCATGACTATTAATCTTCTTTGTGATAAGCAGAGAAGATTAATAGTGACAGTCTATCTTCTTAACAAAGGGTGCAATGATGACTGAAGCTTATCGATTCTGGATGACCCGGCTATTTAAGCCGATTGACTAGCTTCTCACGCGGCGAGGTGGGACTAAACATCCGAAACTAGCCGTCCCAATATGAATGTGAAAAATCTTAAGTATGAGCAACTTATTCGGTGTTTTTTGACAGCCCGCCGGCCCAACACGGACTAAAACATCCAAAATGGTCGAAGTGCATGTATTTGCATGTATTAGCTATTTTGGAAAAAGGGCTTGTTGTTGTAAATTGTAAAATTTGATGCCCGCCAGGTCACTGTCCGCGGGTGCGTCCGGGCGCATCCGTGGACGTTTGAGGGCCTAAATTTGCAGGTTGCGACTGTAGATGCTCTAAGCCATGATCCACGATGTCACGGCCCAGTTCTTTTGGCCGATTCTCCCAGAATCTTGAGAATTGAACATCCACCCAGCTTCTCCCAGAATCTTGAACCCATATATTTTTGACAATCCTAGTTGTTTACATCCTAACTAGCTAGGATTGTAAAAAAATATGGGTTCAAGATTCTGGGAGAAGCTGGGAGGATATCCGATTCTCAAGATTCTGGGAGAATCGACCAAAAGAACTGGCCCGTGATCTGGTGCAGAGATGCAATCGGACGCGTCCGCGATGTCCGTGAAGCAAAAACTAAGCTAATCGTTGCTACTTTAATAATCGTGCTAGTGCAAAATCGGTGGTTGCGGAGGCTCGCGGGCCTTGCGGGCGCGTCCGCCTGCATGCCTATTCTGGTGGGCGGTTCTCCTCGCCTCCCTTGCACCACGCCTCAATGCTCTTCCTCGTGTCTCCTCTACGGGGGCTTGCCTTCCCCAACTCTGTGCTCCCCATCATCAGGTCGCTGCACTATTTGTTGCCCTTCTTTTCCCGACCACCGTTGGTGTCCCCGTTGTTGTGCTCTGTGACGTCTTCCACATTCGAGACGACCTAGCACTTGCATTTGACAGCGGAGGAGAGGACAAGGAGGAGAAGGCCATGGGGCTCGTGGACTCATGGTGGAGGAGGAGGACATCGGCATTGAGACGGGGTTACACGTTGCTCCATATCCACCACGGCGACCAAGTCGTAAACAACAACACTCGAGATCTCCAAACATCTGCATATACAACAACACAAGGTAGACATACATACTGCTGGTTTACTTCTCCTTTTACATCTTCCGAATAGATTTGGAGCTTATTTAGCATGCAACATAATGAATCAAATTGATTTATCTTCTCTTACGTTGGCTAGGATTATGACTTTCGTTCCTGCCACTACTATTACACTACTACTCCACAGTAATAAAATTAACTAACAAGAGAACTAGTTCTATGGCGATGCATTGCATTTGTTTGTAAGACAACTCTAAACTGGCTTAGCCCCACCGATAATTATTACTACCACTATTCTTTTCTCTCTCCCGATTCTTGTTGGGAGTGAGGAGTATAGATTCCAATGTTCTACTCCATCCACCCACCAATGTATAGTACTTGCATTGCTGCAACCGAAGAGTTTTGTCCCAGACTTACTGTTTTTGCAATAGATGCACTGTTTGGAACACATTTGGAGCGATGGAAAATGTAGGACATTTCATTTGGCACAGGAACAAGTCAACGACAAGTTGGGGACTCATGTTAACAAATAAAAAAAATGAGTTGGGGAGATAGGATAAGAGGTAAGACAAGTGGTCTTGTCGGCAAATAAGTCTCGACACTGTTCTTCAGGACGACACGACATGTGTCTGGTTCCCGCTGGTCGATTTGATTGATGGTTTTGGCGTTTTCAGGTGGTGACGACGTCCACACAATCAACTTTTGTCCTCCGACGCGATGACGTGTGTTGTGGCGTTGCCACGAAGACTGTGAGGCCTTCTAAGGGTGTGGACCGGTGGTGGTCGTCCTTGGCGGCTGCTTCGATGTTGGCCAAAAGGTGAGTTTCCCAGCATGGGGTTGATGGAGGGCGGATGGCATATTATACTCCTTCAAGGGTGTCAGATAGAGTGACTGAAGACCGAGATCTGATGATGGTTTCGGGGTTCAACCCTAACCTATGAGCCACAAAGATGATGTCGTCGTCGCTTGTGGCATGCTATTTTGGAGTAGAGGAAGGATGTTGGGGACGATTACTTTGGCGATGGAGGGCGGCCGCTGCATATGGAGATTGCAAGGACTACTAGGGGCCAAGTTGCTTGTTGTTTCTTTGTGGTGGTGGTGGTGGTGGTGTGTGTGTGTGGGGGGGTGTCTTTGTGTAATTGTGTCGATTCATACCAATAAAAAAATTAGTGGGTCCTTCCATTTTAATTCTCTTGTAGTGGTTTCGTTTACTCTTGTTCTCGTGCAAGTGAGAGAGAGGGGGGGGGGGGTTGATCGGGTGTTGAGTTTGGATGGCTTGTAGGCAATCTGACTGAATTATAATGCGTTCAAAACCAAGTTCATTCACCAACGCAATGCCTTGCTTAATTGCTAAAGCTTCAGTTGTTGCTGCTTCAAACACAGATGAGATATGGCTTCATTCAATGCGCCCCTGAATTTTCATGTACTGTCTTGAGCTACAACACCAACTCCTCCATACATTGAGTTCTCGTCAAGCGCATCATCAACATTGATCATAATAAATCCCTCCTTTGTTTTCTCCCACACATGTACTCTTCCTGCTCTTGCTAGACTTATGAATGGTGATAATTTCTTTAGCATAGGATGATTACTTTGGTGATGGATTTCTTTAGCATGGTGATAATTTGAATCGATAGCGTCGCTTGGGACGGAGGTGGTGCTGATATGTCGTGCACAACCTCTCTTCGACACCACCAAATATACCAGGCTGTAGTAAAGATCAATTCTTTGACGTTGGAGGCATCATAGGTCGGCGACAATCGCTCTCCCTTGTGCATCAGTTCTTCAAGTACATCACTGCCCACATGATATGTTTTCATCGCCTCGTCGACTATATCACTCAGCCAAAGCTTGTTCAAAATTTCTTTGGCATGAACACACTAAATAATCATGTGGTTTAGGTCCTCGCAAGACAAGTTTCATCTAGGACATTGTGCGGATACCAGGATGTGCCTATCAGCCAACACCCATGAAGCATGGCACTATCCCATGCAGACCCCTCCATGAGAAATCTTAACCTTGGTTCAAACCGAACATTGCCACATCGTCTTCAAAAGTTGATTTATCCACAATTGATTTTTTAACTCAAGGAGCAAGGGTTTTAGTCTTTTCTAGGATAACTTGAAACTTCAAACTCGACAAAAAATAGGCAGAATGATATTCACATAAGGTGTAGTAACGGTGCACAAAAGGGTCGGGTGTTGGGCCAGGGGAACAATAAACTTCAGAAAGGCCCAATAATTCGACTTCCGTTACACGCATCTCATGGAAGTGCAGGGAAGCTTCTATTGACTGGTTCAAACCGAATTTAGAAGCTTCCAACGATCTTTTTTCCTTTTCGTTTTCTATGTGTTCTTTACCGGTTTCATCTGTTTTGTTTGTTTTTATGTTCATTTTTTATTTTTGCAAGCACATATTGCCTTTTTTGAATACAAGTTGAGTATCTTCGGGCTTGTAACTCTGCGAATTGAGCTAGTTCCAATTTTTATTGCCAACTATTTGTTTCATGACTTTAATTTGAGCCACAGATCCTACTCTTGAAACCGAAATACCCGCATTAATAGCTGGTTAAATTTCGGACACACCGAACATTTTCTATATACACGTTGAAAATTTTTCAGGATTTTTTTATACGAATTCATGTTGAACATTTGTCAACTGAACATTGAACATTTGTTATGTACATGTTGAATATTTTCCAAATACACATTGAACATTTTTCTGAATGCATGTTGAACATTTTGTCAAATGCACATTGATGATTTTTATAATGTACGGTGAACATTTTGTCAAATGCACATTATAAATTTCTCTTTCTTACTCTTCTTGCTCCACTCACTCTCTCCATATCCCTCCCCCTCTCCTCTCTCTATCTCTCTCCATGAAGCTACCATGGGGATTAGCCCACACACTCGACTAAGGCAACATTAATAGGGGAGCAGAATAGAGTCGGGACATTGGGAGGGGACTTACCGGAGAGAAAGACACCGCAGAGCAGTCACCAAGCCGCGCCTCCGTTCGCCTCTAGAGTTGGATTATTCATGGTTGTACTTCTACTTATTATATACAAAAAGCTACAAGGCATGAAAGCTAACAAGAAAGAAATGCAAAAGATGCCCTAATTTTAATTCAGATTTGGTACAATTTGCTTTGACCACAGAAATCAGATCCTTTTGTTGCATGGGGCAATCCATTTGTCGTGCCTAAAACCGTAACCCTTCGATACAAATTAATTGTCACTGCTTTAGTACAACTTTGTACTAAAGTTGCGACAAGTAATATGGATCGGAGGGGGTATTAAATTTTGATCAATTCAGCCCGCCCAAATTATCCATTTATTTCCATCCTCAAATTATATTATGTCATATAGTAAATGCACATGAAAATTCACATGTATAGGGAAGGTAATCTGATACTATTAAAAATATTACAAACCAACTTTTCTAATGTGCTCAAGCATTTTTCCTCATCGAGATGGGGCTACAATTCAGCATCATGCATCTATTTTCTAATGTGCGTAAGCATTTCTCCTCACAGAGATGTGGCTCGGGAACGTCTTTCTATAAAATAACACCGCTAACTGACCTTTGTGTAGGGAGAAAACCTCATTTTCCTTCCTGTTGATACACGTCGATGGCGGTGACAATGCCAACACCGGTCTTGCACGTCACAATGCTCACAATAAACATGAAGAAATCCTTCAACTCTTTGAGATAAATTCAGATCATGAATTTCCATTGTTCAAATAAATCAGTGCCGGTGAGCTACATATACATATCTAGACCCCTTCCTCTCTAAATACATTGATGAAATGGTGTAGCAGAAAACACACCATTCCTAGTACTCGCTTTGGTTCACAATAACGATATTAATGGTGTTGTCGTAAAGTTTAGATGGAAGATGCTATCTACATACCCTTCACAAAATCATTGGACACAAACACAACAATCCTCATCCTAAAGTGAACACGACCATGATTCTTGTACAACACATGCAAGCAAAGTGTAGGTGAGTATCTTGTTCTAATAAAAGTGATACACACATTCATTACAAATCATGAACGTTTGGACTCCTCCGTCCTCCATATTCTTCGACGCGACCTGCATTAACACCATCACCACATAGATGTTCAGGACCTAATAATGCCCAACCATGAAAGAACAATTCACACATTGGGCACCAAAGAGACACAATGGAGTTATCATACAGACATTGGTGGGGTAACCTGCTTATAATCCATTGGTGATACCCAATATGTTCATGGTTGAGCCAATGGAAATGTTGCACAAATATAAATCGAACTTAAAGCTTCGAGTATAGAGAAATGTAATAGCTAAACCATATTTTGTCTCAAAGCTGCTTCTAATTTAAGGAAGTGATGAGATAAATGTATGACATGCTTGTCCAATGTTGATGGACTTGGTAATTAGCCAGTACAATAGGAGTATAGAATACTAGAGCTTTCCCACTTATTCAATGATATGGTAACAACATAGGAGCTTCTCCATTTAAGAACCTTGTGACACATCATTACAAAATGTGTCAAATGCAATGGCAATGCATTTCTTTTGTTTTGGAAATTATATTAAGAATTTTATCTAGATATTCTCTTAGAATTTATCAATAACCAATGTGTCATGACAATACAAAATTGCAGTAAGACGATGAAAACACTAATATGGTAGTAGAAATAGAGATCGCAACTTCGCAACAAAATGAAAATCATGTCAACCTCTGTCTTAGAAGATGTGAAATGGCAGATCTTAGAAGAACATAATTGATGAGTACCTTTTTGTGATCCGGTAATAGATAGTAGAAAGGTTCCCAGCCTCTTTCCCCAAGGAGTGACCCTGAGTTATCGAACCCATGAGAGGATGTGCACTTGTGACAAGGGTTCCTACCAAGCTTTTCCAAGAGTATTAAATTCCAGTTTTCAGACCGGATCGTAATCAAGTCGCAACGGAAAACACTTATAATAAAAATAGGCATGGGTATGAGGACTTGATTCTTACAATCATATATTTGTGATCGTGGTCATCATGATCTTAATTTGTGCTCTAGAAGACAACCGTTAAGATGTGCTTGCAACGTAAAGTGGGGGATGTGTCCAAATTACATCTTGACTGGAACGCGCCCTGCATCAAGAGTTAGTTGTCCAACCGTAGGCACTTTCCGTCGCGCGAGGTACCTCGGTTATTAAGATAAATCAGACAAAAGCATTGGACGTTTAATGAATACACCTCATGTATCACCAAAGATTGGATCCACGTTACCGTACTAAACCTTTTTTGTCACTGGTGTTCGGAATAGCGCTTCACGTTCTCCCTGCCTTTAGCCTCCTCGTGGCTCAAACTCTGTGATCCTAGGTACCTGCAAGGACAAAGAACGTGAGAGAGACAAGAGACAACTACGATGACATTTTATTTCACATATACATGACGTTAATTCAAAATCATTCCATCGATCTCTCAAACAAATACATTGGGTTGCAAGGCTATGCCTCAACATCATGATGAATTACTCACACATGGCGATCAGATCGTAAGAAGAAATCATTTAAGAACACATCAAGATGAATGCTTTATTGTTAATATGTCTTACAATGGTTACCGGATGCGATACACGATTACAAGTATGGCTAACTTGGAGGTGGTTTTGCTGCGGTGGTGAAGATGGTGATGGCTATGGAGATGAGATGGGAAATGGCGGCGGCTAGGGTTGATGAATGGCTTCTATTGCGGAGACGAGGTTTTGGACGATGCTCTGTTGCGAAACGGAGGCCCCTTTATAATAGTTGCTTGGTTGAACCTCCTAGAGCCGTAGGTGCATGGTACGAGCGCATTCGCTCATACCAGACGCCGTCTTATGCTCTGGTGTGTTTGGTGCGCCTCCCACTTGATCTTTCTTATTTCCAATTCACTCCTTTCCATATATATGCTTGGTTTCACCCATGTTTAGCCCATTTTCCTGTGGAAACAAAATAAATAAATGATTTTGAAATTATTTGCATTTATTAGTCATTAGTAGCAATATCGGAGCGGATATCTCAGTTTTTATGAAATAAACTGGTTTAAACTATGATGTGATGATCGTAAAAATAACACTCATCAAGAAGATACTGGAATATGAATATAATTTTTTTATCAAACCGACACATCACATGCTTTCTATTATCTCATTTCACTCCTGAAGAAAGCTGCAGAACAACAAAAAGAACAACTTATTTGGGATTAAAGGCTTTGTTGTTGTGGAGCACAACAAGTCACTCTACACAGATGATGGTATAATTATTCAGGAGAAGGAAAAGCATACTTCAGCCCACAGTCTTACCTTGGCAAGAACTGATAGGTAATTGCATGGCAACACTAGACGTATCTTAGCTTGGCAAGGAGACCCTATCTCGACGGCGAACAAATTCTTGGTGTGGCCTGTGCAGAGTGGTCACAACCTTTGTCAGCCGGAGGGTGACCTAGGCTATGCCATGGACCTATCGCATGGCGCTCGGAAATGACGCTGCGACAGACGAGTAGAGGGAGGCGAGGGCTGCTTTGGCTAGGCCTCAACACCGATGAGCATCCTAGATCTTAGAGAAGATGGGGATGCACAAAGGAGATAAGGTGTGTAGTGGAGCCTGGGCGTGTCCTAGGTACGGCCTAGAACAGGGTGATGGCGGCGACCAGTGGGAAGTCGAGGATCGAGGGAGAGGGAGGCACTCGCGACGGCTATAACCATTAGGGCTATGCAATGGGTTGGCGGGATAGGGAGGGGGTGGGAGAGATGCAATTCTTTATTGAGAGGGAGAGACACATGTTCGGTTTAGTGAGGGGAGAGGGAAAAACTGAGACAAACTGAAAAAGCCGCAACGGGTGGTTGGAGGGGCGGACAAAGGGATGACGATGTATGATGGAATATAGAACCTTAGGTTCTTTTTAGGCGTTAGAGACATTGATTTTTTTTCATAAATACCATGAATATTTTTATCAAAAAATGTGAAAAAATCTGACATCAGATTTTTAGGCATGGCAAAATCGAACGTTTTTCATGGCAATTTATGCTGACCCGAGATGACAAATTTAATTTGCAAGCATGACAATTTTTCCGGCAAAAACTAAACTAAGGCGGATTTACCATGGTCACCAATTAAACTTTCCATCCTCGACAAACATAATTTGCCATAAAAAAGTTTGATTCGTCATGTCTAAAAATCTGACGTTCGTTAGATATACCAGTCTTCTTTTTGAAGTGTGCAAACATTTGTTAAGTGTTGGATTTTTGAAAAATTACGCGAATATTTTTTACGGTGTATAAATCACTCTCTAAAAGTTCATGAACATATTTTCAAAATGCATGAATATTTTTAAATGTGATGATTTTTTGAAACACTTTTTACAAAATATGTGAAGAACTTTTTACATATTTACAAATAATTTTAATAATGCCATGGATTGTTTTAAAAGTGTGAACATTTTTTTGAATGGTACAAACATTTTTTAAAAGCTGCACGAGCAAATTTTTACACTGCATGAGTTTTTAAATGCATGGTAAACGCTTTTAAAAATGCAATTAAATTATTTGTTTGAATGTATATATTTATAATATTTTGGTATATAATAGCAAAAGTAGAAACAGAGAAATAAGAAAAAACTGAAATGGAACGACAACTACTGGCCGGCCCATTGCGGAGACTGCTTGAGGCGAGCTGTGCCTTCCTCTCGCTGCGGGCGAGACGCAGACGCTCCCCGTGGAACCGCGCAGGAATCTAGCTATAAGAGCACCTCCAACGCGCTCACTCAAATGGACACGCGTTTTATCCGTTTGGGTCGGCTCGTCCGCCCCCTTTTGCGTTTGGATCGGTCGTGCGCCCAACCGGCCGATCCAATTCTCGTCCATGCAGAAAACAATATGAATTTTAAAAAGACCCGTGGCCATAGATCATGCCAGCGGCCATGTCATCGCCCAGAGTTCATGCCGGCGCCATGCCAGCGGCCGACATACATGCCAGCCACCAAAAAACACCACATAGTTCATGCTGGCGCACTTGCCAGCGACCAGCACACATGCCTGCACACAAAAAGGGGCGGAAGTTCAACCACGTCATCTCGGCCGTGGTCATGCCGGCATACAAAAAAAGATGGCGCTCTCCGCCATAGATCGCTCGCCATCGAACTTGAGCATGTCGGCCTGCATCTTCTCGAACCAAGGCCTCTTTCTCGGGGACACCATGCTCAAGTCCACCTTCATGATCTCCACCCCCTTTGCCATGCAAGCGAGCGCCACTTCTTTTGCTTTGGTCTTGGCATTGGTGGCCTCGATCTCGAGCATCTTCCTTTGCTTCTCCGCCTCCATCTCGAGCTTCTTCGTTTGCTTCTCCACCTCCATCTCGTGCCTCTTCTTTGTCTTACGGGCACTTCTCCTCCCTTGTGTCCTTCTTGGTCATCATGCCTTCCAAAGTTGCATGCAAGGCAATCGATGCCACATCACGCTTGTCCTCTTTCTTGGAGTTGGTCTTCCCCCGCGGCCGCGGCTTCTCTCCCTCACCATGGTCCTCGATGGCTTCCTTCCCTCCACGTGCCTTGAGGGCGACATATTGTGCCTTGAACTTCTCGTCCCCGTTGATGACCATCCAACAATGGGTGAGGTTGAACGACCTGTTCCCATGTTAGGCCTTGAATGCTTTCAAAGCTTGAAATGCCTACAAATTAAGAGCATGCAAGCATATGGGCAAATGGACATGCAAGCATATGGGCAAATGGACATGCAAGCATCAAACAACGGAAACAAAGATGGACGCATGTATACCATGTCTTTGATGCCGAGACCACTCATGGGACGTCCCTCGATGCTCTCAAGGGTGGCACAAAACTTGTTGCACTCTTGTTGTATCACCCTCCAACGCTTTGAGAGGGACACCCACCCATGCTTGCTCTCCATCTTGTATGGCGCGAACTTCTTGCGTTCATGAAATTCGCGATGAACACGTAGCCAAAAGGTTGATGCCTTTTGCTCGGCGCCGACCTTGGGGTCTTGTCCAATGTCCCTCCAACATTCACAAAGGAGCTTGTCCTCATCCTTTGTGTATGCCTTCGTCCGAATGCTTTGTCGCTTCTTGTTTGCATTGGCTTGGGTGGAGAGCCCGTCTTCGAAAAACAAAGGATCCCTGTCGATGTCCACTTCATCATCTTCTTCTAGGCCGTAGTCTTTCGGGAATTCGTGGTCATGCTGGAAAGTGCTGCCCATGCCATCTTGGCCTTGCGTGAAGGGGTCGGCCATGCCTCCATGGACTTGATCAAAGGTGTCGGCCGTGCCCTCGTGGCCGTCCATGAAGGGGCCTCGACCGTCTTGGCTTTGGGTCTCGTCGGGATCGAAGGCTGCGGCACCCACACCGCCTTCGAAGATGATGTTCTCGATGATGAAACGGTTGGCCGTCTCCTCGTCTGTCGCCGGCATTATGTCTAACAGGTTGCGGGCGTCGGGATGCATGTCGCCTGGGATCTCCCGCAGGTGTTTCCTCTGGCCCCCGGTGGATGATCCACCGGCCACAGGTGTGGCATTGAGGTCGATGGCCATGGGCGCGGGCGTGGCCGGCGTGACCACGTTCACCTCCACGCGAGCAGTCCCTGGAGAAACGGGAGGCTTGCGAGTAGGGATGGAAGCCGGGCCTCGGCGGTGTGGTGGACGTGCGCGGCAACTCTGGAAGTGGCACACGAGGAAAGGCCGATGAGCCCATGCCGGCCGCGGCCACGGCCGCGGCGACGAGCCCGTGCTGGCCTGGGTTTAACCATAGGTACAGTAGGGCCTCCCTCGTTGCCGCAGCGAGGAGGGCCTTGTTTTCCTCTTGTTGTGCGACGGCGGCCAGGGCGGTGGCGGACGCGGCTTCGAGCTTGCCGGCCTGCACGTGCCTCCGGCCCTTCCTCTTGGCCGATTGCACGGCCCGCTGCTCGTCCGTCAATGGCTTCTTCTTCGTCGGTGCCGCCGTCTTGCGGGCGATGCGGGGCTTGCCTTTGGCAGAGGCGAGGCTGGCGGCGGCATCGAGGGTCGAGGCGTCGTCCATGGTGAGTGCTCGGGAGCACGAGCGAGCGGTAGTTTTTTAGGAAAGAGAGGGAAATGGGGGTGACTATGCCGCCGACTGGCGGGCCAGGGGAGGACTAGGCGGGCGTCGCACGCGTCTGTTTCGTGTCCGCGCCGACGTAAACGAGGCCCAAATTTGGGCCTGAAATGGGTCGCACGGCAGACAAAAAGCGGACGCGCGTCCGTTTGGGTCGGCGTGTTGGGCCGACTTTTGTGTCCGTTTTGATCCAAACGGACACGCGCAGACGAAATGGGTCAGCGCATTGGTGTTGCTCTAATGATTGGCAAAAAATAAACCCAAATGAGAAGTGCCACACGTGTGGCACGAAGCAACATGGTCCAAACGCCCCTATTACCATCCATTTTGCCACATCAAATAGATGACATCAGCGAAATCTTTTTGGTTTTTCGGACTTAAAAATGTTTTATTTTTTAAATAAAAAATCTGATTAAAAATCTGTTTTCATCATTAAATGCATCTCGACGAGATCTTCAAAACTAGATCCCATATTGATATGTTTCGACGACTTTTTTTGGGGGCGAAAAGTTGCCACGATGTTACATTGAAGTTGCCATAGTCTTTACACTAAAGTTGTCATGATATGTTTCATCTATTTTTTTTCTTCTAGATTTAAAAACTATCATTGTATTTCAACTACTTTTGACGGCAAATTTTATTAATTGACCATGGCAATTTTTAGTAATTAACCATGGCAAATTTAATTCATGGATCATGGCATTTTTTAGTAATTCATTATGGCAATTTTAGTTTATAGATCATGTCAATTTTAGTATTTTGACCATGGCAATTCTACTATTTTGACCATAGAAATTATTTTTTGTATGAACCATGGCAAATTTTTGTGCATGTATCATGGAAAATTTAAGTAATTCACCATGGCAATTTTAATTTTTGGTTCATTGCAAATTTGAGTCATTGACCATGCATTTTTAAAGTAACTGACGACAGATTTCTTTTTAATTACGAACCATGGCAAAATTATTTCATGTATCATGGCAAATTTTAGTAATTCACCATGGCAAGTTTAGTTTCTTAATTTCTTTTTTATAACATGTCAAAATTTACTTTAAACATAGAATAAAAGTAGTTGAAACATATTATGGCAACTTCAGTGTAAACACCATGGCAATTTAGGTGCAATAGACATGGCAACTTTTAACCGCCAAAAAATATCGTCGAAACATATCGATATGGGATCTAGTTTTGAAGTTCTCGTCGTGATGGATTTAATGGTGAAAATGGATTTTCAGTCGGATTTGTCATTTAAGAGATAAAACATTTTAAAGTTTGAAAAAACCCAAAAGATTCCCGCTGACATCATCAGTTTTCTTCCCTGTTTGCATGCATGTGTGAAAAAAAACTGACGTGTCACAATGGGTGGCTAGAAGGTGGCCCGACCTCCTTCAGCTCACACGTGTGATGCTTATCAGGATCCAAAATAAAATGCATCTCCCTACCACAGGTAGGGTATGGTTCAGTAAGTTGTTAACCCCTTTCCTGCACACACCGTACAGAGGGGCCATAGTGAAAGATACCATTGGCCCATGGTAGGCATGTCACTTGGTCCGGGGGCATGGGTGTTTCCGGTTGTAGCCGAGAGGGGTAGCACCCCTTAGTTTGCGCGCGGTATAAATATTGTGATCCCATGCTATTGGAGGTGAGAAGCCTTCCCACTTAGAGTTTTACTTTATCATTGCCTTGGGTGATTCCTGGCTATGGTGAGTTAAGACTGGTGCGTGCTGGTTAGGTGTGTTTTCAACCCAAAAACCGTAATGGGAATTAGTCAGCGTCTCGGTGTTGGCTAAAGAAATCCTTTACTTGTGGGTAAAGAGTACAACCTCTGCAGAGTTAAACCTATTCGAATAGCCGTGTCCGCAGTTAAGGACTACAGTCTGGGTTGGTCAAGTGTTTGAGTGTCGGTCTTTGGAGGAAATAATTAAATTGAGCCTAATTTATTTTGCAGGATATTTATTGCCGCTAATGTTGCTATCATGAATTTTATCATTATCTTGAATATTATTGCAGCATGAATATTATTGTGGACTAACCCTGAGTGCCACTTGGGCTGGCTAGACTACCCGTGGCACTCAGTTCTATTTTCTTTTCTGAGTGTCACTTGGGCTGGCTAGACTACCCGTGGCACTCAGTTTTATTTTCTTTTCTGAGTGTCACTTGGGCTGGCTAGACTACCCGTGGCACTCAGTTTTCTTTTCTTTTCTGAGTGTCACTTGGGCTGGCTAGACTACCCGTGGCACTCAGTTTTATTTTCTTTTCTGAGTATCACTTGGGATGGATAGACCACCTGGATACTCATTTATTTTCAAGACCTCTCGTGGCATCGCCTTTAGACACCCATTTGGCATTTCTCTTCAAGACCTCTCGTGGCGTCGCCTTTAGACACCCGTTTGGCATTTTTCTTGGAATTCCTCGGGCGGTCTAACGCCCGATGTTCCATTTTATATTTTGAATTTATTACTAACCTGATATAATTATTCATCCGCACCGTATTAATATTTATCATGCAATGCTTTAATTTCAGTCAGCATATGCATATAAATTAGTCCATCATGATCACATGCTCTCTGTTGCATTCGGTATATCTTTTGTTCATAATGTTTGCAAGTACATTCAAACGTACTCACTGGCTTGTCCCTGGCTATTTAACTGGCCAGGTCAGGATTTCGACGAGGAGTACTACAACAATGTCCACGCGGACTAGGAGCCTAAGATAGCAACCACGCGAGATCGGAGTTATCCCAGTCAGCCATTCCTATGGGAATGGAGCCCCACCAGAGATGGAGATCCACTACCCGCTTCCGTCATCCACTGTTAGAAATCATTGTTGTATCATTAGGCCTTTATGGTCTTGTATCCAATTCTTGTAATTTCTTGGTAATCTGTATCAAGGACGTGTCCACCAGTAAAAATGATCTTGGGGCTGGTGATGACACGAGGGGTTGTTCTAGGATTTATGTCCCGGAAATCCGGCCCCGACACAAGTCCTCTTTACTCCCATACGCAACAACCCCCTTACTCGGGTGCAAGCTTCTGTCACTCTAGCCGCCCACTATAAGAGAATTATGAACGTATTGCAAACCCTACAGCGGGAATCCCACACGCTTGCGCGACACAGAGGGCACCATAGGACAGCACCAAAATAAAACATACAACTCAAACCAATCACGATCGTCAATCAACCCATAGGACAAAACGAATCTACTCAAACATCATAGAATTGCCACATATCATTGGATAATAATATATAGCATTAAGCACCTTGTTTAAGTAGAGATTATAGCGGGGAGAAGAGGTGTTACACCGCTGCATAGAGGGGGAGAGAGTTGGTGTTGACGGCGGCGAAGTTGTTGGTGTAGATCGCCGTCACGATGATTGCCCCGGCGGCATTCCGGCGCCACTGGGAGAGAGGGGGAGAGAGCCCCCCTCCTTATTATTCTTCCTTGGCCTGCCCCCTAGATGGGAGGAGAGTTCCCCCTATGGTCCATGGCTGCCATGGCCCCCGGAGGGGAGGAGCCCCTCCGAGATTGGATCTCTCTCTCTCTGTTTCTCTTCTGTTTCGCGCCCATTTTCTGACCCCTTCACCGTTTTTTATATTCCCGGAGATCCGTAACTCCGATTGGGCTAAAATTTTAAGGGGATTTTTCTTCGGAAATTATTTTTCTTGCGGCAAAAGAAGGGCCCCAACTGACGTTCGAGGGAGTCACAAGGCAACACGGCGCGACCCCCCTGGGGCCGCGCCCTGTTGCCTTGTGGCCACCTCGGGCACCGTCTTGCGTTGATTCTTCTTCCTAAAAATCATATATATTCCAAAATAATTCTGCGTAAATTTTTATCGTGTTTGTACTTTGTTTGATATGGAGTTTTTGTGAAACAAAAAACAAGCAGATAACGGGAACTGGCACTGGGCACTGGATCAATATGTTAGTCCCAAAAATAATATAAAATGTTGCCAAAAATATATGAAAGTTGTAGAATATTGGCATGAAACAATCAAAAATTATAGATACGATGGAGACGTATCAGTGGGGCAGCAACGTGAAGATCGGCAGGTGTCCCAAGAGCACCTCTGGCGGCTTGTTGTTCCACATCCCCATCCCCATGATCTACCTTATTCTCTTTAGGCGGTTGTGCTGAATAAAGAGCTAAAGAAGCTCATACCAATCAAAAGGAATCATGAGGTCGACTAGAGGGGGGGGGGTGTGATTAGGAGACTACACATTTTAAGCTTAATTTCCGGTTTTAGGGTAATGTGGATAAACTAGGTTCTCTAGATATGCAATTGAATAAGAACAACCTATATGGCAAGAAAGCACAAAGCAAGGTATGCAGGCAACAGACTAATTAGAAAGCCAACACACATACACGACGAATAAGGGTGTGTCAAAGGATTAATCACAAGTGAGTTGAGGACGCAGATTTTATCCCCAAGTTCGCAGTTTTTTGGGAGTGCTAATATCCGGTGGAGAGGTGTCGAAACCAAAGTTCCGGAGCGCCACCAACTCACATTATTCTCCCTTTGAGTCACCCCCAATGGATGAGCCTCAAATCACCCGGGGTTGGTCATGAAGGCAGCCACCACACCTGTACAAATTTCCCGGAGCACACCACAAGTAAGGAAGATTATGGGCCTTGACTCCTAACTTTGTAGGAGCTCAATCTCCAACAGTAACAAGTGTTCATGAATAAATCAAGCGGGGAACTTGAATTGGTGTGGTCAAAGTGTAGATCGAGTCTTGCTCTCCCAATCGCCAAAGTATCAACAAGTTTCGGTGGAAGGATTAAGAGTATTGAGCAAAATGCGGTGTAGCAATGATGGACCAACTCAAGACTTTAGGTGTTACAGTTAGAGGTAGGAGAAGGGGGGGGGTTATACTCCTCTCTCTCATATGATCGTATGATCATTGGCAGTCCGGAGACCCCGTGTGCACGGGCTAAATTCCCCGTGTGCATGGGGTATCCAAAGACAAACCATAGGATCCCGTGTGCATGGGTCAGACCCCGTGTGCATGGGTCAGATCCCGTGTGCACGGGGTGTCCAGTGGGTCTCAGACCCAACCCCATGTGCACAGGGGCAGGAGGTTCGTGTGCATGGGGTGTCCACAGAGGTTTCCCTGGACCCGTGTGCATGGCCCCTGCACCCCGTTTGCACAAGGTAGCACTACAAAAAAAAGACACATCCGTGACATTATGGCCCGAACGAAAACTTTTTCTGTCATGGTTGTGACACTTCTATGACAATAATTGTGACAAAAACACGTATCATCATAGATGTGGTGGGCTCCTACTTCTATGACAAAAAATTATGACAGAAAATGGGCTTTTCGTCCTGGGCGGGCCGGAGACCCAGCCGCATGACATTCTTTGGGCCGTCCATGACGTAAAAAATCATGGTAGAAGTGAGGCCGAGGAAATTTTTGGGGAATTCCCGATTACGGTGGGTGGTGGGGGCCGAGCGATGCAGTGTGGTTTACGTGTTTCTCTCATACGCGCGTGTGTGCGAGGCGTTCGCTAACTGAACCCGAGCAAGGCGTTCGCTTACTGAACCCGAGCGATCGTATTAGCTACGTACTGAAGCCGATCGATCCCTTCGCTCCTAATTGAACCCGAGCGATTCCTTCGCTGCTAACCGAACCCGAGTGATTCCTTCGCTGCTAACTGAAGCCGGTCGAGCCCCCATACGTGCGAGACGTAGCCGGTTGGGTTGCCTCTTGATGAACAGTGCCTGTTGCTGCCGCGCGCGCGATACGTAGAACGAGTCGAGACGCATCGATCGAGCCCCTTGTGCGAGACGTGGTGAGTTGACCTAGCTGGTTGGTTGGCTGTGGATGAACAGTTCCCGTTGCTGCCGCCCGCTCGTACGCCCCACCCCAGTCGGTGGGTTGGCTGTGGATGAACAGTACCCTGGTCGTGTGAAGGTGGTTGGCGCTGGATGAACAGGACCCCGAGGAGGCCAGCCGGTTGGGGGTGGATGAACAGGACCCCCGTGGAGGCTGGATGAACAGTAGCCGATGGAGGCTGGAGGAAGTCGATGGTGGGTGAACAGTAGCTGGTGGAGGCTGGAGGGAGGTTGACCGTGGATGAACAGTAGCCCGTGGAGTCCTGTTTTGCGGTACGCCACACCCCTCCCGATGAACAGGACCCTCGTTTCGACCGTAGGCAGTTGGGGAGAAGTCCGTTTCCTTCGTTTTGCGGTACGCCAGAGCCCTCCCGATCAATAGGACCCCGTTTCGACCGTAGGCGCTCGAACAGAAGTCCGTTTCCTCTGTTTTGCGGTACGCCAGACCCCCAGCCGATGAACAGTACCCTGTTTCGACCGTAGGCGGTCGAACAGAAGGCCGTTTCCTCCGTTTTGTGGTACGCCAGACCCCGAGTCGATGAACAGGACCCCGTTTCGGCTGTTTCGTCTAAGCCGGTTGGCTCCCGATGAACAGGACGCGTTCTGACCCAGTCGCTTGGCTCCCGATGAACATGACGCTGTTTCCTTCGTTCCGACCCAGCCGGTTGGCTGCCGATTAACAGGAGGCCGTTGTTGCCGTTTGTTGCCTCTCTCCATGTACACAAGCCCTAGCCATACGTATGCGCGAGTACGCGTTCGAGACTCCGCCCGTATATGTACGTATGTGGTCGTATTTTTTGCTGTGTGGCTGTATGTACGTGTACATGATTTAGACGGGGCTGCCTGAACTGCTATGTCGGGGGCTCTACTACGACACGTGTCGCTCCTTACACGCCCACGGTTCATCGTTGCAGAAAGACCGATCGACCAGTATGTACGTACACGTTCGCGACCAGACAGACAACGCTACGTATGCTTTGACCGGGTGGGTCCCTGCTGTCAGGGAGGATAAGGAGGCACTTCCTTGCATGCGAAGATATAGCAGGTGGGTCCCAACTGTCAAGGGAAGGAATCATTTTTTTGCGCGTAATAAGGAGGCTCTTCTTTGCGTGCGAAAATGTAGCTGGTGGGTTCAGCTGTCAGCCTCACCGCGTACAGTCCTCTTCCGATGGCTGTTGTTCATTGACCACGTTGACTATGCTGCGCCGAGAGCACCAAGGCGGTGGACGACGGCGAGGCCTAGGAAAGGAATGATGCAGAGCCGGGGAAGACGCGGCAGTGGATGCCCACGCGGATGGGAGTACGAGGGTTGACTGGTTCGGCTGCGGTGTGAGGCTACCATCGACGAAGAATAACAGGGGATGTGAGTGAGTAGAGGGAAGGCCTGGCCAGCGGTGGGAGTAGGGTGTGGCAGTGAGGCCTGCGCGGCAGCACACCCGGCCACGGGAGGCAGGAGCAGGCGGTCCCGCCGGCGCTGGTTTGGGCGGCTGGGGCAAGAAGATCAGAGATTGAAGAAGCAGCACGGCCGTTGGATTAGCATCCAACGGTCACTGCTGCTAGAATCGTTTGTTGACTAAGTTGACGAAGCCTTGCGTACGCGTCAACCTAGTAGGCCCACAAGTCAGCCTCCCAATCTGATGGGTCCCACTTGTCATTGGTAGGAATCGGTTTTTTCGCGTAATAAGGAGGCACTTCCTTCCGTGCGAAGATATGGCTGGTGGGTCCCAGCTGTCAGGGGGAGGAATCATTTTTTCGCGTAATAAGGAGAAACCTGCTTGTGTGTGGCCATGGACCATGTGGGTCCCTACTATCAGCGTCTCCACGTACATTCCTCTTCCGATGGCTATCGTTTGTTGACCACATTGACCACGCCGCGCCGAGAGCACCAACGCGGTGGACGATGGCGAGGCCCAGGAAGGGAACGACCCAGAGCCAGAGAAGGCACAGCAGTGGATGCCCACGCTGAGGGGAGTACGAGGGTTGACTAGTTCGGCTGCGGTGTGAGGCCTGTGTCGCCGGAGATTAACAGGAGGTGTGGGTGAGTAGAGGGATGGCCTGGCCAGCGATGTGAGGAGGAGGGGGCGGTGAGGCCTGCGCGGCAGCATAGCCGGCCACGGGAGGCGGGAGCAGGCGGTCCCGCAGGCGCTGGATGGGCGGCTGGAGCAAGAAGATCAGAGATTGAAGAAGCACGACGACCGTTGATTGACATCCAACGGTCACTTCTGCTAGAATCGTTTATTGACTAATATATAATAAGTAAAGAATTCTTGCATACGCGTCAACTTAATAGGCCCACAAGTTAGCCTCCCAATCTGTGGCGGACAGCATACATCCCATTTGCTATTTTTTTAAATAATTTACAGCTCATTTGCAAATTCTTATGCAATTTATTGCAATCCATTTTCTTTTTGTTGGCCAGGACCATGGCTAAAAATTTAAACAAAATTTTGCAGATTTCGGTGGGGTCCAAACTATTTTTAATCCCGAAATGTCGAGCCATATTTAAAGTAATTCAAAATATATTTAAATTAGGTTAAAAACCAATGAAATTTGAAATCTAAAAATGTGAAAAAATTAGAAATTTGAAAGTAATTGCCAATTTGTTGTGTGTTTTTTATATTTACAGCCCATTTCATATTACTTTTAAGATTTGCAGCCATCTTGAAAGATTTGCAGCCCTGCAGGGCGGAGAAAAACAAGTCGGCCTGGGTTGGGTTGGCCTCGATTGGGTATTCATCAGAAAAAAAAAAACTAGGCTAGCCATTTTCACAAAGAAAATAATAGCTGGGCTGGTCATGTGGTAAACGTAAAATAGAAGCCTGGGCTAGACAGGCCACATCCCAGTTGATAGACTGCTCCGTGTCAACAATAACAAAAAAAAAACTACTACAACTGTTAGATCCCAGGTGTCAGCCGCTCTTGTGCAGTTCTCTTGTCTATTGACTATACGCTGACAATGTCGTGGGTCCCAGATGTCAGCAGACCACTACGAGGAAGCATTTTCTTTTTTGCTTGTAACAATGAGGCACTTGCTTGCGTACGGCCATGGACATGGTGGGTCCCTACTGTCATCCTCTCCACGTACAGTCCTCTCCCGATTCCTCTCGTTTGTTGACCATGTTGACAACGCCAGACGGCGGCGACCGCACCAAGGCGCGCGGTGGACGACGGCGAGGCCTCGGACGGGAATGAACAGGAGCTGGGGAAGATGCGGCAGTGAAGTCACGGGTAAAGGAGAGTACGAGGGTTGACTGGTTCGGGTGTTGGGTGGGGCTGACGTCGCCATTCACGATTTAGGAGACGGTAGGGTGGCGATGCATGCGCGGAGGCGCAACCAGTCGTGGGAGGCGGGAGCAGGCGGCCCCGCCGGCACTGGTTTGGTTTTGGCGGCTGGAGGAAGAAGAGACTGAAGAAACATGACAGAGTGTACAAGCAGCAGGAGTACTTAACAACGTTAACTGAAAGCAACAGGAGCACTTAACAACCAGAGCTGAAAGCAGTATGAGTACTTATACAGGTTCAACCGTACAAGGCACGCCTCGAACAGTGCTACTTTGCCTACTGTTAATGAAGGGTGAGGCCACCAAGCCCCAGGACAAGGCCTAGGCGCCACCCCGCACATCCACAACTTTCTGAAAGCGGCTTCATCTCGCAATGTGGTCAATAGACAGGATATTCGCTTCAGAGCCATGGAAAAGCATGAACATAACCTTCTGTCTTATTCTCCAAGATCGTCGGGCCTTCATGATTTGAGACCACCCATGAATAATTATCTTTTCACCTCTAAGGGAAATGGAGTAGGTCGACATAAACATCATGTTGTGACCGAGCGCAAGTCTTAGTCGACCATGGCCAGGCATCTGTATAGGAACAATAAAACTGGGCAGTTTCTGTGTCAAGAAGAAGAACACAGCTGTAAAACTGTATATAAGCAAGAGTTTATGAACAACATATATAACAGAAAATAGCTCATACCATCAGTTTCCTGACACAGTTGGACCTGTTCAACGTGTGCACCAGTGGCACACATATCCCACGTGGCCTTCCACCATTGAAATGCCCCACAAGGTCCTCAAGACGATCAATAAAGTGTAGGAATTGGTGGATGTCGTCCCAGTCGACTTCGGTGCCATCAGTAACCATCGAGTTCTTATCAAATAACAGACAAGTAGTGTCCTGCACTTTGTAATAACCTACGTGTGTCACCAATTATAAGAAATATTAGTTAGAAGTAGCATCATTGTGAGAGAAGGGAATCACAAATTGTTGCTACTTCTAAAGTCAAATTGTGATCAGTTAGACAGAATAGGTGGATTATAAAGTAAAAGGGGCCACATGCAAGAACCAGATACAAAACTAACATGGATGAACCACTGGAATGACGTCGGGGTGGAAGGTCACAGGGAAGATAAGACCAGGTTCTGCTATTTCCATGAACATTGGTGTGCCAACTTTCAGTCCGTAACACTTGACAAAGTTTATCCAAGTTTGGCCATAAAAAAAAGGAGCGATCTTCTTGGTTAATGAACCCAACTATGAACTTATATCCATGGCATGTCTCCAATGTGACCATTATACTGGTGTATTCAGTTATGGCAAGGCCGACCTTCTTTAGTACATGTGTTCTGGCAGAGCAAGGGGTGCACTACAGGAAAAATAATATGAGAACACAATTTATTCGCTATCCAAATCTAGAAATAATTTCCTCTTTCACGTCAGTGTTCAGCATGGTACTAGTACCTTTTATCCAAATATAGCAATCCAAATTTCCAAATTAGTCGACATCATGTTCGAAAACCCCAACCCTACTGGATAGAAAAGAGGATTCTAGGAACATACCGTGCGCTTTTTGAAATCCTATGTTAGGATGAGAAGGAACAAGTCGCGCGTCTTGCCAAGCGTGCAGAAACCTATAGGGTCCTCGCACTTTGGGCACTGCAAATGAAACACACTAGATTCAGTACGAAGAAAAATGCATCAACGGCGGCGGTTGCCATCCTAGGATTACCGGCGACAAAGGGACAAGGATTTATCAGGGATGGATGAAGATTTCGTACCTGGTTCTCCATAAGAAAACCCTAAGCAGTCGCCAAGAGGTGGTTTTCTCTGAACAAGCAGATGAGGGAGAAGGGGATTCAGGTTGAGTGAAATAATGCTGCTTCATCCGTCGAGCTTACTGCTAATGCTGGAAAGGTGGGGTTTTGCGATTTGATGGCTCATTGAGCATTACTGCGGCGCTACGACCGAGGTGAGTCTACCGTGTAGTTGTGCACTCTAATTTGGTGCCTGGCACATGGACCTGGTTGCTAGATGTCCCGCCTATCAGCGAAATGAAGTAGAAAGGGGACAGGAGTAACTAGTTACACATAAATATTTTTTTGATAAGAGAGATACTCCCTCTGTAAAGAAATATAAAAATCTTTTATATCACCACTTTATAAATAAGAAAAATCAAGGGGAATATATATACATAAATATGGGGTTCAGATATATATATATATATATATATATATATATATATATATATATATATATATATATATAGAATAAAATGCTCAGATTTTTTTTGAGACATATAAAATGCTCAGATAGGCTGACGTCTCTTGACTTTGGGCCACAGGCCGGTGGGCATGCATGTTTCGAGGCCCATGTGTTCTAAGTCAGCACATTTCAACCCATAAATATTGCATCCGATAGGGACAGCGCTGGTTTTAGATGCTGCCGCAAGGAGAAGACAGAAAATTGAATAAAGCACGACAGCTGTTAGACTGAAATCGAACGACATTTCCCAACCAGCAATCAGAGTTGCAATTCTTTCAGGATGTCCAATGTGATATACGCTAGTACTACTTATACACACAGGACACTTGTTTCACCATGGCATATATTACATCAAAAGCTCTCGGAGGATAGATCAGTTCGGCAGTTGCGTGCTGCTACTGAAGAATTTCAAAGTTGATTAGGACCAGATCTCCTTGCAGAGAAACTTCGATTCTGACATCATCCCCAACCGCAAGATTTGATTGAGTTTTGAACCTTGAACATCCTTTAGCATCAATCATCATGCGACCATCCTTTCTACTTACGGTATATTGCGCAGGTTCATTCACACCAAGGCTGCGCATGGTAAGAGAAACTTGGCCACGGTCGCCTGGATTATTGAACGACTCCCTCATTGCTCTAGGAATTTTCTGTTTGCAAACAAGAGGACATACGCAAATAGTTAGATCAACACGGTGAATCATGTGAAATAACATGGAAAGACAAAAGAACGAAGCACTTGGGCTGCCAGTGCTTACCAAAGAGGTGGAGATGTCGGTTTTTGTAAGGACTTTGGAATATGTAGTGCGAACTACAGCCCAGTCTGTTGCCGGTGCAAGTGCAAGTTCAAGTGTTGGTGCAGGTGCCGGAGCCATTGCTGGTGCCTGTGGCGGTGTGACTGGTAGTGCCGCCGCTGCTGCCGGAGACGGTACTCCTTCTGGAGCTGGTGCCGGTGTCGGTGTCGGTGTCGGATCCTCTGGTACATCAGCCTGATCCACTGACGCGGTCGGTGCCCAATCCTCTGCTGGATCAGACTGAGATGCTGCTGCTGTCAGTGCTAGAGCCAGTGCTGGTGCTCGATCCGCTACGGCTGCCGATGCTGGAGGTGGTACCGATGTGCGAGACAGCAGCGCTCGTCTCTGGTCTGCTTTGATTTTAGACTGCAACTTTGTAACTTTGCACTTTGCTACGCATCCTTCTTAAGTGAGAGTGCACATGAGCAATTCGAACTTCCTCCGACTCCGTGACCCGGATCCAGTCCTTTTCTTTCCTTCTTTTAAAGGCGACAAGGACTAATTATGGCGTGTTTGTTAAAGTAAACTGTAGTTGATCAGAGGGCTTCAGATTGTACTTAGACAACAGACGGATCCAATTGTGTCCACTAATATAAGTGATGGACGGTGCCTTCATTATTGACACATCATAAGAAGTGAAACCTGCTAAAATAACCATCATAGAGCAAACCAAACGGTTTATTCTGTAACGAATGTGACATGGCAAAACCTGCATCGTAAAATTGCAGTAAAAGTAAGAAAACATGACAGTTAATCAATGAGATTTACTTTATGTGACACGACTTAATCCTTACCAGAAAATCACTATCTTCAAGTTCTAAATTGAAGGTTGTTTGTCCAATTATGGGTGGCATGCAGGGCCCCTCCTTACTCCCACAAGCAGGACATTCCAAAGGTCGTGACAACTCATATGGAGCGAATATCCGCGGGAATGGAAATCCTGGTGGGTGCGATAAACCCTGCAATGCATACATATATTGGAGTGTAACCATAACTGATGTATACTCCCGCCATCCACAAAAATAAGATGATCTGGATATTTCAAAATATACGGATTGAATTGAGTGGACAAACACACCAAAATGTGTCTAACTCTATATACATCTGATTCAGAAAAAATGTAAACATCTTATGTCTTTGAACAGAGGGAGTACTGTACTGGCATGAAAAAACACAGATATCAAACAACCGAAATTGGTATTATAGGTTCACCATTTCTAAAACATTAACATAGAGTGTTCTCAGGATTCACCACAAAACAAAAGCGGCAGTACTAACCCATACAGGGTTCACACACACAAATCAAGTACTGAACAATATTACTTACTACACACAAGCCAAGTTGCATTAATTAAACTCTGCAGACTATTTCTTGCCACCGACCTACGGGATGTGCCCCACATAACTAACCAGGCCATGGACATCGTGAGAGATGTCTATCGGCACCTTCGCCATCCCGTCAACCTTGGAGAACCTAACAGTGTGGTCTTTCCACTCATAAACAAGCCGATGAAGACAGGCCGCGTCAGATTTGTTGGAAAGCTTTACAACAACCACACCCTTCGTAATCGCAGGCACAACTACGAAATTGTTATGGTGAAGTACACCCTCTAGAACACGCCTGGCAACAATGCTACAGGAAAACACTTGTTCACGACATGTGGCTACAAGGACACGGCAGCTGGATAGTTTAGTAGTGCACATCCTCAGGTCTTCCAGTTCACATGGCATGACTTTCAGAACTTCATCTCCACAGCGGACCTGGTTCTAATTCAAACAGAAACCAATATTTATTACTGCCTCCGTTCACAAATATAAGATGATTTTCTATATTTTACTCCATATAAGACTACATACAAGCACAGAAATGAGTGAACAAAGACACTAAAACATGTCTACATCAGATACACAAAAAATTTAGAACATCTTATATCTGTGAACAGAGCGATTACTTACAATACCCATAACACAAGTTACTGAGGGTACTATATTCTCGTCCTACAGCTAGCGTTGATGTTCATAAAGTAGTTGAAAGTAATCTATAAGAAATCTGTGTTATGTGCAAAAAGCATATGCATGTCAACCTCTCGCATGTTTTGGTCAAAAGAGGCATTTAGAACAGTCATTTGGCACACAAAAACCACATGAAAGATCGCCCAGAAAGTTATACTACTAGTACTACGTGTACATTACACAAACATCGCATATTAGCAAGCACTTTGCAAGTTAGATCAGAAAACACGATCAAGATCGCTAAAAAGATCGTCAACAAGAGATATTACCTCGATCGGCTTAACGAGGGATCCCGGAGAGGTGGCCTTGGCCAAGGCGATTGATACGTCTCCAACGTATCTATAATTTTTTATTGTTCCATGCTATTATAGTATCAATCTTGGATGTTTCTAGTTACATTTACAGCAATTATATATCATTTTTTGGGACTAACCTATTAACTTAGTGCCCAGTGCCAGTTGCTACAGAATATCAATACCAAACGAAGTCCAAATGCCACGAAACTTTTTGGAGATTTTTTTCTGGACAAAATAAACACTAGAAGCTTCGGGAGAAGGCCAGAAGCCCTAGGAGGTGCCCACGAGGCACCAGGGCGTGCCTGGGGGGGCAGACGCGCCCTGGTACCTCGTGGGGCCCACAGAACTCTGTTTGACCTAATTCCACCTCTATAAATTCCCAAAAATCAGAAAACTTACAAGGAAGTCCACGAAATACTTTTTCCGCTGCCGCAAGCTTCTGTTCCAGAGAGATCCCATCTGGAGGCCTTTTTCGGTACTCCGCCGGAGGGGGAATCGATCACGGAGGGGTTCTACATCAACCTTGCTGCCCTTTCGATGATGCGTGTGTAGTTTACCACAGACCTTCGGGTCCATAGTTAGTAGCTAGATGGCTTCTTCTCTCTATTTGATCTTCAATACAATGTTCTCCTCGATGTTCTTGGAGTTCTATCCGATGTAATCACTTTGTGCGGTGTGTTTGTTGGGATCCGATGAATTGTGAGTTTATGATCAGATTATCCATGAATATTATTTGAGTTTCTTCTGATCTCTTTTATGCATGATTATTATAGCCTCATATTTCTTCTCCGATCTATTGATTTGGTTTGGATAACTAAGTTGATTTATCTTGCCATGGGGAGAGGTGCTTTGTAATGGGTTCGATCTTGCGGTGCTCAATCCCAGTGATAGAAAGGGACATGACACGTATGTATAATTGCTATTAAGGGTAAAAAGATGGGGTTTATTCAGACGTGAGTTTATCTTGTCTACATCATGTCATCTTGCTTAAGGCATTACTCCGTTCTTTATGAACTTAATACTCTAGATGCATGCTGGATAGCGGTCGATGTGTGGAGTAATAGTAGTTGATGCAGGCAGGAGTCGGTCTACTTGTCTTGGACGTGATGCCTATATACATGATCATTGCCTTGGATATCATCATGATTATTTGCTTTTCTATCAATTGCCCAACAGTAATTTGTCTACCCACCGTATGCTATTTTCGAAGAGAGAAGCCTCTAGTGAAAACTATGGCCCCTGGGTCTATCTTTATCAATTACTAAAACCCTAAAAATAGTTGCTGCATTTTTTCTTTATTTATTTTATTTTGTATTTTTGTTTGATCTATCTATCTATCACATATAATTTAATCTTGCACTTTACCGTCGAGGGATTGATAACCCCTTGTTCGCGTTGGGTGTGAGGATTTGTGTTTTGTGTGCAGGTGCTGTTCACGAGGTGTTGCGTGATTCTCCTACTGGATTGATAACCTTGGTTTCATAACTGAGGGAAATACTTATCTCTACTGTATTGCATCATCCCTTCCTCTTCGGGGAATAACCAGCGCAGCTCACAAGTAGCAGGAAGAATTTCTGGCGCCGTTGCCGGGGAGACATCATCAACATCTATCATGTACCTACGCATAAAACTTCATCTCCTCGCATTCACTTTATTTGCCTTTGCCTCTCGTTTTCATCTCCCCCACTTCTAAAAAGTTTGTACAAAAATACAAAAATATTTTTCGTTTGCCTTTTCTTGTTTGTTTCCTTGCTTACTTGTTATCTAGCTCGCTTAATCATGTTGCCCCTAGAAAATTACCATGATGCCTCTTATTATAAATTTTTGGCCGAAATCGAGAAAAACACTAAAGATTATATGACTACGCAGTTTGAGCACAACAATTTTTTTACCAAAGAACTCAAAGAACACTCTATTTTGTTGGACGCTATTGCAAAACAACTCGATGATGTTGGTAAATAAGTTGCTAATCTTCAGTCACAATTTGCTCTTACTGAAAATTTGCTAGGAAAAATTTCTGATGCGCAAGCTACGCTAGTAAATCAAATGGCAGCTAAGCCGGAATCATTAGCACTTAGTAATGATGAGGATATTAAAATGATTGGTGTTTCATCTATTGATTCTTTGTTTAGCAATATAAAACTTGATGAAAAGGGGACTGAAGAAGAGTCAACTTTAGTTAGTAGGCATCCCCATAATTCGGAGGGTGAAAATCTTGATGAAAAAATTGATAAAAGTGGGCTTGGAGAGGTAAAAACTTTAACTAGTGATGTGCCCACTCTCTTGGATTACAAAGATTTCAATTATGATAGCTGCTCTTTGATTGAATGCATTGCTTTGTTACAATCCATGCTAAATTCACCCAACGCTTATGAGCAAAATAAGGCTTTTACTAAACACATAGTAGAAGCAATGATGAAAGCATTAGAAGAAAAGCTAGAACTAGAGATTTCAATTCCTAGAAAATTATATGATGAGTGGGAGCCTACTATTAAAATTAAAATTAAAAATTATGAGTGCAATGCTTTATGTGATTTGGGTGCTAGTGTTTCCACAATTCCAAAATCTCTATGTGATGTGCTAGGTTTTACCAATATAGATGAATGCTCTCTTAATTTGCACCTTGCGGACTCTACTATTAAAAAGCCATTGGGCAAAATAAATGATGTGCTTATTCTTGCTAATAGAAATTATGTGCCCGTGGACTTTATTGTACTTGATATTGATTGCAATCCGTCATGCCCAATAATACTTGGTAGGCCTTTTCTTCGAACTATTGGTGCTGTTATTGACATGAAAGAAGGGAATATAAAATTTCAATTTCCACTAAAGAAAGGGATGGAGCACTTCCCTAGGAAAAGAATTAAAGCACCCTATGAATCCATTATGAGGGCCACTTATGGAATCAACTTGAAGGATGACAACACTTAAAACTATGCATTATGCCTAGCTAGGGGCATAAAACAATAGCGCTTGTTGGGAGGCAACCCAATGAATAAAATAAATTTTTGCTTTTTGATTCTGTTTTGGTGTGTTTACACAATTATGCTACTGTTATGATTGTGTTTTTTATGTTTTAATTAGTGTTTGTGCCAAGTAATGCCTTTGGGATGATTTGGAAGATAGTATGATAGATGCTGTTGGAAAACAGAAACTTTTGCGTCCAGTGCTGGAATTTCTAAATTTTTCTGGAATGTCATAACCTTCTGAATTTTTTACACAGTATTGATATATGAATTTCCCACGTTGTCCTAATTTTTCAGAATTTTTGGATTTACAGAAGTATGACCATAATTCAGATCTTTACAGACTGTTCTGTTTTAGACAAATTCTGTTTTTGATGCATTGTTTTGCTTGTTTTGATGAAAATATGGATTGTATCGGGGGGTATAAGCCATGGAGAAGTTAAAATACAGTAGGTATAATGCAAAAATAAAATATGAATGTGTTTGCAACAGTACCTAAAGTAGTGATTTGCTTTGTTATACTAACGGATCTCACGAAGGTTTTGTTGAGTTTTGTGTGATTGAAGTTTTCAAGTTTTGGGTGAGATCACGATGGATGAAGGAATAAGGAGTGGCAAGAGCCTAAGCTTGGGGATGCCCAAGGCACCCCAAGGTAATATTCAAGGACTCCCAAGCAACTAAGCTTGGGGATGCCCCGGAAGGCATCCCCTCTTTCTTCTACCAACTATCGGTAATTTTACTTGGAGCTATATTTTTATTCGTCACATGATATGTGCTTTGCTTGGAGCGCCGTGTATTATAAGAGTCTTTGCTTTGTTTGCTTTTTAGTTTGTCACAATCATCTCTTCTGGACACACTTATTTGAGAGAGCCACATGATCATCATGATTTGTTAGAATGCTCTATGTGCTTCACTTAAATTTTTTGAGCTAGGCAGTTGCTCTAGTGCTTCACTTAAATCTTTTTAAGCACGACGGTGATTATATTTTGAAGAAATGAACTCTCATGCTTCACTTATATTATTTTGAGAGTTGATAAGATTGAAATTTTGAAGAAATGAATTCTCATGCTTCACTTATATTATTTTGAGAGTTGATAAGATTACAATTTTGAGGAAATATTTGCACTCTCATGCTTCACTTATATCTTTTTGAGAGTTGATAAAAGCAATGGTAATTTGCACAAGATATGAATTTGGTCCCAAAGTGATGAATATTCAAGAGGGATATAATAAAAACTTTCATATAGATCATTGGATATGATAAGTTTGATTCCTTGCAATAGTTTTGCGATATGGAGATGATAATATGTGAGTCATGTTAGTGAGTAATTGTGATTTAGTAAGAATATTGATGTTAAGTTTTGTAATTCCCTATGCATGCACGTAAAGTCAATAGTTATGCAATGAAATTATACCCTACTTATGGTGCATTATTCGGTGTTAGTTATGTTCAATGCATGTTTATGACCGTTTACCTACTCGAGGACGAGCAGGAATTAAGCTTGGGGATGCTGATACGTCTCCAACGTATCTATAATTTTTGATTGTTCCATGCTATTATAGTATCAATCTTGGATGTTTTTGTTTATATTTACAGCAATTATATATCATTTTTTGGGACTAACCTATTAACTTAGTGCCCAGTGCCAGTTGCTACAGAATATCAATACCAAACGAAGTCCAAATGCCACGAAACTTTTTGGAGATTTTTTTCTGGACAAGATAAACACTAGAAGCTTCGGGAGAAGGCCAGAAGCCCCAGGAGGTGCCCACGAGGCACCAGGGCGCGCTTGTGGGGGCAAGCGCGCCCTGGTACCTCGTGGGGCCCACAGAGCTCCGTTTGACCTAATTCCACCTTTATAAATTCCCAAAAATCAGAAAACCTACAGGGGAGTCCACGAAATACTTTTTCCGCCGCCGCAAGCTTCTGTTCCAGAGAGATCCCATCTGGAGGCCTTTTTCGGTACTCCGCCGGAGGGGGAATCGATCACGGAGGGGTTCTACATCAACCTTGCTGTCCTTCCAATGATGCGTGAGTAGTTTACCATAGACCTTCGGGTCCATAGTTAGTAGCTAGATGGCTTCTTCTCTCTATTTGATCTTCAATACAATGTTCTCCTCGATGTTCTTGGAGTTCTATCCGATGTAATCACTTTGTGCGATGTGTTTGTTGGGATCCGATGAATTGTGAGTTTATGATCAGATTATCCATGAATATTATTTGAGTTTCTTCTGATCTCTTTTATGCATGATTATTATAGCCTCGTATTTCTTCTCTGATCTATTGATTTGGTTTGGCCAACTAAGTTGATTTATCTTGCCATGGGGAGAGGTGCTTTGTAATGGGTTCGATCTTGCGGTGCTCAATCCCAGTGACAGAAAGGGACATGACACGTATGTATCGTTGCTATTAAGGGTAAAAAGATGGGGTTTATTCATACATGAGTTTATCTTGTCTACATCATGTCATCTTGCTTAAGGTGTTACTCCGTTCTTTATGAACTTAATACTCTAGATGCATGCTGGATAGCGGTCGATGTGTGGAGTAATAGTAGTTGATGCAGGCAGGAGTCGGTCTACTTGTCTTGGACGTGATGCCTATATACATGATCATTGCCTTGGATATCATCATGATTATTTGCTTTTCTATCAATTGCCCAACAATAATTTGTCTACCCACCGTATGCTATTTTCGAAGAGAGAAGCCTCTAGTGAAAACTATGGCCCCCGGGTCTATCTTTATCAATTACTAAAACCCTAAAAATAGTTGCTGCATTTTTTCTTTATTTATTTTATTTTGTATTTTTGTTTGATCTATCTATCTATCACATACAATTTAATCTTGCACTTTACCGTCGAGGGATTGACAACCCCTTGTTCGTGTTGGGTGTGAGGATTTGTGTTTTGTGTGCAGGTGCTGTTCACGAGGTGCTGCGTGATTCTCCTACTGGATTGATAACCTTGGTTTCATAACTGAGGGAAATACTTATCTCTACTGTACTGCATCATCCCTTCCTCTTCGGGGAATAACCAACGCAGCTCACAAGTAGCAGCGATGGCCTTGAGCTTGTCTGTGGTTGTCTCGGCGGGGTGCTTGCACTTCTTCAGACTCTTAGCCTCGACGGTTTTGGTCAGAGCCATAGACATCACTTTGGCCAGTGCTCCAGGGTCCATCAAGAAACTGTCAAAGAGAAATAAAAGGAAAGAAAACGATAATCAGAAACCCAAAAGAAGAATAGAGAGGGAGTTAGGATCGGTCGCGAGGTTGCAAAAGACGACTAGAACGGAAGTATAGCAGCACCATTGATGCGCTCACCTTTCCTTCTTTGGGAGAGAAGAACAATGGCAGAAGCGAGTTGAGGTTTTCTTGAAGAAATGAGGAACAAGATGAGGGAGAAGCGAGTGGGGTTTTCTTGAAGAGAGGAAGACGAGGAAGAAGAGTGAAATGATGGTTGCTTCGTCCGTCCAACTTACTGCTGGAAAGGTGGGGTTTTGTGATTTGACGCCTCATGGGGCATTACTGCGGTGCTACGACCGCGGTAAGTCCACCGTAGTGCGGAGTAATTTGGTGCATGGCAAGTGGACCCCGAAGCTGGCTGTCCCACACATCGGCGAAAGTGAGTAGCAAGGTTCCCGACGACCGTGGAGGAGGATCCGCGCGGTAGAGCGTCTCCACTATTTCTTAAAAAAATATTTTTTGATTACAGCAAGCGTTTCCACTCTTACGACGGAGGAGTGCGAAACACGGCAGCCACTTGAACTTACACTACTAGTACTCCTACTACTAAGCATGTGCAGTGGTTCATACAACAGTCTTATCTTGTTGCCAGTGTAGTAAGATATGATGATAAAAAATGATGTATAGTAAACTGATTATACCACCTGAAGAAAGATTATAAATAAATCTGTTGTGAGGGATATTGTTGCGAGTGTTTCAGCATATTTTTGGTTTACATCACGGCTAGTATTCATGAATACGGTCCTGGGTGGGTCCCCTGCGTGTACGTGCCTTCTATCCCGTGCTACCTCAGCGTACAGTCGACCTATGCTGGAGTACTATTATTTTTAGCAGACAAGGCAACTAGAGAAGTAGAATCAAGGGATGGAGGCGGCAGCCGCTCCGGAAGGGTGTCTCAGGAGGATTGACACCCAGTGGCATGTTGTGCGCATGTCACCTATGAACAGTAGTGTAACATGCCCATTTTTTTAACGTCCGATCGAGAATGAACGGTGAGATCAATGTCAACAGTACTCGGGGTACAGTGCACGGAGAGTATGCTGCTACAGTGCTTGACCGAACAGGAACCATATGAAGCACGCCTCTATAGTGCTATGTGTTACAGTGACTGTTCTGGACCGTCTGAGTTTGATCCAACGGTCATGTTACGCCATGACATGCCCATGCAGAGGATGCCTAAATAGCACCGAAGTACCTCTGCTTCTCCAAGCGCACGATGGTGGTGATGCAGGGTGCCACCGCCCGCAGAGCCCGCTCCCGGTCGACGAGAGCCAGCTCGTCAAATACGGCGTCCAATGGCACAAATGGATTCTAGTGACGTATCCCAGAGAGGATTCGCCCGGCAACGGCGACGGCCGCCCGCACCCCCTCCTTGTCCATCACCGCCCCCACCACCGCACGGAGATGGTTCAGCTCCTCAGAGATATAGGTGAAGGAGACCAGGTCAGGAAGCCGCAGCTCATTGAAGTCGATGGGCTGGTCGAACGGGTTTAGCCCGATGGCTGGCATGGTCGCGCTGGCACGATGGTAGGCATCGCGCAGCTGCAACACTTGCGTGGCAACATGGTCCAACACGTGGTTGAGGCGATCCTGGACCTCGCCACGATCGGCACGCTCGCGCTCCAGCCAGCTCGCCATCAGGGCAACCTGGCCACCTAGGGTATCTCCCGCTTTCTGCAACAACGCCACCGACGCCTCAAGCATCTTTGTGGTGGACTCCTGCCGCTTTTGAAGCTCCATGAACTCCCACTCATAACGGAGGAGCATGGCACTCTTCTCCTCCCTAAGCTCAAGGATCTCCACGTCCTTGGCCCTGAGCTCCGCATCCTTGGCCTGGAGCTCCTCTGTCAGGCACCTCACCTTAAACTCTGTGATCTGGTGCGCCGCCATGGAACCCGGTAGAAGCAATGGGGAAAGGAAGCAAAGGGGGTGAAACGGCTGGAAGGCAATGCAATCTACGAGAAGGCGGAGGGATCGGGGTAAATCTTTTGGTTTTCGTCATGGGAAACCCCAGTCGATGCCTTTTCACATCAGGGAGCAGTGGGTTTTACTAGCAGAGTCATCATGACTAATTCCTGCCGTGCCTGCTCCCGTCAAACAAAAAAAGAATCCTGCCACACCCAAGGACCAAAGCAACGCAGCGATGGATAGTATTTTAATTTACCTAGCCGCAAGGAGGGAAAAATGCTTGAAAAAACAAATGTGGCGGTGGCCTAGCTGATCGGTCACACTAGCCCAACTAGCTAGCCACCATGCTTGTACTCGGCAGGAAAGGTGGGGTTTTGTGATTTGATGACTCATTACTTCGGCGCTACGACCGAGGAGGACCCAGAAACCGTGCGGTAGGGCGTCCCACGCTCCCACCATCCCATGTCTCAGTAAGGAAGAAAATATGCGTGCACCACCGGGGAGGACCCAGAAACCGCGCGGTAGGGTGTGCCATGTCTCAACACGAAGGAAAATGTGCGTGTAAAAATATATGAGACGTAGCTATGGTAAGAACTCGGGACCCAGCCAGTGGGTCAAAAACACCCCACTAGCCACACAGCTTCATCATGCTAACGTGGCACGGAGGATAGGTGTGGTTAGCTCCGTCTCGACCAGCCACAAGGTCTCTTGTTCCTAGGCGATTAATCTATTTTCCAAGCATTTTTTAGTTATAATAACACGACGGCTAGCTCGCGCCGCTCTTCGTGTTTGCCCGTGCGTCTAAAGATTGTAGATGGAGAGGAGAGAGAGATCGCAGACATGGGACCAGGCAGTAAGTTAGTCAATGTTCATGCACGTGCTGACGAGCCACTCCCTCTACTCTACTCAACGTGATACAGTACAGTATAAAATCAAGTTATGCGACAAAGCCAACAACCGTTGCTATTTCTGGCTATCGACGTACGCTTTGTAGTCCAGGTTGCCAGCTCGAATCTCGTCCTTCTGATTTTTTATTTTTAGGTCCAAATTTGTTCCATGATGAGTGGAACCCCCGTGTGTTGTTCCGATATTTCTGTGTACGAGGGATTTTTTGCACAAACACTTTGCGCGGTTAGACAAGTTACGGCACCAGTTACACATATTTTACAAGTTTAGGAACAAAAGTGACAGCGGCGGAGAATATCACATGCTCCCCACGGCTTAGATGCTACAGTGATACAAGATTGTACGTCATTGGATCTGATATCCAATGGCATGTGAGTAGTCTTTGTACTTTTGCGCAATTCCCAAACTCTTCGAGGGTTTTTTTGCAAAAAAGACCATACAAACCTCTATGAGCCGCTGGATCTTGGATCCAACGGTTCCCATGAGCCCGTATCACGGTAGCATCTAAGGTGTGGGAGAACCCAATATTCTCACGTACGAGAGAATATAAGGTGCTCCCCGCAGCTTAGCCGCTATGGCGATATGAGCTGCTAGCAGCAGTTGGATCTGAGATCCAATGCCATGTGCGTAGTATTTGTACTTCTGCGTAATTCCCAAACTCTTTGAGGCCTATATTGCAAAAACATTCAGACCTCCTAATGGGAGCCGTTAGATCTCCCGGGAGCTCGTATCACCGTAGTATCTACGGTATGGGAGCACCTCATATTCTCCCATGCGAGAGAACATCTCAGGTGCTCTCGCTGCTTGGATGCTATGGTGATACGAGCTTCGAGGCAGTTCGATCTGAGATCCAATGGCATCTGAGTATAGTCTTTGTACTTGTGAGCAATTCACAAACTCTTTGAGGTTTTTTTTGCAAAAACCATTCGGACCTACTAGGAGCCGTTGGATCTGAGATCCAACGGCTCTGAGGAGCTCGTATCACCACATCATCTAAGGTGTGGTAGCACGTGATATTCTTATAGACGAGAGAATATTAGGTGCTCCTGCATCTTAGATGCTACGGTGATACAAGCTTCGAGGCCGTTGGATCTGGGATCCAATGGCATCTGAGTAGTTTTTGTACTAATTATGTGCAATTCCCAAACTCATTAACATTTTTTTCGCAAAAATATTTAGACCTCGTGTGAGCCGTTGGATCTCAGATCTAACGGCACACAAGAAATCGTATCACCATATAGCATCTAAGGTGGGAGCACCTGATATTCTCCCGGGGAGTGGGGGCACAACCCATCGGTGTTTGGAAGGGTGGAGCCAAATGTTAAAAAAATATAATCTAAACCCTCCTAAAAAAAGACCTTCACAATTTTATCTAAGGTTGGGGGTAACTCGGGGGTTACCCCCCTCCTGACAATCTACATGGCTCCGCCTATGCAAGAGGCGTAGAGCGAGCGTCTATGTGTGCAAGGACAATCGAGTCATATATAGAGGGAGAGATCGAGTTAGTGTGGGCTAGCGTACACTCGAATGAGAAAGACGATACAGAGAGATATCGTTCGACGAAGCTATAGTGAGGGCTGGAGGGAGATAGTTACCGAGAGAATGGCCTAGATAGACTTTGTGTTTGTGCGTGTGGCGTGCATGGAGTTTTTTTACAGAGGCAACATATGTGTCTAGAGGGAGAGAGGGAGGATGATATAGAGGGAGAGAGAGAGACAGCTCGTCATGGAGGGCCCGACGAGGTTGTGTGTGAGAAATACATTTGTTGAGAGCATGAGGGCGGGTGTGAGATAAATGGAGATCGAAACATGAAGAGAAATAATGAGCGTGTGTCGGATACCAATAGCTCTATTAACAAAGAGATGAAGATCGATCGATACATGAAGTATGTGTGCTGAAGGGGGGGGGGGCTATGGACAGACCTAACACAACATTTGAGTGTACATAGTAGTAAACTTAATTTTCACGTTTCAGTTTAGTGTACATTGTAAACATTGAATTGAGGACCATGTATGGCTTACATTTTATTTTTGAATTCGTGCCATACATGCATGGATTGGAAAAGTAGATGCACTATGCTGACTCGTTTGTTGTTGTATTTGTGTGTGTGTGGTCATATGCTTGAATACATACAAACTTTTCTCACCACCATACCGTTCATCTTTTAAATTTGAATTTGCATTAAAAAACCTAGTGTGGATACCATGAAATGTGAAATCCACATTGAGATCACTATATCACTCGTCATAAATCAATTACCGTCCCTTTTGGAATGACCAATTATTTGCAAGGAAAATACGGGCATTGTAATACATATAGATTCGTTCGCCAATTTTTTAAAAAATTCCTTTCCTGATAAAAAAAAGAGACTCCTTTCGCATTCTCAAATGGTAGCACCCGACGGTGTACCAGCCAGACCGGGCTCGTGTCGTGGTGGTGGCGTGCGTGGTACGCTAGCCAACCCCAACCAAAAGAATCATGATAAAACTTCGCGCCTCCACTCGAGCCTCCACATTTTGAATCGAAATATCTAGCGGCCAGAATTCCAGCCCTGCGAAATTCCCCTTATGTCCCCGGTCCATAATGACTACTCCTACTACTACCGATGAACAGTGGAGGGATGCTTTAGTAACTAGCCCACGTTACCTACCATGCCGAGCACGTTCAAGTCCCTCGGTCACCGCTACCCAAGGTTACCCGTTAACTCCATTGCCTACTACACTAGGATGAGTATAGAATGGAGCTTCGTTTGTTCATGCCTACTACCTTCGTCCTGGTTTATTGGTCCTCTTCGCATTTTGTGCTAAATTTTGACCTTACATTTAACTAACAAAATGTTAATGCATGTAACCAAAAATAATATCACTGGAAACTATGTTCAAATACGAGTCAAACGACATAATTTTTGGTGACATGCATTATTATTAGACTATGACGCAATGCAATGTTTGCAGTCTAACTAAGCACTGTTTGACCAAATTCTATCTTAAAAAATATGAACATCTACTACAACAATAAAGATGTATCACCTGAAAGTTTATTTTATGTTGCATGTAATGATATTGTTTCAAATCCTGGTTTTTAAATTCCAGAAAATCCAAAACTCACCTGAAATTCATGAAACTGCGCATGGTCTCATGATACGGTACAAATAGGCCGTGGTAATTTTTTTGATCAATTTGAGACAAGCTGCTTATGAAAAGTTGCACACATGAACAACCAAGGTATTTTGGAACAAAGAGCTGTCACGTTAACGCGAACGATTCACTAATATATTCAAACCGTGGGCGTTAGACCAGCGTGCCGCCACGCGTCCCGCTTCTCATAGGTAGGTGCCGTCCGAGCAAGCGTGTGAGTCGACGCGAGGCGTGCAAGCAGGCCACTGCGCAGGCTCACCGGGAGGCGAGCCCTTTGACCAGCCTCCGCCACCCACCTTCATCCCGCGCCACAGTTTAAATCACCGCCGCACTCCCCGCTCTCGCTGCAATCTTCTCTCTGCCTCTCTGATTCTCATGTCGTCTGCCTCCAATCAGCCTGACCCCGCTGTACGCCATGGCGCATCACGATGGGCTGCCCCTAGTCTTCCAGTTTCCTGAGGAAGACCCTAATGAGGTTTCAGACGAGCTTGACCTGGCCGTGCGAGAAGTCGCCACGTCTGTCCCCGAGCCCGTTCCAGCTCCCGTCACCGCGCTAGCGCCAGTGCCCATCCCCGTGGCATTGATGGGCTGGGAGCCGCACACTGTCGCCCAGCTTGAAGCCACGGGGATCCACGAGGTCCCCGCTGACTTGCACGCGTCCATGCACCTACCAGCGCATGCGCCTGCGCGTGCACTGACGCACGCGCCCGTGCCGGTGCACGTGCACACGAATATCTCCGCCGCGCTGTTGCCAGCGCCTGTCCCCACGCCGGTGCCAATGCCCCCCTCAGCGGCATGGGTAGCCGCCGTCGACCGCTACCTTGCAGCGACGCCAGTCGCCGCCTCCCACTGGTTGACTAGCTCCTGGAGACCAAAGTCCAGAACATACTGGCCTTCCTTGAAGCTTGGGCCAATGTCCAGGAGTATGCCAACGCCGACGCAAGACGCCGCCGTCGCCGCCGGTCAGTGGCCCAACGGGACACAGGGCACGGCAGAGGAGCCGCTTCCCGCCGCAAGACGCACCCGCCGCCGCTACAATTAGTTTTATTCATTTATTTTTTAGTTCGATCGTAGTATGAATGTAAAGTCACAGTCAGACTGAATGAAATCTATGGTTTGATCGATTGAGTGTTCTGCTAGAGCCCTATCAAATTAAATAAAAAAAGGCATCAAGCGACATGTATTCCTTCTCATCGCAAACATTTCATATTAAATACCTGCGTTAATTCCAAATACTTGTAGGGCGCGAGCAGGTCCCTTCGAGCACTAGGCGATACATACATTTATCCACGCATTTAATTATTACTACTAGTTAAATACACCACGGGTGCCTGAACTTGTCCGTCACGGTCACTTTTTTTCCTCTACTTGTAAAATACGTACTAGTACTAGGTGAAACTGGTGCCGTAACTTGTGAACGCGTCCAGATACGGTCAACGGCATTGGGCATCTGCCCCGGGTGGCGCTCCATGTTTATTAGCTCGCGCGTTCTTCGTGTTTGCCCGTGCGTCTGCACCCATGGGAGTAGAAGGGGAGGAGGAAGAGATAGCAGACATCGGACCCACCAGTAAGTGGCTCAACGAAGGGGAGTAGTACGTGCTGACGAGCCGGTCCCACTGATGTACTAAAAGTAATATAAAAACATGTTATCCATTAAAGATATAACAAACACGACATTCGATTTCTGAGTCCAGGCTCATCTGCACCCACGCTGAAGAACAAAATGAAAACAAATACTAGAAAAATTCAAAAAATTCTATTTTTTTTTGCATGGTAGACAATTTGGTGCGTGATGTCTGCTCCAATTTTCATATCATTTGGACATCTGAGTAGCTCTCGGCAAAAAAGACAGATTTGGGGTCTGTAAAAGAGTGTACTGTTCATGTACTGTTCTGACCCAATTTGTCTTTTTTGCTGAGAGCTACTAAGATGTTCAAATGCTCTTAAAATTGGAGCGGACCTCCACAACGAATTATCTAGCACGCATAAAAAATTTGGATTTTTTTTTACTTTTTTTGAATTTTTTGATTTTTTTTTAACTTTTTGTGAATTTTTTCTCGACCGGGTGCAGATGAGCCTGGGCACCAAATCGCTGACGTGCGCCTGGAAGGACCTGGTCGCCTGTTCGATCCTCGTCCTTTTCATTTTTAATTTACATGGGTCCAAAATTATTCCATGACAGGTGGGTCCCCCGGTGTGTAGTTTGTAGCATTTTAATTTATGGGGCAAAATTTGTTCCATTACAGGTGGACCCCCGGTGTGTAGTTTGTAGCTTGTTTGTAATAATTAAAGAAAACATGAGAGTTTTTTTGCAAAAATACCATGGTGCGACGGGAAAGGTGAGAAAGAGCGTGTGAGAGAGCGGTCACAGAGCTAGAGGGAAATAATTGGGGGAGGGGCAGGGCCGCAGGGGGGGGGCAACAGTGTTTGGAGTGGTTGTGGGCCAAATGCTAGAAAAAACCCAACCTAAACCCTCCGAAATAAATGCCTTCACAAATTAATCCAAGGATGGAGGCATAGTCCCCCTGGCAATGTAAATAGCTTCGGCCTTGCGAGAGATGGAGAGGTAGCGTCTATGTGTGGGAGAGACGGCGTGAGAAAGCGAGGTCAATAGAGACATAGATAGACAGGGAGATAGGGTGAGTGTGGCCCGACATTCGGTCAAAAGAGAGATATGCTCTGGTGAGATATCATGTGATCGAGCTTTTGAGGAGGGTGAGGGCTGTAAGGAAGATCTTGAGAAATTGACCTACATAGGCAATGTGCGTGACAGAGTATACAGAGTGTGGATCGAGGCCCAGACAGGGAGATATATCGTTTGTGTGTGAGAGAAAGCAAGGTCAATCGAGACATAGATAAAGAGAGAGAGATTGAGCGAGTGTGGGCCACCATGCGGTCAAAAGAGTGAGAAGTACGGGTTGGAGAGAGTGACCTAGATAGATAATGTGCGTGAGAGAGTATATACAATATGTCAAACTAGGCCCAAACAAGGAGATATATCGTTTGTGTGTGGGAGAAAGCGAGGTCAATCGAGACATACATAAAGAGAGAGTGAGAAATTGAGCGAGTGTGGGCCGCCAAATGGTTGAAAGAGTGAGACGGTTTGGTGAGAGTGACCTAGATAGATAATCCGCATGACAGAGTATGTAGTGTGTCCATCGAGGCCCAAACAGGGAAATATAATGTTTGTGTGAGAGAGAAAGCGAGGTTAACCGAGACTTAGATAAAGAGAGAGAGAGAGAGAAAGATTGAGCGAGTGTGGGCCCTCGTGCGGCCAAAAGAGTGAGACGGTGTGGAGAGGGTGACCTAGATAGACAACGTGCGTGCATGTGCGCGAGAGGGGGGTCTAGAGAGCCAATGTATGTATCTAGCAAGAGAGGGTGGGAGGGAGACAGAGAGAGAGCTCGCCATGGAGTGCAATGGCGGGTGTGTGTGTGAGATAAATACGTTTATTGAGAGAGTGGGGGAAAGGGGTTTGTGTATTTGAGAGAATTAGAGATCGAAACATGGAGAGAAAGAATGAGCGGGTGTCGGAAACCAATAGCTCTATAAGGTGGTTAAGAGTGGAAGATTGATCGATAGAGGAAGTATGTAGTGTGTGTGTCGGGGGGGGGGGGGGAGGGGGGGCTAAGCACAACATTTGAATGTAGATAGTAATAGACTTAATATTAACGTTTCAATTTAGTGCACATTGTAAAATTTGAATTGAGGGCCATGCATATGGCTTCTGTAATTATTTCGAATTCGTGCCATACATGCATGGTTTGGAAAAGTTGATGCACTAATATTGACTCGATTGTTGTGGTATTTTGTATGTGTGTGGTCATATGCTTGAATACATCCAAAGTTTTCTCACCACCATAGTGTTAATCTTATACATATGAATTTGCATTCAAAAACTTAGCGTGGATACCATGAAATACGAAATCCACGTTAGAATTGGAGATTGCTATGTCACAAACACACTCTAATTCAAAGAACTCATCATTAATTAATTACTAGTATGTCGTTTCGAAGGACTAATTATTTGCAAGGAAAACACGGGTATGGTAATACATACAGATTCGTTTGCCAATGAAAAAAAGATTCATTTGCATTCTCAAATGTAGGCACACCAGGTAGACCACGGTCGTGTCGTGGTGGTGGCGTGTGTCGTACGGACGTTATAAACTGCGTGCCTCCATGTTTCGGATTGAAATATCTGGTGGCCCGAATTCCAGCCCTGCAAAATCCCCCTTCTCCCCCGCCCCCTTCCACGCCCAGAGCGCTCAAATCCCTAATTCGCCGCCACCCAAGTAAAATTTGAATCGCCCCTCATCTCGTCTCGTTCCCCACCTCCGTACCGGATAACGACGGCGAAGACGACGGTCACGTTGCACCACCGCACCGGAGCTGCCTCATCTACGCCCTCGTCCACCACACCGGGTGGTCCACCGACAACGTCGGCCGCTGTAGCTGACGTGCTTCACAGACAATGACTTCCACCGCATCATGTCTGTTTCACCGACGCCGTCTTCCACCTTACCGGGGCTACTTCACCGAGCACATCGTCGCACCTCCACCCCCCCGCTGGGGCTTCACCAACGGCCTCGTCCACCCTCGTAGCGCTCCGCCGCCGCTCAAGATCTGCTTCCGTAGGCGGCCAGCCAATGCAAGCGCATCACCCTCAACGGCTCTAAAGTGACCCGCACTCTAGGCGAGTATGCCTAAACGCCGGCCCGAACTAGGTATCCACATATCACTGCGCTGTGCACTGCTCAGACGATGCTTGGATATCCTTTTACTACTCTCTTAGCTTATACGCCTATGCAACTCTAACTTCAACTCTTATTTCTTCTGGAGCTATCATCTGAAACAAGCAAAACCATTTTACAGCGAAGCATGATGGCGCTACGGGATCTGGTACACATCCTGCATGCTCGTATAACCTTGTAAGTACCTGTCCTCCGGTACAACAGCAAGGTCGATTCCTCTCATTAGATCAACCATTCGCCATGCCAAAAATGCAGAGGGGGAAGGAAGGAGTACACGGCCTGCACATCCAAGCAAGTGGTAACATGGACTTCTTCATGGAACTTCCCAAGCGCAAGCAGAGCTGCAGTGAGCCTGTACAACGAGCTAGCGTAAGTCCCTGCATTTCATTTAATTCGTAATGGCCTGCGTGTATGATTTGCGTGTATGATTGGGGCAGTGAAATGTATTCCAGTGGCGCTTTTGATTTATCCACATAATGGTTGAATTGCTTGTTTCTATGAACTGAGTTGGGCAATAATGAGAAGGATGTCAATCTTTTCATCATATTGTAGATTGCTTAGATCTCGATAGGCCAAATATAATCGCATGAATTATACAATAAAAGCCAGTATGGTGTGTATTGCTACAACTAGTCTCACAACCTGTCCTCATATAATATAATAAGGTCGCACCATCTTATAAGATTAACCATTTGACTTACCAAAATGCAGTGTGGGAAGGAAGGAGTATTGGGACTGCGTATCCAAGCAAGTGATGCCATGGACTCCTTCATAGAACCTCGTAATCGAAAAAGAAGTTGCAGTGTGCCTGTATAAAGACCTAGCGTAAGTTCAGTTATCTGCTTCTCGGAATTTTAGTTAGCCACTGATTAAAAAATTGTTCAATTACCTTGCTTGCCTTAATTTAGTTTGCTACTGATTACATAATGCCATAGCCTATTAATCCTATTATAGACTGCACCTATCTATGTGTTTGTTACTTACTGTTATAGAACTACCTGTGCCTGAACTTCAATAGCTACTTAAGCATGTAGATAGCTGGTCATATCTACTTCTAGGGTGCAACAAAATTCATGTGTAATTTACCTTCTGATACCCTGTTTGTTTATCTTGTTTGCTGTTATGACTTCTAGCACTAGTAATGTTTGCATGTTCATGGAGAGACAACTGTCAGGTTTATATGAGGGACACCGTCTTTTTAACTTATATATATGTGTCTGAATCATTTTGCTTACATGAATGAAATTTAGAGATGTATGTGTTGCTGGTAAACTCTACCGACTTGTTGCTTTAATACGTTGCCAAAAACTTGTTAGTTTTACTAGTTCATGTGTAATTAAATACGTTGCCAAAACTGGTTAGTTTTACTAGTTTGATGTTAGTTTCTTATGGCTCTTGGAACACTTTATTTATGCTTGCTAACTATCAAGTTTTCAGGATCCAATTGAAACTTCGATGGCACAACATGTATGTTCTGAAAAACTTCCTTGTTTAACTGGTTTGCTGCTGTAACTTGTTGCTCTAATCTTGTTACCAACTTCAACTTCTCAGGATCCAATTGGAACTCCAATTGCACAGCAGGTACATTTTGGAAAACTTATTTTTGTAACAGGTTTCCTGCTGTAACTTGTTGCTCTAATCAAGTTACTGACTACTCAACTTTTCAGGATCCAAGAGAAACTCCAATGGCACAACAGGTTGTTTGTTTAACTGCTTTGCTGCTGCAACCGGTTGATCTAATGATGTTAATAACCTATACTTTTCAGTATCCAATCGCAAATCTTTAAATCCTTGTTTGTTTAACTAGGTTGCTGTTCTAACTCCCAGTTGAGATGTTCTGCTAACTTTAACTTTTCTGAATCCAATTGGAACTATAATGGCAAAACAGGTTAGCCCAAGATCAAAGAGCGAGGTCCCCATGGACATTGGATCATCCCAGAGCAGTGGCACCGGTCCAATCGTGCATCATGAATTGCCAACTGCTGATGCTCTAGAGACTAAACTATTGGTAGAAAGAGAGTCTGCTTCTGCACTTAGAGATGAAGTTGACATGTTGAGGAAGAAAACAGCACAATCAGAAGCAGTACTCACGAAAACCATTAAATATTTGGTGGATTTCACAACGAAGCAAGCTGAGACTGACCGCATTGTTAAGGTCCTAGAGGAAAAAAGGAAATTAAAATCCCACTTGGTAAATCATAGGTGAATGTTTTTCCATCGTTGAATTACCTTTGTGTTGTTTGTTCATGTAATAGATTGGAACCATTTGTTTTAGAGATCATGTAATAATTGTTTTTTGGTCTGTATTTTTTTGAGCACGAGTCTGTAATAATTGATAAGAACATGAGACATTTCTTTTTTTAGGCAAAGACATTTCATTTTGTTTGCTATGCCAGGCCTACAAAATATGCTAATCGGGCTGATTGTGCATTCAGCAAAAATAGTAGTATAGATGGGCCTTAAGTGGCACGCATCTGAAAGGGCCAAGATGCTGTACTAGCTTTGGTACAAAAAAAGATGCTCTTCTAGCCAAAAACAGTACAGCGGCATGGCTTATGTATGTTAGTTCATATTATTGACCCATATACTCTATATGTGGTCATATGTCTGTTAGTTTTCTATATTATTGGTTGGTTGGCTCAATATTTTGAATTTTGAGACATCGCTTGGCTTCTGAAATTCATATCTAAATGGGAGTACACTATATGCTGCTTGTGTCATACATGTTACAATTGAGTTGAACATAAAGTTATTTCAAATATTTGTATTCACCTTAAACTGGATTAAACCTTCTGAATTCGAGTATCATGGCATTTGTAAATCATATTCATATATAAAGGTGGAATACATCTTTGTTGTGCTTTTGAAGATATATAAAAAAACATAGAATGATTTATAAAGATTCGTAATCAAATACAAAATGGGTTCGAATTTAGTTGCCAGGGTAAACGTGAATGCTTATTCTCCCAAGATTCGAAAGAAGCGGCAAAACACCCACGCCCATGTCGGCTGCCCGAAACCAGTGTTTGGGAGATGGAAATTACTGTCTACCCCTGACACACACAGCCTATCGGCCCGATTTCCACTGCTCTAAATAGGGGTAGGTTTGTAACTTCACTCAGACGTGACACGACCGCCTCTCACCCCATTCAGACACGGTGGGCGCCAAACATGGGCGGCAAAACACATTTGATTCAAGCTCGTCCCAAGGACCTCTCTCTCCCCCTCCATTTCCCCATTCATACACGGTGGGCGGCAAAACAAACTCTCCTCGGCCGAAATCGATCTAGGCTAATATTTTAAGTAGGGGCAGGTTTGTAACTTCACTCATACGTGACACAACCGCCCTACCTGTCAGCCCCGTTCATACACCGTGGGCGCCAAAACACCCTCTCCTTGCCCGAAATCGCTCTCGGCAAATATTGGGGAGATGCGAGATTACCGTCCTATCCCCAACCGACGAGACGGCCGAAATTTTAAACGGGGGCTAAGTTGGTAACTTCCCCACATTTCAGACAAGCGCCGCCTCCCAAAGACATGGTTCCCCCGACCCCTCTCCCTCCATTTTCCCATTCATACACCGTCGGCGCTAGAACACCATCTCCACACCAGCCTCCTCCGTCCGCCACCTCATCCATTGCCGCCCTCCTCCACCATGCCGGAGCGCCTACCCAGACCGCATCGTCCACTGCAAGAGATCGACGTTCCTCATCCACGGCGCCGGACCAGGAGCCTTGCATCGCGTCCTCTCGCTTCATCCGCACCGTCGTCCACCTTGCCGGGGCAGCTCCGACGACCTTCTCGTCCACCGCAATGGGACTTATCCCCCGATGCCTCCGTCTACCGTCACAGATCTGCTTCCACGCTGCCGAAAGCCATCGTACCCCCGATGCCTACACGGCACCACAAGAGAGGTGGTACTCTTTCATATCTGCTCAACTTTTTGATCTCAACCAGAAAATAGGTCGTCACTTGTTTACTGTACTTTCTTTACAGCTCTTAGAATCTTAGTTGTTAGTTCAACGCAAACATTGCTTGCTAAGTAGCCTTTGTGCAGTTTGCAGCTTCAGATCTGCCATGGCACAGTCATAATAGGGTTTAATTGATCATGCTTAGGGTTTCCCCCCTTTTATGATCACTATACGATCTGCCTACGTGCTTCGTGTCATAATAGCACTGCTCCACCCATCAAGCTAAACAAGCTTAGTTGTTCAAATATGAATCTGATATGATGCTGATATTAGTAAAACAGAGTCGTTTAATTGGTCATCTGAGTGTTCCTAATTTAATTTCGAAATGCATGTGCGCCGCTGGGGCGGATCTACAGGGTGGCCAGCGTTGGCCGCGGCCCACCCTGGGATTTTGGGTCGGCCTGTATACCATAAGAGATTAGAACATGGTCAGCCAGCCAATGACTTTGCTAAACAAACAAAAAAGCCAATGCCTCTAGACCTCGATTCCCCTCTGTTCTGCTCCGCTTCCGATCTCTACTCGCCGCCAGCCGCCTGCCTCACTGGTGGCTTGCTGTCGCCGAACGCCATGACTTTAGGAGGAGATGCCGGACTAACAGGAGGTCAGGAGCCGCTCGCCCAACAGCGTCACAGCTGCCCGGCCGCGCCGGCGTGCCCAGCTTCCCAGTCCGCTCAGGGCTCAGGCGTGCAGCACCCACTCTCGAGCTATCTAGTCCCTTGTCAAACTTTTCGATGAACCTGTAAGTTGTCGTTATGATCACCGTGTTAAAGATGACGTTTGAGTAACCCCAAAGTCCACCGTACTATAGGAAGTGACTACGATACTCTCATGGTCTGAGGAACTAAAAGCACATGTTAACACTCCGTGTTATAACAATTGATTTCAAATGATATTATCTCAAAGTATAACAACCAAGTTTGGGTCGATTCAATATGATCGTTCTTCTAACGTCATACTCTCAACGTTGTTTTAGGACTATCATTACACTTTACGATATCCCAAGATTCGGAAAACATGATCACCAACAACACTTGAGCCAGTCTTAGAGGTGAGACTAGGAACCTATTCTTTACCGTTTATTATTTCACACTTGCTTATGAGTTTTTCATTGAATCACATATTCCAAGATCATAGCAGTAATAACATGAAATATAAACTCTTAATTATGAAAATGAAAATATAATACTACAATATTATTGCCTCTAGGGCATATTTCATACAATTGTGTCATTGCAAATCCTAAATCAAATTTGGCTTGTTGTGTTGTGAGATTAGATATCTCGAGATGTCGGGTTGCTTTGTCTTGCCCCACCCACATTTGTGTTTGCGTATCATTGGAAATTGTTTCCTAAATGTTATAGAGTGGATGTCAGTTCTAAACCGTTTTCGAGCGAACACTCTACGGGCTGTTATATTGAGTCACAGGAATCTCGAAACGTTCGTTGGGAAGATCATTGTAATGCACATGACAAATTATGGACATTTTATGACAACTTTCTCCTGCTATAGGATGACAAGGTTTTTGTGCCATGTGCGAATCTCTGGTACGCATGTCAATCTACTCTGCAGCATAGTAAATTTCTAACCATTCTTTTTGCTAGCTACGCCGACCCTCAAACCGTCAGCTACTGTTTGGGCTTTGCGGCCCGGACGTGTTTTGCCATCCAACACGGGCCTATATCAGTCCGTTGACCGGCCCGGACGTGATTTTTCCCGCAAACCGGAAACAAACTGTGTGTGTGAGGGCGGGGGGTGGTTTGTGGGCGTCCGAACGGCTGCCACTCCTGCTTCTGACTGCCCTGGGCCACCCAAAACCCCTCTCCCGTGCCGCGCACTTTACCGTCCGAAGCCAGCCGCTCGCATGTATGCTGGCCCAGAGCGGACGCGACAGTTCACTGGAGCCGACATTGAAGCGGCTCACGGGCCGAGAGGTGCCGCCCACTGCTCGTTCGTTGCTCACGCTTTCTCTCCGCATTGAAACTGCATTCGTCTGCCTGCCTACCTCCATTAAACGAGCGCGTGTGCTGAGGAACCTACTCCGATGCCCCGAGCATCACGCGTCTGTTCCTGTGCCAGTCGGCATTAAACACCGCTCTAGCTGGCTTCTCGCATCCGCCCGCTATATAAACATGGCCAGGCGCCGGGCAAGAACCATAGCTCACCTCCGCTCTCTCCATCTCCTCCTTGTACGCCACCCGCCATGGCCTCTGGCGAGCAAAAAAAGGAGTTATCCGGCATTGCAGTGGACTGGGTTGCTCGGCGAGCCAGCCTGATACAAGTTGCTTGCCGGCAAACCCTCAGGATCCAGCACCATCGCCATCTCCAGCCCCTTCTCACCTGTCCAAACTGGCCAACACTGTCTTTCGGCAAATCCCCCACGAGCAATGGCGGAAACGCATCAGGCAGGTGGGGAAAGAAGTTGTTAGGGCATATTTATCCCTTAGTGGTTTTGGTGATTGATGACAATGCTTTTGCGGACTAATCGTGTGCATTGAGCGTTTCAGAGAATCTATCATTTGGCACAAGACGATTCGTGCCCCTCGGAGCTATTGCGAAGACGGTGTTTTTCTTGCGTTTCATTTTCGGTGGACTTGAGTCATAGGAACACCGTACTATTAAGAGGGGGTCCGCTTCAGAAAGGTTTGGGTGGAATCAACACGTACACAGTCCTTTTGCACCCTCGTTCTTTCCCGGCAATTGAGCTTATCCTTCCTTTGTGCATGAGCTTTCCAGAGCACCATAAGCAGTAGTACCGCTCCAGTGGTATTGCCGCAGTTCAGTGCTAACCTCTCTTCCGCTTATTTTGAGGTTCTGTAGTTGGGCGGTAGTAGAGCGGTAGTTCAGCGCGGTAGTACCGCTCTAGCGGTACTACGGCCCTGACTACCACTTCACTACCGCAGAATTACTGGGCATTCAACTACTAAGCGGAAGTACCGCTCGTGCTGAGCGATAGTACCACTCCGGCGGAACTACCACTGTTTCACTACCGCACTGAGTACCGCTTATATTCTACTTCTGGATAGCTCTGTCACTCGAGCGGAAGTAGAGCGGTAGTTGCCTGCGGTAGTACCGCCCCAGGCGGCACTACCGCCCTACCTCTCTCTACTACCGTTGTTTCCGGCTGCGGTTCAATACTAAGCGGTAGTACCACTAGTGGGAGCGGTAGTACCACTCCGGCGGCACTACCGCCTCCTTGACCTGTTCAATTGAACTCTGCGCCAGGAACTTTCATGCCAGCGGAAGTACCGCTCACCTGAGTGGTACTACCGCTTGTGCATGGGCTGTGAGTGCATAACGGTTGGATTTCATTCCCCACTATAAAAGGAAGTCATCTTCTTCTAGTTGACTTATCTCTTCCTCCCCCAAGCTCCATTGTTGCTCTCAAGCTCATTTCCGCCCGATCTCTCTCCCTAGCCAATCAAACTTGTTGATTCTTTAGGGATTGGTTGAGAAGGCCTAGATCTACACTTCCACCAAGAGAAATTTGATTCCCCCACTAATCCCTTGCGGATCTTGTTACTCTTGGGGTGTTTGAGCACCCAAGACGGTTGAGGTCACCTCGGAGCCACATTCCATTGTGGTGAAGCTCCGTGGTGGTGTTGGGAGCTTCCAATTAAGTTGTGGAGATTGCCCCAACCTTGTTTGTAAAGGTTCGGTCGCCGCCTTCAAGGGCACCACTAGTGGAATCACGGCATCTCGCATTGTGTGAGGGTGTGAGGAGAATACGGTGGCCCTAGTGGCTTCTTGGGGAGCATTGTGCCTCCACACCGCTCCAACGGAGACGTACTTCCTCTCAAAGGGAAGGAACTTTGGGAACACATCCTTGTCTTCACCGACTCCACTTGTGGTTACTTCTTACCTTTACTTTGTGCAAGCTTTACTTGTGTTGTATCCTTTGCTTGCTTGTGTTGTTGTTGTTGTTAGCATCATATAGGTTGCTCACTTAGTTGCACATCAAGACAACCAATTTTGTTGCTCACCCTAATTTGTTAAGAAAACCTAAAAATTGGTAGTTGCCTATTCACCCCCCTCTAGTCAACCATATCGATCCTTTCAATTGGTATCAGAGCCTCGTCTCTTTATTAAGGGTTTCACCGCCCAAAGTGTATGGTTGACGATGGGGATCGGGATGAAGAAGTACCCGAGGCCGTGGAGTTGAATTCGGTCACCCGAGAACACTAAAATGAAGCAATGGCTTCACTTAAGACGTCTATGACGGCCGAAGTCAAGTCCATGCTTAAAGAACTCCTTGAGGGGTTGAAAACGTCTACCGGTCCGTTGCAAGTGGCTAATTGATACGTCCATTTTGCATCATGTTTTCCTACTGTTATTTATGGTGTTTTTGATCATTATAACACTTTGTGAAGCAATTCTAATGCCTTTTCTCTCTTAATATGCAAGGTTTACACAAGGAGGGAGATTGCCGGCAGCTGGAATTCTGGACCTGAAAAAGCTATGTCAGAGATACCTATTCTGCACATCTCCAAATGAGCTGAAATTTCACGGAGATTTATTTTGGAATAAATAAAAAATACTGGAAAGGAGAAATACCAGAGGGGGTCACCCAGGTGCCCACAAGGCACCAGGGTGCGCCTGCCCCTCCAGGCGCGCCCTGGTGACTTGTGGGGCCCCTGGCCAGCCTCCGGTGCCCATTTTCTGGTATATAAGCCCATTTGCCCTAGAAAAAATAAGGGGAAGACTTTTGGGACGGTGCGCCACCGTCTCGAGGCGGAACTTGGGCAGGAGCTATTTTGCTCTCCGGCGGAGCGATTCTGCCGGGGATACTTCCCTCCGAGAGGGGGAAATTGAAGCCATCGACATTACCAACGATCCTCTCATCGTGGGAGGACCAATCTACATCAACATCTTCACCAGCACCATCTCATCTCAAACCCTAGTTCATCTCTTGTATTCAATCTTTGTCTCAAAACCTCAGATTGGTACCTGTGGGTTGCTAGTAGTGTTGATTACATCTTGTAGTTGATGCTAGTTGGTTTATTTGGTGGAAGATTATATGTTTAGATCCAATATGCTATTCAATACCTCTCTGATCTTGGACATGAATGTGATGTGTGAGTAGTTACTTTTGTTCTTGAGGACATGGGAGAAGTCTTGTCATAAGTAATCATGTGAATTTGGTATTCGTTCGATATTTTGATGATATGTATGTTGTTGATTCTCTTAGTGGTGTTATGTGAATGTTGACTACATGACACTTCACCATCTTTATGCCTAAGAGAATGCATTGTGGAGTAGTAATTAGATGATGGGTTGCTAGGGTGACAGAAGCTTAAACCCTAGTTTATGCGCTATTCCGTAAGGGGCTGATTTGGATCCATATGTATCATGCTATGGTTAGAGTTATCTTAATTATTCTTTCGTAGTTGCGGATGCTTGCGAGAGGGGGGTAATCATAAGTGGGAGGCTTGTTCAAGTAAGAATAGCACCCAAGCACCGATCCACCCACATATCAAATTATCAAAGTAGCGAACGCGAATCAAACAAACATGATGAAAGTGACTAGATGAAATTCCCATGTGTCCTCGAGAACACTTTGCTTATTATAAGAGATCGTTTTGGCCTGTCCTTTGCTACAAAAAGGATTGGGCTACCTTGCTGCACCTATTGTTACTATTCTTACTTGTTACTTGTTACAAATTGCCTTGCTATCAAACTACTCGTTACCGATAATTTCAGTGCTTGCAGAAAACACCTTGCTGAAAACCGCTTGTCATTTCCTTCTGCTCCTCGTTGGGTTCGACCCTCTTACTTATCAAAAGGACTACGATTGATCCCCTATACTTGTGGGTCATCAAGACTCTTTTCTAGCGCCGTTGCCGGGGAGTGAAGCGCCTTTGGTGAGTGGAATTTGGTATGGAAACATTTATATTATGTGCTGAAATTTACTGTCACTTGTCACTATGGAAAGTAATCCTTTGAGGGGCTTGTTCGGGGTATCTTCACCTGGACCGGAAGCAATGAGAGTTGCTCCTCAACCTACTGAACCTACTGAAATTTTTTATTATGAAATTCCTTTGGGTATGATAGAGAAACTGCTAGCTAATTCTTATGCAGGAGATGGAACGGTACATCCTGATATGCACTTGATCTATGTGGATGAAATTTGTGGATTAATTAAGCTTGCAGGTATATCTGGAGATGGAGCTAAAAAGAAATTATTCCCTTTATCTTTGGAGGTAAAGGCATTGACATGGTATAGGCTATGTGATGATACTGACACATAGGATTGGAACCGGTTGAAGCTGGAATTCCACCAGAAATTTTATTCTATGCATTTGGTTCATCGTGATCAGAATTATATATATAATTTTTGGCCTCGTGAAGGAGAAAGCATCGCTCAAGCTTGGGGGAGGCTTAAGTATATGTTGCATACATGCCCCAATCATGAGCTCCCTAGAGACATAATTCTTCATAACTTTTATGCTCGGCTTTCTCATGATAATCAAACCATGCTCGATTCTTCTTCGACTGGCTCCTTTATGAAGAAGACCATTGAATTCAGATGGAATCTTTTGGAAAGAATTAAACGCAACTCTGAAGATTGGGAACTTGACAAAGGTAACGAGTCAGGTATAATACTTGAGTTTGATTGTGTTAAATCTTTTATGGATACCGATGCTTTTCATAAGTTTAGCACTAAATATGGGCTTGACTCTGAGATAGTAGCCTCCTTTCGTGAATCCTTTGCTACTCATGTTGATCTCCCTAAGGAGAAGTGGTTTAAATATCATCCACCTATTGAACTGAAAGAAGAACCTATTAGTGTTAAAGAAGAAACTATCATTTACAATGTTGATCCAGTTGTGCCTACTGCTTATATTGAGAAACCACCTTTCCCTGTTAGGATTAAGGAACATGCTAAAGTTTCAACTATGGTTAACAAAAGCAAAATTAAAGCACCTAGACCTTCTGAACAAATTAAAGTTGAACCCAATGTTGCTATGGTTAAAGATCTCTTGGTCGATAATATAGATGGGCATGTTATTTATTTTTGTGGTGAAGCCGCTAGAATTGCTAAGCCCGATCCTAAAGATAAGAATAAACCTGTTGTTGGCATGCCTGTTGTCTCTGTTAAAATAGGAGATCATTGTTATCATGGCTTATGTGATTTGGGTGCTAGTGTGAGTGCTATTCCATTTACCTTATATCAAGAAATTATGAATGATATTGCACCTGTTGAGATTGAAGATATTGATGTTACTATTAAGCTCGCAAATAGAGATACTATTTCACCACTTGGGATTGTTAGAGATGTTGAAGTCTTGTGTGGTAAGATCAAATTCCCTACTGATTTTCTTGTTCTTGGATCACCACAAGATGATTTTTGTCCCATTATATTTGGTAGACCTTTCTTGAACACTGTTAATGCTAAGATTGATTGCGCTAAAGAAACTGTCAGTGTTAACTTTGGTGATATATCTCATGAGTTTAATTTCTGTAAGTTTCGTAGACAACCTCATGATAAAGAATTGCCTAGTAAAGATGAAATTATTGGTCTTGCTTCTATTGCCGTACCTCCTACCGATCCGTTAGAACAATATTTGCTAGACCATGAAAATGATATGCATATGAATGAAAGAAATGATATAGATAAGATGTTCTTTGATCAACCACCCATCCTTAAACATAATTTGCCTGTTGAAACTCTTGGAGGTCCTCCTCCACCTAAGGGAGACCCTGTATTTGAATTGAAACAATTGCCTGATACCTTGAAATACGCTTATCTTGATGAAAAGAAGATATATCCTGTTATTATTAGTGCTAACCTTTCAGAGCATGAAGAAAAGAGATTGTTAAAAACTCTGAGGAAGCACCATGCTGCTATTGGATATACTCATGATGATCTTAATTGCATTAGTCCCACTCTATGTCAGCACAAAATTAATATGGAGCCTGATGCCAAACTAGTTGTCGACCACCAACGATGATTAAATCCCAAGATGGAAGAAGTGGTAAGAACTAAAATATTAAAGCTTCTGGAAGCAGGTATAATCTATCCCATATCTGATAGTAGATGGGTAAGTCATGTTCATTGTGTCCCTAAGAAAGGAGGCATTACTGTTGTTCCTAATGATAAAAATGAACTCATTCCACAAAGAATTGTAAATGGTTATAGGATGGTAATTGATTTTAGAAAATTAAACAAAGCTACTAGAAAAGATCATTACCCCTTGCCTTTTATTGATCAAATGTTAGAAAGATTGTCCAAGCATACACACTTTTGCTTTCTTGATGGATATTCTGGTTTCTCTCAAATACCCGTATCACAAGCCGATCAAGAGAAAACCACCTTTACTTGTCCTTTTAGAACTTATGCTTATAGATGTATGCCTTTTGGTTTATGCAATGCACCTGCTACCTTTCAAAGATGTATGACTGCTATATTCTCTGACTTTTGTGAAAAGATTGTTGAGGTTTTCATGGATGATTTTTCCGTTTACGGAACTTCTTTTGATGATTGCTTAAGCAACCTTGATCGAGTTTTGCAGAGATGTGAACAAACTAATCTTGTCTTGAATTGGGAGAAGTGCCACTTTATGGTGAATGAAGGTATTGTCTTGGGGCATAAAATTTCTGAACGAGGTATTGAGGTAGATAAAGCTAAAGTTGATGCAATAGAGAAAATGCCATGTCCTAAAGATATTAAAGGTATAAGAAGTTTCCTTGGTTATGCTGGTTTCTATAGAAGGTTTATTAAAGACTTCTCTAAAATTTCTAGGCCTCTTACTAATCTCTTGCAAAAAGATGTTCCATTTGTTTTTGATGATGATTGTGTAGAAGCCTTTGAAACACTTAAGAAAGCATTAACCTCTGCACCTATTGTTCAACCACCTGATTGGAACTTGCCGTTTGAAATTACGTGTGATGCTAGTGATTATGCTGTTGGTGCTGTTCTAGGACAAAGAGTTGATAAGAAATTAAATGTTATCCATTATGCTAGCAAAACTCTAGACAGTGCTCAAAGAAATTATGCCACTACTGAGAAAGAATTTTTAGCAGTTGTGTTTGCATGTGACAAATTCAGATCTTACATAGTTGATTCTAAAGTAATTGTTCACACTGATCATGCTACTATTAAATACCTTATGGAAAAGAAAGATGCTAAACCTAGACTCATTAGGTGGGTTCTGTTGCTACAAGAATTTGACTTGCATATTACTGATAGAAAGGGAGCTGAAAATTCCGTAGCAGATAATTTGTCTAGAATGGAAAATATTCTTGATGACCCACTTCCTATTAATGATGATTTCCCTGATGAACAATTAGCTGTCATAAATGCTTCTAGGAATACTCCTTGGTATGCAAACTATGCTAATTATATTGTTGCTAAATTTATACCACCTAGTTTTACATACCAACAAAAGAAAAAGTTCTTCTTTGATTTAAGACATTACTTTTGGGATGACCCACATCTTTATAAAGAAGGAGTAGATGGTATTATTAGACGTTGTATACCTGAGCATGAACAGGAACAAATCCTACGGAAGTGTCATTCTGAGGCTTATGGAGGACACCATGCGGGAGACAGAACTGCACATAAGGTACTACAATCTGGTTTTTATTGGCCTACTCTTTTCAAGGATGCCCGTGAGTTTGTCCGATCTTGTGATGAATGTCAAAGAATAGGGAATATTGGTAAACGTGAGGAAATGCCTATGAATTATTCACTTGCTATTGAACCATTTGATGTCTGGGGTTTTGATTACATGGGACCTTTTCCTAAATCCAATGGGTATACTCATATTTTAGTTGCTGTTGATTACGTTACTAAGTGGGTAGAAGCTATTCAAACTAGTAGTGCTGATCATAACACTTCTATGAAAATGCTTAAAGAAGTTATTTTCCCGAGATTTGGAGTCCCTAGATATTTAATAACTGATGGTGGTTCACATTTTATTCATGGTGCATTTCGTAAATTGCTTGCTAAATATGATGTCAACCATAGAATTGCATCTCCCTATCATCCTCAATCTAGTGGTCAAGTTGAATTGAGCAATAGAGAAATAAAGTTAATTTTGCAAAAGACCGTCAATAGATCTAGAAAGAATTGGTCTAAGAAACTTGACGATGCATTATGGGCTTATAGAACTGCTTATAAAAATCCTATGGGTATGTCTCCTTATAAAATGGTTTATGGAAAAGCATGTCATTTACCTCTTGAGTTAGAACACAAAGCATATTGGGCAATTAAAGAACTCAATTATGATTTTAAACTTGCCGGTGAAAAGAGGTTATTTGATATTAGCTCGTTAGATGAATGGAGAACCCAAGCTTATGAAAATGCCAAAGTATTTAAAGAAAAAGTTAAAAGATGGCATGATAAGAGAATTCAAAAACGGGAATTCAAAGTAGGTGAGTATGTTCTATTGTACAATTCTCGTCTTTGATTTTTTGCAGGAAAACTTCTCTCTAAATGGGAAGGACCATACATCATCGAGGAAGTTTATCGCTCTGGAGCCATTAAGATCAATAATGCCGAAGGCACTAATCCGAGGGTGGTCAATGGACAAAGAATTAAGCATTATATCTCAGGTACACCAATTAATGTTGAAACTAATATTATTCAAACTATGACACCGGAAGAATACATAAGAGAAACCTTCCAGAACACTCCAGAACCCTAAAAAGGAAGAGGTATGTGATACGGTAAGTAAACCGACTCCAAAAATTCCATAAAAATAATTTCTGTCAGTTTTGGAATATTAGAAAAAATACAAAAATAACAAATAGCCGAGGGGGCCACGAGGTGCACACAAGGCACCAGGGCGCGCCAGGCGCGCCCTGCTGGCTTGTGGGCCCCTCGTGATCCTTCCCGGCTTCGTTTTTCTTCTGGAATACTTGTTTTGCAAGATAAAAATTCTTTATATATACTCCTGAATGTTTTGACCACCGTATCGCAGAAATCTTCTCTGTTCTTGTTTCGTGTTGTTTTTCTGACAGATCTAGATCGCCATGGCTCCCCAAAAGCTCCGTGCCAAGCATCGTATTGTGCAACCATCGCCGGGCAAACGCCCCCACAGCGAGGTTTACTATGAGTTGTCGTCGGGAGAAGAAGACAATGGCAAGGAGGACGAGGTCGAGGAAGTTGAAGGAGGCCAGGCTCTAGAAGGAGGGCAAGTTATACCCATGGAGGAGACCGCGGAGGAGGGAGATATCCTTCAACCATTATATGAGCATCTCCCCCCATCCCTAATTGAATCCCTAAGAGTCTTTGAAACAATTTCTGCCCAAAATACATCTCTAACTCGTGAGGTTATTTTGTTGGAGGAGCAAAACATCGCCCTTCGGAGCATCAATCGTAAGTTGGGGTTTCTGCTTAAGTTGAAGGACAAGCCTACCACTTCACCACCATCACCGAAGAAAGAGACTTGAGTACACGGGTATGGGAACTCCCCTTGGCTTGTGCCAAGCTTGGGGGAGGTGCCCCGGTATCGTATCACCATCACTTTTATTATCTTTACCGATTTTTAGTTCGATCCTTAGTTATTTCGTGATCTAGTTGAATAAAAGTTTAGTATGATCTATTTTAGAGTGTTAGTTTTGTGATCTATCTATCTATGTAATCGAGTTGAGAGTTATATAATAAAGACAAGTTTGAGTTTTTGCTTCTTTACTTTTATGTTTCAATGCTAGCAATGAAAATAATGAAAAAGATCATATGCTAATCTTATGGAAAGTAATGGCATTACATAAAGAAAAGTATAAGTGGTAAAATTTATTGAAGGTTAACAAACATAGCATTAGTCAATGATGCAATTCATGAAAGAATTAATAAGGGAAGAGAAGATTTGCATGCAAATATACTATCTTGGACATCTTTTATGATTGTGAGCCCCCATTAAGTATTTTATGTCAAATTGTTGACGTTGAACAAGGAAGACAACATAATGAATTATGTTTGCTTATATTCACATAGAAGTTATATTGTTATAGATCCTCCAACATGTGGTGCTTGCCCCCTATCTTTGCTAGCCAAAAATCCGCACCAAGTAGAGATACTACTTGTGCATCCAAAACCTTAAACCCAGTTTCATGCCATGAGAGTCCACCATATCTACCTATGGATTGAATAAGATCCTTCAAGTAAGTTGTCATCGGTGCATAAAGCAATAAAAATTGCTCCTAAATATGTATGAACTTTTATTGTAAGGGAAAATAAGCTTTGTACGAACTTGTGTTGGCAAAGAAATAAAAGCAACGGACTGCATAATAAAGGTTGCTATCACAAGGGGCAATATAAAGTGACGTTCCTTTGCATTAAGAGCTTGCACATCCAAAAACAAAAAGCGCATGACAACCTCTGCTTCCCTCTGTGAAGGGCCTATCTTTTAATTTTATGTATTTAATTTTTATGCAAGAGTCAATAGTGTTCTCCTCTATTCCTTTTTATTTTTCTCTTTTGCAAGCATCATATGGTGGGGATATATCTAGACATATATATCCAATTGGATATGAGTGATCATGAGTTATTATTGTTGACATCACCCTTGAGGTGAATAAGTTGGGAGGCGAAATTATAAGCCCCTATCTTTCTATGTGTCTGGCTGAAACTTTTGCTCCATATATATGTTGTGAGTGTTAGCAATCATAGAAGACTAAATGATGGTTGAGTATGTGGACTTGCTAAAAATCTCCTACATGAGACCCTTCCTGAAAATATGATGAATTGCAATTGCATTGTTGACTGAGAACATAGTTTGTTAGTTTTCAATAAAGTTTATGCCTTATTCTTCGTTGTTGTGATGAATTGTTACTTGCTAATGAGAAGTTATATGATAATGAATATTGATATTATAATAATGATCATGATGCCACTATGTCCGTATTTTTTTTATCGACACCTCTTTCTCTAAACATGTGGTCATGATTATCGATATCGGCTTTCGCTTGAGGACAAGCGAGGTCTAAGCTTGGGGGAGTTGATACGTCCATTTTGCATCATGTTTTCCTACTGTTATTTATGGTGTTTTTGATCATTATAACACTTTGTGGAGCAATTCTAATGCCTTTTCTCTGTTAATATGCAAGGTTTACACAAGGAGGGAGATTGCCGGCAGTTGGAATTCTGGACCTGAAAAAGCTATGTCAGAGATACCTATTCTGCACATCTCCAAATGAGCTGAAATTTCATGGAGATTTATTTTGGAATAAATAAAAAAATACTGGAAAGGAGAAATACCAGAGGGGGCCACCCAGGTGCCCACAAGGCACCAGGGCACGCCTGCCCCTCCAGGTGCGCCCTGGTGACTTGTGGGGCCCCTGGCCAGCCTCCGGTGCCCATTTTCCCTAGAAAAAATAAGGGGAAGACTTTTGGGATGGTGCGCCACCGTCTCGAGGCAGAACTTGGGCAGGAGCTATTTTGCTCTCCGACGGAGCGATTCTGCCGGGGATACTTCCCTTCAGGAGAGGGAAATCGAAGCCATCGACATCACCAATGATCCTCTCATCGTGGAAGGACCAATCTACATCAACATCTTCACCAGCACCATCTCATCTCAAACCCTAGTTCATCTCTTGTATTCAATCTTTGTCTCAAAACCTCAGATTGGTACCTGTGGGTTGCTAGTAGTGTTGATTACATCTTGTAGTTGATGCTAGTTGGTTTATTTGGTGGAAGATTATATGTTCAGATCCAATATGCTATTCAATACCTCTCTGATCTTGGACATGAATGTGATGTGTGAGTAGTTACTTTTGTTCTTGAGGACATGGGAGAAGTCTTGTCATAAGTAATCATGTGAATTTAGTATTCGTTCGATATTTTGATGATATGTATGTTGTTGATTCTCTTAGTGGTGTTATGTGAACGTCGACTACATGACACTTCACCATCTTTGGGCCTAAGAGAATGCATTGTGGAGTAGTAATTAGATGATGGGTTGCTAGGGTGACAGAAGCTTAAACCGTAGTTTATGCGCTATTCCGTAAGGGGCTGATTTGGATCCATATGTTTCATGCTATGGTTAGAGTTATCTTAATTCTTCTTTCATAGTTGCGGATGCTTGCGAGAGGTGGTAATCATAAGTGGGAGGCTTGTTCAAGTAAGAACAACACCCAAGCACCGATCCACCCACATATAAAATTATCAAAGTAGCGAACGCGAATCAAACAAACATGATGAAAGTGACTAGATGAAATTTCCATGTGTCCTCGAGAACGCTTTGCTTATTATAAGAGATCGTTTTGGCCTGTCCTTTGCTACAAAAAGGATTGGGCTACCTTGCCGCACCTATTGTTACTATTGTTACTTGTTACAAATTGCCTTGCTATCAAATTACTTGTTACCGATAATTTCAGTGCTTGTAGAAAACACCTTGCTGAAAACCGCTTGTCATTTCCTTCTGCTCCTCGTTGGGTTCGACACTCTTATTTATCGAAAGGACTATGATTGATCCTCTATACTTGTGGGTCATCACTAATCCCACCGCATCGGAGTCCGAGGCCAATTCCGGTAAGGAAGCGGCTAAGGGTACTCAAACTTCATCCCCTCATGACAAGAATGGGACGGGAACCTTTGCCTTGGTTCCCCCTCCCCCGGTCTATGGAGGACCGGTCCCTACCCCTCATATCAACCATCTTGGTCCACCTCCTAAGCTTGTGAAGGGTGATTTCGCTAATTGGGTTTTTCATATCAAGTCTCATTTGAATCACAGCTCAACAAATCTTTGGAGAATCATCGAGCAAGGCTACTACTCGCATGATCCAAACAATCTCACTCCAAGAGAAGAGGCGGACAATCAATACAATCACTCCGCTTTGTTCATCCTCCAATCCGCGGTGCCTCCCGAAGATCAAGCTCACTTGCGTCCCTTCTCTCGTGCAAAGGATTGTTGGGAACATATTATATCTTTGTACAAGGGAAGCTCAAGCATTCAATGGTCCAACTTTGAGGTGGTTCTTGATGAGGCCGACGAGTTTGTGATGAATGATGATGAGGATCCTCGTGATCTCTATCAAAGATTGACAACTCTTGCGGTTGCTCTTCACGATCATGGAAGTAAGGATACAGATGATAATTGGATCAAGCGCAAGTTTCCCAAGGCCATCATGCCATTCAACAAGGCCATGTCCTCCGTGATTCGTCAAAGGCCGGACTTCCACACCTTGTCTTCAAGTGAAGTGTTGGATGAGTTCATTGCCATGAACATCATGAACAAGACCGCCGATAATGCGCTAGCTCGTGTCCAACGGTCAAAGAAAGCCTCTCCCAACCTTGCCTTGAAGGACAAGGCCATTCCGGAAGAAGAAGAGAAGGAAGAAGAAGAGAGTTGCCCCGAAGACACCAAATATGCTTATCACGAGCACATGGCTCTTGCGTCAAGGCAATTTTGGGGCAACAAGAGAAACTCAAGGCCCAACTTCTCCAAGAACAACTCAAGTGGTTCCAAGGGCAAGCAACGTGTGAGAACTTGCTACAATTGTGGCAATATGAGTCACTTTGTGGTGGATTGCCCCTACGAGAAGAGGGAAGACAATGATGGCAAGCTCATCCGCAAAGACAAGGCCAAGTCTTTCCCCACCAAGAACAATCCCAACAAGAAGGTGCCTCCAAAGGGTTTGGTGGCGCAAGAAGAGTACAACTCCGATGATGATGATGATGATGATGATACTAGTGGTGAAGTGTTTGCAACTTCCACCTTGGCCATTGCCACCTCTTCTCCAAGCTCGGTGTCCCTCTTTGATGCCCCCAACGAGAACATCATCCCCAAGTGCCTCATGGCAAGAGGCATCAACAAGGTAACCTCCAACATCAAAACTTCCATCTCTCCTAATCCTTCATTGTTGGATTGTGTGGATGATCAAGAGGAGGTGAAGGTGGATGAGAATGAGTTTGACAAGTTCTTGGGTAAGCTCAAAGGTGAGACCAAGAAGCACTTTGTTGCTCTCTTGGAACAATTGGGTGAGGCCAATGATATCATTGAGTCTCATGAAGAGACTATCACTAACTTGCAAGGCCATAGTCATGATTATGCCAATGAGATTGCGTATCTTTCCATTACTCTTGAGGAAGAGCGAGGTCTTCGTTTGGCTCTTGAGGAGTCACACAACGTTAACCTTGCTCAACTAAAGAAAGATCTTGAACATGCTCAAGTTCTTACTCGTGTGCTCAAATCCGAGAAGGTTGACCTTGGAGTTGGCCATGCTAGACTCAAGGAGGAGTTTGAGCTACTTGACAAGGCCCACAAGGTTTTGAAGAGTGCTCATGTCTCTCTCAAAGAGTCTCATGATCAACTCCAAGTGAAGCTAACAAAGGAAATAGCCACTTGTCCTCCTTTTGTTGTAGTTGATAATGCCCATGCTACTAACCTGTGTTGTGAGCATGTGCATCTTGTGGAGGAGAATGCCAAGATAAAAGAACAACTTGAGAAGGGCCTTATGAGTTGCATACAAGGTGAGAAGAATCTCAACGAACTTTTGAGCAATCAAAAGGAAGTCGTGGCAAATGAGGGACTTGGGTTTGTGCCCAAGTCAAAGAAGAAGAAGAACAACAAGACCAAGAAGCCTCTCCCTTTCAAAGAGGTATTTCCCAAGGAGGGAGAGGGTGCTCATAAGGAGAAGAAGGACAAGGTGGTGGGTGGAAATGCCAAGAAGGGCAAAACCACTCCATCGAACAAAGCCGGCGACTTTAACCCTTCTTATGTTTTATGCCGTGCTAGTGATGGGCATGTTTATGCCAAATTTGTTGGTTCTTATTATGAGTACATTGAATGGTCTATTTGGGTTCCTAAGACCCTTGTTACTAACATCAAAGGACCCATTCAAGAATGGGTACCTAAAACCAAGCATTGATCTCTTGTAGGAGTTTGCTTCCGGTGGAGGATAATGGTTGCTTGATAGTGGAGCAACAAATCATTAGACCGAGAGCAAGCATTTGGTGGTGGACGTGCAACCAAGCCCATCTCTACCCACCCATGTTCAATTCGGTGATTCCTCAACATCTAAGGTATTGGGTCTTGGCAAGGTTGTGATTTCTCATGATTTATCAATTGAGAAAGTCATGCTTGTTGAGACCCTTGCATACAATTTACTTTCCGTTCGCCAACTTGCACTTATGGGCTTTGCCCCATTCTTTGATCTTGATACCGTGGCCCTTTTGTGAAGCAAGACTCTTAAAGTAGCTTTTGTTGGGCATGTCGAGAACGGTCCCTATGTGGTTAACTTCTCGGAGCGACCCACTAAGATCGCGACTTGCCTAATGGCTAAAGTTGATGTGGGGTGGCTTTGGCATCGCCGACTAGCCCATGTCAATATGAGATCTTTGCAAAGTCTCCTCAATGGGGATCATGTTCGTGGACTAACAAATGTGAGCTTTGCCAAAGATCGTACTTGCAGTGCTTGTATCGAAGGAAAGCTACATGAGACGGCTCACCGACCCACGACTATCATCTACTCGAAGAGGCCCTTAGAGCTCCTTCACATGGATCTCTTTGGACCTCCATCCTTTGATAGTCTTGGGGGAAGAAAGTATTGCTTGGTGATTGTGGATGACTACTCAAGATACACTTGGGTATATTTCTTCAAGAGGAAGAGCGAGACCCAACAAACCGTCATCGACTTTGCCAACGAAGCTCAACGTCAACATGAGGCAAAGATATTGATGATTAGAAGTGACAACGGCACCGAATTCAAGAACTACACCTTGGATGAGTTCCTTAGTGATGATGGAATCAAGCATCAATACTCCGCACCATATACCCCTCAACAAAATGGTGTAGCGGAGAGGAAGAACCACTACTAGGAAAACGGCTATAGCTAATATGGACATTAATGGCGCACCATGTATGTGGTGCGCCACTGCTATATAGCAGTGGCGCACCGGATATGGGTGCGCCATTAATGGCCATATTACTAATGGCGCACCTGGTGTGTGGTGCGCCATTACTAAGTTTGTCCTGGCCCCACACCCATCCCCAGACTTAGCAGTGGCGCACCATGGGAAAGTGCGCCATTACTAGTTTTAACTAGTAATGGCGCACCACACCCACGGTGCGCCACTACTAAGTTTGTCCTGGCCCCACACCCCTCCCCAGACTTAGCAGTGGCGCACCAGGGGAAAGTGCGCCATTACTAGTTTTAACTAGTAATGGCGCACCACACCCACGGTGCGCCACTACTAACAATTTTTTTTTCAATTTTTTTTTCAAAACTAGTAATGGCGCACCTGAAAAAGGTGCGCCATTGTTATAGGTAGGTGTGGCGCACCTTTGCGGTGCGCCATTGCTATAGGTAGGTGTGGCGCACCTCGCAAAGGTGCGCCATTGCTATGTGTCCACCCAACTTCCCCGGCCGCCCTCCCCTCGCACTTCTCTCTTCTCTCACTCTCACTCTTCTCTCCTCCACGACCGCGCCGCCACCCCAGATCCGCGCCTCCCATCGACCTGCCCCCCACCCCTCTGCCTCCACCGGCCGGCTCCCACTCCCCTGCCGACACGCCGCCGCACGAGCTCCCCCGCCGTTCGCCTCCCCTGCTCGCCAACGGTCCCGTCGCGCAGATCGACCGCGCCGCCCCCGCCACCCCCGGCCCCCGCCCCCGCGCACCGCAACCACCCCCGCCCGTCTCGCGCGCGCCGCCGTCCACTGGAGGAGGAGCCGTGCCGCCATCCACTGGAGGAGTAGCCGCGCCGCCGCCACCCCCCACTGCCACCACCACCCCCCACGCCGCCGTCCACGGTGAGTCCACCCCCTCCCTCTCTTCTCCTCTTTTTTTGTTTCATTTAATTTCTAGGAATTAGTTTTAGTTAGTTTTAGTTTTAATTAGATTTAGTTTTAGTTACTTTGTTCTAATGTATTATGTACTTGAATCTTGAGTCCACGGTGAGTCCACGGTGAGTCCACCCCCGCCATGTGCAAAATGTCTGAAGCTTACCCTCATTTGATACTGGACAACTTCACAACTAAGGTATTATGTACTTGAATCTTGAGTCACTTTGTTCTAATGTATCTCACCTGTTCATGTCTATTTCATGCATACATACACCAATTAGCAATGTTTCTCTCATGTTTTATCTATGTTCTCATTGTAATTGTTCAACCTTATGTGGCTTGGAAAGTATTTTTGTATTAACATTTAGGTATCTGTATTAAAGGATTAAGATGAACAACCTGTGGTATTCCATAATGTTTTTTGCTTGTTTTTCTTTGGTTTCTTGGTTCCTCCGACCTACCATTATCAGTAGTCCATTCACACATGCATATATGCTCACACTGGAACTGGAGGCTGCTGTGATGATTCTATCTTGTCTAATTATGCAAGGACTCTCTCTCTCTCTCTCTATCTATCTATCTATCTATCTGCCGTAACTATATGGTATGATCACACATACATACTATCAAGAGCAATATTCGTGATAATGCTTATATTGCTATTTATGATGAATTGATGAGGATTTCATGACTGTTCATCTGATTCTGAGCACCTCCAGTTCCAGTGACTCTTATGCTGCCAAGAATATTTGTTATCTTGTCTGCTGTGTGCTTTGTTGCTACTGTTGTTTTGTTTTGCGCACAAAAGCTCACACTAAAAATTGTAATTTGCATATTATATTCGTTGCCTGCAATGATGGTTTTGTTGTTAACCTGAGACACACTGAGGATAATGTTTGTTGTCTGGCTTGCTCGTTGCCATGATGGACATCTCGTTAATCTGAGACATACTATGAGGATAATAGCTATCCTTTCAAAATTATACATCTGAGTAGCCTTGGTTATCTTGATAGGATGTAACAGGATGAGGTTAGGAAAAAAATTTGTTCTGCTCTGTCCCTTTGCTGTTTCTGGTTCCAATCTAAATCTGTTATGAAATTTGGAGGCTGCAGTGATGCTTTTCTCATTAACCTGAGATAATCTTACTAATCAAGACAAACTCAAACCATTCAAACTATTAAACTGAGCGCCTCCACTTATCCTCTTGATTAGAAAAGAAACCTCTTTTTGCTATGTGCTTTTTCTATCTCTGATCTAAATTTGTTATGAAATTTTGAGGCTGCAGTGATGTTTTTCTCGTTAACCTGAGATGATCTTACTAATGAAGATGAACTCAAACCATTCAAACTATTAAACTGAGCGCCTCCACTTATCCTCTTGGTTAGAAAAGAAACCTCTTTTTGTTATGTGCCTTTTCTGTCTCTGATCTAAATTTATTATGAAATTTTGAGGCTGCAGTGATGTTTTTCTTGTTAACCTGAGATGTGCTCACTAATGAAGACAAACTGAAACCATTCAAAATTATTGAACTGAGCGCCTCCAATTCTACACTTGCTTAGGGTTTACTTTCTGTTTCCGATTTTTTTTATGAAATATAGAGGGTGTTTTGATGTGTTTCTCTTTAACCTCAGATGTGCTCACCTTTTAGCTTTGTTCCTTCCTTGCTTCGGATCTATGTTCTGTTACAAAATTGGGTGGCTGCGGTGATGTTTTTTCTCGTTAACCTGAGATGTGCTCACTAATGAAGACAAACTCAAACCATTCAAAATTATTAAACTGAGCACCTCCATTTCTACACTTGCTTAAGAAAAGACCCCCCCTTTTGCATATTTCTTTTCTGTTTCTGATCTTTTAAAGAAATATAGAGGGTGTAGTGATGTGTTTCTTGTTAACCTATGATGTGCTCACCTTTTTGCTATGTTCCTTCCCTTCTACCAATCTTAGTTTTGCTAGAAAATCTGGTGGCTGCGGTGATGTTTTTCTCGTTAACCTGAGATGTGCTTACTAATGAAGACAAACTCAAACCATTCAAAACTATTAAACTGAGCTCCACCACTTCTACTCTTGCTTATTTGGTGTGAACAGCAGTATTGGTTAGTTATAAGAATTCATACTGATCATGACAGTCGTTCAACTTATATGTAATCGATGCTATTTATTAGTAGGACCATGAATCGTGCTATTAATGTGTTGCTTTTCTCTTCCGATCCTTTTGTTGCATACTTATATATTGCTTATATATTATCTGTGAATTGCTACTAACGTTTTGTTTGTCTAGTGCATAGAGATGCCGTCGTATGTCATGTACAAGGGTGAGGTTCCCGGAGTCTACGATGACTGGGAGGAGTGTCGGAGACAGGTTCACCGTTTCAGCGGTAACAATTACAAAGGGTACACCACTAGGGCGGAGGCGGAAGCTAGATACGCGCGCTATCTAGCGGAAGAGAGGAGGGAGCGGAGGAGGAACCGGATGAAGACCAGTTTCATCGCGATGATGCTCATCGTGACCGTAGCTCTCTTCTATGTGATGGTAGTTTAGATGATCGATATCGACTTTGTAATGTGACGACAAACTCGCTACTCGCGGTCTCGAGACCTAAACTTCGCTAATGTTTGAAGTTTGTTCACTATTTCGAATTCGGAGACTAATATGATGAATTGTATATACTATGTGATGTTTATACTTGACTAATTGTGGTGATGTATTGTACTATATATTCTGTGCATATTTTTCTGTGCTGTATATTGTATTTTGTAACCTGTGAAAATACCAGAAAATCAAAAAAAAAATTCCTAATATTCATAGTATTGCTGCACCATATTGAACATTAGTGGCGCACCAAGCCTAAATACCAGTGGCGCATTATGGGGCATAGTAATGGCGCACTTGGGGGCATAGGTGAAGGTATATATGGCCCCCTAGGAGGCATAGTAATGGCGCACTATGTGGTGCGCCACTATTATCTGGGATACTAATGGCGCACCAGTGGTGCGCCATTAGTATTTGTTACTAGTGGCGTGATAATAGTGGCGCACCTATAGTGCGCCATTAATAGCCAAAATAGGTGCGCCACTAACAGCCTTTTTTCTAGTAGTGAACCGGACGTTGATGTACATGGCAAGGACCATGATGGCGGAATTCAAGTCTCCGTACAACTTTGGGGCCGAAGCCATCAACACCGCATGTCATGCATCCAATCGGCTCTACCTCCGCAAAGGCTTGAACAAGACTCCTTATGAGATACTTACCGGTAACAAGCCAAACCTCAAGTACTTCTGGGTGTTCGGGTGTAAGTGTTTCATTCTCAAGAAAGGTGCTCGTTTGTCTAAATTCGAACCTAGAGCTCAAGAGGGCATATTTGCTGGTTATGCTACAAACTCTCATGCTTACCGTGTCCTCAACAAGTCCAATGGACTCATTAATAGCCAAAATAATGGCTCCCAAGTGGAGCAAAGTGGTCTTTGTGATGTAGGTGATGAAATTCCTCCCCAAGCCATAAGAAGAATGGGGATTGGTCAAATACTCCCCATTGGGGAACCCCTTGTGGCCGAAGGAGAAGGACAATGCTCTACGCAAGTGGAGCCATCACCAACCATTGACCCACACGCTTCCGAAGAACAAACCGAAGGCCCTCAACCAAGTGATCAAGATCAAGGGCAAGATCAACCTCAAGATGATGGTGATGCACCAAATGATGCCAAAGATCAAGATCATGACACCAAGCAAGCTCAAGATCAAGAGCAAGCTCATGATGACGCTCAAGATGTTCAAGATGATCCTCCTCAAGTGACTACGGGGGAGCTATTGGAGCGTCGTGCCGCCAAGATTGCTTACAAACTCAAGCATCAATAACATGTCTTGGAGAATGTTTATGGAAGCTTAAAAAAGGGGGTAACCACTCATAGACAATTAACAAACTTTTGTGAGCATCACGCGTTTGTTTCTTGTGTTGAACCCCAAAAGGTACATGAAGCGCTCGAGGACACGGATTGGCTTGCAGCCATGCATGATGAACTCAACAACTTCGAGCGCAACAAAGTGTTGACTTTGGTGCCAAGGCCGATGGAGAATCACAATGTCATTGGAACCAAATGGATCTTCAAGAACAAGCAAGATACGAACGGTGTTGTCACTCGAAACAAGGCAAGATTGGTGGCACAAGGCTACTCCCAAGTAGACCTGGCCATGGGCTACCCGGCCCGACCGGCCCGACCCGGCCCAGCCCGACCCGGCCCGGCACAAAAAAGCCCGACCCGGCCCGATGTTGCCCGCGGGCTGGGCCTGGGCCTAGGTTTTGAGCCCGAAGGCCGGGCCGGGCCGGGCCCGGGCCCGCCATATTTGACATTTAACGAAGAGGCCCGGCCAGAGGCCCGAGGCCCGGCGGGCTTTTGCAGCGATGGGCAGCCGGGCCGGGCCCGGGCCTGGGTTTTTTGCTTCGGGCTTGGTTAGGCCCGGCCCGAAGCCCGGCCCGGCCCAAAGGATGCACAGGTATACTCCCAAGTCGAGGGTATCGACTACGGTGAAACCTTTGCTCCCGTTGCTCGTCTTAAATCAAATGGATGTGAAGAGTGCATTTCTTAATGGTCCGCTTAATGAGTTGGTATATGTCAAACAACCCCCAGGGTTCGAGGATCCCAAGTTCCCCAATCATGTATACAAACTCGATAAGGCACTCTATGGCCTTAAGCAAGCCCCACGTGCGTGGTATGAGCACCTTACCGAGTTGTTGCAAGACCGTGGGTTTGAAATTGGGAAAATCGATCCCACTCTTTTTAGTAAGAGGGTTAAAGGGGATTTGTTCATATGCCAACTATATGTTGATGATATTATTTTTGGTTCTCCTAACAAAGCTTTCAATGATGAGTTTGCCGCACTCATGACCGAGAAGTTTGCGATGTCTATGATGGGAGAGTTGAAGTTCTTTCTTGGGTTCGAAGTCAAACAAAGAAGAGAAGGAACCTTCATCAACCAAGCCAAATATACCCAAGACATGCTCAAGAGATTCAAGTTAGATGATGTCAAACCGTCCAAGACTCCAATGCCTACCAAGTGCCAACTTGACATTAATCCCAATGGTAAAGCGGTGGATCAAAAGGTATATCGTTCTATGATTGGATCCTTGCTTTACCTTTGTGCATCTAGGTCGGATATCATGTTGAGTGTGGGAATGTGTGCACGGTTTCAAGCCGCGCCTAAGGAAAGTCACTATGTGGCGGTCAAGCGAATCTTTCGATATTTGGCTCATACCCTAAACTTTGGCTTATGGTCCCAAAGGAGCAAGCTTTGATCTCATGGGATATTCAGACTCGGATTGGGCGGGAGACCGTGTGGATAGGAAGTCAACTTCCGGAGGGTGCCAATTCCTTGGTCGTTCTTTGGTAAGTTGGTCTTCGAAGAAGCAAAATTGTGTGTCTCTTTCCACCACCGAAGCCGAGTATGTCGCCGCCGCAAGTTGTTGTGCATAATTGCTATGGATGAGGCTAACTTTAAAGGATTACGGTATCTCTTGTGACAAAGTGCTTCTTTTCTGTGACAATGAAAGTGCAATCAAGATCTCCTACAATCCGGTGCAACATAGCAAGACGAAGCACATTGAGATTCGTCATCACTTCATCCGGGATCACGTCAAGCGTGGAGAGATTGATATTATTCATGTAGGTACACAAGAGCAACTTGCGGATATATTCACGAAGCCTTTGGATGAAGCAAGATTTCGCGATTTAAGGCATGCGCTAAATATCATTGATTCGAGCAACGTGTCTTGAATCTAGGCACACCCCACCGCATTCATCATGATATCTTGTTCTAGTTGTAGGCATGGACATAGGGGGAGTGTTGTTCTCTCAATGAACTCTCCCTCCCCCCATTATGCATAAATCGATCAAGTCTTTCACATTAGCCATTTTGATGGCACTTGTGCTTCAAAGATGAGTTTTGGTCATGGACCCAAGGTTAAAATCTTCGCGGTGCCGTACCAATTGACTCAAACATAGGTGACCTCGGTCACCGCCCTCTCCTTGAGAGGTTTGGCTCCGCTTGGTTTGAGTTGTGCTTTCGTGTCTTAGGCTTTTTGGGTGTTGGATTACTCCATGTGTGCTTGTGCTTTAGTTGCTTTTTGACCTTGGAGTACTCCTTTCCATTTGTGGTGTTTCCTTGTCTCCAACCCAAGCCTTTCCTCTCTCTCAAACCTCTTATAATTGCATAAGCCCTTCTCTCAAAATTTGATCTTAGCAGTTCTTCTGGCAGCAAGCGGTACTACCGCGGGCAGGCACGGTACTACCGCTCAGGCTTACGGTACTACCGCTGAGTGCAGTGTGCCGACCTCCTGTCGAAACACTGGGGCAGTACTACCGCTTGGAGCGATCGGTACTACCGCTCACGCGGTACTACCGCTGACTCCAGCGGTACTACCGCTTCGAGGACCCGCGAGGGGGTTAAGTGTTGGGCACGGGGAGTTCTAACTCCCCCACACCCATTCACTTCCTCTCCTCTCGTGTTCTCTCTCTCAAGCGGCCAAGAACTGCTCCGGAGGCCGGCCCCGGCCCTCCGAATCCGTGTCGTCTTCTCCGCTTTCGACCGGCGGGATCGATCCCCACCTTCTCCTCTTGCCATGGATACCGGTATTGCCCTCGTTTTTCTCTCCTACGGTTCTATTTTTTGAATCTTGGTTCTAGGGCAATGCATGTGGTATTCGTAGATTTTTGGCTAAATCTAGGCATGAGTAGGATGTGGGATGACTGCTAGATAGGGGTATAGTCGTCTTTGCCAAAATTTTGCAATTCTACGTCACCGTTACTACCGGATCCACGCCGCGGATGTACTCCCGTAGGGTGGGTGGTACTACTGCTGGGACGCGGACGGTACTACCGCTTGCAGCGGTACTACCGCTCGTGTCCAGCGGTACTACTGCTTACCCTTCGGCGGTACTACCGCTCTTGGGCACGGTACTACCGCTGTGACCTAGTTTTTCAGAATTTCTGCACCTACGTCTATTCTCAGTTTGTATCTCTTGGCTTATGCAATGGCTTTACACCTGCTTTTCCCTCGCTCTGTGTTTGTGGGTTCCAAGTGATGGTAGCTCCGCTCATCAGGCTCGTCGCAAGAACCCGGATCGTCATGGTGGATCCAAGCGCTATCGCACCTCAGATGATGCTGCTGCCAGCTCAAGTGCACCTCCCAAGCAAAATGTGAAGAGGACTGTCAATAAGAAGAAGGAGCAGGAGAAGAGGACTCCTCCTGATGAGATGACTGGCAAGGAGTTCACTTTGTTTCGTCAGCGCAATCCGTATCGCCGTCCTCAGGACGAGGCTCTTGTTGGTCGTCCCTTCTGGACCAAGGAGCAATCTCTCATCTATTTGGACATTCTGAAGGCCAAGAAGAACTTGTATGTTATGGTCAATTCTATCGACATCTCTCACATGGAGAAGGACCTAGCTTACTTTGGAGAAGCTCTTGCTCTTTGTCACCAGTGGGGTCTTATTCCTATCATCACATTCAACAAGGACTACGATGCTGAGATTGTGGCTCAATTCTATGCCACCGTTCACTTTCATGCAGATGAGGAGAGATCTATGTCTTGGATGACTGGTGGGAGGAGATTGAAGGTTGCTTGGAAGAAATTCATGGACTGTTTGGGCATTGCTGATGAGGGGGGAGACGACCCCGTTGGTCTCCGGCCTCATAAGGATACAGCTGCTACACACAAGTCGAAGCTTATTCGTTACTCCAGGTTTGTGACTACTGCCAGGGGGGTCACTCGCACGGAGCTCATTCCATTCTTGGACATCATGCACCGTATCTTTCGCAACACTCTTTTCCCTCGCATTGGGAACCTGGATCAGGTACACGCCTATTTGGTTGATCTTTTCTTGCTTTGCATCAAGGAGAAGGGCAGGACATCTACTTTGGACATCTCCCACATCATGTGGTGTGAGCTTCGTTCTGCCGTGTTTGACCGGAAGGTGCCCATCTATGGCCCTTATTTGTTTAAGATGATTGAGGAGACATGGGCTGCTGAGTTTCCAGGGGAGGCTCTTCCTACTGAGCATATGGTTTCACATGGGGTTCTGAACTTGCGCCAAAAGGAGAACTGGGGGACTGCACCTGCTGCCCCCGGTGAGGAGATTGCCCCCACTGACTCTGATGATGAGCCAGAGCCAGACTACGAGTTTGTTCCTTCTTCACAGAAGGTACCATCTTGGGCATCCAAGCTCAAGTCGCAGATGAAGAAGCTCTTCTGCATGGAAGCCAAGGGTCAGTATAGAGCTCATGTGGCCGAGAAGGCAGCTCGCACACGTCATAAGACCATGATGAGGGCTCTGGGTCAGGAGATCACTAGTGGCTCTGAGGAGCGGGTCACGGATGAGGGGGATTGGATCTCACAACACTGCAAGTGGTCAGACTCAGAGGTGGAGTGTCAGGATGCTGCAGCAGAGGAGTCTGAGGAGCACGAGGACTCGGATGAGCACGAGGAGTTCTGATGTCCTGGAGCGTCTCCATCACTTTGGACATGTTTAGTGCTCTCTGCCCGTTTGGTGTCTCGATGCCAAAGGGGGAGAGAGTTTAGGGATTTGCCGAGTCACGAGTGTGTCTTCTTTGTTGTTGATTTTGTTCTCTCGTGAACTCTTTTTCGTTCGTTTGATTTCCTTTAGTTTGTGTGTGGAACCTTCCCTTAAAGTACCTATCATATGGTGTGAGACATATGCTACCCTATCTTTTATCTTTATGTCAAGTACCTTATTAGCTTGTGAGATGTTATTTATATTATGCCCTATCTTTATGCTCACATGCTATTTCCTTGCATCCATGCTTATCTTTCTTATGTAGTTGATGCAAGTATTGCCCGTCTATAAAATATAGGGGGAGTGTGGATCCTAGTGTGTGTACTTTGCATTCCAAAGGCATACTCAATTAGTGCACACATCTAGGGGGAGCCCGTCTATATTTTGTAGATGTTGGGGTTTGCATACTTTCTCGTGTTATCTTTGTGCAAATCCCGTGTTGTCATCAATCCACCAAAAAGGGGAGATTGTTAGGGCATATTTCTCCTTTAGTGGTTTTGGTGATTGATGACAATGCTTTTGCGGACTAATCATGTGCATTGAGCGTTTCAGAGAATCTATCATTTGGCACAAGACGATTCGTGCCCCTCGGAGCTATTGCGAAGACGGTGTTTTTCTTGCGTTTCATTTTCGGTGGACTTGAGTCGTAGGAACACCGTACTATTAAGAGGGGGTCCGCTTCGGAAAGGTTTGGGTGGAATCAACACGTACACAGTCCTTTTGCACCCTCGTTCTTTCCCGGCAATTGAGCTTATCCTTCCTTTGTGCATGAGCTTTCCAGAGCACCATAAGCGGTAGTACCACTCTGCTCAGCGGTAGTACCGCTCCAGCGGTACTGCCGCAGTTCAGTGCTAACCTCTCTTCCGCCTATTTTGAGGTTCTGTAGTTGGGCGGTAGTAGAGCGGTAGTTCAGCGCGGTAGTACCGCTCTAGCAGTACTACGGCCCTGACTACCACTTCACTACCGCAGAATTACTGGGCGTTCAACTACTAAGCGGAAGTACCGCTCGTGCTGAGCGGTAGTACCGCTCTGGCGGAACTGCCGCTGTTTCACTACCGCACTGAGTACCGCTTATATTCTGCTTCTGGATAGCTCTGTCAGTCGAGCAGAAGTAGAGCGGTAGTTGCCAGCGGTAGTACCACCCCAGGCGGCACTACCGCCCTACCTCTCTCTACTACCGTTGTTTCTGGCTGCGGTTCAATACTAAGCGGTAGTACCGCTGGTGGGAGCGGTAGTACCGCTCCAGCGACACTGCCGCCTCCTTGACCTGTTCAATTGAACTCTGCGCCAGAAACTTCCGTGCCAGCGGAAGTACCGCTCACCTGAGCGGTACTACCGCTTGTGCATGGGCTGTGAGTGCATAACGGTTGGATTTCATTCCCACTATAAAAGGGAGTCATCTTCTTCTAGTTGACTTACCTCTTCCTCCCCCAAGCTCCATTGTTGCTCTCAAGCTCATTTTCGCCCGATCTCTCTCCCTAGCCAATCAAACTTGTTGATTCTTTAGGGACTGGTTGAGAAGGCCTAGATCTACACTTCCACCAAGAGAAATTTGATTCCCCCACTAATCCCTTGCGGATCTTGTTACTCTTGGGGTGTTTGAGCACCCTAGACGGTTGAGGTCACATCGGAGCCACATTCCATTGTGGTGAAGCTCCGTGGTGGTGTTGGGAGCCTCCAATTAAGTTGTGGAGATTGCCCCAACCTTGTTTGTAAAGGTTCGGTCGCCGCCTTTAAGGGCACCACTAGTGGAATCACGGCATCTCGCATTGTGTGAGGGCGTGAGGAGAATACGGTGGCCCTAGTGGCTTCTTGGGGAGCATTGTGCCTCCACACCGCTCCAATGGAGACGTACTTCCTCTCAAAGGGAAGGAACTTGGGGAACACATCCTTGTCTTCACCGACTTCACTTGTGGTTACTTCTTACCTTTACTTTGTGCAAGCTTTACTTGTGTTGTATCCTTTGCTTGCTTGTGTTGTTGTTGTTGTTGTTAGCATCATATAGGTTGCTCACTTAGTTGCACATCTAGACAACCTATTTTGTTGCTAACCCTAATTTGTTAAGAAAAGCTAAAAATTGGTAGTTGCCTATTCACCCCCCCTCTAGTCAACCATATCGATCCTTTCAGAAGCCATGGCTGCGGAGGCCGGCACGTCCGCAGCCACCACGGACAGCGAGGAAAAGTTGATCATGAGAGGCCGCCGCCGCTTGGATCCGAGGAAGGCCACCGCCACCGCATCGCCGGGTGACACGGTCGGTGCCTTGCCCGGTGAGCGGGGGCGTAGACCACGGCGACCGTCTTCCCCCGCCCAAAAACCAACCCTCGTCCGTGCTTCGCTGAGGCGGAGGGAGCCTATTCTTCCCCTCCCGCTGAAGCATATCCCTCCGGGGCTCACGACAATCCGATGAGCGGGCTAGCGGACATGGGTAAGATATGTCGTGGGAATGGAGATCCGCCGCAACCGGCATTAGACTAGTTTTAGCCTAGTCCGGTATAGTTTAGTTAAAATATGTCCGAAATGTAAATGTTTTCATCCGATTTATATGAAAATCATCTGATTTGCATGTAATTTGTCTGGTTAGTTGAAATCCGGCTTGAAATGTATGCGGCTAGCTTTGGATTGCCGGCTCCCACATCCGTGTCCGCGAACGGATACGGTGTCCGGTTTGCAGGTCAGCGTTGGAAATGCCCTAACAACTTTTTTTTTTTTTTGCGGATAAACCTTTTCTTTTCAACATGGCAAAACTTTCTATAAATATTTCTGTTATAACAGGACAATTTCTGAGTGTTCGCTCGAAGTGAGATTTTGAGAAAACACTCCCTGATGACATCGTTCGCTTAAACAAGCCCCTAGAGGGAACATTCATTCGCTCAGGTGACCTCTCTGAAGGAATGTTAGCGCGATATTGACGTTTGGGGTACCCTCTGACAGTCTGGGCCTACACCCAGTACCAAAATGCCACTGTCTCTATCCGATCGAACTGGGGTAGCCTGAGTGCCCGAGTCCGATCCGACCGAGCGTCCCCTCATCGACGCCGCCTCCGCACTCGCCGCCGACGGCGTCGCATCTCACGCCGTTGGGATTCTCTGTCGAGGCCCCGCACCCTTTCCACGCCTCCCGCCACGGCTGAGTCCATCCCGACCACGCCCGCTGCGGCGGCGAAGAACCGTCGGCAGGTGTCCCCGGCGGCGGCGGCGCAGCGCCAGAGCTTACCACAAAGGCCGGGACGAATGCGCACACGGGGGTCCGGCGGATGAAGAGCAGCAGCTTCAGTTCGTATCCGGAGCTGAGTCTGGACATCCTATTATTAATTCCCTGCACCCGATCCATCCTCGCTGTAAGCTAGGGCGAAAGCCTGAAATCCCCTGTGAACTCTACTAGTTCTTTCAAAGCATCACATATCCGCTCCTGCACCCGATCCATCCTCGCTGTAAGCTAGGGCGAAAGCCTGAAATCCCCTGTGAACTCTACTAGTTCTTTCAAAGCATCACATATCCGCTCCTGCACCCGATCCATCCTCGCTGTAAGCTAGGGCGAAAGCCTGAAATGCCCTGTGAACTCTACTAGTTCTTTCAAAGCATCACATATCCGCTCCTGTACCGTGTTGAATGAAGAACTCAGTTCTTTCTTCTACACTTGAGTTCAGTTACTCTTTGCGACACCTGACGATGAGATGAGAACACCACTCAACTGAAATATGAACAATGCATACATGAGTTTCAGCGATTTCTTAAATCCCCATTGCTTGCTGAAGACACTGGATTTGTGTTTAAACTTTAAAACAACCAGCAGTACCAAAGTAGACAAATACGTAGGTGATTGTATCGGATTAATAAGCGCAATTACAATAGCCACTCCAGTTCATTGTAAATAGGTCATACACACACTCGCTACTTTTTTTCTCATGTTGAAAGTATTGCATGATTTTGCGAGTCCAATGCCACTACTGTTATTTTGACCTTGCCACAGCCAACCTGCATTTGTGTATGGCTGTCAAATTGATCCATGGGGTCTTCTACTTGGATTGCAATGAAAAACTCACAGTACTGCTATAGCCTATAGATGCATAGCAAGCTTCTCTTCCTAGTCTCGGCTTAGAGATCCCAGTATAGCCGTTGCCACCCATCAGTTCTTTTGCTCTGGTCACAAGAGTGGAGAGTGGCACGCTATGCTCCATGACCAAGAGTCCTATATCACCCGAGAAGTACCTGTAGTTTTGAGCCCTCGCAGGTCTCTGTTCTACCATAATCCATAGACTGTGCCACCATTGCAGATGTGATGATGCTGATGTTTTTTTTTTCCAGAAAGTATACCCCTTCCATGTGTTTCTCAAAGGCGTATGAATAGTACAAATCTACAGATTCCACTCCCCGCTCGCCTCGGAATCCAGCACGACGAACGAGAGATCTTCAAAGGATGAAGGAGAAAACCTGGAGGATGTAAGGCACGCTGTAAAGCATCCCTTGTCCAAGCACCATCACATAGAAGATGGTAAGAGATGGCACAAGATTTGCCTTGTCGCCGAGCCCGAGGTTTGTCCTGACAACATTGCCATTATCACTGTAGCCGCTCAGTCCTCAAAGTTCCTCTAGTGCGAGCCAGACACGCAGTAGTGCTGCTGGAAACTAGAGGTTAGCAAACGACACCACCAGCAAACCATATGCTTGGAATGCGATGATCACAAACATGATGTTGCCAGAAGTGAACACCAACATCAGTGCCGCAACAAACATACACAGGTTGATGACAGTTTTGCGCCAAAATGTCAGTTTCCTGCCCATTGAAATCTGCCAGCTTGATAATACTTGGGAGCCGCGGCCTGCTGATTGTCAATAGGAGGACAACCACAAGCAGCACCAGGTACACTATCCATTTGGGAAGTGAGTGTCTGACGGTAAATTTGTTATAGTGGAAATAATCATCACCGTGTTCACAGCTATATGGCAGAGGACCCGGCAATAGGATTGCAATCATGGGACTCCACAGCGCTGCGGCACGGCGTAGTGGATTGCGTATGTGCAGTCGTGGACGCAGAAACCGAGAAGTCGCGAGTATCGCCACGAATGGAAGCCATGTTTCTCTTTGTGGCCATTTTGTATTCCAGAACAACATGCACATTAGGAGATCAGAAAGGCACACTATCATAACCGGTCCATTCCATCCTAGAGGCCTGAAAGCACTCCTGGCGCTGAAAAACAATTGGCAATTCAATCTATTGCTGCGACTGCTGAACATCCTGAGATAAATATACAGAAAAATGTCGAGTAGTTAAGCAAAAATAAATAAATAAATAAACAGTACTCCCTCTGTAAACTAATATAAGACTACTTTATAGTGATCTAAAAGATCTTATATTAGTTTACAGAGGGAGTACATTGTAAGAAATAATATTGTGCAAAAAATGTATTTTCAATTTCTGTAAAGTGATCTGCATGATGTTTACAGTACTTTTTTCCCCATACGATTCTCGCAAAGGATCATGTTTCACTATGAAACAATAACGGAACAAAAACAGATTTTTTTTTTGAAACTATGATGATTTTTATAGCAAATTTGGAAACTATAAACCCTAAAGCAGAAAAATCAAAACTATGACCCCGTCGGCCGTGTGTTGGCCGAAGAGGGCCTTTTCGGCCAATGGTTGGCCGAAGAGTACTCTTTGGTCAACCGTTGGCCGAAGAGTACTCTTTGGTCAACCGTTGGCCGAAGAGTCCCCAGCTGGGCTGAAAATAGTAACTTCAGCCAACTGTTGGCCGAAGAGTACTCTTTGGTCAACCGTTGGCCGAAGATGCATGCTCTTTGGTCAACCGTTGGCCGAAGATGAAAAAAATGATCTTCGGCGAAATAGTAACTTCAGCCAACCGTTCGGAATGCAATGTTGAGAACTAAATTAAAATTACTTGTGCACGTGTGCTATTATGTGTGGAATAACTGGAATATCAGGCTCTTGACATAGACCGAACTGTCTCATCACCCTATGAAGAGCCATCTCCTCAACCGTCACGTCGAACACCACTCTGGCCTTGGTCATCCAATAGTACCGATCTCTGGTGCACATTCCAGATATCCCAACTGGATACCTGGATGATATAGCCTGATGCGAGTATGGCTCCCAGATAACTTGATCCTCGTGCAAACTATCAAACTGCGCCGTGAAGGACGGGTAGCAACCCCTAACCTGGGTATGCGCAAACTGTCTCTGTACATGACAACAAATAAACATTAGCAATACTTTGCATGGAAATAATTAATCGAATAAATTGTTACGTAATATATAAGTACCTCTCTCCGTGCCCAAACAAATCCCACAGTAGGCAAATCGCCAATAGCAGGCACGTAAGACCCTGCTATGTCCTCCATCCCAAAAGGTCTATCAACGTATACATAGGGTCGTCCAATAGGGAATCTCTCGTATGACCAGAGCTGCAAGAGTAGTGGACATCCAACCAGAGCTGATTTTCTGGACTTCAACGAGCAAGCTTTGCACAGGCCTCTGTACGTAGCTGCTAACACAGCAGAACCAAAACTCCTCTGCACAATGTCCCCAGGGCACCGTGCGTCAGCTATCTCTCGTGCAATACCGATGAGTCGCGCATCGACAGTAGTCACGTGGTTCTCCGTGAACATCGTCTTGCCGAACAACCAAAGAATATATGCCTCTAGGGATCGATCAATCTGTGCCTCTGACAACTCAACTCTGGGGTACCCTAACGAGACAATCTGTATAGAAACCATACGATTGTGTAAACTATCTAGTAAGGGCAACTAGGAAAACAAAATATGTTCAGCTCACTGAGAAGGTTACCTGAAACTGGCTCAACCACCTAAAACGAGGCCCGTGAGGATCGTCGTCTAAGGGCAGAGCAGTTGGTACCGCAGCTAGAAAATGTGCCTGCATCAGTGCTAGCCAGCCAGGTTCTGGCTCTAAAGGACCTATGGCAGCACCGGCCAAAGGTAATCCCAACAAGAAAGACACATCATGTAGAGTAGGAGCCATCTCTCCCCAGGGAAAGTGAAACGTATGTGTCTCTGGTCTCCATCTATCTACTAAGCAGGTAAGCAGTGACCTGTCGTAAGAGAAACGTTTCACTTGCCTCTTGCGTAACTGCATTGGTTCACCTTCCTCATCCAAGTCCGGATGTTTAACCCACTCATCCAATGTACCCTCAACCAGCCGTGCCAAGGGTAGAAGTCCAGCCCAACTTAACCTACAAAATAAAGAGAATGTAGCATACAGTTAGTGGGTATCAAAAGTATATCAAACATGTAAGTCATTATATGTACACACATACCTATTAACCCATAAAGGGTGTATCATCCAGTTAGTCCTTGGTGTGCGAGTGACCAACACGTCTAACTTCCTGCCAGCTTGCATAAGTGCAGCCCGGTGAGCTCTATCAATGTTACCATCAAGCAACGGATACAAAGACATATCTGCAATTAAAACAACAAATCTAACATGCAATTAAAACATAGTCCAGACATATTACAAATTAAAACATAGTCCAGGCATATTACAAATTAAAACATAGTCCAGACATATTACAAATTAAAACATAGTCCAGACATATTACAAATTGAAACATAGTTCAGACATATTACAAATTAAAACATAATCCAGACATATTACAAATTAAAACATAGTCCGACATTTTCTCGTAGTCCGACACATAATAATAAGTATCACCTAGTCCTCACAAATTATATAGCTTGTGAGTTATTTCTTCCTCGTCCTCCCCTTCGTCCTCGACGGCCTCGACCACGTCCGCCTCTTGCTCCTGTTGTCGCACTCATCGATGTGGAAGCACCGTCTTTCTTCAGGTCGGGACAATATTTCATCCTATGCCCATAAGCCGCGCATAGCAAACATTGTCTGGTTGCTCCACCAGCTTCAGATTGGTCCATATCATTTCGGATGCGACAGACCTTACGTCTACCCCTACTTGTTCGCCGAAGATCTGGATCCGGGATGTATACTCTCTCACCGTCGTTTACCTTGTTGAAATTGCCGACGACTCTAAACCCTGTCATCTCACCGGTCCATGTGTTGAGAACTGCCTCTTTTGAATAGTATGGGGACACGAAGGAGATGGCGTCCAACTTAATCTGGCCACAGGCAGCCAACACATGTGAGCAAGGCAGGTGCAACAACTTCGGTTTGTTGCATGTACAGTCACACGTTGGATAAAATTCCGTTCCAATTGTTACCTCGTGCGTCTTCACCTCATTTGCAGAACCAAAACCATCGGTAGGTAGCTGAACCTCATACCTCCTTTCCTGATTACCTATGAGTTTGACGGTGTGCTTCTTTGCTTTCTCTATCTTCTTTGCCATGTACTCCATGACACGGCTACAATAAGGTGTGTTGTGATTATCTGCAATATGCTTCTTTGCTAACTCGTGCCTTACTCTGAAATATCTCAAAGTGCCATGGAATACAGCCTCCACAATAGCTGTAAGTGGCAATGCTCTATTCCCTCTGAGTACAAAGTTATACACCTCTGCAAGGTTGGTTGTCATGTGGCCATACCTGGCTCCATGGGTGTCATGCATCAAAGACCAATTCACGGGAGGCTCTTTCTCTATCCACTGAGTAAAACTCTTTATTGCCCTCCCCTTCTTTCTCTTAGTATTAGGAGGGTCAATTGCTGGCAAGTCACAAAGACCTACTGGCTCCTCTAGCTCCGCCATGAGTGTTGCTAATTTAGCCTGATCTTCTTCCATTTTCTTCCTGGCACCGACCTGCTTCTTAGTAAACTCATCAAGTTTTGACCAAATAAAATGGTATTTACGCTGCTGGTTCTGCTTGCATAATTTTTTGAACAAGCTCATCAACCGCTTGTTCTTGAACTGTGAGAAAAAATTAGCCCCAAGATGGCGCATGCACCACCGGCTCTTTAAGTCCTTCCAAGGTGTTCGTTCGTCTTCTGTTGGATTCCTTAGTGTCTTCATGGCCTTCAATATACCAGCATGTCTGTCATGAATGACACACACGTTTGGTCAGTCCTTCACGATGGCAATTTTCACTTGCCGGAAGAACCATACCCAGCTTGGAAAGTTCTCACCCTCCACAAATGCCATGGCAAGTGGGATGATTTGATTGTTCCCGTCCACACCAATAGCAGTCAGGATTTGCCCTTTGTACCGACCAGTCAGGAATGTACCATCCACAAACATCACAGGAGGACAATGCCGGAAAGCTTCGATGCACATAGCGAAAGAGAAGAATACTCGCTTCAACACCTTGAAATCTGGTATACTCGGCAACCTCGTGTGTTGTACGTTAACATAAGTGCCGGGATTCCTCTCCTTCAGTATGTCAAGGAGACGGACAACATTATCATATGAGTCGAAGAACGTCCCAAACCTTTCCTCCATAGCCTTCTGCTTAGCCCTGCAAGCCTTCCCATAAGGAATGTCATAATTCCATCTGACCTTCACTGCTGTCTGGATGTGTTTTGCTTCCATATCTTTCTTCTGCACTATCTCAGTATACATGAGTTGCGCAATGAGAGTTGAAGTCAGGTTTGGATGATTCACCAGAAGGTTTTTTCTCACACAATTATGTGGGACGACATCAGTCACAACCCAGTGGATGTTATACTTCGGCACGTGCCCGTGCACCTTCCCAGGACAACCTGTTTCAACACATTTCACGGTATAGTTTGTTGGACTTGAAATGTGTGTCCGGAAAACCCTCTGCGTGGACATAGCCCACTTGATCACCACATACTTCATTTTTTTTCTTTGTATCAAACATAGCCCCTATCTGGACTTGGTTCAGATTATACTGCCATGGAGCCTCATGGCCATCGTTGACCGTAAGGCCGGTGGATATGTCCTGATCCCATGCAGAAGGAATCGGTACCTCCACTTCATCCTCGGAATTTTCAGAATCCAGATCCTCCGCCAATCCATCCTCGTCCTCTTCCTCCATCACCCTCAGCATTTCCTCCTCTTCCTCATCCCCATCAGAATCCAGATCCTCCGCCAATATTATCGATTGACTACTCTGCCCAGTATCATGACCACACACATTGTGTGGCACGTAGTCTGACTCTTTCTCAGGTTGGCTACCATCCACATCCAGTGGCTGTGACCCGGATAAACAAATCTCGTTAGCCACTTCACTGCCCTGGCCGGGTTCATACCCCACGTGAAGTTGTACGGTATTCTCCTCCTTCGCCACAGGTTGCACTAGGGCATATGGGTGGATTCTTCGGTCTCGGCAACGACTTAACAGCGTCAACCAATGTTGGCTCCTATCTATCGGCATCAACTCCCACTTGACATTTTTACAGGATTTGGTCCACAATGCATGAATACTGACGGAACATACTTCAGGATCCAGCCCAAAACTAGTAGTCAACCAGTACTTCAACTGTCTAATGTCCAGTCTGTCCGGGTCTGCAAGTGTCATGACGCCATTTTTATACTCGCTCAGATCAACCCCAAACTCATTGTATCGAATATTACCAGGGCCATAGTAAACAGTCAAATTTACTGATTCAGACATTTTCACCTGTCAGACATTTTCATCTTCTCATTAATCACAACGAAAAATATTATTACCCGCTACACGAACTAACCGCTTAAATGCCAGCACAGACAAATTTACTCATTCAGACATTTTCACCTGTCAGACATTTCCATCTTCTCAATAATCACGACGAACAAAATTATTACCCGCTACACTAACTAACCGCTAAAATGCCGGCACAAACAAATTTACTTATTCAGACATTTTCACCTGTCAGACATTTTCATCTTCTCATTAATCACGATGAACAAAAATATTACCCGCTACACTAACTAACCGCTAAAATGCCAGCACAGACAAATTAACACTCGAAGTACGCAATATGACTTATCTACACTAACTAAACTCTACAATTCAGAGAAAATTTGTGACGACATAGTTATACCTTCGACGCGTGTGCCACTGCTTCTTGCTCCTCTCTTCAACTCAGCCGCACCTCCTCCTCCTCCTCACCACCTCTTCCTCCCCAGCAGCACCTTCTCCTCACCACCACCTCCACCATGGCTCCTCCTCACCTCACTTGTACGAGAAAAAAAACTATCCCATTGAAAAAAAAATACCGTAGGCCGCCGGGGTTGGCTACGATCTACTCTTTCTGTGGGTTGGATGCAAAAATGGATGGACCAGCGAGGAGATCGACGCGGGGTTGCGAGAGAAAGATAGAGAAACGAGAGAGAGAGGATGAACGAACAGAGGAAGAAGATGGAGGCCGTTCGGGCTCGTTTGGGATACGCCCGACCTCTTCGGCCGCTGGTTGGCCGAAGACTCCCCTCTTCGGCCGCTGGTTGGCCGAAGACTCCCCTCTTCGGCCGCTGGTTGGCCGAAGACTCCCCTTTTCGGCCGCTGGCTGGCCGAAGAGTGTCGGCAGCCCCCCGACAACGACCTCTTCGGCCCACTCCCCCCCTCTTCGGCCAATAGCAGACCGAAGAGCTCTTTTCGGCCTCCGGTTGACCGAAAACTACCTCTTCGGCCTCCTACAAGCCGACGGGGTCATAGTTCTGAAAAAATTGCTTTAAGACGTACATTTTCCGAATTTGCTATAAAAATCATCATAGTTTCAAAAAAAAATCACAAAAACACTCCCCGTGAAAAAAAAGGGGGGAACAAAAACACACAGTATAGCAGCATCCAGGTGCAAACAAGATAAAGAAAAATAGTTGGGCTACCGTAAAACGCTAGCAGCAAAACAAAAGACTTCAAAACAAGGATCTGGCCTAAACATAAGATCACAAAGCATTTTTTGGATCACCAGCCATCCCTACCGTGCTGAGCTTTTCAGTGATCCATCTTCAGGTGAACCCAACAACTGAGAGACATCTACATTTCTCGTTTCTGACCTTTTGCTTTCCCTTCATCTTCGTAGCTTTTCGCTCTTCTTCCATCGTTGCATCCTCTGTTACTTCATCAGCATCAGCATCTTCGGTCCCTCTTGCCTCAATCCGCAGCAGATGATCACTTGTCTCACTTGGTTCATTGGCTCCATCAGCATGTTTGTATTGGTCTTGGAATTAGAACTTTCAGAAATGCAGTGCAGAATATAGTTTAGTACAGCAGATCAACAGCATATTTGTATTGGTCTTGGCATCAGAACTTTCAGAAAACAGTGCAAGAATACAGTTCGGTACAGCAAACCAAAACATGTTTGCAGTATAGCAGGTTCAGAGCTTCCATTGTTTCAGTACAACACATAATTCGCCATAAGAAGATTACCGATGAACAGGCACCCACAATTTTAATGGATCTCCATTTGTGTATGTCTTTTGATTTCTTTACCATTTTTCCTAAGGATTTATAATATTTGTTTCTAAATACCATAGTTGACCTTAGTTGAGAATTTTCAAATTCGAAAAGGCAACCTATCTGGGACTAAAGCAGGATCTACAAATGAATTCGCCTTATCATATGCATCTTTCATAAGTCACTGGAACTGAAACGATGGAGGTCCCATAAATAACAAGCTAATCAAATGAAGGATGGAGTTATATTTGTAGGTAATAAAGGTACTGAAGAATTGCATGTTTACAACCTACCTAACATGCCCGTACCAGGAGGCACGCGCAGCTTCTGGTAATCTGGCTTGAAGATTCAACTGAAAACAGAGACACATATAAAGAGCAATACAGAGAGAAATGCTGCGATGAATAATACATGAATGATGACGTTTATCCGTCCTCTCTCTCTCTCTCTCTCTCCATGATACTTTTTTTTGCGAATTCTCTCTCCATGATACTGTTCACAACAAATTTGTCTTTATGGGACGAAACATTTCCAAACTCTACGGATCATCTGTCAACGGGTCTGCTGAGTGTTGATCTGGGTCAATAAACCTGAAGTACATGGGGTTTACAAAACTCAAGAAATCAGATACACAAGAGATATCGTAATAAATAAATTTATTAAGACATCAAAGTGGCAGGGAATTGGTTAAGTTACAGACGAGAGGCGGATTAACCGAATAATAAATCTAAAAAAATGTAAAGGAGGGATGTCTTGGATGCGCCCGTGCGGCGTCCTTGAATGCAGACTCCATAGCATCGTATATATGTTTCAGATTATCAATGCTTGAAACAGTAGTAACACTCAAGCCGATCTCCTGGAGGCAGGGCAGGCACTCCATGCCAGTTGGTGTGGCGCCTCTCCACTCTTGCCAGTCGAATGCCAGAGCGAGCCTTTGCAGCTTGGGCATAGCTCCTGGCTCGAAGCTCAAGCTCGCGGTGACATCTTCATCGGACCGGAAATCAAAGCACTCCAGAATCGGGAACAACCCCGTGCGGACCATGACCTTGTCTTGGGAGACATCCGACACGTAGAACCTGGCAAAGACAAGGGAGGGAAGCTTTCCCAGAACACGAACCTTGTCACTCGGCAGGTACAAGACGCGCAGAGAGAGGATCCGAAGGCAGCGTAACTCACCAATCCATTTGGGAACTATACCAAACGACAAACCTTCCAAATGGATCGTCTGGAGATAGGGTGGAGGATTGGATAATGAGTCTGGCTGGCTGTCATAGCCATCGTATTTATGCCAGCACTCGAGGGAGAGGTGCTTGAGGTCTCGAAGCATTCCAATGGAGGAGAGCAAAGCATCGAAACATTCAACCGTCATGCCTGGGAAGTAAGTGGGCACACGTAGCTTCAATTCCTTCAGATTGGTCAGCTCGCTAAGGCCTTTGATTTCCTCCAGAGAACTCTCTGACATGTCTGAACAATGCAGGGTGCGAACTGATTTCATGTTCTGGATCCCTTCAGGAAGCAATGTGCATTCTGGAAGTATCAAATGAAACAAGTTGGCCAAGCGAGTGATATCCGATGGGAACCTTTGTATCGGCCGGCAATGTAACTCAAGAGTTTCCAAATGCGCAAGCCCTTGAATTTCTGCAGGCAGCGCTACTTCAGCGGATAGGGCTGAAACCTTCAAATACCTAAGTAGAAACAAATGGCCAGTTGCCCTGAGGTCGATTGTCGTTTTCCAATTAAACGGAAACTCAAAGGCAAGCACCCGTAGATACTTAAATTGTGGAAGAGGAAGCATGTACTTGGACTCTCCAAACTGTGTATACGATCGGACTTGTGACATGCTAGTAGCAAGGGTCTTCGACATTGCACCATCAACACTTGATTGGAGAGATAATCGACGAACTTTGTACTCACAACTATTAAATCTTGCCATGTCTTCATGCTTACATGCCACACTAATGAAATTATCCTCTGTACTCTTGCTTAGGATCAAATCAAGCATCATATCGTGTATCCTGCAAGTAATTACATCCCCATAGCATGTTTCTTCAGGCTGAATCAGACCTCTATTGATAAGCTCAATGAAATAACTCTTGGCAACGTCTTCCAAATCTGCTCCGTGCAAATTACAAACAAATCCTTCGGCGATCCATTGTCGAACTAGGTCATCCCTAATGATCAAACGGTCTTCTGGATACATGCCAACATACAAAAAACATGGTCGGAGATGAATAGGAAGATGCGTGTAGCTAAGGTTTAGTATACCCCTCATCTCTTCCAAGGTGGGTTTTGTAGCAAACTTTGCGCCAAGAGAATTCTTTATGCTCTCCCATTCATTTGAAGATCCTGCTTCATGGCTAGCTAATAGGCTAGCTATGGTGATAATTGCAAGTGGTAATCCGCCACACTTCTTGAGAATTTCAACTGAAATTTCTTTGAATTGCATCGAGCAGACATTTTCAGACCCAAATACTCTATTAAAAAATAATCTCCTTGAGTCTTGCTCTCCAAGGGGCTTCATTATGTAAATGCAGGCACGGTCATTGTGACACGCCCTGGCAGCTACGTCATCCAATCGTGCGGTTACCATTACTCTACTTCCATTGCCATTTTCCGGAAAGGCACAACTAATAATGTTCCATGTCGATTGATCCCACAAGTCATCCAACAAAATGAAGTACCTATTGCAATTTTTGCACAAGTAATTCATACATTATATTAGTATATGATTATAAGGTATAGAGAAAAGCATCAAAACTAAAACGAAGGAAACAAACATAATAAAGGATGATGACCATTCTCTTTCAAAAATAAGGGGAACATATAGAAATATGGAAAAGTTTGAAACGAAAGGAAAGCTCAGGGTTGTCCCTAATTCCCTAATTTTGTTGTCCCAAATTATAATGACTTATATGCTTGCCACATAGAGGTTGATTTATTATAATGCATTATAAGAGTAAGACATAAAAAAGGCTTTATGTTTACAATTTTGATCATAATACTAATATTTATGAACTAGCACAAGTTTTTTATAGTCGAACCGCCACACAGTATTTTGCATTGGCCTAACAAAATCTCTTCGTCATGACTCATCAGTACAACTGTTTAAAGTTACACACTAAACCATGACAAAAACTTTTAGATAACCTTTCGGGAAATCATATAACTATCGAGAGAAGAACAAATACCTTTTATATTTGAGGTGATCTCTAAGCCGGTCAATGAAGTCTTGCAGCTCGTGAGCATGAGAAGACTCCTCCAATCCAAGCTTGAATTGTAGGCCACCGAGAATGCTTTTCATATCAGGTCTCTAGGAGACCGAAACAAAGGCCTTGCAGTTAAATTGCCCTTCAATCTCATTGTACACTTGTTTGGCAAGTGTAGTTTTACCCAAACCTCCGAACCCCACAATAGAAACCACTTTGAGTTTCTTTTGGGAGTCCATTAACCAACTGACAAGCTCTTCTTTTGGGCCATCAATACCTACAAGGCATGCCGCATCCTTGTAGATCGCCGACATCCGAGGATCCACAACAACAACACCACGACTCGAATTGATGCAATCATCAATCTTGTATCTCTCACGTCGAGCATTTGCTTCCACCGCAAGAACCTTGAGCTCCTCGATCCTCTTCGCTATCTTATGACGTCTCCCCAACCTCCTAAGGCGTTGAACCATCTTTCTAACAAAGCCTGCCTTTACATGGGTACCTTCAATGTCATGCATGAAGTCATCGATGCAGTTCTCCATATCATAGGACATATCTCTTATATGGTCCCTCCAGTTCTTGGCCGAGGGATCAAGCTTGTCCATAAGCTCCAGCTTGTCAAGGAGAGCTTTCATGGCACTGAGCTCATCCTTGAGGAAGGAGGCATGCCTCCTCACCCCCGTGAGCATCTTGTACTCCTCGCTGAGCAGCGTGGTGAGCTTGCCGAGCAGCAGGTTCAACACCCCTGCCATTCCGACGAGCTTGGTGAGCTTGCTGCTTTTGTGAGTAAGAGCAAGTAACTCCAACCCAAACCCAGCAGCGGAGGCAAATTGCAGCAGTGCTGCCCCGGAACCAGAGAGAGAGGCGGTGGGGGTCAGCGACTCAAGCGGTGGTGCGAACTAGTAGAGAAACTGGATGCCGGAGGAGCTTGCCGCCGTTGCCGGGCCGGAGACTGCCTTCCGGAGCTCCCCGCCACTTGATCTGGGCGGGGAAGGTTGTGAGCGCAAGGGGAGGGCGTTCCCGTGCCCAGCTGGTCCTGTCCGTGCCGTCGTTGACAGGGAAGAGGGTGGAGCAGAGGCTCAGTAGAGAGGGGAGAGTTGCTGCTGATGCTGCTGGGTTTGGGCGGAGAGAAGCCGATCAACTCGGCAGAGACCAGAGAGAATGGAACGGCCGGAGAGATGCTCAACTCGACCGAGGACGGGAGAAGTGGATATTTTTTCTGAGAGTGGCCACGATAACGCAGCACGTCAGGCAGCTCGTATGGTGGAGCCTCGAGTCTCGACGGGTAAGCAGTCCGACGACGACGACGACCCGAGCTGGTAAAGGTGACAACCGACAAGCAGCACGCGCTTCCATAAATAAACAAAGTAAGAAAAATTAGAGTCATGGAAAGTGATACGTTGCCTACCCCTTCGCTGAAGTGCTTCCGAGAGCACGCATGCATATGCGTTGGCAAGTTTGAAAATGGTGGATTGACGCCTTTGACGAGCACTCATGATTTTTATTGTAAACAATACACCGCCCCCTTTGCTACACGTACGTGTTGTTGGGACCGTCTATTATTCAGGTGCGTGAAAATATAACTTCACTTTCATCCAGAGGCGTTACATCTTCATCCAACGGTTGGGAACAGATCGAACACTGTTTATCTTCTACCTCGCGCAGCTGTTGGCCAACCCAGGCGTAACCGCCTGCCATCGCCCCCCGCGGCCGGTGGCTGGCGCCGCTCCCCCCCCCCCCCCCCCCCCCCCCCCCGGCCCTCCCCTCTACCTCCCCCCACCGCCGTGCTGGCCGCCGCCCTGACCATCCCTCTAAGCCCCGCCCCGATGAACAATTCCTGTTGCGAGCACTCATGTTTTTTATTGTATACATACACCGTGATGGCAACTGGCAGACTCTTCCCGTAAAAAAAAAAAAAAAAAGATTGAGAGACTCGATGTGAGACGTCACGTTTAGCCCCCTATGTGCTCGTGCAGAAGGTACTCTCAAGGTTGTGCCTTGTGCCTAAGATGGACACGTGTCATGGGTGTGCGGCTCATCATTTTTTTGGGACGCCGATAACGCCCGAACGATTCGGTGTGACAACTCCAACGAATGTTTTCGTTCGATGGGAGAACCCCCACAGCCCGAACGCCCACCCCATCAGGCCTTTTCCCTATAAAATCAAAAACGAAAAAAAGCTCAGTATCAAAACAAAAGAAAAAGCCCAGTTTTTTTTTGCAGTGACAAATAAAAGCCCAGTTTTTTCTGTGCTATTAAAAAAATGTTAAATATTTATAAGAAAATGTTTATCATATATACAAAAAATATATATTAGAAAAATACAATGTTGTATTTAGAAAATGTTAAACACATATAAAAAATGTTCCTGGTGTATACAAAAAATAGAAATTTTGTATGAAATAAAAGTAGACATCAAAATATATAATGTCAATCATGTATTTGAAATTTCTTAAACGTGTATATAAAACAAATCCTGTTGTATACTAAAAAAATGAACAATGTGTATGGAAAAAAGTAGACTTACAAATAAATTTAGTTGTTAAAAATTCTAACCACGAATTTGGAAATTTTTTAAAGAGGTGTAAAAAATGTCCTAATGTGTACAAAAAATGTACGATGTTTATGAAAATGATAGACATAAAAAATTAAATTAAAATTTTAATCTTGTATTTTTTAAATGTTAAACGTGTATAAAAAATATTCCAGATGTATAAAAAAATATAAATGTGTACGAAAAAAGTAGACATCAAAAACAAAAATTGTTAATCATATATTTTAAAAATGTTCATGCAGTTATAAAAAATGTATATCACAATGGAAAAATTGTTCAACGTGTAATTGAAAGAATATTATCCATGCATTCGAATAAGTGATCATAACATGTTTTTTAAGAAAAAAAATTCAACATGTATCAGGAAAATGTGTCACGTATGCACTAAAATGTACACTGTGCACTGAAAAAATTAGACATGTGTTGAGGAATAATGAAAAATGACAAAAACTGACAAAGAAACATAAAGCAAACAAAGAAACCGATAAAAACAAAGTATAATAAGGAAAAAAGAAAAACCAATCAAGAAAGAAAGGAAAACTGAAGGAAAAAGAAGAAACAAAACAAGAGAAAAAACAGAGCAAAAAAAAGCAAACAAAGAAAAAAAAACCAAAGAAAACCAAGGAAAGAAACAAAAATACTAAAGAAAGAAAAAACATGAAAAACCGAGAAAGAAACGAAGAAAACTGGTTGAAGAAACAAAGAAAAATAAGAAACTAAAGAAAAAACATTCAAGGAAAAAATAAAATCAAAGTAAAAAAAAAGGAAGAAAAAAAGTCGAAACAACCAGAGCGAACGCATCCACCGTCGATCGTCTCGATCGAAACCTGATCAAATGAAGAAAAACAGACAAACTGAGCCGGCCCAATGTCTACATGTGGGAAAAAGGCTTTTAGGCGAGGGCAGCATATATCTCCATAATCACTAATGTCGGGGGGATGACCCCCGGGTAGGCAAGCGAACCCGGAGCCCCTTTTCAAAAATATCGGGGCAGCCCGTGCCCCACCTCGCCGGCTGGCCATCCGGCCGGCTTCCCAGCGCAAGCCGGCTAGGCCCGGCCCCGGGCCGGGTCCGGCAATCCAATAACCGGCTGACGATGGGTCAGCGGGCGTCCCATCGCTCCCCGTGACAAGACGGCCCCCCACAACGGGAGAACATGGCTACAGTGCAAACCGTCTCGGGAAGGCGCGCCGGCAAAGCTGCCAACCCTGCTGACCGGGACGGCCGGCGTCAGCACCAGCGCGCCACTGCAGCCCCCCACGACGCCATTCACTCCGTGACGCTCGAAGCGACGGGCCATAGTGCCGAGCAGCCGGCGGGCCCCGCAGCCGGCGGGGCCCATCAGCCGGCGGGCCCACAGCCGGCTCTAGACGCTGACGTCCGGGTCCCGGCGTGTGTAATTTTACCCATGTAACCCTGGGGGATTGGGCTATAAGACCCCCCGGGAGGCCACCATGCAGAGGGTCGGCTTCTTCTTCGTTCAGCTCCAGGCATGGTCGGCACCTAGTAGCAACACACGCACACACGCTCACAGGAGAGGCCGAGGGAGAGCTGGCTCCTTCTTCCTCCTCCTCCCAAACAGCTCCAGGAGCATCATTGTAACCATTGTGGCCTCTGAGCCTATCAACCCATTCGGCAGGACTAGGGGTGTTACCTCCCCGGAGGGTCCTGAACCTGGGTACACCTTGTGTCTCCCGCACGCGTGTGCCAACCTCGCTTCCGGAACCCACCGGCGTCCTCACGCAGCCCCCCACTTTTAGCCATCTCATGGCATCTGCCGTGATTTCACCACGACAGTTGGCGCCCACCGTGGGGCTGCTCGCGGCGTCGGCCGGAGTCAAGTTCTGGACGAGGCCCTTCACCAGCTCCGGCGAGCGCATCACGCACGGCTTTGTCCGCGTGCCTCGCGCGGCCAACCCGGCCGACTGCGACGCAGTGCCTGGCGCGGACGCCGCCTGCCCCGCAGGCTGCCTCGTCGTTCCTTTCGGCGCGCTGCGCGTCTTCGTTGCGCTCATTCCCGACGAGTACCCCAGCGAGGTACACAGCTTCGCCGACTCGCCCGTCCCCGTTGGCTGCGCCGTCTTCGACAACGTCGCGGACCTCTGCACCCGCGCGGAGGTGCTGACCATCGGCGCTAGCTCCGGCTCCTCACGCGGCAAGGAGAAGGCCGCCGCGGCTGCGGCCCCGCGTCGCCGGGTCGACCCGCTCCGCGAGACGATCCGGAGCCTGCAAGCCCCCATCACGCCCGATGCCGACACGGCGGCAGCAGCGGCTCAGCTCAACAAGGACCGTGAGCATCTGCTGGTCGAGGGCACGACGCTCGCGGCAACGCGGCGTCGGCTGGAGTCCGCCCAGCGAGAGTATGACAGCGTCCACGGCTTCACGCCGGCCGCTGCTGAGCCCAGCCGGGTCGCGGAAGTGCGGATCCGTGGAGGCGCAATCGGCCGTGCGCTAGGCACAGGCCGGCCTGTCTACGACACCCCCGTCAAGAACATGTGCACGGCGCAGGCGGCCATGGCGGATCTCGAGTTCCTGCAGGGCGAGGAGCTGCTGCAGCAGCAGCAGCGCATCCGCGACCTCATCACCGCGGCGAACGAGCAGCAGAGGCGTTTCGACCCGGCCCAGCCATCCGCCTCCGCTTCGGAAAACACCACGAACCCGGAGAGGGCCCTTCGGGACACGCAGCAGGCGTCTTCCCCTGCTGGCTCGACGAGTCGCGGCTCTGGCCGGCGCCGGGCAAGCCGGAGCCGGCACAACCGCGTCGTGGCGGCTGGCGACGGCGTTGCCAACGAGACTGCCGGTGACAGCCGGATCCAGCAGCCGGAACTTCCTCCCCCGCCGCCTTGACGACCCTGGCCGGCTTCCGCCGGCGCGGTGCCACGCGGCCCCGTCGCGAGCCGGCTGGGCCCCCGCGAGCCCTACGACGAAACCGACGCCCGCCACCGCATCGACCGGCTGGCGCGGTCCATGCTTCTCGAGGAGGAGAGCTCCATTGGCCCCGCGTGTTTCGAACCCCGCATCCGCGAAGAGCCCTTCACCAAAGGGTTCATGCTGGCCCGCGACACCCCCAAGTACAGCGGCATCACCAAGCCGAAAGACTGGCTAACTGACTACACCACGGCCGTCGGTATCGCCGGCGGTAACCGGCGTGTGGCGGTCTGCTACGTCCCCCTCATGCTGCTCGGCTCGGCCCGGACATGGCTTAACAGCCTGAGGGCCGGCAGCGTCAATTCCTGGCTGGACTTCGAGGATGCATTCGTGCGCAACTTCACCAGCACGTACAAGCGTCCGGGTCGGCCTCGCCAGCTCTCCATGTGCATCCAGGGCCCGAGCGAGCCTCTCCGCGACTTCCTCATGCGGTGGACCGAACTGCGCAACTCTTGCGAAGGCGTCCACGAAGTGCAAGCCGTCCAGTACTTCGTCGACGGGTGCCGAGACGGCACCCTGCTCAAGCACCGCCTGATGTGCGACGAGCCGGACACCCTGGCGGAGCTCATGGCGGTGACGGACAAGTACGCCACGGCCGAATCCGCGATGCGCGTAAAGATCACGGTCGATGTGGACGGCAAGCCGGTCCCCGTCCAGCCGGCCGCCCCGAAACCGGCTGGCGAAACCAACCAGCGCCGGCAAGACAACAACGACAACAACAAGCGGAAGGCCGAGCAGCCGGCTCCTTGTTACAACAACCAGCAAGTGGCCGCCGTGGCAGAGGAGCAGCCGGCCGAGCAAGACGGCGTCAAGCGCCAGCGCACCGGCAAGACGGCCTGGCAGCCCAAGTTCTCCTTTGAGCAGATGCTGGACGCCCCATGCAAGCACCACAGCGGAGCGAAGCTTTCCACGCACACGCTCCGGAACTGCAGCATCACCTAGCACCTGATGCGCGGCGATTTCCCACCACCACCGCCCGGTCCAAACCCGCAGCTCCCGCCGCCTCCGGCAGCCGGCGCCCTCGCCAACAACCCCTACCCTCAGCAGGACGCGGCCTACATCGTCTTCACCAGCGAGGGCGATGACAAGCACAGCAAGCACAAGTACCAGCACGAGGTAAACGCCGTCGTCCCCCCGGTCCCCCAGTACATGCATTGGTCCGACCGTCCCGTCAATTGGACCCGGGAGAACCACCCGGCCGTGATGCCCACGCCGGGTGGCTATGCGCTCGTCCTCGACCCCACCTTCGTCGCTGAGAAGCGCACCTGCCACTTTTCGCGGGTGCTGGTCGATGGCGGCAGCAGCATCAACATCCTCTACCGCGACACCATGGTCAAGCTCGGCATCGAGGAGGGCCAGCTGCAGCCCACCCAGACGGTGTTCCACGGCATCGTGCCAGGCGCCTCGTGCTCCCCCATCGGCCGGGTGCGGCTGGACGTGCTGTTCGGCACCAGCGCCCATTTCTGCCGAGAGCCGATCTGGTTCGAAGTGGTCAACCTCGCCAGCCCCTACCACGCGCTTTTGGGCCGACCCGCCATGGCCAAGTTCATGGCGGTCCCCCACTACGCCTACCTCAAGATGAAGCTGCCAGGTCCCAAGGGCATCATCACCATCACCGGCGACTACAAGAAGTCCCTGGAGTGCGCCAAAGCCGACTCTAAGCTGGCCGAGTCGCTGGTCATCGCCGAGGAGAGGCGCCAGCTCGACCGTCTTGTCGCGCTAGCTGGCGAGCAGCCGGTCATGCCGGCTCAGCTCAAGCAGCCGGCCGATGAGGGGTCCTTCAAGCCGGCCAAGGGCACAAGGAAGGTATCGCTCGACCCGTCCAACCCCAACTCCAGCGAGTACGTCGCCGTGGGCTCCGGCCTCGACAGCAAATAGGAAGGCGAGCTTGTCGACTTCCTCCGTGAGAATCGGGATATCTTCGCATGGTCCCCTAAAGACATGTCGGGTGTTCCGAGGAAGTACGCCGAGCACAAACTCCACGTCCGGCCGGATGCCAAGCCGGTCCGGCAGCCGCTACGCCGCTTCTCCGAGGAGAAGCGAAGAACCATTGGCGAAGAGATCGCCCGGCTGCTCAAAGCCGGGTTCATCATGGAAGTGTTCCACCCCGAGTGGCTGGCCAACCCGGTCCTCGTCCTGAAGAAGAACGGCACTTGGTGCATGTGTATCGACTACACCAGCCTGAACAAGGCCTGCCCCAAGGACCCGTTTGCCCTACCCCGGATTGACCAAGTCATCGACTCCACAGCCGGCTGCGAGCTCATGTCCTTCCTGGACGCTTACTCTGGCTACCACCAGATCAAGCTGGACCCAGCGGATGCCCTCAAGACGTCCTTCATCACCCCCTTCGGGGCGTATTGCTACATCACCATGTCATTCGTCTTGAAGAACGCCGGCGCCACCTTCCAGCGCTGCATGCAAAAATGCCTCCTGCCTCAGATCGGCCGGAACGTGCACGTCTACGTCGACGACATTGTGGTGAAGACCAAGCAGCACCTCACCCTCCTCGAGGATCTCAGGGAGACGTTTGCCAACCTGCACCAGTTCCAGATCAAGCTCAACCCGGAGAAATGCGTCTTCGGCGTGCCGGCTAGCCAACTCCTTGGTTTCCTCGTCTCAGAACGCGGCATTGAGGCCAATCCGGAGAAGATCAAGGCGATCGACCGCATGCGCAAGCCGACTCGGTTGCGCGATGTCCAGAAGTTCACCGGCTGCTTGGCCTCTCTCAGCCGATTCATCAGTCGGCTGGGAGAGAGGGCCCTGCCCCTATATCAGCTGATGAAGAAGACGACGCCGTTCGAGTGATCCGACCAGGCGGACGAAGCTTTCCGCGACCTCAAGCGCATGCTCTCCACCACACCCGTCTTGGCCGCGCCGGCTGAGAAGGAGCCACTCCTGATGTACATCGCGGCAACCACCCGCGTGGTCAGGGTGGTGCTGGTGGTAGAGCGACCCGAGGAAGGCAAGGCACAGCCGGTCCAGCGCCCTGTGTACTACCTCAGCGAGGTCCTCTCCACCTCCAAGCAAAACTACCCCCACTACCAGAAGATGTGCTACGGCGTGTACTTGGCCACCAAGAAGCTCAGGCAGTACTTCCAGGAGCACGCCATCACCGTGGTGAGCACGGCCCCCATCGGCGAGATCATGGGATGCCGCGATGCCTCTGGACGGATCGCCAAGTGGGCCATCGAGCTAGCCGGCCACACCATCTTCTACGAGCCTCGTACCGCCATCAAATCATAGGCGTTGGCCGACTTCCTCGTCGATTGGGCGGAGACCCAGTACTTGCCGCCGGCTCCCGACGCGACGCACTGGCGCATGCACTTTGACGGCTCGAAGATGGCCTCTGGCTTGGGAGCCGGCATCGTGCTCTCCTCCCCCAAGGGCGACCGGCTGCGCTATGCGCTTCGAATCCACTTCGCCGCCTCCAACAACGTCGCCGAGTATGAAGCCATCGTCCACGGCCTCCGGCTGGCCAAAGAAATCGGCATCCGGCGCATCCTCTGCTTCGACGACTCCGACCTGGTGGTCCAGCAAGCCTCTGGCGAGTGGGACGCCAGGGACTCCAACATGGCCAGCTACCGCAACCTGGTCCAGCAGATGACCGGCAGCTTCGACGGCTGCGAGTTCCTCCACGTCCCCCGAAACGGGAACGTGGCGGCGGATACTCTAGCCAAGCTTGGCTCCAGCTGGCAAGCAATCCCAACCGGCGTCTCCCTCGAGCACCTGCGCAAGCCGTCCATCAGGCCGTCTCCGGATTCAGAATCCATCTTCGTCCCGGCCGACCCAACAGTCCTTCCCTCCGTCTCGGGGGCTGCCGGCTCCGGCTCGGGGACTGCCAGCGCCACCCCGGGGGCTGCCATCCCGATCCCGGGCGCCGCCGCCTCTCACCCAGCCCCGGGGGTTGCCGGCGCCGGCTCGGGGGCTGCCGGCTCCGGCTCGCCGCCTCCCGACCCGGCCGAACCCGCGCAAGTGGCCGTCCTCACGGTGCTGGAGGCGCCGTCTTGGGCCCAATCGATCCTCGCTTTCCTGGCAAATGGCGAGCTCCCGGCGAACGAGGTCGAGGCCTGGCAGGTGCAGCGCCGGGCCTCCGCCTACAGCATCATCAACCGCGAGCTCGTCAAGCGCAGCACAACCGGCGTCTTCCAGCGATGCGTCGAGACGGCCAGGGGCCTCGATATCCACCAGGGCTAGTGCGGGCACCACGCCGCCTCCCGGTCTCTGGTGGCCAAAGCATTCCGCCACGGCTTCTACTGGCCAACTGCGCTAAAGGATGCCGAGGAGCTGGTCCTCAAGTGCAAGGGCTGCCAGCACTTCAAGGCCCAGAGCCACCAGCCGGCTGCGGCACTCCAAACCATTCCCATCGCGTGGCCCTTTGCCGTCTGGGGCCTCGACATGGTGGGACCCTTCAAAACCGCTCGGGGCGGCATGACACACCTTCTGGTGGCCGTCGACAAGTTCACCAAGTGGATCGAGGCTAGGCCGATCAAGAAACTCGACGGTCCCACAGCCGTCAAGTTCATCAAAGACATCGCTGTCCGCTACGGCGTCCCCAACAGCATCATCACCGATAACGGCACCAACTTCGCCAAAGGCGCGCTGGCGCGCTACTGCTCCGTCTCCGGCATCCGGCTTGACCTGGCCTCCATCGCGCATCCTCAGTCCAACGGCCAGGCGGAGCGGGCAAACGGCCTCATCTTGGCCGGCATCAAGCCGCGACTCGTCGAACCACTCGTGCGATCACCCGGCAGTTGGATCGATGAGCTGCCGGCCGTCCTATGGAGTCTCCGGACCACCCCTAACCGCTCAACCGGCTTCACCCCATTCTTCCTCGTCTACGGGGCCGAGGCGGTTATCCCCACGGATATCGAGTTCGACTCGCCTCGGGTCACCCTGTACACGGAGGTGGAGGTCGCAGCAGCGCGCGAAGACGGCGTTGACCTGCTAGAGGAGGCGCGCCTGCTGGCCCTCAGCCGGTCAGCCATCTACCAGCAGAACCTACGCCACTACCACAGCAAGAAGATCAAGCCCCTCGCTTTCCGCGAGGGTGACCTCGTGCTCCGGCTGATCCAACGAACAGCCGGCCAGCACAAGCTATCCTCCCCATGGGAGGGCCCCTTCATCATCAGCAAGACCTTGAGCAATAACGCGTACTACCTCATCGACGCGCAAAAGCAAAGCAAGCGCAAGAGAGACGCCTCTGACGAAGAGACGGAACGCCCCTGGAACGCGGAGCTCCTCCGTCCGTTTTACAGTTGAACCATGTATGTATGTATCACTACCCCTTTTGGAAGTTAATGAAAGCAGCAGGTCCCCCGAACGACACTCGGGGGCTACCTTTTCATCTCTATGGAGTTCTTGCGCACTTTACCGCATTCGCCTCCCTCCCGCCGGGTCGGCACGGCCGGCTCGGGGGCTCATGGGCTCGCCGGCTAGCCCGCGCCGCATTCTCCTCAACCCGGTCAGTAACGTGCGAACCGCCGAAGCCCTCTCTCTGCCATAAGCCACAGACCGGCTCCCGGATGTTCAACGCTGGCAAGAGCCAATGGCTGCAAGCATCCTCACGCGAAAAACGGCTAAGTACGAATGACCGGCTCGGCCAACCCGGCTCTTCTCCCTTTACGCTCCGCCGCACAGGCCGGCTGCGCTCCAGCCGGCTTCGCCGCCTGCAGCCAGCTGGCCCAGTGGGTGTCTCGCTTGCGCTCAAATCCTAAGGCCTAAGTACTAATCGCTCTCTTCCGAGTCCAGCTCCCCGTCCCAGCTACAGACCGGATCCCGGCTGTCCGGCTGGCGGGGAGGAGGACGAAAGGGGAAGCGAACAGGAAAACAGCTAAGGGAAAAGAACAAAAGCGAAACCACCAGATGGCAGGCGCAAGCACACAAGAGACAAACATGCATTCATATATACAGCAAGGCCCACGGCCAGTAGTTCATTACATTGAACTCACACCCCCCCAGTGGGTGGATCTGCCGGCTAACAAAAGTTTCAACTTTGAAAGAAAGAAAGACAGGAAAAATAAAAGTGATGCGGAGCATCCTACGGACATCACCATGTCAAGAGTCCGTTTGGCAAGTGACACATGCGACATCTACTTCACATACACAAAGGTGAATCCTCTCCTTTACACGTGTTCACTTGACCCCTTCGAGGATGGTATACTACTTGACACTCCACTCGTGTGCATGCATAGGTATCGTCGGAGCTTCACGGATGACGAGGAGGAGTACAAGCGCCAAGGAGCAACTACATCATCCGCGAGGGAAGCATGGAAGCGGAGACGGAAGAAGACGGAGCTGTTGCAGCTACAGGACCCGGACATCCGGCCCGAGCCCCGGACATCCGGCCCCGGCAGCCCGGACATCCGGCCTATGGCCCGGACATCCGGCCCTTGGAGACTTCAACTACACCACCAGATCAACAGCCGACGAGCCCCCAGGCCCCGGACATCCGGACCGTCCACCCCGGACATCCGGCGCCCGCCCGGAAATCCGGCACCTCCCGACAGAAGGCAACAGAAGAATGACCACTTCAGCCCGGACATCCGGCCGACCCGCCGGACATCCAGCTCTTCGTGAGCCGCCAGATATCCGGCCCCTGACTGCGCAGACTGGTTCGGCCCAAGGCCCATGTACCTCCCCCAACTCGCCCCACCTTGTACTAGCACTATATAAGGACCTCTTCCTCCTCCATCTAGGGTTAGCAAAGTATTGGCTCATCTAGTTGAGCCTAGCTCCTACCACTACTCCTCTTGAGAGAGAGAGAGTGACCTCTCCCATGGAGATCAAGACCTCCATGTGAGCATGTGAGAAGATCCCCTAGTGGATTCAAGACCTCATCTCCTCTTGGATTTGGGATGAACTCTATCTTGTACCGATTTCCCTTTGTTGTTCTTGTACCTTGTGATCTTGTGTGTTTGTTAGTCTAGTGGATGTGTGATTGGACTTGTTCTTGAGTGTTCCTCTCATGATTTCCCTCGTGTTCTTTCCCGTGTTCTTCGTGTTCTTCGTAGGATCCCCTCCAATTCGTGAAAGATCGTGAATTAGGGTTCCACCCTACATCATCTTGGTATCATGAGCCACGTTAATCACGAATTTGGAGTCCTACCCCCCTCTTTCTAGCCCAATTTTGTTGATTTTGCCCAATTTCGAAAATTCCCCACAAAAATAGCCATACCAAATTTTTTGTGATTTGTGAGTTTGATGATGTTTTGTTGATTTTGATCCATGGATTTGCTTAGTTTCGAGTGGATCTAGCTTTCCCCCATCTTTTCCCCACTTTCCATCCACGAAATCCGTCCAATTTTGACCTTGGAATCATCTATTTCCGTCCCCAATTGAGTTTTCGAGCCCCAAATCAGATCTGGAAATTTTTAGGCCGGACATCCGGGCATCGGGCCGGACATCCGGCTCCTGAAGCGCAAAATCGCGCAAGTTTCTGGACAGAGGGCCCCGGAAATCCGGCCTTGACCCCGGACATCCGGACCCTGTAGCATCAGCCTCCCGTGTTTCACCGTTTCGGCCATAACTAATTCATCCGGAGTCCGATTTTGACGTTCTTTAGCTCGTTTTGTAGCTATTGACATCCACCATCTCATAAAAATACTTCCACCACCATTTAACTCCATCAAAATTTTGATAATTTGGCAAGTTTGCCTAGGCCTTCCACCATAACTTCCACAATACCACCACCGACTTCCGCAACCTAACCATTTTTGATCCCCGTTGCATTTGAGGTTGTTTGAGTTGTAGTTTGTGTCTCCTAAGGTGTTTCGGCTACTTAGGGACGGTGACTTCAACTCCACTTCCACATTGTCAACTCCGAAACCACCACCGCATTAATTCCGCTACCACCATTTGACATTTGTCGTTTGAGATTTTGAGTTCACGGTTTTTTTCGTTTCCTAGGGTGTTTCGGCTAACTGGGAACGGTTCGACATCGACATCACCGCCACTCATCATCGCCACGGACTCGACATCGCCATTGTCCACTTCATCATCATCCATCCTTGCTTACAAACAAGAACCACCGACGGTAACTTCGACGACATCATTGTACATTTCCTTGCCATTGCTTTGATCGCCCCGAGCCTATTGCGTCACTTACCTATCGAGACTAGCGAGTTGAGAATTGCCGGGCCACGCTCATTGTGCACCTTAGTGATACGCTTATGCCACATAGCTACATTTAGCGTGCAATCATCTTGCTATCATCATTGTGCCATAAGTCTCTCCCGTGCATATCTTACATACTTGTCTCACATATTAGCTCGAGCATCAAGCATTGTAGCAAAGCATTAAAAAAAGAGCAAAAGCTTTTAAGCAAAAGAGGAGATACAAAAGAGCTTATAAGCAATAGCAATAGCATTGAGCCATTTTGCATAGTACATACTCTTGGAGCATATATATATAGCATACTTGGGATTGAAGACGGCACGGTTACTCGCTTAGGTTGGTGCACAAGCGTATCTAGCCCATTTGAGCAATCGAGCTATTGTCTCTCTTGTATCCGTGCAACACGAGCTTTTTGCGTGGTAACACATTTTGTGCTCATTCCTTGGTTGTGCGGATCCCACTTCTCTATCCGTGTGTGTGTTTCCTTGTGCCACTATAGCTATTGATCTATTTGCTTTACATTGCAATTTTGTAGATCTTCCTCAATATTTTCGATATCATTGACTAACACTTGCTTGAATTTTGTGCCACTTGTCCTAACCAAGCCACTCGATAAGCTTTACCTTGTAGGTGTGAGTGAACAAGTCCGGTACCAATTCCACTATTCTCTCAATTCACATTGAGTGACGTGGGATACATCCTCAACTTTGGGAAAAGGTAGCTTGGTATTGTTTATCTCATTTCCTACTCACCTTTTCTCGAGTCTTGTGATGGATAGGCAAAGCACATCTACTTCGGTCTACACCAACAACGACGAGTTCGATGCCACGAAAACCTTCATCGACGCCAAGATGGATGCTCAAATGGAGGAGCTAAAAGCCCTCATCAAGACAGGCAAGAGGTCTTCCTCATCTTCGAGAAGACACTCAAGTGCACATGCTTCCGAGCTACCATCTTTGGCAAGATCACATCGACATCGACAACATCAATGACAAGAACGTGAAGGTCAAGAGCTTAACACCAACCACCGCTCTACGACTTCACCATCTACCTTGGCATCTTCGCCAAGCGACTTCAAGGCATCTTCGCCTTTGGACATGTGGCATCTTCGCCGACAAGCACCTCAAGATTACACTCAAGAGAAGCTCCCCAAGCTCAAGTCCGCAACTTCCATGAGCTACTACGACTTCGACATCGACCATGAGATTCCTTTCTATGGTACTCAAGACCCCGAGGAGTATCTCGAGTGGGAGCGCAAGATGGACGACTACCTCAAGCTACATCAAGTCCCCTCCGAAGATCAAGTGAAGTGCGCCACAAGGAACTTCCACGACTACGCATCGACATGGTGGCTTCACACACCTTCGAAGAGCTTCAACATGAGTTGGCCCAAGACGAAGAAAGCGATGCGGCGAGAATTTGTGCCTTTCACCTACACGGAACATCTTCAACGCCAATTGGAGAACACCATCCAAGGATCCAAGTCCCTCGACGAGTACTTCAAGGAGATGAAGAAAGCCTTGCGACGAGCCAGCGTGGACGACCCCATTTGGATGAAGTTCTACTTCATGATGGGATTGAATAACGACATCTCCAAGACTATCTTCCTCGACAACTACGAGTCCCTCGACGACATCTACTTTGGTGCTCTCAAGGCAGAACAAGAACACATGAAGGCCAAGGTTTCTTCACCCCAAGCACACTTCGTGACGACCAAGCTCCAAGACGGCGAGAATGAGGATAGTACCACCACGATGTCCAAGCCCAACGAGCTTCAAGACGATGCTCCCAAGTTCGACTTCACCGCCATCCCTCTTTGTGGCATTGATGATGCCGAGTGTACCATGACTCTTTTTGAAGATGGCGCGGCGACGACTACGACTACGGAGCCTCTCAAGGAACAAGATTTGGAGGCGAGCGACAAGGTGGCGAGCAAGGATGATGCTTCCATCTTTGGAGGCGAGAGTGATGATGTGCCATCTTCGGCCTTCATCCACGGCGGCGACGACGATGAGTTGAGCGACTTGTGCCACCATATTGAGAGTGAGAGCGAGTTCACCGTTAGCCCCATATATGATGAGTTGCCCCAATTCCCATGTGAGGAGAGCCACAACCCCCACTACTTGAGTGAGATGAGTGACTCCACCATATGTGAGTTTGAGTGCACCTCTTTTGAGGGAGTGAGTGAGCCACCACATAGAGAGAGTGAGGTAGTTGGTAGGGCAGGTGAGGCCATTTTGAACTCTAACGACTTAACCTCTACCTCTATTGTGTCTTCTCATTTGGTGCTAGGTCCCATATATGATGACGCACCGACCCTCAACGACTTCGTCCCTCTTATGGACAAGACGATGGCCATGGTGGAATATGATGCACCCCCCACATGGTTTCATCACGATGAAGATGACCACGATTTGGTCGTTGCCACCTCACCTACATCACCTGAGTGGAATGACAAAGGTAACATAGGTGAAGGTGATGAGCTAGTCCCACTAGTGGACATTGATTGCTTGCATGATGTTGATCCTCCTATTGACACGCTTCTTGCTAGTATGATTTCCCCATGCGATGATATACCCATTTATGACGAGTTTGATGATTGCCATGAGGAGTCTATTAGTTGTGATGCCATGTTGCATAAGATTTCTTGTGTGAATTCTCTCGGTCACATCATATTTGACAATCCGCTTGACTTGTCATATGCTATGCATGAGATCAACCATATCGCATCTTTGCAATCTCATCGTATTAAATATGCATATGCCATTAAAATGAACCCAATTTGCACATATGGCATCGATGACAAACCCTTGGTTATTGGCATTTGTTTTTCTTGTGATGATATTGATATGCTTCCTTTGCATCATTGTTCATATATGCCATGCCATGACCACCTAGCTTCGGATATGCATTGTTTTGGATGTTGTCCATTTTCTCCATATGATGTTTCCGCTATTGCTCATGAGGAGACCCCCATAGTTTCCTCATACATGTTTGGAGATTTTGATCACTCCCATCCATTGCATGATCCTCCTAATTATGTGCACAATATGCTCCCCATGGATACAAATGATATTGATGTGCCATATACTTGCATGCTCAATTTGTGTCCCCATCGTGTTATACATAACAACTATTCTTTCATGATGGATGACATGTTCATATACCATGCCTCAAATTTCTTTGAGCATTGCTTGTTTTGTGCTGACTCTCACGTGCACATACACATCATGATGGATGATGTGTACATTTACCACGCACACACTTTCTTTCGCTTGTGTCTTTCTTGTGTAGGTCATCACACTTACTCGTCAACCTCGCAAGGGCACGAGTTGACGAAACGAGCTCTAGAGAGCAATGAAGATGTGCGCCACCATGGAGTGCTTACCCTCCACCCGCCCTCTACGCGACGAGCCTTCGCGCATTTCTTCTACATGGCCCTCACATGGTTATGGATTATTGTCCATTACATATTCTATGCCCATATTGCCATGTTCACTTTGCATGATATGCTCATTTCCATTTGGATGACATGCTTGGGTGACCCATGCTTTGCATTACACATGATCCATACTTCCAGTACTTATGTGTGTATTTGCAAGCTTGGTGGAGATATTGATTGTTCTTGCCATGTTCCATTTCTCATTCATGCCTATGATCCTATTGATGCTTACCCCATTACTTGTCTTTCTTGCGATATGTCATGTACATTGCCTATATCTATTATTTCCTCACATGACATGATTGCCATGATTTCCTCTAGTGTGTTGCATCTTCGCTCCACTAGTTTGCACGACATAATTACTATGATTGCTTGCCTTGTTGCATCACCGATGATTCATACTTGCTCGTTTCATGCGGTTGATGGCATCCATTCACATGCTTTGCACACGATTGTTATTGAATGTTGTCATATGTCTCCATATGTTGCTTCTCTCATGCTAGATGATTTACCATTTATTGAGTGCAACAATGCTATTAGTCTTGCTAATGAGATTGCCCCCATAGCTTTCTCCCATATTATTGGAGCTTTTGACATCTTTCATGTGAAGCATACTTATCTTACCTCTTTGCACCATATGCATAGTGCCATGAACATTAAGATTGTTGCATCATCTTATTCATGCACTTTTGCTACTAATGGTTATGTGCAAGAGAAGAGAACCATCATGATGGATGATGCGTTTATCTACCATGCACATACGTTCTTTGCTTTGTTTTGTGCATGTGTAGGATCGTTCGACCCCGTGTCAACTTCCACTTCACGTGAGTTGACCATGCGAGCTCTTGATAGCGAGCCACTTTCGACCGACGTGCTTCTACAACGCATTTTCTACCACTTCGGCATTGTGAAGGACGCACAAGAGCACACTTTCGAGGTGATATCCTTCTCTTTTGAGAACCCCGAAACCATGAGCATGAATATTGTGGATCATACTTCATGTGTTGCTTGCACCATGACACATTGCACACATGCTAGAGATCTTCATGTTTTGACTTGTCATTGCCACATTGCCATGCCTCATGATATATATGCCTTGTGTGTTGCATCCGACTTGTGGATTACTTGGTCCTATCATATGTTTGGTTGCAAGAATGTCATTTCTTCACATATGCCATGTCCCATTGATTGCTACATGCTTGACTTGATTGCCTCACACATGATGAACAATTACTCTTTCTATTGTGTTGAGTGCCACACTATCTTCACTACACCATGTGCACATTATGCTTGGTTTGTCTTGCACTTGACCCATGTGTTTAGACACTTCATTTTATTTGGTGTTGTGAATGATTCTTATGCATACCATAGACCATTTGTTGAACGCTTGATGCATGCTTGCTATGACCTCGAGGAAGATGCTTGTTATCTCGTCACACATATTTGCATCTCTACCTCCCATTTGCATGATTGTTTCCATGATGATCTTGATTGTGCTCAATTTATGTGCTTACATGCCATGTCTCATTCCTTTGTCACACCTTATGCTATACATGACGACAACACTTGTTGGGTGAATCACCGCTTGAATGCTTGGTTTTGCACTAACGCTAACCACATTTGTTTTTCCAAGTGTTTGTTGTCCTTGCTCCTTTTCAAGGAATCACAAGACGGTGCGACATTGGAGAGTGCCAATTTCGAGCTTCAAGATGAAGAGTGCTTGGTGATCGTCCACTTCTACATGGCGACGACATCTCTTTCCCATGGTGATTTGGTTTTCGATCCGAGGACGGATCTTTTCCAAGGGGGAGGGGATGATGTGGAGCATCCTACGGACATCACCATGTCAAGAGTCCGTTTGGCAAGTGACACGTGCGACATCTACTTCACATACACAAAGGTGAATCCTCTCCTTTACACGTGTTCACTTGACCCCTTCGAGGATGGTATACTACTTGACACTCCACTCGTGTGCATGCATAGGTATCGTCGGAGCTTCACGGATGACGAGGAGGAGTACAAGCGCCAAGGAGCAACTACATCATCCGCGAGGGAAGCATGGAAGCAGAGACGGAAGAAGACGGAGCTGCTGCAGCTACAGGACCCGGACATCCGGCCCGAGCCCCGGACATCCGGCCCCGGCAGCCCGGACATCCGGCCTACGGCCCGGACATCCGGCCCCTGGAGACTTCAACTACACCACCAGATCAACAACCGATGAGCCCCCAGGCCCCGGACATCCGGCCCCACCGCCGGACATCCGGACCGTCCACCCCGGACATCCGGCGCCCACCCGGAAATCCGGCACCTCCCGACAGAAGGCAACAGAAGAATGACCACTTCAGCCCAGACATCCGGCCGACCCGCCGGACATCCGGCTCTTCGTGAGCCGCCGGACATCCGGCCCCAACCCGGACATCCGGCCCCTGACTGCGCAGACTGGTTCGGCCCAAGGCCCATGTACCTCCCCCAACTCGCCCCACCTTGTACTAGCACTATGTAAGGATCTCTTCCTCCTCCATCTAGGGTTAGCAAAGTATTGGCTCATCTAGTTGAGCCTAGCTCCTACCACTACTCCTCTTGAGAGAGAGAGTGACCTCTCCCATGGAGATCAAGACCTCCATGTGAGCATGTGAGAAGATCCCCTAGTGGATTCAAGACCTCATCTCCTCTTGGATTTGGGATGAACTCTATCTTGTACCGATTTCCCTTTGTTGTTCTTGTACCTTGTGATCTTGTGTGTTTGTTAGTCTAGTGGATGTGTGATTGAACTTGTTCTTGAGTGTTCCTCTCGTGATTTCCCTCGTGTTCTTCCCCGTGTTCTTCGTGTTCTTCATAGGATCCCCTCCAATTCGTGAAAGATCGTCAATTAGGGTTCCACCCTACATAAAAACGCCCTAAGTTGTGGCCTCGTCGGCATCACTCAGCGTAGGGTTCTCCGTAGTGGCGGTGTCGTCCAGCTCGCCGGCGTCGTCGTCCGCGTTGGCGCCCGTCTCGGCCGAGCTGCCCTCCGGGTCCTCGAGCTCCAGGCCGAAGTCATCTGCGGGAAGCTCCGTGCCGTCCGGCGCCCGCTCCGGCACGAACTCCCCGTACGGGGCGAACGACGCAATGTCGCTAGCCCGCACGGCGATCGACGTTGCCCGCTCCGCCAAGTCCGCCTCCGCCCCAGCCCTCCGGGCGCGCAGCTAGTCCAAGCGGATGGTCGGGTACCAAGACAGCACGACCCCAAGCGCCATGTCCGCGCCGGCTCGAGCCGCGGAGGCCCTCCACGCGTTTAGTCGCGCCGCGCCGGCCTCCAGCCAACGCGCCAGCCGGCTCACGCTGCTTGGCGCCACCGCACCCGGCTAGAGGGCGGCCACCATCGACGAACTGGCTTCGAAAAGCCGGTTCATCTGGCACTCCACCGCCTCCAAGCGAGCCTTGGCGGCCACGGTGATCTCCGCCACCGACCAGGCGGCGTACTCCTCGACGGCGCCCCCCGCCGCCATCTGCTCTTGCTGGTGGGCGTTCACCGCTGCCTCGGCCGACCCTTGGGTCTCGGGGAAGAACCCTGGAAGAAAAGGGAAAGAAGATTGACCAAGACGCCAAAGGGCGGAAAACAGAAAGAAGCAAAAGACACAAGCAAAAACGCTTACGCGTGAGGAGCTCGCCAATGTAGAGCGCGTCCTGCAGCGCCTCCCGCTCCCTCGCCGCCAGCGCATTGGCGCTGCGGTCGCGGTCCGCCTTGATCTGGGCGACCTCCTCGGCGGCCTTCTTCGCCGCCTCCTCCTGCCGCGCCGCTGCTTGACGGCACTCCTCGACGAGCCGGTCCAGCTCAGCCTTATGAGCGGCGGCGGCCTCGTCCCTCTCCCGGACTGCCCGGGCCGCCTCCTCCCGCAGCCGGTCTCGCTCTGCGGCCGCCTGGTCACGGAGTTGGCCTGCTTCCGCCAGCCGGAGCCGGAGCCCCTCCATCTCCACCGGGTCAACGGCGGCGGCTGCGCATCCGGATCCGGATTCAGGTAAGAAGCCGGACGAGAAAGCAAAACAAGAAGCAAAGAAGATCCGACCCGACTGCTGCGCAACCGGCCCGGATCTCGGGGGCTACACCTAGTGGGAGCGCTAGCGCGCCCCCACTGGAAGAACGCATGAGAGAAGCTCGATAAAATACCTCTGGCCTGGCGAAGCTCCCCCTCCTTGGCCGCTAGCTGATCCCTGGCCAAGCGGTACCGGCCCAGGAGGCGGTTGTACGCCACCACCCGCTGGTCGTACATGGACTGCAAAGAAGAAAAAGTCAGCACATGGACGCCTGAGAAGGCCCGACCCGCCTGCTGCGCAGCCGGCCCGGGCCTCGGGGGCTACACCCAGTGGGTGCGCTGACGCGCCCCCACTGGAAAGCGACCAAGCCGGTCAAGAAGAGCAAAGAGGAAACGAAAAGCAAAAAAGCATGAAGGGCAGGAGACCTCACCGCGAAAGTCTGCTCCAGCCGTTGCAGCCGGCCGCTCTCCGCCTGGGCGAAGCTCTGCCACTGGCTGTGGTGGTTGGCGATCTGCAGCCGCAGAGAATCCACCGCCGCGTCCAGCTTGCTCCGGGGGGCGCCGCTCGTCGCCTCGCTGGAGCTCGCCGCCCAGGTCCGCTGCGGCTGAACCGCGGACCCGGCACTGGTCCCACTGCCGGCCGGCTTCAGTTCGAGGCTAAGCCCCGCGGCCCGCGGCCCTGCCGTCACCAGGGCGCGTGAGCTCCCTGGCGCGGTCTCCGTCCTTGGCGGCGGCACTCCTCCTCCGCCCGGCGCGGCCTCCGGCTCGCGGTCCCCTCCGCCTCCGCCTCTGGCTCCGTCCGTCGGGTTGACAGTCGGCGGCACCTCCGGGTTTGCCATCGTGTCGACCTCCGACTCGTGGTCGCCGGATTCGCCACGACCGGCTGCTTCCTCGGCGGCCGCGCGGGCATCCGCCTTCGCCCGGCGGGCCGGGTCGTGCACCGCTTTGGAGCGGTGCTCCGCAACCGGCGACGACGCCGTCTCTCGTGGTGAAATCACGGCAGATGCCATGAGATGGCTAAAAGTGGGGGGCTGCGTGAGGACGCCGGTGGGTTCCGGAAGCAAGGTTGGCACGCGCATGTGAGAGACACAAGGCGTACCCAGGTTCGGGGCCCTCCGGGGAGGTAACACCCCTAGTCCTGCCGAGTGGGTTGATAGGCTCAGAGGCCACAATGGTTACAATGGTGCTCCTGGAGCTGTTTGAGCGGAGGAGGCAGAAGGAGCTAGGTCTCCGTTCAGCCTCTCCTGTGTGTGTGTATGTGTCGGGGAAGAAGGAGTGAACCAAGTAGCCAACGATCGAAGAGGAGCGAACTGACTGAACTAAATCGAACCCCCCTGCATGGAGGCCTCCTGGGGGGTCTTATAGCTCTACCCCCCAGGGTTACATGGGTAAACTAAGCGCGCCGGGACCCGGGCGTCGGCATGTGGAGCCGGCCGCGGGCCCACCGGCTGCTGCGCCCCGCCGGCTGCGGCGCCCGAGGGCGGCGCGACACTGTGGCCCGTCGCTTTGAGCGTCACGGAGTGGACGGGGCGTGCGCGCTTCTGTAGAGGCATACAGGAGTAGACGGCGTGTGCGCGCTCTGCAGAGGCGTGCCGGAGTAGGCGGCTTCGCGGGGGGCTGCACTGGCGCGCTGGTGCTGACACCGGCCGTCGCGTCAACAGGGTTGGCAGCTTTGCCGGCGCGCCCTCCCGAGACGGATTGCACTGTAGCCATGTTCTCCCCTCGTGGGGGGCTGTCTTGTCGCCGGACGCGATGGGACGGCCGCCGCCCTATCGCCAGCCGGCTAGCGGCCTGCCGGACCCGGCTCAGGGCCGGGCCTAGCCGGCTAGCGCCGAGGAGCCGGTAGGTTCGCCAGCCGGCGGGGAGGGGCACGGGCTGCCCCGATGTTTTTGAAAAGGGGCTCCGGGTTCGCTTGCCTACCCGGGGGCCATCCCCCCGACAGTAGTCCCCGAAGCTGTGAAGGCTCGCCAGCTCCAAGCGGGAGAGGCTTTGCAGCTTATCCCCCCCTCCCCCGAAGGAGTGCGGTAACGTGACGAGATTGTGCTGGCTTGAGGATGCCATCTGCCGGCTTCCGGGAGCCGGTTTGAGGTACTTGGTTTCGCCGGAGCCTGAGCGGCTCGGCCGGCTGGTCCCGCCGGTATGGGGGAGCGCGCCAGTCGCCAGACGAAATCTTACCACGTGCAGCCCAGCGGCCGAAGAGGCCTGCCAGGCCACGCACGCGACGAGACGTCGCGATGGGCTGGGTCCCGCTGGACCGCAGTCTCGGCCCGCGCGTGGGATTTACTACGGCCGCACGCACCTGTTGGGGTTCCCAGGGCAGTTAGGGCGCGTCTTAACGTGCCCGTGTATTGCGGGGGGGTGGGGATCGTGGGCGCAATCGATCCCACTCCCCCACGCTCGTGCGCAGTCTTTAAATGGGAGGGGAGGGGGAGAGGCCGAGGCATTCGCTCCTCTGCCCCCGCCCGTTGCTTCGCCTCTGCCTCCCCATCTTTCTTCTCATGCACACCGCCGCCGCACGCCATCGCTCGCGCATCGTCGCCCGCCAGGCTCGCCACCGCACTGCGCCGCGACTCGCGCGGTCATTGCTTCCTCGCTCCATCGCTGCTTTCTTTCTGCCTCGTCCGGGCTTCTCCCACTCTCACCAATGGCGCCGCCGAAGGGCTCAGGGGAGGGGTCGGTGGTCATCGGTGACGACATCGAGTATCTTCGGTGCACGAGGCGGCTGCCGCCGACGACAGAGGTGGAGGCGCGCGCGCCCGGCGAGGAGACGGCGCCGGAACCGCGGAGTGGCGAGGTGGTGGTGTTCTACACCCACTTCCTTCGCGGGCTCGGGCTCCCGGCGAGCGTCTTCTTCAGGCGCTTCCTCACCTTCTTCGGCCTCCAGCCGCACCATCTGGGGCCGAACGCCATCTTGCAGCTCGCCGGCTTCGCGACGTTGTGCGAGGGCTACGTCGGCGTCCTCCCATACGTGGAGCTATGGTGCCAGATATTTTACCTCAAGCAGCAAGGAGCGGCAGTCGGCGTCATGTCCGAGTGCGGGGCAGCCGTGGCGGTGACCCGGACGGCGGGTCCTTTCCTGAAGCTGCCGCTTGAAGAATCCGCCAAGAAATGGCAGAAGTCGTTCTTCTATGTGAAGAACGCGGACCCGGACAATGACCGCATCAACCTCCCTCCCTTCGCGGATGTGCCCCCGGCTGAGAAGCTGAACTGGGGGCACAACCCGAAGAACCCGTCCGCGGAGATCTTGGGGATCTGCCGCCGGATCAAGGAGATGACGGACCGCGAGGGACTCACCGCCGTGGACCTCATCGCCGCCTTCATCGGTCGCCGGGTGCTGCCGCTGCAGAGGCGGACGCACCGGATCTGCGACATGAGCGGCCGGCGCGACCCCTGCCGGCTGTCGACGAAGGAGCTGACGGCTGAGGAGATTGTCGTGCGCGTCAACGACGTCTCCGCCACCGGGCACGGGGGAGAGCGAGGCGGGGGAGACCCCCGAAGAGGTGCTCGCGGCCCGCCAAGCCGGCTCCGCCTTGGAGGCCACCCAGCGGGATGCCTGGAGGGCCCGAGCCGAGGCCGAGAAGGAGATGGCCGAGGCGTCGGCCAAGGCGTGGAGCGTCGCCGTGGCCGAAGTCGTGGCGAGGCGGCCGCGGTCCTCGGAGGGGGCCGCGTGGCCGGAGTGGACGGCGCCGTCGCCGCCGCCGTTGCAGGTCGCGGAGCATCGCTCCAAGACGGTGCATGATCCGGCCCGCAGGACGGAGGCGGATGCCCGTGCGGCCGCCGAGGCAGCCGCCGGTCGCGGCGAATCCGGCGACCGCGAGCCGGAGGCCGTCCCGACGGCCGACCAGGAGGTGCCGCTGGCTGTAGATCCGGTCGACGGAGCCGGAGGCGGGGGCGGAGGCGGAGAGGACCGTGAGCCGGAAGCTGCGCCGAGCGGAGGAGGAGGGGACCGCGAGCCGGAAGCTGCGCCAAGGACGGAGACCGCGCCGGAGAGCTCGCGCGCCCTGGTGACGACGGAGCCGCGGGCCGCGGGGCTTAGCCTCGAATCGAGGCCGGCCGGCAGCGGAACCAGCGCCGGGTCCGCCGTTCAGCCGCAGTGGACCTGGGCGGCGAGCTCCAGCGAGGCGATGAGCGGCGCCCCCCGGAGCGAGCTGGACGCGGCGGTGGACTCTCTGCGGCTGCAGATTGCCAACCACCACAGCCAGTGGCAGAGCTTCGCCCAGGCGGAGAGCGGTTGGCTGCTCCTGTTGGTGCAGACCTTCGCGGTGAGTTCTTTTGCTTTTCGTGCCTTCTTGCTTTTTGTTTTCTTTTTGCTCTTCTTGACCGGCTTGGTCGCTTTCCAGTGGGGGCGCGTCAGCGCACCCACTGGGTGTAGCCCCCGAGGCCCGGGTCGGCTGCGCAGCAGGCGGGTCGGGCCTTCTCAGGCGTCTTTGTGCTGATTTTCTTCTTCGCAGTCCATCTACGACCAGCGGGTGGCGGCGTACAACCGCCTCCTGGGCCGGTACCGCGCGGCCAGGGACTAGCTGGCGGCCAAGGAGGGGGAACTTCGCCAGGCCAGAGGTATTTTTTCGAACTTCCCTCTTGCTTTCTTCCAGTGGGGGCGCGCCAGCGCTCCCACTCGGTGTAGCCCCCGAGATCCGGGCCGGTTTGCGCAGCAGCCGGGTCGGATCTTCTTGGCTTCTTGTTTTGCTTTCTCGCCCGGTTTCTGACCGGAATCCGGGTCCGGATGCGCGGTCGCTGCAGTTGACCCGGCGGAGATGGAGGCGCTTCGGCGCCAACTGGCGGAGGCCGGCCAACACCGCGACCAGGCGGCCGCGGAGCGCGGCCGGCTGGAGGAGGAGGCGGCTCGGGCAATCCGGGAGAGGGACGAGGCCGCCGCCGCCCATAAGGCCGAGCTGGACCAGCTTGCCGAGGAGCGCAGCAGGAGGAGGCGGCGAAGAAGGCCGCCGAGGAGGTCAGCCAGCTCCAGGCGGACCGCGACCGCAGCGCCAACGTGCTGGAGGCGAGGGAGCAGGAGGCGCTGCAAGAGGCGCTCTACATCGACGAGCTTCTCACGCGTAAGCGCTTCTGCTCGCGTCTTTTGCTTTTTCCCGTTTCCCGTCTTCTGGCGTCTTGGTCAGTCTTCTTCCCCTTCTCTTCCAGGGTTCTTCCCTGAGACCCAGGGGTCGGCTGAGGCAGCGGTGAATGCCCACCGGCAGGAGCAGATGGCGGCGGGGGCCGCCGTCGAGGAGTACGCCGCCTGGTCGGTGGCGGAGATCACTGTGGCCGCCAAGGCTCGCCTGGAGGCGGTGGAGCGCCAGATGAACCGGCTATTCGAAGCCGGTTTGTCGATGGTGGCCGCGCTGTGGCCGGGTGCGGTGGCGCCGAGCAGCGTGAGCCAGCTAGCGTATTGGCTGGAGGCCGGCGCGGCACGACTCAACGCGTGGAGGGCTTCCGCAACTCGAGCCGGCGCGGATATGGCGCTCGGGGTCGTGCTGTCGTGGTACCCGACCATCCGCCTGGACCAGCTACGCGCCCGGAGGGCTGGGGCAGAGGCAGACTTGGCGGAACGGGCGACGGCGATCGCCGTGCGGGCCAGCGACATCGCGTCGTTCGCCCCGTACGGGGACTTTGTGCCGGAGCGGGCGCCAGACGGCGCGCAGCTTCCCGCCGACGACTTCGGCCTGGAGCTCGAGGACCCGGAGGGCAGCTCGGCCGAGACGATCGCCGACGCGGACGACGACGCTGGCGAGCTGGACGACACCGCCACCACGGAGAACCCGGCGCCGAGCGACGCCGACGAAGCCGCAGCCTAGGGTTTTTTTTATTTTTTCCTGTTTCTTTTGAACTCGGAACTTTTGTTAGCCGGCAGATCCACCCACTGGGGGGTGTAAGTTTAATGTAATGAACTTATCGGCCGCGGGCCTTGCTGTATATATGAATGCATGTTTCTTTCTTGTGTGCTTGCGCCTGCCGTGTGGCAGTTTCGCTTTTGTTCTTTTCCCTTAGCCGTTTTCCTGTTTGCTTCCGCCTTCGTCCCTCTCCCCGCCAGCCGGACAGCCGGGAGCCGGTCTATAGCTGGACGGGGAGCCGAACTCAGAAGAGAGCGCCTAGTACTTGGGCCTTAGGATTTGAGCGCAAGCGAAACACCCACTGGGCCGGCTGGCTGCAGCTGGCGAAGCCGGCTGGAGCGCAGCCGGTCTGTGCGGCGGAGCGTGAAGTGAGAAGAGCCGGGTTAGCCGAGCCGGTTGTTCGTACTTAGCCGCTTTTCGCATGCGGATGCTTGCAGCCTTTGGCTCTTGCCAGCCTTGAACAGCCGGGAGCCGGTCTGTGGCTTATGGCAGAGGGGGCTTCGGCGGTGCGCACGTTACTAATTGGGTTGAGGAGAACGCGGCGCAGGCTAGCCGGCAAGCCCCCGAGCCCCCGAGCCGGCCATGCCGACCCGGTGGGAGGGAGGCCAATGCGGTAAAGTGTGCAAAAACTCGGTAGAGATGAAAAGGTAGCCCCCGAGCGTCGTTCGGAGGACCTGCTGCTTTCATTAAGTTCAAAAGGGATAGTGATACATACATACATGGTTTAACTGTAAAACGGACGGAGGAGCTCCGCGTTCCAGGGGCGTTCCGTCTCTTTGCCGGAGGCGTCTCTCTTGCGCTTGCTTCGCTTTTGCGCGTTGATGAGGTAGTGCGCGTTGTTGCGCAAGGCCTTGCTGATGATGAAGGGACCCTCCCATGGGGAGGACAGCTTGTGTTGGCCGGCTGTTTGCTGGATCAGCCGGAGCACGAGGTCGCCCTCGCGGAAAGCGAGGGGCTTGATCTTCTTGCTGTGGTAGTGGCGTAGGCTCTGCTGGTAGATGGCTGACCGGCTGAGGGCCAGCAGGCGCGCCTCCTCGAGCAGGTCGACGCCGTCTTCGCGTGCTGCTGCGGCTTCCACTTCCGTGTACATGGTAACGCGAGGTGAGTCGAACTCGATATCCGTGGGGATGATCGCCTCGGCCCCGTAGACGAGGAAGAATGGAGTGAAGCCGGTTGAGCGGTTGGGGGTGGTCCGGATACTCCATAGGACGGCCGGCAGCTCGTCGATCCAGCTGCCGGGTGAACGTACGAGCGGCTCGACGAGTCGCGGCTTGATGCCGGCCAAGATGAGGCCGTTTGCCCGCTCCGCCTGGCCGTTGGAGTGAGGGTGCACGACGGAAGCCAGGTCAAGCCGGATGCCGGAGACGGAGCAGTAGCGCGCTAGCGCGCCTTTGGCGAAGTTGGTGCCGTTGTCGGTGATGATGTTGTTGGGGACGTCGTAGCGGACATCGATGTCGGTGATGAACTTGACAGCCGTGGGGCCGTCGAGTTTCTTGATCGGTCTCGCTTCGACCCACTTGGTGAACTTATCGACGGCCACCAGAAGGTGCGTCATGCCGCCCCGAGCGGTTTTGAAGGGTCCCACCATGTCGAGGCCCCAGACGGCAAAGGGCCACGCGATGGGGATGGTTTGGAGCGCCGAAGCCGGCTGGTGGCTCTGGGCCTTGAAGCGCTGGCAGCCCTTGCACTTGAGAACCAGCTCCTCGGCGTCCTTCAGCGCAGTCGGCCAGTAGAAGCCGTGGCGGAATGCCTTGGCCACCAGGGACCGGGAGGCGGCATGGTGCCCGCACTCGCCATGGTGGATATCGAGCAAGATCTCGAGACCCTTGGCCGTCTCGACGCATCGCTGGAAAACGCCGGTTGTGCTGCGCTTGACGAGCTCGCGGTTGATGATGTTGTAGGCGGAAGCCCGGCGTTGCACCTGCCGAGTCTCGACCTCGTTCGCCGAGAGCTCGCCGTTCGCCAGGAACGTGAGGATTGGTTGAGCCCAAGACGGCGCCTCCAGCACCGTGAGGACAGCCACTTGCGCGGGTTCGGCCGGGTCGGGAGGCGGCGAGCTGGAGCCAGCAGCCCCCGAGCCGGAGCTGGCAGTCCCCGAGCCGGAGCGGGCAGCCCCCGAGCCGGAGTCGGCAACCCCCGGGGCCGGGCGAAGGGCTGTTGGGTCGGCCGAGACGAAGATGGACTCCGAATCCGGAGACGGCTTAATGGACGGCTTGCGCAGGTGCTCGAGGGAGACGCCGGTTGGGATTGCCTGCCGGCTGGAACCAAGCTTGGCTAGAGTATCGGCCGCCTCGTTCTCATTGCGGGGGACGTGGAGGAACTCGCAGCCGTCGAAGTTGTTGGTCATCTGTTGGACCAGGTTGCGATAGCTGGCCATGCTGGAGTCACTGGCATCCTACTCGCCGGAGACTTGCTGGACCACCAGATCGGAGTCGCCGAAGTAGAGGATGCGCCGGATGCTGATTTCTTTGGCCAGCCGGAGGCCGTGGACGATGGCTTCGTACTCGGCGACGTTGTTGGAGGCGGCGAAGTGGATTTGCAGCGCGTAGCGCAGCTGGTCGCCCTTGGGGGAGGACAGCACGATGCCGGCTCCCAAGCCGAATGCCATCTTCGAGCCATCAAAGTGCATGCGCCAGTGTGTTGCGTCGGGAGCCGGTGGCAAGTACTGGGTCTCCGCCCAATCGACAAGGAAGTCGGCCAACGCCTGCGATTTGATGGCGGTGCGAGGCTCGTAGAGGATGGTGTGGCCGGCTAGCTCGATGGCCCATTTGGCGATCCGGCCAGAGGCATCCTGGCAGCCCATGATCTCGCCGATGGGGCCGTGCTCACCACGGTGATGGCGTGCTCTTGGAAGTACTGCCTCAGCTTCTTGGCGGCCAAGTACACGCCATAGCACATCTTCTGGTAGTGCGGGTAGTTCTGCTTGGAGGTGGAGAGAACCTCTCTTAGGTAGTACACAGGGCGCTGGACCGGCTGTGCCTTGCCTTCCTCGGGGCGCTCCACCACCAGCACTACGCTGACCACGCGGGTGGTCGCCGCGATGTACATCAGGTGCGGCTCCTTCTCAGCCGGCACGGCCAGGACGGGCGTGGTGGAGAGCATGCGCTTGAGGTCGCGAAAAGCCTCGTCCGCCTGGTCGGACCACTCGAACGGCGTTGTCTTCTTCATCAGCTGTTATAGGGGCAGGGCCCTCTCCCCCAGCCGGCTGACGAACCGGCTGAGAGAGGCCAAGCAGCCGGTGAACTTCTGGACATCGCGCAGCTGGGCCGGCTTGCGCATGCGGTCGATGGCCTTGATCTTCTTCGGGTTGGCCTCGATGCCGCGCTCCAAGACGAGGAAACCAAGGAGCTGGCCAGCCGGCACGCCGAACATGCATTTCTCCGGGTTGAGCTTGATCTGGTATTGGCGCAGGTTTGCGAACGTCTCCCTGAGATCCTCGAGGAGGGTGAGGTGCTGCTTGGTCTTCACCACGATGTCGTCGACGTAGACGTGCACATTCCGGCCGATTCGCGGCAGGAGGCATTTCTGCATGCAGCGCTGGAAGGTGGCGCCGGCGTTCTTCAAGCCGAACGACATGGTGATGTAGCAATATGCCCCGAAGGGGGTGATGAAGGACGTCTTGAGGGCATCTGCCGGGTCCAGCTTGATCTGGTGGTAGTCGGAGTAAGCTTCCAGGAAGGACAGGAGCTCGCAGCCGGCTGTGGAGTCGATGACTTGGTCAATCCGGGGAAGAGCAAACGGGTCCTTGGGGCAGGCCTTGTTCAGGCTGGTGTAGTCGATACACATGCGCCAAGTGCCGTTCTTCTTCAGGACGAGGACCGGGTTGGCCAGCCACTCGGGGTGGAATACTTCCATGATGAACCCGGCTCTGAGCAGCCGGGCGATCTCTTCGCCAATGGTTCTTCGCTTCTCCTCCTCGGAGAAGCGGCGTAGCGGCTGCCGAACCGGCTTGGCATCCGGCCGAACGTGGAGTTTGTGCTCGGCGTACTTCCTCAGAACACCCGGCATGTCCTTGGGGGACCATGCGAAGATATCCCGATTCTCACGGAGGAAGTCGACGAGCTCGCCTTCCTATTTGCTGTCGAGGCCGGAGCCCACAACGACGTACTCGCTAGAGTCGGGGTTGGATGGGTCGAGCGAAACCTTCCTCGTGCCCTTGGCCGGCTTGAAGGACCCCTCATCGACTGGCTGCTTGAGCTGAGCCGGCATGACCGGCTGCTCGCCAGCCAGCGCGACAAGGCGGTCGAGCTGGCGCCTCTCCTCGGCGATGACCAGCGACTCGGCCAGCCTGGAGCCGGCTTTGGCGCACTCCAGGGACTTCTTGTAGTCGCCGGTGATGGTGATGATGCCCTTGGGACCCGGCAGCTTCATCTTGAGGTATGCGTAGTGCGGAACCGCCATCAACTTGGCCATGGCGGGCCGGCCCAAAAGCGCGTGGTAGGGGCTGGTGAGGTTGACCACTTCGAACCAGATCAGCTCTCGGCGGAAATGCGCGCTGGTGCCGAACAGCACGTCCAGCCTCACCCGGCCGATGGGGGAGCACGAGGCGCCTGGCACGATGCCGTGGAACACCGTCTGGGTTGGCTGCAGCTGGCCCTCCTCGATGCCGAGCTTGACCATGGTGTCGCGGTAGAGGATGTTGATGCTGCTGCCGCCGTCGATCAGCACCCGCGAAAAGTGGCAGGTGCGCTTCTCCGCGACGAAGGTGGGGTCGAGGACGAGCGCGTAGCCACCCGGCGTGGGCATCACGGCCGGGTGATCCTCCCGGGTCCAGTTGACAGGACGGTCGGACCAGTGCATGTACTGGGGGACCGGGGGGACGATGGCGTTCACCTCGTGCTGGTACTTGCGCTTGCTGTGCTTGTCGTCGCCTTCACTGGTGAAGACGACATAGGCCGCGTCCTGCTGCGGATAGGGGTCGCTGGCTGCCGGAGGCGGCGGGGGAGGCGGAAGCAGCGACTGCTGCGGGCCGGCTCCGGGTGGCGGGGGTGGAAGGTTGCCCTTCAACAGGCGCTGGGTGAAACCGCACTGCCGGAGCGTGTGCGTCGACGGTTTCGCGCCGCTATGGTTCTTGCAGGGGGCGTCGAGCATCTGCTCGAAAGACAGCTTGGGCTGCCAGGCGGCCATGCCGGTGCGCGGGCGCTGGCCGGCGCCTTGTTCGGTCTGCCGCTCCCCTTCCACCGCGGCTACTTGCTGGTTGCTGTGGCGAGGAGCCGGCTGCTCGGCCTTTCGCTTACTGCTGTTGTGGTTGTCTTGCCAGCGCTGGTTGGTTTCGCCAGCCGGCTTCGGGGCGGCCGGCTGGACCGGGACCGGCTTGCCATCCGCGTCGACTGTGATCTTTACACGCATCGCGGAGTCGGCCGTGGCGTACTTGTCCGCCACCACCATGAGCTCCGCCAGGGTGTCTGGCTCGTCGCACATCAGGCGGTGCTTGAGCAGGGTGCCGTCTCGGCACCCGTCGACGAAGTACTGAACGGCTTGCACTTCGTGAACGCCTTCGCAGGAGTTGCGCAGCTCGGTCCACCGCGTGAGGAAGTCGCGGAGGGGCTCACCCGGGTTCTGAACGCACATGGAGAGCTGGCGAGGCCGACCAGGACGCGTGTACATGCTGGTGAAGTTGCGCACGAACGCGTCTTCGAAGTCCAGCCAGGAATTGACGCTGCCGGCCCCCAGGCTGTTAAGCCATGTCTGGGCCGAGCCGAGCAGCATGAGGGGAACGTAGCGAACCGCCACGCGCCGGTTGCCGCCGGCGATGCCGACAGCCGTGGTGTAGTCGGTTAGCCAGTCCTCCGGCTTGGAGACGCCGCTGTACTTGGGGGAGTCGCGGGGCAGCGAGAAGCCTTTGGGGAAGGGCTCCTCGCGGATGCGGGGGCCAAAGCACGCCGGGCCGACAGAGCTCTCCTCCTCGAGAAGCGTGGACCGCGCCAGCCGGTCGATGCGGTGGCGGGCGTCGGTTTCGTCGTAGGGCTCGCGGGGACCCAGCCGGCTTGCGACGGGGCCGCGTGGCACCGCGCCGGCGGAAGCCGGCCGGGGTTGTCGAGGCGGCGGGAGAGGAGGTTCCGGCCGCTGGGTACGGCTGTCACCAGCAGTCTTGTTGGCAACGCCGTCGCCAGTGGCCGCGACGCGGTCATGCCGGCTCCGGCCTGCCCGGTGCCGGCCAGAGCCGTGACTCGTCGAGCCAGCGGGGGAAGACGCCTGCTGCGTGTCCCGAAGAGCCCTCTCCGGGTCTCTGGTTTTGCCTCAGGTGGAGGCAGATGGCTGGGCCGGGTCGAAACGCTGCTGCTGCTCGTTCGCCGCGGTGATGAGGTCGCGGATGCGCTGCTGCTGCAGCAGCTCCTCGCCCTCCAGGAACTCGAGATCCGCCATGGCCGCCTGCGCCGCGCGCATGTTCTTGACGGGGGTGTCGTAGACGGGCCGGCCAGCGCCTAGCGCGCAGCCGATTGCACCCCCATGGATTCGCACCTCCGCAACCCGGCTGGGCTCAGCAGCAGCCGGCGTGAAGCCATGGGCGCTGTCGTACTCTCGCTGGTCGGACTCCAGCCGGCGCCGCGTTGCCGCGAGCTCCGTGGCCTCGAACAGCAAATGCTCACGGTCCTCGTTGAGCTGAGCCACCGCTGCCGCCGTGTCGGCGTCGGGCGTGATGGGGGCCCGCAGGCTCCGGATCGTCTCATGGAGCGGGTCGGCGCGGCGATGAGGGGCCGCAGCCGCGGCAGCGGCGGCCGCGGCAGCCTTCTCCTTGGCGCGCGGGGAGCCGGAACTGGTGCCGATGGTCAGCACCTCCGCGCGAACGCAGAGGTTCGCGCCGTCGTCGGAGGCGGCGCAGCCAACGGGGACGGGCGAATCGGTGAAGCTGTGTACCTTGCCGGGAAACACGTCGGGGACGAGCGCGACGAAGACGCGCAGCGTGCCGAAGGGGACGACGAGGCAGCCTGCGGGGCAGGCGGCGCTTGCGTCCGATACGATGCCGCAGCCGGCCGAGTTGGCCGTGCGAGGCGCACGGACCAAACCGTGCACGATGCGCTCGCCGGAGCTGGTGAAGGGCCTCGTCCGGAACTTGACTCCGGTCGACGCCGCGAGCAGCCCCACGGTGGGCGCCAACTGTCGTGGTGAAATCACGGCAGATGCCATGAGATGGCTAAAAGTGGGGGCTGCGTGAGGACACCGGTGGGTTCCGGAAGCGAGGTTGGCACGCGCATGCGAGAGACACAAGGCGTACCCAGGTTCGGGGCCCTCCGGGGAGGTAACACCCCTAGTCCTGCCGAGTGGGTTGATAGGCTCACAGGCCACAATGGTTACAATGGTGCTCCTGGAGCTGTTTGAGCGGAGGAGGCAGAAGGAGCTAGGTCTCCGTTCAGCCTCTCCTGTGTGTGTGTGTATGTGTCGGGGAAGAAGGAGTGAACCAAGTAGCCAACGATCGAAGAGGAGCGAACTGACTGAACTAAATCGAACCCCCCTGCATGAAGGCCTCCTGGGGGGTCTTATAGCTCGACCCCCCAGGGTTACATGGGTAAACTACGCGCGCTGGGACCCGGGTGTCGGCGTCTGGAGCCGGCCGCGGGCCCGCCGGCTGCTGGGCCCCGCCGGCTGCGGCGCCCGAGGGCGGCGCGACACTGTGGCCCGTCGCTTCGAGCGTCACGGAGTGGACGTGGCGTGCGCGCTTCTGCAGAGGCGTACAGAAGTAGACGGCGCGTGCGCGCTCTGCAGAGGCGTGCCGGAGTAGGCGGCTTCGCGGGGGGCTGCACTGGCGCGCTGGTGCTGACACCGGCCGTCGCGTCAACAGGGTTGGCAGCTTTGCCGGCGCGCCCTCCCGAGACGGATTGCACTGTAGCCATGTTCTCCCCTCGTGGGGGGCTGTCTTGTCGCCGGACGCGATGGGACGGCCGCCGCCCTATCGCCAGCCGGCTAGCGGCCAGCCGGACCCGGCCCAGGGCCGGGCCTAGCCGGCTAGCGCCGAGGAGCCGGTAGGTTCGCCAGCCGGCGGGGAGGGGCACGGGCTGCCCCGATGTTTTTGAAAAGGGGCTCCGGGTTCGCTTGCCTACCCGGGGGTCATCCCCCCGACACCGTCCACTCCGGCCACGCGGCTTCCTCCGCGACCCGCCGCCGTCTCGCCATGACCTCGGCCATGGCGACGCTCCATGCCTTGGCCGACGCCTCGGCCATCTCCTTCTCGGCCTCGGCCCGGGCCCTCCAGGCGTCCCGCTGGGCGTCCTCCAAGGCGGAGCCGGCTTGGCGGGCCGCGAGCACCTCTTCGATGGTCTCCGCCGCCTCGCGATCCACCGCGCCGCTCCGGCCCCGCCGCTGGTCGGCCTCCTCCGTGGCTGCCGCTGCCGTGGCCGCCTCCGCCAGCTCGAGCGCGCTCCTGGACGGCGCGCGAGAGAGATGAAGAAGAAGAAAAGAAAAGAGAGAACAACAGCAACAGCGGCAAATAAGGCAACAATTCAACCGCAAGAGAAACTTACCCTATGACCACGGGAACCGCTCGCGTCGGACCCGCCGGCGGCGCCATCAGGCGCGCCTTCTTGGCGGACCTCTTCAGGGGCGCCCGTCTGCGCCACAGCGGGGCGCTTCGCAGCCGGCCGCGCCTCAACCGGCTGCTTCCTGTGCAGCCGGCTTGGGCCCGCCGGCTCCCCGGTCGCCCTCCTCTGTCGCCCCCTGGGGGCGGCCCCGTCGCCCGCCTCCGCGCCCTGAGGAGCTGCATCGCCCGTCCCGTCCTCATCATGTTCGTCGTCATCCGGCCACTCGCGCAAAACATCCGGGATCAGAGACTTACCGGCTTGAGCGGAGCCGCCGGCTTCCATGCCCGCGGGGCGCTCCTCGCCGCCTTCGGCTCCCGCGTTGCCGGCCTCCTCGTCCTCTGGGTCCGATTCGTCCCGGTCCAGCTGCAGAACCATGGGACTCGGGCCGTCATGCACAAGCTGGCTCGGGAAGCGCTGCAGCCGGCCCAGGGCGTCAGGGCGCATGAGAAGGGCGAACGCGGCGAAGGACAAAGATCAGAGACTTACCGCTAGCGCCGGGGCATCCCGGCTATACGGCTCCTTGCCGAACCGCCACTCCTTCACCTTGAGCCCGGCGGCGGAGACGTCGTTGACGCGCACGGCGATCTCCTCGGCCGTCAGCTCCTTCATCGACAGCCGGCAGGGGTCACGCCGGCCGCTCATATCGCAGATCCGGTGCGGCCGCCTCTGCAGCGGCAGCACCCGGCGGCAGATGAAGGCGGCAATGAGGTCCACGGCGGTGAGCCCCTCGCGGTCCGTCATCTCCTTGACCCGGCGGCAGATCCCCAAGATCTCCGCGGACGGGCTCTTCGGGTTGTGCCCCCAGTTCAGCTTCTCGGCCGGGGGCACATCGACGAAGGGAGGGAGCTTGATGCGGTCGTTGGCCGGGTCCGCGTTCTTCACATAGAAGAAGGACTTCTGCCACTTTTTGGCGGAGTCCTCGAGCGGCAGCTTAGGGAAGGGGCCCGCCGTCCGGGTAACCGGCACGGCCGCCCCGCACTCGGACATGATGCCGGCTGATGCTCCTTGCTGCTTGAGGTAGAACATCCGGCACCACAGCTCCACGTACGGGAGGATGCTGACGTAGCCCTCGCACAGCGTTGCGAAGCCGGCGAGCTGCAGGATGGCGTTCGGCCTCAGATGGTGCGGCTGGAGACCGAAATAGGTGAGGAAGCGCCTGAAGAAGACGCTCGCTGGAAGCCCAAGCCCGCGGAGGAAGTGGGTGTAGAACACCACGACTTCGCCACTCCGCGGCTCCGGCGCCATCTCCTCGCCGGGCGCGCACGCCTCCACCTCCGCCGCCGGCGGCAGCAGCCGCGTGCGGCAAAGATAGTCGATGTCGTCGTCGGTGACCACCGACCTCTCCCACGAGCCTTTCGGGGGGGGGGGGGGATAAGCTGCAAAGCCTCCCCCGCTTGGAGCCGGCGAGCCTTTACAGCTTCGGGGACTACTGTCGGGGGGATGACCCCTGGGTAGGCAAGCGAACCCGGAGCCCCTTTTCAAAAATATCGGGGCAGCCCGTGCCCCACCTCGCCGGCTGGCCATCCGGCCGGCTTCCCAGCGCAAGCCGGCTAGGCCCGGCCCCGGGCCGGGTCCGGCAATCCGATAACCGGCTGACGATGGGTCAGCGGGCGTCCCATCACTCCCCATGACAAGACGGCCTGTAACACCCCAAAATTTTCTCTCTGGATTTTTCAAATCTTTTTATTAGAAGAAAATACTTTGAATTATTGTTGACCCAATTCTTCTTCTTCTCTTTCTTCCTTTCTGATTTTTATTTTTATTTTAATTGAGTTTCAAAATTTTAATGGTTATGTTTTGGAAGATTTAATTTATTTGGAAAATTATTTTGGAGGATCACAACCATTTTTTTTGTATTTAGAAAAGTTTTGGAATAATTGATATTATTCCATAGGTGTGATCATTTCACTTCTTCCTAGCCCTTCTAAATTCTTCCAAAAAAAATTCTGCCACTCCTAAATTATCCCCCAAGTCACTCACACCTTCTAGGATAGTATCCAACTCTTTTCCACCTTACAAAAAAATTTCTGCAATATTTATTAAATTCCAAAGTTGGAATTTACCTTATTCATAGTTTCTTTGAATAACAAAGGAACCATATTCTCTATGACACTTCTGCTCCCACCAAAATTACCCCAACAACTAGGCAGTACCCATAACCCATTTCACCAAAAACATTGGGTTCCACAATTCAAAAATTTCAAAATTCATTCGATTCAAATTTGGACCAGAAACAATCTTCCTGATACAAACCTATTTTTAATAGCTCCAAAAATTCTGAAACTTTGCCAGACTCTCTCTTATGCATCAACACCTTACCACAAAAATTATCACAAAATCCTAAAATGCCTAGACCCCTCTGTCATTTCACCATACACTTCATGTGCACACTGTTCATCTCTGTCAGAAATTCAGTTAACTGAATTTCAGTTCAGAGCCAGAGGGAGACGTCGCCGTGCACTACTCTTCTCTCCATTTTCCTTCTCCTCCATGCCTCCTCTCGCCTTAACTGAGCCAGCTGGACCCCTCTGGTCAGTGGCTCGCCACCGACGGCGCGGGAGCTGGCCGGTGCACCTGCCACCGAGCTCATCCGCGGCAGCCGAGCTGATCCGCACGGCGCCCGCCATCTTCAATCCTCCTGCTGCTCTCCCACCTACTTCTCCTCCACGCGGCACCTCCTCCGCGTCGCAGCCGCACCGACCACACCGTCCAAAACCGCTCTGGACCCCGCCTGGCAGTCGCCGGAGACGGGCACGGCCGCCACACCCACTCGAGCATCTCACCGTGGATGAGGCCAAGGAGATCAAGCTCGTCCACTATGACTCTTCCAGAGCGATCCACCGTCCTCATAAACTCCCCGCCGCCCATGACCACCGACCCTAACTACCTCGCCGGCCAAATTTACTCCGGCGTCATCCGCACCCGCTCGGCCACTCTCAGATCCCCTATAAATAGAGCCCTCGAGCTCCATTCACTTCACACACCACCCACACTACATCTCAATCGACTCCCAGTGCACTCCCCCGACCTCGAGGAGGTCATCTTCCTCCTCTCCGACCACCGAGCCGCCGCCAACCTCCCTGATCAGTTCATCGCAAATACTCCACCTCCACTGCTCAAACTCTGCCAGTAACCTCATATCACACCCGTACATCGATCCCGTGCTCCAATTTTACAGCCCGAGCTCTCTCCGGCGAGACCCGACCGCACCCGAAACCTCGTACCCCGCCGTCGACCTCGCCGCCGTTCAGGTGCTCGCCGGCGACCACCTCCACTACCCACCGAAGCGGCACTCCACCCCGAACACACTCCGACCACCGCCACCTCCCAAAACCCCGGCGATCGTCGCCGGCGATCGCCGTCACCCTCTGTCATCGCGTGCGAGCGCGTTTAAGTTCAAACCTGACGGGTGGACCCCACCCGTCAGGGTTCTCTTTTTTTTTTTGTTTTTAAACAGAAAACGTATTCTGCCGTTTACGTTTTCTGAGTTGGAAGGCGTATTCTCTCCCGAAGCGTTTTCTTTATAAGCGCACAGGGACTGGAATTTTTACAGAAAACCCGCTGAGTTTAAAAGTTGAATAACTTTTAAACCACAACTCCGATTGAGTTGATTCTTTTTTTGAAATTCTTATTTTTCTCTCTAGTTTTTTTTAGCATTTATTTAAAAATATTTTGAGACAAGTTTTGGTACTGTTGTCAAATTTTTAATTGGAATTCGAATTTGAATTTTTCAGAAAACGAAGAGGGAAACTTTGCCGGGAATTTTGAGTGTTCTTCTTCTGACTACTTTGGACAAGGCAAGCATTTTGAACTTGGGATATGGTGATTGCATTTTGCATTGCATGGTTGCATCGATAGGAATTGCACCGTATGTGTAGTTATCGCAAGTGCATGCATGCATGGTCATATTATATCTTGTGCATGACTTGCACTTCACTCAAGTATCTGACATGAGGGAAGGCTGTGAGCGCAAGGAGTACAGCTCCTGACTTGGACGTGATGGTGAGCACGGTCCCGTTGTGACACGACGGTGTCACCGTGGCATGTGAGACATGCCAGACTTAATAATAACACCTCCTGAGTCGACCTAGATCGAGTCTTGTTCCGTCACACCTAGCTAAACACCGTGCTGCCACGAGTCTTCCCGCGAGGGAAGTACGGTTTAGTAAGTTGCTAACCCCTGTCTGTGTACACACCACATAGAGGGCCATGATGAGGGTTTCCAACGATCGTGGACTAAATCCCGTCATCAGGTTAGGGGGCATGGGTGTATCCGGCTGGGCCGAGAGGGGGGCACCCCTTGTAATCCGCGCATATGAATAGTGATCCCATGCAGGACGTGGTCTCCCCGTCTTAGAGTTTTTCTGGAACGATGCTTTGGGTGATTCCTGGCATCCGGAAGGTTAATCTGGTGTGTGCTGGTCAGGCGTGTTTTCAACCCAAAGACCGTAGTGGGAATTAGTCAGTGCCACGGTGTTGACTAAAGAAATCCCATGCACGTGGGTAAAGAGTACACCCTCTGCAGAGTTATAACTATTCAAATAGCCGTGTCCGCGGTCAAGGACGTTAGCTGGGAAGGGTCAAGTGTCGGTCCGGTGTCGGTCTTCGGAGGAAAATAATTAATTTGAGCATCAGATATTTTGCAGAATATTATTATCTCATCACTAACACTGTCATGAATATTTTGTCATCAGGATTATGATGGTTGTGAATATTATTGTTACTATGCATATTATTATGGACTAACCCGCTTCTCTTATGTTATTTTTCCTGAGTGTCTCAGGGGCTGGCTAGACTACCCCGGACACCTAGTTTTATTTTCAAGACCTCTCGTGGCGTCCCTCGAGTTCTCGGATGGTCCTGTCTCGTCCGATTCTCTTGTGGATACCCGTTTGGCATTTCTTTTCAAGACCTCATCGTGGCGTCCCTCGAGTTCATGGGCGGTCCTGTCTCGCCTGACTCTCTTGTGGATACCCGTTTGGCATTTCTTTTCAAGACCGACCATGGTGTCACTTTTAGACGCCCGACTGGCATTTCTTTTCAAGACCTCTCGTGGCGTCGCTTGAGTTCATGGGCGGTCTGTCTCGCTCGATACTCTTTTAGACACCCATTTGGCATTTCTTTTAACTTTCTTGGTTTATCACTAACAATTTAATTTTTCTGCACATGCTAGTATTTGCCATGCCATGTTTAAAATATCAGTCAGCATGAGCATATTATTTAAGCCATCAGGGGCATATGCATTCAGCACCATATTAATATTCATCATATCATGCTTTAATTTTGTTCAGCATTTGCATATAACTTGACCCATCATGATCATATGCATTCGGTATATCTTTAGTTCATAATGTTTGCGAGTACATTCCAACGTACTCACTGGCTTGTCCCTGGCTATTTCATTGGCCAGACTTGGAGGAGGACGAGCTTGTGGAAGGAGATCGCGCTAGCGAGCCCGACGCTTAGAGGTGTCCCAGTCAGTCAACCTGTGATCTTGGAGTCTGCCACATGTATCATCCGCTGCATTTCCGCTACACCAATAAAATACTCAAGCCTCACACTGACGCTCGACTTTATTTTATTGTATCAGTGTTGTCTACCACCACACCACTGTATTATTCCACCACCGTAGTACATTGGCAAGCTTGTAATAATTGTTGAGCACTCTGGCTCAACCCCTGTGTAATATTATTGAACTGGTTATCTATATCAAGGAGGTCTATCAGTTGATCTTGGGGCTGGTATGACTTGAGGCTCTTCTGTGATTTATCCCAGAAATGGGCCTGACACGGCCCCCCACGACGGGAGAACTTGGCTACAGTGCAAACCGTCTCGGGAAGGCGCGCCGGCAAAGCTGCCAACCCTGCTGACCGGGACGGCCAGCGTCAGCACCAGCGCGCCACTGCAGCCCCCCACGACGCCATCCACTCCGTGACGCTCGAAGCGACGGGCCACAGTGCCTCGCAGCCGGCGGGCCCACAGCCGGCTCCAGACGCCGACGTCCGGGTCCCGGCGTGTGTAATTTTACCCATGTAACCCTGGGGGATCGGGCTATAAGACCCCCCCAGGAGGCCACCATGCAGAGGGTTGGCTTCTTCTTCGTTCAGCTCCAGGCATGGTCGGCAACTAGTAGCAACACACGCACACACGCTCACAGGAGAGGCCGAGGGAGAGCTAGCTCCTTCTTCCTCCTCCTCCCAAACAGCTCCAGGAGCACCATTGTAACCATTGTGGCCTCTGAGCCTATCAACCCATTCTGCAGGACTAGGGGTGTTACCTCCCCGGAGGGCCCTGAACCTGGTTACGCCTTGTGTCTCCCGCACGCGCGTGCCAACCTCGCTTCCGGAACCCACCGGCGTCATCACGCAGCCCCCCACTTTTAGCCATCCCATGGCATCTGCCGTGATTTCACCACGACAACTAATTAAGAAGTACTCTTTGCAAAGGTCACTCACACCTCCCCAGGTTGCGACAGGTGACGAACTATATGTGCGTCACTTGTCGCAACATGAGAGTTTTCCCTTTTTTTCTCGAAGATTCGTTTATTTCAAAATGTTTTATCTCTTAAACCGTGCGTCCAAATCTAGAATTGTTTTCACCATTGGATTTTTCGCGCTGAGATCTTCAGAACTAGATCTCATGTCGATAGGCTTTGACGAATTTTTCTTCACAAAAAAACAGGACGAAAAAAACGAACCAGGAGCACGCTTTTTTTTCCTTTCCAAAATGGCACAACTGTGCCTCTCGCGAAAGCAAATCTGTGCCTCCACGAGAAGCAAATTTGTGCTTGTCGCGGAAGAAAAAAAATGTATTTTACCTTTTTCCGAGAGGCACGACTGTGCCTCTCGTGGAAGCAAATTCGTGCCTCCACAAGAAGTAAATATGTGCCTCTCGCGGAAGGAAAAAACGTGTGCTTTTTCCTTTTTCGGTGCCTCTCGCGGAAGCAAATCCGTGCCTCCACGAGAAGTAAATCTGTGCCTCTCGTGGAAGTAAAAAAAACATGTTCCCCCCCCCCCCCCTTTTTTCCGAGTGGCATGACTGTGCCTCTGGCGGAAGCAAATTCATGCCTCCACGAGAAGTAACTCGGTGCCTCTCGCGGAAGGAAAATAAATAAAAGAAACGTGTTTTTTCACGCAAATTTTTTTCCGATTGTTTTTGTCCAAAACCTAAGAAAAGCTCAAAAAACAAAAAATCATCTAAAAGCTGAAAACACATAGAGAAAAAAATAAAAAATCAAAATCCGAAGGGAGTGGCCAGAGCGCGACACGTGGCGGCGGCTGGGAGCGCACCAAGTGGCGCACTTCCAGCCCACCAAAAGTGACCCTTGCAGGGGCTCCCGAACGAGTACACGCTGAATAGTTGCTCTCATATACTCCCTCCGTTTCTTTATATAAGGTGTATTTGTTTTTTTAAAAGTCAAACGAGTGCATGTTTTACCCAGTTTTTAGAAAAATATATCAGTATCCACAATACGAAATTTATATCATTTGATCCATCATGAAAAGTAGTTTCATATTTTATCTATTAGGTATAGATGTTGTTATTTTATTCTATAATTTTGGTCAAACATTAAAATGGTTGACTTGCACGGAAACCAATACACCTTATATTCTGGAACGGAGGGAGTATCTCAATATAAGGGGTGCCTCTATCTCTCGCTTCACGCGAGACGCAGGGACTCTCGTGTGAAGCCGAGCGCAAGATGGGCAGGCCCAGGGGCGCACGAGCCGAAGCATCATATTTTTTTACTATTTTGTTTTTTGCTTTTTTTTTAATTTTGCTTATAATTTCAAGTATTCTAAATAAATATATTACAAAACACACTTTACATATTAATATTTAAAATGTTATCCAAGCGTTTCAAAATTTTAAATGTGAATATAGAAACTATTTCTCATGTATACGAAAAATGTGTACAAAAAAATACAATGTATGCGAAAAAGGTTGAACATGTATTTCAGAAAAAATAAATTAATCAAGCATTTGAAAAATGTTAATCAACCATTTGAAAAATGTTAAATATGTATAGTAAAACTGTTGAACATGTATTCAAAAAATGTTAATCTTGTATTTTAAAAATGTTAATCAAGCATTTTAAAAATGTTAAATATGTATAGAAAAAATGTTGACCATGTATTCGAAAAATGTTAATCTTGTACTTGAAAAATAGTAATCAAGCATATGAAAAAAAATTGTATATAAAAAATGTTGACCATGTATTCAAAAAAGTTAAATTTTTATTTAAAAGATTTTAAACATGTATTAAAAAAATGTATTAGATATATACCAATAATGTACAATGTGTATGGAAACAAAGTAGACATCAAAAAAAAGTTTCCAAAAAAAAGTTAGCACGGGTTGAACAAATAAGAAACCGATGAAAATCGAGAAAAACTATGAAAAACAAAGAAGCCCAATAAATACCAAAATGAAAAACAAAGAAAACAAAACAAAAGAAATGTAAAACCAATGGAACCAATGCAAAAGAATGAAACCGAGAAAGAAAAAAGAACAATAAAGAAAAAAAGGAAAGCAAAAGAAACCAATGAAAACCGAGAAAGAAGCAAATGCAAATGAAAAAAGAACAAAAAAATGGTGAAAACCAAGAAGAATTGAAGAAAATCAATAAAAAGCAGAAAAACCAGATAAAACCATAAATAAAACAAAGAAAACCAAAGAAAACCGAGGAAGAGAAAAAACGAATAGAAAAAAAACAGATTCGAACCAGGGGAGCCCCTAAGCGCCTGTTGGTGGTTCTGGCGCCCACGCGCTGTGTGTATGGGCCGGCCCACCACGAGGCGACATTGATCGCTCGCCAACGCATAAAAAAAACGCTTTTGTTCAACGGTTGACTGGTCGACAGTAAATGATTTTTTAGAAAAAAGTAGCCGAAAAAAATCAGAAAAAATGAGGAGTTCGTGAATTAAAAAATTGCATGTATTTTGGAAAATAGTTCACAAACTTAAAAATATTTCACGAATTTCAAAAAAAGTTCATCAAATTTGAAACAAAATCACAGATTTCAAAAACGTTCATCAATTTTTTTTAAAAGTTCATTGATTTGAAAAAGTTCATCATTTCTTTAAAAAAAGTTCGTCATTTTTAAAAAAAAATTGATCAATTTTGGAAAAAGTTCATCGATTTGGAAAAAAAATTCACAAATTTGAAAAAAATTCATTGATTTTGAAAAAAGTTAATGAATTTGAAAATGAGTTCATGAATTTAAAAAAAAATTCATCGATTTTAAAAAAGTTAACGGATCTGGAAAAAAGTTCATGGATTTTTTTTAAAAAAAACTCATAGATTTTAAAAAATGTTTGCAAATTTGAAAATTTCTTCAAATTCTAGAAAAAAATCACGAATTTAAAAAATTTCGAGCATTTAAGAAAATGGAAAAAGGAAAAAAGAAACAAAACAAGAAAAAAAGAAAAAAAAAAGTAGATAGGAAAACCGAATAAAACCGCTCGGAAAACTCACCAGTGAACCGAAAAAAGCTTCCCAAAACCGGGGCTTCGCAAACTGAAGCGAATAAAAATGGAAAAAGGAACTCCTGAACCAGATGTGTCGTGGTGGTTTAGTGGTTATTGCCTTTCGATCCGAAGGATGTGGTCGTGGGTTCGAAACCCGTCGCCGCACCTTCTTTTTTTGAGCCGAAGAAGAGAAAAAAAGATAAAATGGGCCGGCCAGAGAGCGAAGGAGGGTTGTGCGCCGGTTTGCAGAAACAACTGCAACCGTTCTATGGAGAGCAACTAACTAAGGAGCGCTCCTTCGGAGCCTCCCCAACGATCACTTAAGGTGGGCTGAGAGCGCGCCACTTGGCGTGCTCTGAGCCGCCGCCACGTGTCGCGCTCTGGACGCTCCCTCCGGATTTTGGTTTTTTTATTTTTCCGCACGCGTTTTCAGCTTTTTAAACGGTTTTTCGGTTTTTTTTTGCCTTTTTGGTTTTCCATCGGTCTTCCTTAACTTTTGGACCCAAAAAAAATTTGCGCTAAAAAACACAGTTTTTTTGCTCCCGCGAGAAGCACGGTTTTGCTTTCGCGAGAGGCACGGTCTTGCTTTCGCAAGAGGCATGGCCGTGCCTCTCGGAAATGAAAAAAAACGCGTTTTCTATTTTTTTTGCTTCCGCGAGAGGCATGGTCTTGCTTTTGCGAGAGGCACGGCCGTGCCTCTCGGAAACGGAAAAAACGCATTTTTTGTTTTTTTTTCTTCCGCGAGAGATACGGTTTTGCTTTCGGGAGAGGCACAACCATGCCTCTTTCGGAAAGGAAAAAAATGTGCTTCCGGTTCGGTTTTTTCGTCCGGTTTTCTTCGACCGATTTTTTCGTGAAAAAAAAGTTCGTCAAAACCTATCAACATGGGATCTAGTTTTGAAGATCTCGACGCGAGGAATCCAATGGTGAAAACGGTTCGAGATTTGGATGTGCGGTTTAAGAGATAAAACGTTTTGAATAAACGGTTTTACGAAAAAAAAGGGAAAACTCCCAGGTTGTGACAAGTGGCACGCATGCAGTGCGTCACTTGTCGCAATCTGAGAAGGTGGGGAGTGATCTTTGGAAAGAGTACTCCTTAATTAGTGATTTCGCGATCTATGGCTAGTGTCGCGTGCCAGCGATTGAAGAAAAAAAGATAAACGGGCCGGCCCAGCTGCTATGCAAGATAAGAAGTTCTTCAGGCGAGAGAAGCTACGGTCTCGCGCGGAGCAAGACATAGCTCTCGCGCGCTATAAGCGAGATATAGCTTCCGCGGGAAGCTTCCGTGTTTCCAGTCCGAGGCCCAATAAAATCAGCCTAAACGAAAAGGCTCAATAAAATCCATCGAGGTAGCTTCGGTGGCGGCGCCGAAGCGATTTCCTCCCCTGGCCTGGCCCCTCGATTGGCGTACCATGGGGGTGCTGGCGCTGGGGCGGCTCATCTCCGCGCAGCGGGAGCGGCGGCGGCAGCGGCAGCGGCGTCGCCGGATACAAGCCCGTGGTGAGGCCCTGGTCGTCTTACCTCGCCCTGGGAGGCCTCTCTCTCTGCTCTGCTCGTCCCTGCTACTTTCGTAATCATGTCCTGGCATCAGTAGAAGAATATCTCTTCTATTGCGTTTGCTGATTAGGGTTCCTTTTCCAGAAGAACAAAAAAAAAATCTGATCTCAGTGATGGAATTATGTGTAGTCCATTGTATATTATATAGTGGGATGATTTTTTTTTTTTACCGAAAAAATAGTGGGATGAGATTTCGGAGGAGGCATATGGTAGAGTTAACGCCAATCCCCTCGAGTAGCAACTACGCGGTTGGGGATTAAATCTTTTTTGAGGCAAGCTAGGGTTTAAAACCCCTTTTCAGGCAGGCTGGGAATTAAACTTGTGATCAAGGACCAGCAAAGGTTTTTTGTGTACATGATAAGGATCTCACTCGCTGATTGGTAAATCAATTGTTCCGTCAGATTTGGCACAGATGTGTGGCACTCGAGAGAGGTTGTACTGTTCTGCAAAGAAAGGAAAAAAAAACCATGCTCTGGTGATTTGGATTTTCAAAGGCATTAGTGCTCTCATGTAAAAAGTTGGATGCCAGATCGAAATTGGACCTTTGTTTTATGCAAGTGTGTACCTTTGTTGCTTTCTTCTGTTAGCATGTGTCCTTATAACAATGATGTGTTGCAGATGATCCAGTTCCTTTGTTGGCAAAAAGAGGACGCTCATCCTGGCAACAAGATGATCATTCAGAGGGTAGGAAAAGAATTAAATACTCGATACCAGACCTTCCACAGGTATGAATAGTGGAAGACTTTGGTCGCAAGTAAATAAAAGATCACCATCACTGCCCTGCTGCACAAATTATTGGACCTGTGTTAGCTCAATAAAGATGTATTTCCTGTGTTAGTAACTCCTCTTCTATTTTACAAAGGGGAAAGATTAATGTTGGGGCTTTAACTTTCTGGAAAACTGTCGGTCATGAGTCTTGGATGCCCTGCCACCTTTGATGTTGGATATAATTCCTATAGGCCCTTATCAGCAATTCCTTGTGCTTCATTTATTGTGATTGATGCTTTTTAGTTACAATCTCTGCAGTTTATGCTTACCCGAATTCTTAGTGTGTGACTTGTTGCTAGTATCTATTGCGTATAGAACATGTTTTGGTTATATGGCCACTCTTGCTACCGTCTAACGCCTGGGTGTATATCTACCAAAATACATGTTTAAGATAGGATCTCCCTCCTCGTGGGCAATATGCTTCTCAAACTCTGTAGATATGTTATTGTGATGTCCCACCAGTCTTATAATGTCATTTGTAACATGTAGAAGGTCCAAGACTCTGTGGATGGACTAGCTGAAAATTGTAATGTCATTTGTACCATGTAGAAGTTGCACGTTTGTGCTATTTCTTTGCTGTATTGGCCTATCTATAGCATGCTATTGTGCAGAAGACACCATTCGAGGCAATTTGTTTACAGAGATGCATAGGAAGCCGATACTATTGGCTGCCCCATGACTAACTCAAGAATATATTTCTTAGTTGCCATCTATAGCAGTCTTCTAGGAAAACCATTATAAACATATAGGAAAAAGGAATGCCCTATCTTCCTCACCAGTGCATGCTTGCATACAGTTCGACTGCTCAGGTTTGGATGGTGTTGTGCTTGTTGTCGTCCATTAAGTCTGGCCTTCGGGCAGATTGTGACCAGAACATTACTAGTTATAATTAGGCCAGGGCTTAGGCTTCCCAGAAACAAAGTAACATGATTAAACCATGAGCAGCACAAGCTTGGACCCATGTCAAATATGCATACTTGCTTATTCAGACTAGAAATTTGGGGGAAATAAGCCGTCTATACTTAACACAAGTGGGACTTTACTGCACTTTTGAATATTGTTTCCTATAATCAGGTTCCTGCAAGACCAAATTTTATATGTGATCCACCTGCAGTCCCCATACAGTTCAGGGTAGAGTATTGATTCCTCTATTATGTGTGTAGAACATCAATATCTGGTCTCTTCAATCTCTTATCATCTCAGTTACCATGTTGTGTGTCATATATCTTTGTGGGTAGCTGCTAGAGTTGTTGCGTGAGCTTTCTGGCTGATTAAATATTAAAATGGTATTTGTGCAATGTAGAAGTTACATGTTTGTTGCTGTTTCTTTGCACATTATTTTCTTCCCAACGAATCGCACCACATGTCCTTTTTTTATTCTCCTTTCCATAGTCAAAAGTAATCATTATCCTTTGGAAATCCAGTGTTTAACTCTTCAATGCTTGGGCATGCAGAAAATTTGGCGTCATATAATCTCACTAGTACCAATGCAAGATGCTGCTCGTGCTGCCTGTGTCTCTCATGCCTTTCTACGTTGTTGGAGGTTCTACCCCAACATTGGATTTAGTAACTCGACTGTAAGCTGCAATGGAGTTCTTACAAAGGCTGAAACAGCAAGAAAATTCGCCAGCAAAGTTAACCAAGTTCTGAAAAACCACTCCGGCATTGGCTTGAAGACTATCAAGCTTGAATTCCTTGGCCACAATTCCAGCGACTGTTCTTCTCTCGATAGCTGGCTTCGGATTGCTATTACATCGGAGATTGAAGAACTCAGCCTTATGCTGTCTTCAGAGGTGGCAACATACAGATTCCCGTGCTCACTTTTATCTGGTCTGAGGGGGAACTCGATTCGGTATGTACACCTCTCGGGTTGTGTCTTCCGTCCTGTGGTCAGACTCAGCTGTTTCAGAAGCCTGATGAATCTGCACCTGTATAATGTGCGTATCAGTGAGGATGAGTTAGGATGCCTTCTTTCCAGTTGTTCTGCTCTGGAGGTATTTGCATTTGGGTACTGCAATGAAATAACTTGCCTGAAGATACCCGACATGCTGCAGCGCCTCAACGACCTACAAGTGGTCGGATGCAACGCTCTACGAGTGGTAGAGAGCAAAGCTCTAAATCTCTCCAGTTTTTACTTTGGTGGTAAACGAGGACAACTCTCACATGGAGAGCAATTGAAGAACTTAACAATGCCGCATCCATGTGCCCTCGATAATGCTCATGCCATGCTTCCGACTACTATGCCGAATCTTGAAACTCTTGGCATAAGTTTGCGTCTCAAGGTATATTCATCTGACAGATATATGCATATGAAAATGTTATATCTTGCTTGATAATTAACCTGAGATATCTCTTTATACAGGCTGATACCCCCATGATGCATAGCCAATTCCTCCGCATCAAGTACCTGAGGATAACTGTTGATGGATATGCATTTCCTCATATCAATGATTATATTTCCCTGGTTCCTTTTCTGGATGCTTCTCCTTGCTTGGAGTCTTTTTTCTTGCAAGTAAGTTAACCATCCTGCAAAGTATCTAGTGATTATAAATGGCAGAACTATTAATTTAATTGGCTTTTCATCTTTAGGCAGCAGAACCCATGGAGCACGAGTCGATTTTCAGAGATCCCTCTCCTCTGAGGCGGATGCCAGGACACCGCCATGACAAGCTGAAGAGCGTGAAGATCACCGGCTTCAACTCTGCAAAGAGCTTGATTGAGCTAACGCTTCATATCATCGAGAATGCAGGGTCACTACAGTCCCTTACATTGGACACCGCTGATTGTTCTCGTAGATGTTCTGACAGCGACATGGACAGATGCTCTACCTTGGGCCAGAGTATTCTCATGGAAGTTCCTAGAGCGCTCTTTGCTGTCCGAAGGTACGTGGAGGGCATAGTTCCGTCAACAGTGAAGCTGGATGTTCTGGAGCCTTGCGCGCGCTGCTGCAATGCTTCTTGAGCTTTAGATGTCAAGCTATATTAATATTTTGCATGATGTTTATGTGATTTTAGATGGGATGTGATCGAGCAAGACCCTTTACCTGTAATAGTACGAGTGTGTATTTCACTTGTAAACCAATTATCAGACAGCAATAATAATGTGCATCATAAATGCTTTAGATGTTTAGTTCTGATAATGTCTGGTACGTAAATCAAAAATATTCAAACAGTTTCAAAAATGCAATGTATGAGGCAGCAGGCCATGTGCAGATGGAATTCAAATTAGTTCCAGGTGTCAGCCTCTTATAAGCCAAGTATGAACTGCTACCTCATACATTGCATTGGTCTTGCATTAGAACTTTCAAAAATGCAGCGCAGGATAGGTGGAGAAAAGTGTCGCTTTTGCCGAGACACGCCAAAGGGCGGTGCCTGGGGTACCCTAGGGCCTTTGCACCTTTAAACTGATACTACAAACAAAGATGCGTATGTTTGTTTCCACTTCATCTGTCTTGTTTAATTTTCTTATATGTTCAAGTCAGGCAGAAACATGACTGGTATCACACTTGCAGTAGCATACAGGTCAAGGCAAATATGAGATGTGTGTTGCCATTCCATGATAGACAATGCCAAATATAAAATACAGTAATATTAAGTACATTGGACAGTCTGGTAATCAAAGTCATCAAGAATTTAAGATCACAGGACCCTATACGTTGGACAGCTCTGGTGACTTGAAAGCACAAGCGAACTAAAACATATCACCATTAAACATCAGATGACACCTGAATTTCTCAAACGATGGCATCGTCCACAAGGCTCCGGAACATTTAACTTGACTGTAGAGGGAACATTCCCCTCAATGTATTTTTTCACAGCCAAGATTGATTTATGTGCCTTCACTATAGCTGTAGTTGTCAGGGGACTGCATTTCCTGCCCGGTTTACTGCCAGAACACCTGTAATTAGCTGGACTAGCATCCACTATAAGGGACTCAAGTGATGTCGCATTCTCGAGAAGATGACATGTTAGCTCAACCATGCTCTTTTGGGGGAAGAAACCAATGATCTTCACACTCTTGAGGTTCCCATGGCAGTGTTGGGCATTCGCCTCAGAGACGAGGGATCTCCCTCAAACCATCATACATGGACTGCTTGATTACCTGAAGATCAAAAGCCAAGGTACTTAAATTGATGATCCAAACATGGTTATTAAATAATCTTTGCAGGATGAACAGTGACTTTTCCTTTTTTTGAAGAAAGGGTGAACGGTGAACTTACATACAAGCGAAACGTCTCCAGGGAAGGAGAAGCATCAAAAAAAGGAACCAACGATAAATAATCGTAGTCCTGGTGAAAATACGATCCACTAATAAGAAGAATACTCAAGAACTTGAGGTGGAGGAATTTGCTAGATGCCAGTGAGGAATTGACTATCTGCATAAAGATGACTCAGGTTAATTATTCCAACATTCGGCTACTGTTATATGGACGTTCGCCAACTTAAGAGTAAGAGCATACCTCACGAGAAGATTGTATGTTGAGTGTCTCAAGATTCGGCACACAGGAAGGAAGGTTGTCAATAGCATAACTGATGGCATAACCCTGCCTCAACTGCACGTCCTTCACTTTCGACTCCAATTGAGACTTGTACTTGTTCACCTGCTTCTAACCAAAATCTGGAGAGATTTGGAGCTTTGTTCTCTATCACTTGAAGATTCGTGCATCCAGACACCTCCAGAAAGCTGAGCCGCTGCAGCAGGCAAGGTATCTCCAGGCAAACTATATCATCACAATATACAAGCTTCAGGTGTTCCAAAGCAGTGGAACTGGACAGAAGGCACTCTTAACTCCTCCCCCGTGATACGCACATCGCGCAGATGCAGCGTTTTCAGGCTTCTCAAACCAAGTTGAAATGTGGGACGCAAGGCGCATTTGAAAAGGAAAAGCTTCTGAATCGAGCCTCCACACCTCCTGTCAGATAGTAGTGTGCATGGGAAATCAAACCTCGCCTCTTTCGGCCATGCTAGAAGCTCGAGTTCTTCGGTCCTTGGCGTAACAGCCATCTGAAGCCAGCTATCGAGGCGATGATACGATTCAGCGCCATCAGGAGGAACATGGTAGTCAAGCCTGAGTTTCGTCACGGCGGCAGCGCCCGAGCGGTTCGTCAGAACACGGTCGATTTTGTCGTTGTAGTCTCTTATAATAGCGTTTGATCCTGGTGTCTTCAAATTTTCTTTCGGGCACATCGTTTCATTGGTGAAGGTGAGATTGGGATGGCATCTCCAGTAGCCTAGGAAGGAGCGAGAAGCCGAGAAACACAGGCGGCACGGGCAGCATCTTGCATCTGTAGTAAGGAATATATACGACACGATATGTCCTGCGTGCAAAAGCAGAGAAGCACCATGAGAATTAGAGGTAAAAAGCTGGGAAAGGATGCAATAATCAGCAAGATTCAGCCAAGGTTAGGAACAAGTTGCAAAATGTTCTTGTAGGCATAAACAGAAGGAAAAACAATGTTAAATTCGGAGTTCACGACAAGATAAAACAAATAACACAGCTCGCACAGAAAAGAGTTCTAGTAGTTCTAGTTCCTAACCAAGTAACAAAAAAGTCTAGTCCGTAATAAAATTTGTAACAGTTTTTCTGCTGGAGTTAACTGCAACAGAACAAAGCAAAGCTCGCAGCTATTCTACTGATAGAAGCCTTGCAGCAATATCAGAACATACCTCTGGAAGGACTGGATCCAGATATCTTGCTTCTTTGCTGCCATGGGAATTAACATCCTGTCGGCGGGGTGGGCTGTCTCTTTTAGATACCGATGAAGCAGCATTCCATCCATCTGCAACACATCAGTTTTATGATTAGTACAGACAGCGACGAAAGGAACAAACAGGTTCAGGCACAAGCAAACAAAGTGAGATCCCGACAGAGAGCTTGCCTGGCGATTGAGCCTGCTGGCTCATGGTGGGCGTGGAGGATGTGGAGGCCGAGCCGGGAGTGGCGGTCGGTAGCTCAGTGCTTCGGGTGTCTGCCGGAGGACGAAGACGCAGCGACGGCGCCGCCCTTGGCCGTGAGCTGTGCGATCCTTGCCTTCCTTGTCGAAATTGTCCGGGAGAAAGGGCGTCGGAGAAGGGGCGTCCCGGGGAGAAGGGTGTCGCCGGAGAAGGAGGGTCGCCGGAGAAGGAGGGTCAGCTCGCCATCGCCGTCCCTGCGTAGCCGCCGACGCCAGCCGCCATCGCCATCGTTCTGTCTCCTGTGTGGTGGATTTCGGGATGGGTTTTTTTTTTTTCTGAGCAAAATTTCGGGATGGGTAGGGTTAGGAGGCACTGGACCGCGCGCGATTTCAATTTGGGCCCGGGCCGCGAAAAGAAAAAACGTTATAGCTAAACGAGGTCACAGGATTTAGCGCTCCAGTTCTTTTGCGCCAGGGCTATATCTCACTTATAGCAAGATGTATGCCCGGCTCGCTGAATGTTCATGATGAAATGTACAACATACATTAAATAAAAAGTAGACATCAAAAAAAAATATTTTAAAAAGTTAATTCTATATTTACAAAATATTAAACATGTATATAAAAATGTTCCAGATATACGGAAAATGTATATTGTGTGTGCAAAATGTTTATTGCAATTAAAAAAATGTTCGCCGTATATTTGAAAAATGTTGATCATGTATTAAAAAAAGTGTTCAAAACTTGTATTAAAAAGAAAAAAATGTACATCGTGTATTTGAAAAATGTTCACGTTTGTCAACAAAAATGTATCACATGTATACCGAAAAAAGTAGACATGTGTTGAAAAAAAAATAAGTGATGAAAACCGACAAAGAAACACAACGAAAGCCAAAAAATAAACAAATAAAACAAAGAAAATAAAAATGATGAAAACCAATGCAAAAGAATGGAAACAGTGAAAACCAAAAAGGAAATAAAAAACCAAAAGAAAAACAAAGAAAAGGAAAAATACCCAATGAAAACCGAGAAAAGAAACAAAGAAACCAAAGAATGTTTATGTGATTTTAGATGGGATGTGATCGAGCGAGACCCTTTTACCTGCAATAGTACAAGTGTGTATTTCACTTGTAAATCAATTATAAAACAACAATATTACTGAGCATCACAGATGCCTAAGATGTTTGGTTCTGATAATATCTGGTAAATCAAAAACAATCTAAACAGTTTCAGAAGTGCAATGTACGAGGTAGCAGGCCATGTACACATGGAGTTCAAATTAGTTCCAAATGTCAGCATCTTATAAGCCTAGTATGAACTGCTACATCATACATTGCATTGGTCTTGGCATTAGAACTTTATAAGAAATGCAGCGCAGCATATAGTTCGGTACTGCAAATCAACCAGTGTCTTGGCATCAGAACTTTCAGAAATACAATGGAAGGATACAGTTCGGTACAGCAAACCAAAGCAGGTGTGCAGCTGCAGTATAGCAGGTCGAGAGCTCCCATTTTTCAGTCCAGCACATAATTCCCCATGAGAAGATTAATAATGAAAGGTGGGGAGAAGTGTCCCTTTTGCCGAGACACGGCAAAGGGCGACGCCTGGGGAACCCTAGGACCTTTGTACCTTTAAACTGATACTACAAACAAAGATGCTTTACCCTTTTTTAGAAAGGACACTTATTTGCATCACTTCATCTGTCTTGTTTACTTTTCATGTATGTTCAGTCAGGCAGAAACATGACTGCTACAAATGATAACACTTGCAGTAGCATACAGGTCAAGGCAAAGATGAGGTGTGTATTACCATTCCAAGATAGAAAGTATGCCAAATATAAAATTTTACAATAAAAATTCACAACAGTATTTAATGGACAGCAGTAATAATAAGTACATTGGACAGTCTGGTAAACAAAATTATCAAGAATGTAATATCATAGACTCCTAAACAGCTCTGGTGACTTGAATGTAACATAGCACAAGACAACTAAAACATATCACCATTAAATAGTATCAGATAGCTACAATGATTTGACACCTGAATTACTCAAAGCGATGGCATCGTCGGCAAGGCTCCGGAACATTTAACTTGACTGTAGAGGGAACATTCCCCTCAATGTATTTTTTCACAGCCAAGACTGATTTACGTGCCTTCACAATAGCTGTAGCTTTCAGGGGACAGCATTTCCTGCCTGGTTTACTGCCAGAACAACGGTAACTAGCAGGACTAGCATCCACTGTAAGGGACTCAAGTGACGTTGCATTCTTGAGAAGATGACATGCCAGCTCAATCATGCTCTTTTGGGGGAAGAAACCAATGATCTTCACACTCTTGAGGTTCCCATGGCAGTGTTGTGGCAGTTGCCTCAGAGAGGCGGGATCTCCCTTAAACCAGTGATACATGGAGTGCTCCGCTACCTGAAGATCAAAAGCCAAGGTATTTAAATTGATGATCCAAACATGGTTATCAGATGATCATTGCAGGATGCAGTGCCCCCCCCCCCCCCCCCCCCCCCCCCCTTTTTTTTTTTGAGGAAAGGGTGAACGGCGAACTTACAAACAAGCGAAACGTCTCCAGGGAGGGAGATGCTTTGAAAAAAGGAACCAACGATAAATAATCGTAGTCCTTGTCAAAATTAGATCCACTGATAAGAAGAATACTCAAGAACTTGAGGTGGAGGAATTTGCTAGATGCCGCCATTGGTGCATTGATTCTCTGCACAAAGATGTCTCAGGTTAATTATTCCAACATTCGGCTACTGTAATATGTACGGTTGCCAACTTAAGAGTAAGAGAATACCTCACAAGTAGAACATATGGTAAGAGTCTCAAGATTCGGCGCACGGGAAGGAAGGTTGTCAATAGCATAACTGATGGCACGACTCTGCATCAACTGCACTTTCTTCACTTTGGACTCTCCAAATGAGACTTGCACCAGTTCACCTGCTTCAAGGTAAAATCTGGAGAGATTTGGAGCTTTGTTCTCTATCACTTGAAGCTTCATGCATCCAGCCACCTCCAGGAAGCTGAGCCGCTGCAGCAGGCAAGGTATCTCCAGGCGAACTATATCATCGCAATATACAAGCTTCAGGTGCTCCAGAGCAGTGGAACCGGACAGAAGGCACCCTAAATCCTCCCCTGTGACACGCACGTCGCGCAAATACAGCGTTTTCAGGCTTCTCAAACCAAGTTGAAATGTGGGACGCAAGGCGCATCTGAAAAGCAAAAGCTTCTGAATCGAGCCCCCACACCTGCTGTCAGATAGTAGTGTGCATGGGAAATCAAACGCCGCCTCTTCCGACCATACTAGAAGCTCGAGTTCTTCGGTCCTCGGCGTAACAGCCATCTGAAGCCAGCTATCGAGACGATGATATGATTCTGCGCCACCAGGAGGAACATGGTAGTCAAGCTTGAGTTTCGTCACAGCGGCAGCGCCCGAGCGGTTCCTCAGAACACGGTCGATTTTGTTGTAGTAGTCTCTTATAATGGCGATTGATTCTGCTGTCTTTAGCTCTTCTTTCGGGCACATTGTTTCGTTGGTGAAGGCAAGATTGGGATGGCACCTCCAGGACTGTAGGAAGGAGCGAGAAACACATGCGGCACGGGCAGCGTCTTGCATTGACAGTAGGGAGCGTATATGACACCAGATGTCCTGCGTGCAAAAGTAATAAGAAACTGTCCATCTCCCAAAATTCTTCTAAACAAGGGATCAAGTTTATTACAAACTTCAAATGTTCTGGCCAGAACTCGAAGCATGATGTGCATTATTCTATAATAATGAGCTGTCGAGTTGGCGGATGGTCTAGCAAATAGTGAAAGAATAATTTTTAGTGAGCTAGCACGGGTAAAAATGCTTTGTGCTGGTGTTTTACTTGCAATATATACAAGTCTTTCATCAGCACTTGATACCATACCTCAGGAAGATCTGGCCCTGAGTATTTCATCCTTTTCCCACCTTGTGAATCTTCATCTTGATCCCGGGACGAACATTTTCTTTTCGCCAACATGGGAACGGATCCATCTGCAGCAACACATCGTTCTTGTAAGCACACACACTACTATAACGGAATCAGTTCACTCCCTTGACAAAATAAATAAATAAATCGGATTTTTCTTCCGGAGAAGGAACCCTAAGCAGGAAGCAAATCGAACACGGTAGAAGAGAAAGATGCGGCCGGACGTGAATAGGTACCATGGGCCTGGATTTGGCGGCGGCGCCGCCGGTCCTGGTGCATGGCCATGATGAGCCGCTCCATCGCCAGCGCCCCCATGGCACGCCCCCTCTGTTCCGGTTCCGTGAAGCGCGACGCAGGTTCGTCGTCGGTCGACCTCGGCTCGAGGGAGGAGACGGAACAGCGCAGCTGTGCAGGACACCACCAGGAGCACCTCGTGCTTTTCAGGGGCGAACGGCGCTCTCGTCCACGGAACCGGAACTTTCCGCAATATAAACTCCTGATCCGGTTCAGATAGGTAGACACCGGAGTCGGAGCGGACAGAGAGAGGGGGGAAACAGAGTCGATTTCTCGTCCTCATCTGGGTATCGCCGTGCAGCAGACATGGGGGCGCTGGCGATGAAGCGGCTCATCATCGCCATGCAGCGGGGCCGGCGGCGTCGCAAAACCCAAGCCCGTGGTAACAAATTCTCACTCTTCATGTCATGTCCGGCGGCATCTGTAAACGAATCTCCTCCTCTCTTGCCGTGCCCTCTGTTTAGGGCTGCTCTTCTTTTTCTCTGTCAAGGAGTAAACCTATTCGTTTAGATAGATAGGAACTCTGTTATTTTCTTCTCTAAGCACCAATGTGCGCTTACAAGAATGATCTGTCGTTGCAGATGCATCGATTCCCATGTCGGCGAAAGGTGAATGTTCATCCCGGCCCCGGCATGAAGATCAAGATTCAGAAGCAGGTGGGAAAAGGATGAAATACTAATCAGTGCCAGATCTTCCAGAGGTATGGCATCAATAACTCCAATAAAGACCTAATGATGACATTTTGCAAGTAAAATATCAGTATGATTGCCCTACTTCAGGGATCCTTATTTGTTTTCCTGTAACCGATACACCCAAGTTCCTGCAAGAAGTAAAAAAAAAAAGTGATCCATCTGCAGTCTATGGCTATGGCTATAGACTTCACATTAGAGTATTGAACTATTGATGATGAATTCACTATAGATTATGTGTGTATGTACAACACCAATATTTTATCTGGTCTCTCCAACCTCTCATATCTTAGCTACCAAGTCTCATGTCATATAACTTGCTGTCTAGCTGCCAGAGCTTTCGCATGAGCTTTCTGCCTGATTAAATATCTGAATGTCATTTGTACCATGTACAAGTTACATGTTTATTGCTCTTTTCCTTCTTGCTCTTTCGTTGCTACATTGATCTATATACAGTGTGCTATTAGGCAATTAACATTATTCGAGGCATTTTTGTTTAAGCTGTATAGGAAGCCAAATAGCCGATGTTGTTGACTGCTCCGTGGCTAAACTCTATTATATTTCGTAGTTGTATCAGCAGCCCTGTTTTTTAGGAAAGCCACTAATAAAGTTGTTGGAAAAAGAATGCAGTATCTTCCTCTCCAATTACTGCACCTTGTGTAACCATGTGCAGAGCACCTGGGGTAGAATACTATTCCAGGATTTTCACATGAGTGTGGATTTACTATGCTCCCATGTAGCTATACATGGCTTCTGTTTTTCTCTCCTCAGACGAAACTAATCATTTTTCTTCGTAAATCTAGTGTTGAGTTCTTCTCCATGCTTGTGCTTGCAGGACATCTGGCATCATATATACTCACTGGTGCCAATGCAAGATGCTGCTCGTGCTGCCTGCGTGTCTTGCGCCTTTCGACGTCGTTGGAGGTGCTATCCCAACCTCGCGTTTAGCAACTTAATGGTAGACTGGAATGGAGATCCACATGTAAATCATGAAACAGCAAGAGAATTCGCCAGCAGGGTCAACCAAGTTCTCACAAACCACTCTGGTGGCTTGAAGACTCTCAGGCTTGAATTCCTCAGCCACAGTCCCAGCGACTGTTGCTCTCTCGATAGATGGCTTCAGGTTGCCATTACACCGGTGATCGAAGAACTCAGTTTTCAGCTGTCTTCAGCGTTGGCAACATACAACTTCCCGTGCTCACTTTTATCTGATCTGAGTGGGAACTCGATTCGGCATCTACACCTTGCGGGTTGCGCCTTTCATCCCGCAGCCAGACTCGGTTGCTTGAGAAGCCTTACACAGCTTCACCTGTATCATGTGGGTATCAAGGAGGATGGCTTAGGCTGCCTTCTTTCCAGTTGTCCTGTTTTGGAGCTGTTTGCATTTGGGAATTGCAGTGAGATCACTTGCCTCAAGATACCTCGCATGCTGGACCGGCTCAGGAAGCTGCATATTGTCAGCTGCAACGCGCTACGAGCGATAGAGAGCAAAGCTCTGAATCTTTTCAGCCTTTACTTTGTTGGTAAACGAGTGCAACTCTCACTTGGAGAGTCATTGCAATTGGAGAAGCTAGTACTGTCCCATCCACGGGCCCTCGATGATGCTCGTGCTACACTTCCGTCAATTGCGCCAAACCTCCAAACTCTTCGCATAACTTCGTGTCTTGGGGTATACTCTTCTGACAATTTTTATATCTTGCACGGTATCTAATCATGGAGTATCTTTATGCAGGCCAGTAACCCCATGATGCACAGTCGATTCCTCTACCTCAAGTTCCTTGGTATTTGGGTTCATAGCTACACATTTCCTGGTACCAATGATTATATTTCTTTGGTTTCTTTCCTTGATGCTTGCCCATCATTGGAGACTTTCACCTTGACAGTAAGTCAGTGCTTATCCTTGAAAGATATCTAGCGATTGTAAATGGTAGAACCATTAATTTAACTGGTCGTTCATATGCAGACACCAACGGAACCCATGGAGCATGAGTCGATTTTCGGAGACCCCTCGCACCTCAGGCGGATGCCAGGGCGTCGACATGACAAGCTGAAGAGCATGAAGGTCCTGGGCTTTAACTCTGCAAAAAGCTTGATCGAGCTAACAGTTCATATAATTGAGAACGCAGGGTCACTCGAGTCCCTTTCATTGGACACCACTTAGTATGCTGTTAGGTGTTCTGACGGCATCAGTGACACATGCTCTACCATGCGCGAGCGTACTCGTATGGAAGCTCCTAGAGCGCTCTTGGCTATCCAAACCCACATCCAGGGGAAGGTGCCCTCCACGGTTAAGTTAGATGTTCTGGAGCCCTGCAGCCGATGCCATGCTTCTTGAGCTTTAGATGTTAAGCTCAGGTTAATAATCATGATGCTTATAGTATAATTTTAGATGGGATGTGATCGAGACATTGTGCTTGTTATAGTACTGAGTGCGTATATCAATTATCGGCAACATTATTAATGTGTATCATCACAGCTTGAGATGTTAAGTTGTTAGAATATTCAGTGGTATCTTCTTACTGGAGTTGGAACAAGCACTCGAATTACATACAGTTCATATAGCTGATGTTGATGCTACGCTGATATCATGTTGCATATATGTACTCCAAATGTGATAAGCACTATTTGCATGTGTCAGTTCAATGTTTGCACAAAAAGGTGAAAAACTGCATAGGTTATGCAATAGCATGCGCACCTGCAGAAACCCATAAAAATTGGACCATTTTGTGATGTGTATAGGGAAAGGCATCAGACATGTAAAAACAGTAACATGATACCATCGGAGGACGGCGTTGTGGTGCCCATGCTCATCTACACCCATTGTGAACAGTAAATTCAGAAATAAATTAGAAAACAAAATCAGAAAAACCTGAATTCTTTTGGCACCGAAGATGCTCGAGTGTGCTGCCTATGAGCTTGCAAAATTTCATGGCCAAATAACATTCGAAGATCTCTAGAAAGAAAACAAAAGTCGGCTCTCAAAGAAACTTCAAAAAAAGTATTTTGGAGGCCTTATTTTTTTCTAGAGATTCTCAAATGTTCACCACGAAAAATTACACACTCCTAACCGACTCAAGCATTTCCGGTGTCAAAAAAAAAATTCAGAGTTTGTTTTTTACTATTTTTTAGTTTACTGTTCATTAGGGAGTAGATATGGATTATTGGATACCATTCCTTTCTCTTTCTTTTGTACAAGACACAAATGTTCATATTTAGCACGACATGTATCCGTACCATTTTTTTCCCGAAAACTCAGATGGGCCGCACACAACATGGTGCACAAGGGTAAATAGTTGTGCAAAATTTGCATATGTCCAAATGATCATACAATAAGCTGAGATTTATCGAAGACATAGATACAACATCCACCATTTCATACACATTCAAACTACAAAATTCCAGTCTGTGTTTCTTAGGATAAAACACAAAACAATGTGTTTTTGTTCACCCTGGTATGCATCTTGTTTTGATTCTTCAGAGAGTACTTCGTCACATCATCCCATGCCAAAGTATCTACTCCCTTCTAACAAAAAATTGAAACCAATATATTTCTTAACTTTAACCAAGTTCATAGAAAGAATAATAATAATACCAACACCTACGAAATCAGTATTCAAAATATACATCATCTACTATATCAAATAAGTATACTATGGATACATATTTCTTACTCCCTCCGATCTAAAATAAGTGTCGTGATTTTAGTTCATGAACTAAAATCACGACACTTATTTTAGATCGGAGGGAGTAGTAAATATGTCTATACTACATCAAATAAATAGAATATGCATGTATATCTCTCAAGTTTGACTTCAGACAAAATGGTGACTTCTTTTTTTTAGAAAGGAGAAGGCACCATCATACCCATTAAGGCTACGATGGCCGGGCACATCTCCGGTGTGGTTGAGCATATTATACTTGGAGGTGGTGTTACTCATCTTCAATATGCGGATGACACCATGATCATGGTTGAGTAGTCGGAACTTGATATCATTAACCTCAAGTTCCTTCTCCTTTGCTTTAAGGCCATGATTTGGCCTTAAGATCAATCTTGATAAAATAATGAGGTGGTGTTAGGTTAATCTGTTGACGATCAGTAGCTATTACGGACAACCTTAATTGCAAGTTGTCCTCTTTCCCTATTGTGGGCTTAGGTATGCCGCTATCTGATTCGAGGGTCCCCATCCAGGACTTTTACCCGCTTATGGGTCGGGTCGCCTCTAGGTCTATGCCATGGTGAGGTAGATTTACGTCCAAAGGGAGTAAATCTGTGCTTATCGACTCATGTCTTTCTAGTCTCCCCATATATATGATGGGTTATATATTGTGTCAGAAGGGGCGCATAGCTCATTTGATAAGGAGGTGTCACGCTTCCTCTAGCAGGCGGTTGATGGATGCAGAAATACCATATGGTCAAGTAGGTTGATATTTGCCTGCCCAAAGACCCGGGAGGGTCTAGGTATTCTTGTGTCCTGTCGCATGAATGTGACCCTTATGTTGCGATGGGTTTGGAGGATCCTCCGTGATGAAAAGGGCCTTTGGCTACAACTTATTAAAGCAAAGTATTTGGAGGGCTGCCCCCTTCTAGCGTGTGAGCGTAGGGATGGATCTCAATTCTAGAAGTCATATGAAGAATGAGATTCGTCTTGGGCTCTCTATCTCCACAGGTAGGACCTTCTTCTGGCTGGACTAGTGGGTGCGTGGAGCCCTACTCTGCATTGAGTTCTCGGGTTTGTTTGCTATCTGCACAGACCCGCGATTGTTGGTGTCCTTGGCCTCCCACAAAGGGACTTGGGACATCACGTTCCGACGAACATTTGGGCATGAGGAAACCGTTGCTTGGGTTGCTGTTGGGGATATTCCCCACGACCAAGACCCGGCTCATAGGGATAAGCCGCCCTGAAGATTAAGTCATCTATGGGCTTAAGTCACCATGACGTTAAGTCATCTCTGGGCTTAAGTCGCCCTGACGTTAAGTCATTTCCGGATTTAACCCGGCAGATTCTAACCCGGCAAACAGTTGTAAGTCGGCAGACAGTTTCTAACCCGGCAGACAGTTGTAAGCCGGCAGACAGTTTATAACCCGGCAGACAGTTGTAAGCCGGCAGATAGTTTCTAACCCGGCAGACAGTTGTAAGCCGGCAGACAGTTGTAACCCGGCAGACAGATTGTGACCCGGCAGATTGTAACCCGGCAAGTACTTAGCCATGAAAATGAGCCGCCTGGAGATAAGAAGCCCAGGCGTTAAGAAGCCCACGGTGAGAAGCCCGTGATGGGAAGTCAGAATAGGTTAAGTCCTAATCCTACTAGGACTCTACATGTAACCCGCCCCTTCAACTTATATAAGGAGGGGTGGGGCACCCCAAGAGGGTCAGGTTTTTAGAGGTCAAGATAGACAGATAAGTCTGGAGATAGATGTTTTAGCAGGTCTCAAGACAGACATTTTGATAGCTCTCGAGACAGAGCCAGGGAAACAGCACCTTTGTAATCGTGACTATGATCATCAATATCAATCAAGCAGGATGTAGGCTTTTTACCTCCACCGTGAGGGGCCGAACCTGGGTAAAACTCGCGTCTCTCGTCCCGTTTAACCCCGTTCAAGCTACCACTTAATTGCGTTGGCCTCACGACTAAGTCCTCACACTAGGACATCTGCCGTGACAAAACCACGACAGTTGGCGCCCACCGTGGGGCCGGAGCACGGTGGTGTTGTGTTCTTGGAGGGAGCTCCACAGGGATCGAGAGACTCGTGATTAACTGATTCAAGAAAAGCCAGCACGGAAGGATTCACATCATCAACAAGCAGTAAAAGCAGAAGACACAAGATTGAGTTCAAGGGAAGTTAGGGTTTCGTTGTGTGCGCCGCCACACATGTCTGAGGGGATCTGCCCAAAGACGGTTCGATGTCTGCTACAACTGAGACCAACAGAAAACTGCAGCAGCAGACACTCGGGCGGAGACCTGGACGTTGCAGCGTCGAGACCTGCGCTCGATAACCCTGTTCGGCGCGTCTAAAGTGCCGGAGCTTGCTGGCCCTGTTCGGAGCGTCTAAGTGCAGGAGCAGTCAAAAAAAAAGAGATGGTCAAACCAACCACGAATCCAACGGATTTGGTCGTGGGCGCAGAGTTGGATTCTGCCGCGGCCTCCCCTCACCAATAAAGCCTCTGCTGCTGCATGCCGAGTCGCCGTTCCTAGCCGCCTCCGCCACCGCCGCGGTCAACGGCCGCACTCTGTTGAGCTGCCATGAGCCTTCACCTCGGTCTGCCTCCGCCAGCGCGTTAAGCCGCCTCTACCTCAGGACGTGCAGAGCCGCCGTTGCCGGGCTCGCCCTCTGCATCAGACTATTACCACCGCAAGTCGATGGCCGCGGTTGTGCCTAAAACAGCCTCTGCCCATGAGCCGGCCTTGCAAGCCGCCCGCTTTAATTGTAGCAGGGGAGAGCCGCCGGCCGCCTCAGCTGTTAAGCCGCCGCCTCCGACCCGAGCGGTTCTGCCTCTGCCTCGCGCGGCCTCGCTCTGAACCGCCCCGGCCGCTTCGGGCCGCCCCTGCCTCAAATCGCCTCTGAGCCGCCCTGGTCCGCGCTCCGCCTCCACCATGGCCGAGCCGCCGCCGCCGCGGTCTCCGCCTCACGCCGCCCCACGACCTCCGAGCCAGCCACCGCCAAGTCGCCGTCGCCTGTGACCTGCCCCCGCTGAGTCGTCGGGGGCCTCAGCCGCCTTGGATAGCCGTGGCTCGCCTCACCATGGCCTCGCCCCGCCAGGCTGGCCTCGCCTCGCCCCGCCTTCGCCTCGCCGGGTCACCTCGCTTCGCCTCCGCCTCAACCTGCCGCTGTGGCCTCACTCGCCGCCTCAGCCGGCTGCTGTCAAGCCGCCCGCCTCTGCTGCGGCCGCCTCTGAAAGCCGGTCTCACCACGCGCCGCTTCCGCCGCCACCGCGAGCCGTCACATCGAACCGCGGCCTCACCGCCTCGTCGACCAGCCCCGCGCCGCGAGCCGCCTCGTCTTCAAGCCGCGCGGCCGTCTCCGCTCCCACGGCCTCGGTTACCCGCCGCCGAGGCTCACCTCGCCAACCGCGGCCTCACCTCGAGCCGGCCTCTCCTCGAGTCGCCCCGCCTCGCTGCCTCCGCTGCCATGGCTCGCCTCACCGCCCGCGCAAGTCGCCGCCGCGAGTCGTTGTCGCCTGCCGCCTCTACCGCCTTGCGTATCGAGCCGGTCCTGCCGTCTCCGCCGTCGCGCGTCGAACGGACCTGCCGTCTTCGCCATCGCGCCTATAAGCCGGCCCCCCTCACCAGCAGCCGCGTCGAGCAGCCGCCACCGTGACTCGCCTCGCCGGGGGCCTCCCCGAGCCGCCTCGCTCTGCTTCCCCGGGGCCTCCTCGAGCCACCCAATTCACCGGCTCTGCCCCGCCCCGCGCTGGTTGTTCCCGCACGCTCCCCTGCCGGCTGAAGGAAAGGACAGGAGGAGGCCAGCTGAAGAAAAGACAACAATAAAATAAGATATTTCAGATGCAAAAAAAAAAGCGGACGTGGATTGGTCATTACGACCCGGAGGGTCCGCTCCGAGCCGCCTAGCTCCGGTTCCGCTGCAGTCGTGCTTTAAGCCGCCGCGTCCACTGGACATCGCCGTTGCCGCTGCAACCTCGCGCTGAGTCACCTTCGCTCGGCCTCGTTCTAAAGCCGCCTTGCTTCCACTGCGAGCCGCCTCTGCTTCAATATCCGCGGTCTCGCCTCAAGCCGTGTTCGACGCTACGGTCTGTCACCTCCGCCGCGGTGTTGTTAGCTGCCGCCCTGCCTCCGCCGTAGAGAGTGACTAACTCGCCGTTGAAATTACTGGAGGTGGTCCACAACGCTATATGCGGATCATCTGTCATCCAGACGAGTCAGGTGAAATCTATCCAGTCGATTTTTATTGATACATTTTTTCGAGAACAATTACTCTGGCTAGCGATATTTTTTATGCAGGACAATTATTCACTGCAAGGGCGATCGTCGTACCACGGATGCAGAGCTCGCGCCAACACTATCATGCGCCAGCATCCGACCGTGCAGTACTGCTCAATAAACGTGTGTGCAAACCGCCGCCCATGCGGTTTCGGTCTACATCAACACACGGCCGACTCATCTGCTCACGCCGCGGCCGATTCATCCGTCTGCGCCCGCGGTCGAATCGCCCGTCTGCGCCGACTTACAGGACCTGGTCTGAAGGATGACCCGGCCTGCTCAATAAGGGTCAAAGGAATCAAGCCGGCTATGCTGAGCATTTTTTCCATGATCATATGGTTACTTGGGGGCTTCCAACTCATCGAGTTTAGCTTACAAAACCCTTTAACCTGGCGAGATGCCGTAAGTTGGTTAAACCTGCCTGTTAGCAAGATGCTACTCCCTAAAAAACGACCCAGCGTACGTCTGATGAGTCAATCACAAAGGTGACCCTGCATTCATCGGAGTTAAAACGCTCGATTGGTTGTGTGAGAGCCGGCTTTCAGAAAGCGAGGGTAAACCAACCAGCCAAACTATACTTGGTTAAACCTGCCTGTTAGCAAGATGCTACTCCCTAAAAAGCGACCCGGCGTACGCCTGATGAGTCAATCACAAAGGTGACCCTGAATTCATCGGAGTTAAAACGCTCGATTGGTTGCGTGAGAGCCGGCTTTCAGAGAGATAGGATAAACCAAAAGAGGCCAAAAAGCCTGCTTCCACAGGAAGCGAAACCAAGACTCGAGCCTTGCAAGCCGGTCTTATGTCGTGCCTCGAAAGCCGGCATTTCTATACTCTGTTATCATACATCATCATGCATTGCATCATACATTGCATCATCATTGCGTCATCATACCATGCTTCATATATGCATGGATATCCTGGTTTATATTGCAGGAGCCGGTTTTCAAACCGAGTTATATTATTCAAATCTTTAATAGCCAACATGGCTGGATTTTCATTATGGTTATCATCACCAGTATTGGATGATTGAGGTTTTCAAAAGCCGCTTCAGAAAAAAAATGGCTATTATTTCTTCATCCAAAAATACCAGCTTACAGCAAGGAGCATGGTTCAATATTGATATGCAAAGCATTCAGTAACATCATCCAGACAGTGAATATGATTTTATCCTACAATGGAAGGAATAGTCCCGAGTTGCTGCAGGCATACGACCCGGCACTTGGGGGCTACATTATTTAAATCAAGATTACATCAAGTATTCAAGTCCCGTGTCGCTGCAAGCATGCACCACGACACTTGGGGGCTAATGCAAGCTGCTATTCAAATCATCACATTGTCCACAGACTCGGTTATTTCAGGTAGATGAGCCAGCCTCCCGTCAGTTTCTAAGTCCCAGCTCAGTATATCTTACTGAGCCGGCCCTTGAGGGCTACAGTATTCAGTTCTTTGCCAAAGTCATAAGGTCCAAATTGGAAGACCCGGCCCATCACATACTGATGACCCGGCCCTTGGAGGATACACAAAACTCCTCAAGTCTATATAATCAGATCTGCAAAAGTCCCTGCTCATTATTGCATAATGACCCAGCCCTTGGGGGCTACACTGGTTGAAGTTTTATGAGCATAAGGCAATTACAAGTCCCAGGTTGCTGCAGGCAAAGACAACCTGGTACTTGGGGGCTACATATGTGGAACATTCAAACTTATGACTGGTGGCTTAGATGAACAACCTGGATTTCTCCAAGCTTGCAACATTCATATTGGAGTAAGTCTTAAGCTATCACTACATTCCCCTCTTAAGACTTGGGGGCTACAGGTAATATGGATATAAGAAGAACACCTTTAAAATTTTCAGTGTTGAGCAAACCAGGTCTCATATTTTTTGATGGAGAAATTTGCAAAGATTATTTGCTCTAAGCTATTCAGACAAGTCTGAAGCATTGAAAGTTGGTACAACATCAGACGCAATATTCTTTTTATCAAGCCAAGGCATTTTTTAAGACAGTTCAAGATATCATAAGGGTTATTTTTTCTGCAAGGAACCAGCGTCAGCATATTGATATGACAGAGATTCAGACTTTTCAGGAGTTGGTCAATGAACTAAAACTGGTCTTTTTGAGTGAGCCGGTCCCTTTACATACTTTTATTTCAAGAGTTTAGCATGAATAAATTCAAAGCTAAACTGGGGGCTAATGTTGGGGATATTCCCCACGACCAAGACCCGGCTCATAGGGATAAGCCGCCCTGAAGATTAAGTCATCTCTGGGCTTAAGTCACCATGACGTTAAGTCATCTCTGGGCTTAAGTCGCCCTGACGTTAAGTCATTTCCGGATTTAACCCGGCAGACAGTTGTAAGCCGGCAGACAGTTTCTAACCCGGCAGACAGTTGTAAGCTGGCAGACAGTTTCTAACCCGGCAGACAGTTGTAAGCCGGCAGATAGTTTCTAACCCGGCAGACAGTTGTAAGCCGGCAGACAATTGTAACCCGACAGACAGATTGTGACCCGGCAGATTGTAACCCGGCAAGTACTTAGCCATGAAAATGAGCCGCCTGGAGATAAGAAGCCTAGGCGTTAAGAAGCCCACGGTGAGAAGCCCGTGATGGGAAGTCAGAATAGGTTAAGTCCTAATCCTACTAGGACTCTACATGTAACCCGCCCCTTCAACTTATATAAGGAGGGGCGGGGCACCCCAAGAGGGTCAGGTTTTTAGAGGTCAAGATAGACAGATAAGTCTGGAGACAGATGTTTTAGCAGGTCTCAAGACAGACGTTTTGATAGCTCTCGAGACAGAGCCAGGGAAACAGCACCTTTGTAATCGTGACTATGGTCATCAATATCAATCAAGCAGAATGTATGCTTTTTACCTCCACCGTGAGGGGCCGAACCTGGGTAAAACTCGCGTCTCTCGTCCCGTTTAACCCCGTTCAAGCTACCACTTAATTGCGTTGGCCTCACGACTAAGTCCTCACACTAGGACATCTGCCGTGACAAAACCACGACAGCTGCCCTTCGGCGACATTCCGTCGTTGTTTCCGGACTATCAGGATGCCAGATCTTGGCGCTTATCCCCTTCTGTGGGTTTCTCTATTGGATTGGCATATCACACCCTATGTCGGCGCCCGGTCCTCGTGTGGACCAGACCTCTTTGGAAAGCCCTCTCAAGATCAAGATTTTTGTGTGATAGCTTCTGCGGGATTGCCTCCCTTCGTGGACGGAGGGATCAAGCAGAACGGGCCTGGCAATGAACTATGTTCTCTTTGTGTTGTCCCGGAAACTGGGACCGACATCTTCTTTGCCTGCTCTGCTGCTCGGTTTCTTTGGTTCGTCGTTCGTGAGGCTCTGAGACTTGATCGGGAGGCCCAGGACCTGGCAGAGTTTCTAGAAACCTAGGCAAACTAGATCGGGAGGAGCAGACACCTCTTCTGGTTAGTGTTCGTGACGATGACTTGGACCCTCTGGACGACATGTAATAAGATGGTTATTAAGTAGGCATTTGTACGGCGGGCCACCGACTCTATATTCAAATTTCTGGCCTTTTGCAGCCCTGACACCCGTTATCTAGGCAATGAGATTGGGACCGGCTTGGCAACGTGATGGACGTGGTGACTGTGGCAGAGCGCCGCCTTGCACCGCCGACTCGAGGCTGATCTATCGACCACTTGGTAAAAAAAATTCTCTTTCTTTATTTTACAGTATGAATTTGATGGTTGCTTTATCTATAACTAGTGAGCATGCACGTGCGTTAGCCATGCGCACAAAAAATCAGTAATCAAAATAATGGTTTACACAATATTCCACCACCAAAGAAATCATAAAGCAAATATCAAAGTTCAAGAACCGAAAGAAAAGGCTGGGAATGCAAGGGCTTGAAATTTAAAAGTTTCAAAGTTTCAAATTTCTTATTTATTCGAGACCTTTATGCCTAGTCCAATTGATCCATCTTGTTAACGTTGACTGGTGGACGCTCACCACCCCTTATATAATTGACAATGTGCTTCACGGGGGAAGATTGGCCAGAGCAAAACTCTACTTCAGTCCTAATTTTTTGGGGGACAAGTGAATTGTCTATGTTGTATCGTTTGCGGGCATCCTTCATAAGACAAACATCATTCTTGACAGCATCAGGGAAATACAAGTCATTAAGAACTTGATGATGCACACCTATAGAAAATGATAAGCGTACAATTAGTCCAGTTTTTTGCAGAATTTTGTAAAAATAATAAATATAACTGATACCGACCTTTAAGAAAGTTAAAATTATGACAAGTTGAGGAGTAATGTATGCATAAAGTTGTTGCCCCCGTGCTAAGAAGAGTTTCTGTTTGAGATTCAACTCTCAAGTTAGTGAAATGGTACAACACTTCTGAAGAAAAAACTTACTGGATAATTGATCAACCTCCATAGAGGTTGCCATGATTAAACAAACATTTGCTTCAGCGGACAGAAGTTCATTCCAATGGTGTTCAGCTAGTTCTTCAAAAATGAGTAGGAAGATAATTCGCATGACAGCGTCGATGACTGCTACTTCCCTCATGCCTAGAGGGAAATATGTGCCATGGTCAACTGGGCCCACGTACATGACTACACCAGCAATATCTACAATTAACACATTATAAAATGTTAAATAAGAAATCACTTAGTGTGCCTTTCATAATTAATTATATAATATATATTGATTATATGAGCATACCAGTGTTTGAGAGAAAATGCTTTTGTCAATGGGCTAGACCGTACACATATATCAAATAGAAGAATTGAGAACCAAGATGTGTTAGTAGTCACACAAAAAAATACTTGAGCATGTATACCATATAAACTTGGATAAACATGCATGCCATTGTGGGCAACATAGTAACATGTATTATATAATCCAGGCTAGTGTTCATCTTGTTTCTCAAAAGAATTGCACAACTTTTCCGCAGGTACAAATAAACGTAAATTTCACTTGGCAGTATTGATTTGTCATCGGGGGACACAATTTTTACCTCGTTCTCTGTGAAATTCCCTACATAATTGTTCTGGTCAGCACGGACAGGAAATGGTGTAATGCAATAACCTATTTTAAAAAGTATCGGCTAAATTCTAGATTTGTATCAGTAGTCTCTCTCAAAAGAGTGAAGTGCATGGTAGGTCCTCGAACTATTTCAGGGGTGTCACGTAGGTCCTCGAACTATGAAAATCGTCATCCAGGTCCTCGAAGTGCAGTAAGTGTGTTACTTAGGTCCAAAATCTGCCTAACCCCATCTGACTGGCCAGCTGGCGCCGTTGACCGCGACACGTACGTGGTGAACAGTGCACCGTGAACAGTAAAATCGAAAGAAAAAATCCCTACTGGAAAAAACTTTACCGTCGAAGCGCGGTGCGTGAACAGTGAAATCGAAAAAAAATCCCAAAATAAAAAAAAATTCTTTGCCATCGAAGCGTGGTGCGTGAACAGTAAAATTGAAAAAAATTCCCAAAAAAAAATGTTCATGAATGATAAATTTTAAAAGAAAAGAAAATATGTTCGAGAACCACAAATATTGTACGCGGATATGGAAAAAATGTTCGTGACTTTACAAATACTGTTACAGTCGCGAACATTTTTTTAAAGTCACGAACATTTTTTCCTATCCGCGAACAATATTTATGGTTCGTGTACATATTTTCTTTTCTTTTAAAATTTATCGTTCGCGAACATTTTTTTAAAGTCGCGAACATTTTTTCCAAATTCATCGTTCGCGAACATTTTTTTCATATCCGCGAACAATATTTGTGGTTCGCAAACATATTTTCAAATTTATTGTTTGTGAACATTTTTTTAAAGTCCCGAACATTTTGTCCATATTTGCTAACATTTTTTTTTGATTTTACTGTTCATCAGCGCACTGTTCGTCCCCGTGCGGGAAAACTGGCCGCCGGTGCACTTTTATTTCGTTCGTTTTTTTTTGATTTTACTATTCATGGTGCACTGTTCATCGCGTGCGTGTCACGGTCAACGGCGCCAGCTGGCCAGTCAGATGGGGTTAGGCAGATTTTGGACCTGAATGACACACTTACTGCACTTCGAGGACCTGGATGACGATTTTCATAGTTCGAGTACCTATGTGACACCCCTGAAATAGTTTGAGGACCTCTCAAAAAGTAGATGTCTTGTGCAGTTTGTCTTGGATGGGAGAGATTTGACAGAGTATATTTTATAATTGCTTTCTGGATTTGGACTGTCGTGTTGTCAGAAAGATGATATCCAATGGAAGTAATAAGTAAATTGCATAACAGTAAAACATGGGATCAAACTTCAAATTCAACACCACAGAACATGTCTTGTACACAGATTAGTTCAATGGCAATATAGAAAACCGCATCTATGTAATCATGTACTCACATCGATGAGAGAAGCCGGCCATGTCTTTGGGGAAGACGAAAGGGACACGGGAATGAAGAAGAGGGAAGAGAAATCTTGTAATCTTCTCTGATTTGTTTGTGGCTGCATGTTTGAAGGTGGCGCGTCCCCCGACTGACGCTAACGACCGAGTTGAGGTGGCGTCCCCGGCGGGCGGCGAGGCGGTTCAAGCGACGTCCCCGACGCCCGGATAGGCGGCATCCCCGGCGGCCGGCGAGGCGGTTCCGGCGGCGTCCCTGAAGGTGTGGCTGCTGGATGCGATCGGGGCGGGGCGAGGCGGCGTCCCTGGTGGTGCGGCGGTTCCCTTTGGTGTCAGTTTCCTTTCGTGCAAAAAGGCTACGTAAGGAAGGGGATCAGGGAAGAGAAGGATTGTTTAGCGCTAAACATGTTTAGTGGCTCACCATTAGGACAATAAGGACTGTTGGATTAACACAAATGGATGGTCGAGATCTGTTGGATCTATCCCACCGGGTCTTTTTATATTAATGATGATATAGATATATATAGATAAAGCGGGACGAACGCGTGTTTTGAGAGAGACCAATAGAGGTCTACCTCCTCCAGGTCCAAACCCAACCCAAGCCGGGAATCTCCTCCACCGGCTCCGGTCACCCACCACCAGTCTAGTCTGGTCTCCAGTCTCCGGTCTCCGGTGGGCCATGCGGTCCACCTCTACTGCATCGCCGCTAGCTAACCCGCGGCGATTAACGAGAGGGAATCAATCCCCATTGGAACTGGAGGCGTTCCAAATCGGGCGGGTTTCTCCGCCATGTCAACGTGACTCATCCCCCCACTATTCCACGCGGAGCGGCGAAAAAGAAAGTTAAACGAATTATTCGTCCCTTTCCATTCCACGGGCTTTATGGTCGGCCGGGGATCTCCCTCAGCCGCCACACCTGCGCCGGCCTCCCATTCCTCCGCCCACCACGCCGCGAGGAGGAGCAGGAGGAGATCTCGGGAGGCGGCCCGAGGCGGCGCGCGAGATCCGGCGTCGGAGGGGCGGCGGTCTGATTGATTGATTGACTCGATGGTGCGGGAGACCGGGTACTACGACGTGCTCGGGGTCAGCCCGGCGGCCACCGAGGCCGACATCAAGAAGGCATACTACGTCAAGGTGCCACTGCCGCGCTTTCCCGTCCCGCTCCGTCTCTCTCCGGCGAATTTCGCTCTCATTCCGGTTGCTGGTGTCGTTGTTGATGCAGGCGCGGCAGGTCCACCCCGACAAGAACCGCAATGACCCCCTCGCGGCCGAGAAGTTCCAGGCAAGTGCTCCCTCTGCCATGTCGTTGCTTCCCCACTACCATGACTTCTCTTGTGAGACATCAGCGTCATGCAAAATCTGCTGTGTAACTATCGCCAACAGTTCTGCCAGCGGCTGGTCAGGCAATTAGCTATACTAGTGTCAACACTGATGTTAATTAGTGGTAGATAAAAGGGGGATCATGCGTCTTCATTAGGCGCCCTGCAAGCCTTTCGGGGATTTAGACATTTAGTCAGCTTTTACATGGATGATGAATGCCGATGGTGGATGGTGGTAGCGACATCGGTAGTTCTTTCCTCCTGCCTTGCTGGTAGGAATCAGAATTGTATTACAGTGGTTCACTTGGAAAAGTCCTTCAGTCACCATAGTTGCCGCCCCTGTTACGAGCTCAGGGAGGGACATACCAAAGCAGCTACTGCATCAATGATAACGGGCATCGATGTTGCAACCTTGCGGAATAACAAACTGATGCTGCAACTGTTTTTATTTTGCCATGATGTTGAAAATAATCTTACAGTCCATGGAGCTCAACTACAGACTCGTGAATTACCAAGAACATTTGTATTTCCATGTCTAATGACGAGTAGGTGTTTTTTGGCATCAGAATGGACGCATTATTTTCTGTGCCTCATTGCCCAAGTGGTTTGGTGACAAATCTTTGCCTTGCAATGACAGGGCATATGCCCTTATGCCCAACAGTAGCCATTGAATTAATCACAAAACTTAATCTAGTCTCCCCATTGATGATCATGGAAATTATTATGGCCAAAACAAGTTTCTAGTGTCAGTTTGCTCCTTTCTGCACCATGAATCATTCTGCACTGGCACAAACATGATCATAATTGTTATACATCAATCGACTGAAGCATGTGAGAGTCAGCTTAAAAACTAAAAAAATCAACAGCGATCAATCTCAGGGATCCGACAACTGCAGTTCCCTTTATCGTGTGGTTCGGTCTCAACCACAGATTGCTTGTATTTTGCGTACTGGTATATCAGCCATCATGCAAGGCAGTATAATGCTTTATTGAGTTACTTTTGCGGTGTGTTGGCCATTGCTGCAGTAGTGCTACTTTGCAGTGCATCTTGTCACTTTAAAACACTATCTGGCTTTGTAAGACAGGAAGATGTGATTTGCAGAGTTATCCTTTTATATATAGCGTGTTTACCAAAGTTACTGTAATTGCAGGAACTGGGGGAGGCATACCAAGTACTTAGTGACCCTGCACAGCGTCAAGCATATGACTCCTATGGGAAATCTGGTATTTCAACGTAAGTGTGACCCACAAATACTTACTGTGAACTTGTCGGAATAATTTCGAAGAATTAGGATGTTCTTGGGAGATATATTAGCTTAGTTGACTACCAAATTGTTCCGTTGTTTCCTAGATATAGGTTTAACAATGTAATTGGTGGTTTCGTCTCATATGCTGCAGAAACTGGTGAGATGATTTCCTTCTTACTAGTTTCCTGACATCGTTATACAGGGAAGCAATGATTGATCCAGCAGCAATTTTTGCAATGCTATTCGGTAGTGAGATTTTTGAGGATTACATTGGTCAACTGGCGATGGCATCCATGGCTTCGCTCGATATTTTTGGTGAAGATGAACAGATTGATGCAAGGAAGTTACAAGAGAAAATGCGAGTATGTCCCTGTTAACAGAATAGTTTATGTGCTTTCTTGATTGGAGATTCAGAAATATTCCTTCGAAGATTAGGATCTTTTTGTAGGTTCCAACTGTATATTGTACAAACAAGCTGTACATGCTAAAATTCTAGCACAATGCCTCTGCTACACTAAAGGCCACAATGCCTCTGGAAAAGCCTTCAAACCCAAGAACATAATGAAAGTTGAATGTTAGAATGTATATTATGTCACCTCTTGGTGTTCCTGTTTGTCTGTCCGTTACACTTCTCATTTTAGTACAGCCATGATTTCTCCCATTTTCAATGTTATACACATTTTTGTACTTCAACTCCTGGCTCATCTCTATGTAAGGTAAACTAGTGAAACTCAAACACTGCATGATACACTTTTCTTTCAGTATGACATTTCTCATGCAGAAGATCAGTCTTTACGCTTTTCAGTCTCTACACAGGTCTGTTTAGTCTTTGCTGTAGCAATTAGATGAAATTAGGGGCTGATGGCTTAGTTGTTAGATTGCAAAAGCATGCTTTGTGACGTTATATTGTATTGAATTAAAAAAGAGATGCTAGCTAACATGTCTCTTCTTTTTCAGTGCTGTAATTATGTAAAGTACTAAGCGGTACCATACTCTTCATATTGTCGTATATTTAAGGCTCTTAACAACTACTGCAGGCTGTACAAAAGGAAAGGGAGGAGAAACTTGCAGAGAAACTAAAGAATATATTGCACATTTATGTTCAAGGAAACAAAAAAGAATTTATCCAGGTTGCTGAGGCTGAGGTGGCTAGACTTTCTGATGCAGGTGACAAACTTTTTCCTCACTTGCTAACTATTCTGTCTATTTTTCCTTTAAACTTTGTAACTACCTCTTGCTGCCTTTTCTGCTTTTATTCCAACCCAGTAGCTCTGGAACTGTTTGGCCACTTTTTCCTTGTGTATTCCCCAACACAACTCAAACTTTGAGACTTCACTTTTCAATGTTATTTTCTGATTTTGCATGTCCTGCAGCATATGGGATTGATATGCTGAGTACTATCGGTTACATGTATTCAAGACAAGCTGCCAAGGAGCTTGGAAAGAAAGCTATCCTTTTGGGGGTTCCTTTTATAGCTGAATGGTTTAGGAACAAAGGTCATTTTATTAAATCCCAAGTGACAGCTGCAACAGGTAAAGCTTACTTTATTATTTAGTTTCTTGAATAGCAGTTTTGATTTCGATATTTGCAATGTTGGTGCTAGCAATATATATTTGTATTTTGGCTTGAAATTTGTTTTGTTTCTGTAGGTGCAATAGCTCTTATGCAGTTGCAGGAAGATTTAAAAAAACATCTCAGTTCGGAATGTAATTACACTGATGAGGAACTTGAAGCTTACATGCAGAGTCATAAAAAGGTTATGGTGGATTCCTTATGGAAGCTTAACGTTGCTGATATAGAGGCAACTCTGCCACGTGTCTGTCAAATGGTTCGTCTTCATGTTGGCACTATCCTTGCAGCTTTGTTTTTGTAATCTTACTCATTATCATAAGTTGTAGCAATAGATTTAAACATTCTATCAATATCAGGTTCTTCAAGAGAGCAATGTCAGAAGAGAGGAACTAAGAGCTCGAGCTAAAGGATTGAAAACCTTAGGCAAAATATTTCAGGTATCATTCTTCGTATATCCATTTGTTCACTTGTGTGTTTGGATATGTAAGTTGTCTGATGTTCTTGGTGAACTAAGTTGGGTTATTTCTACACAGCGTGTTAAGCTCAATAGTGAAGGAGAAGCAGCAACAATGAGGCATACAATAAATAATTCGGATAATAATGTTGGTACCTCTCCGGATTCATCACCAAATTCTCCCAGGGTGCAGCCATTCGATGCAAACCCGCCATATTCTCAGGTGCTTACCATCTTCTGAAATCATTGTTGTGACATGTGTAGCCGAAAATACAAAGGTGAACATGGGTGCGCGCGCACCCATGTGAATAGTAAATTCATAAAAAATACTAGAAAAAATTAAAAATTTCTGAAATTTCGCAGTATGAAACTTAGTCGATAATTCTACACACGTGTGAAGTTTCATGATGTATTGACACCCATAGTATTCTTAGTGAAGAAAATACAAATGCGACCATACTATTCATTAAACAGTGTTTTTTAATATAGTTTCGATTAGCTTCGATTTTGCCATTTTTGCCCAGATTACCACGGATGTGATTTCTTCGTGAAACTTCATATGCGAGTATACCGGTTGACTGTGTATATTACAAAAATAAATTCAGATTTTTTTGATTTTATCTAGCATTTTTTCGAATTTACTATTCATAAAGGGTGCGCGCGCACCCATGTTCACCAAATCCGCGTCCCATGTGTAGCATATTAAAATGCAAGTTTATATGCATGGCTGTTTTTTTGAATTATCATTAGATAAACAAAAATAGAATTCCAAAAATGGACTTTGTCGTGATTTATTGAGTTCAAGCTGTATCGAGCTTTAGTTGAACCATTTTTTCGTTCATGCAAACACGGTTTATTACTACCATCACCACTAGATCAGATGACAGATTGACAGGCACCGTGAGCTTTGCAAAAGATCTTAGCTATCTGCTCTAGACCCATCACCAACAGACCAACACTTAACTGCCAAAACTTTTGACGGCCGCCAAAAGAAATTAAAAATATTGATGTTGATTCGCATATCAGCAAACTCACTATCACTGCTCGTTCCATTGGTTGTACCTCCACAGTGACACACACAACTCTCTTCATCAACTCACAGTAGAAATGCTTACATGCTCCATCAAACAGAACTCAGAAATGCTACTCTTTTTTTTTTGTCCAGAGTCCCTATGTGGAGGCCCCTCGGTTCGGCGGCGCTTATAGTCCGTTCAACTTCCCAATGCCCACCGCTCCGCCTGGTGCGCAGAGGGATCTGGTCCCATGACCCGCTCCAGGGCCACCAACTTTTCTTTTCGTGGGTCATCTTTTTTGTACAATATTATTGCTTGTGTTAGTAGATGATCACATGGCGTTCATCTGTGGCAGTAGTATAGTAGAGCGAAGAAGCAGCTGGGTATTATCAATTTGCTTTCTTCGGATGTATAATCGATCGATTAAAATGATTCATACGTCGACGGGATCCCCGTGTTGTGTACAGGCGTGTCGCGCTGCTTCTGATGGGTTGTCGAGGCAGCGACCGGTCGGCATTATTGTATACATAAACTATATCACATCACATATTTTTTCTCCTTGTGTCTATGGGTACATAGTTGTTTTAATCTATGGCCCATTTGTGCAAAACAGTTGTGAATCATCTCCTGCTATCTGAAGTGTTCACTCTCGCGATGCCAGATTATATATCTGAATTATCTCTGTGTATGGAAAGTACAGTTAAGCACTGACTGCATTGTACATTTCTTTTACTACAAACTTGTGTTGTTTGTGTTCTCTTAAAACTGTAAAACATATGAAGGATCGCTTGTTCGTTGCTTTTCACCCTTTTTTATTGCATGCTTGAGGGGAGTAACTTTGCGGAGTCTCATTCAGTTGTTTGAACGAGCGCCGTGAAACGTGTTAATGTGGAAGGCTCCATGACAAGTACTTCCTCTGTAAACTTTTATAAGATGTTTTTTTTTTTACTTTCTACTCCCTCCGTATCAAAATATAAGACATTTTTGTAGGCTAATTTAGCCTACAAAAACGCCTTATATTTTGTATAGAGGTAGTACATCAATTCATAATTATGTGCTTTCAGAAAGGACAAAAGGTTGGTTCAGGAAAGTTAACATTCTGGTTCATTAGCTTGCAAGAATGGAGGCTTATTTCTGTGCCGGGTCATGAACAGTGGGGCTCGACACATTTTGCCCGGCTTGTTGGCGACTGGATGAGGATGGGGACATCATCAGACTGTCAGGAATGTGTCAACATTCCTCAAGTGCAAACTGGCCTTAGGGGATGTTGGTGACTGGCCGACTATGAACGTTGCCAGATTGCTGCTGCTCCGGGGATGGACGCAAATCTGCTGCTGTATGGTCGTGGCAGAGTCAGCACTCTGCTCGGCACAAGGAGACGCAACTGTTGTTCATCATCGCCCTTGTGTGAAGTCGTCGGTTCGTTCTGTCAACGCCTTGGCAAAGCCGGCGACATCGCTTTCTGCCCGTGCTGTCCGACGGTGCAAACCGCCGGCGGAGGACCTGAAGATCAGTGTGGACGGGGCTTCTCCTATTTCCCCGCCTCCGGCGAGGGAGGATAGGGTACAGTGGGGGCAGCAACGGCGAAGCAACCACTACTGTCGAGCTAGCAAGACATGGCATCATCTCCAAGGTTCCTGTTATTATTAACTAGGAGTACTAGTTTCATTTCACGGATTATTTTTATTTATTATATTACAAAGTCAAGTACCGTAACGCACGACCCGCCCACTGATCGACTTTGTGATTCATGTGGTGGCCAACGACGACATCGCTGCCATGTGCAGTGCCAGCTGTGCAAGCACCTGTTCCAGTTAGTTTTTTTTTTTTTTTTTTTTTTTTTTGCGGGGAGTGTTCCAGTTAGTTAGCGAGCTATACATACAAGAGAGAAATAAAGCAGATGGTGTGGCACCGTTGACAAACACGAAGCACGAGTCAAACATGTAAAACGGTCAACTGGGAAGCAACGAGTGGGTGCTATTATTTTCCTACTACCCTATCCGGGCAAGCAAAGAAACGTATCGCCTGCGTAACACAGTCTCCGTCAGCTCAGCCGTGCCGTCAACGGGCCATTTTACTAACCTTAAACGTGCCCTCCTCGTCAGAAAATTAGCTGATAATGGCCGGCGAGTGAAGCTTGACCAGAGCAGGGACACCACTTATCTTCCGCGCGCCAAGCAGGCACGGCACGTACCGCCGCCGCCGCCGCCGCAGCGCTCCCCGGAAGCGAACACCACCCACCACCGCTGCCTATTTCTTCCCGCGCGCACGGACCACCACCAAGCTCCACACCGCAAGCTCCATCGTCCAGCTGCAGTCAGCCGTAACAACTCAGACACACCAAGATAAGATCAGCTCGTCGACTAGCCAGCTACCTCAGCTCAGCGCAGAGCTAGCGATCGAGCGGCGACCATGTTGGCGAGGCTCCTGGCGCGGCTCCGCGGCGGCGAGCACGGCGGCCGCCGCGCCTGCTACGGCATCGCGGCGACATGCGCGTGGCTGCTTCTCTTCTGCGTGCTCGCCGTCGCCCTCCGCAGCGCCTGGAAGGCCTTCGCGTTCGCCAGCCTCTCGCTGGTGGCCTTCGGCGCCGTCGACCACTTCGCGCCCGACACCTGGTGCGGCGGTGCGCCAAGCGACGGCGAAGGCGCGCCAGAGCGAGGTCAGTCCAGGGCGGCCGCGGCGGCGGCTCGACGGTTCGGGCTCGGGCGTGCCGCGATCGACGCCCTGCCCACGTTCACGTACGGCGCGGACGGCGGCAGCGACCACGTCGACCTTGAGTGCGGGGGTGACAGCGCGTGCTCGGTGTGCCTGGAGGACCTGCGGGCCGGCGAGCTGGTGCGGCGACTCCCGGCGTGCAGGCACGTGTTCCATGTCGGGTGCATCGACATGTGGCTGCACTCGCACCGGAGCTGCCCTCTCTGCCGGTGCGACCTCTCGCCGCCGCGGAAGGTTGTTATCAAAGCGCCGACGGTGGAGAATGGAGCGCTTGCTGAGGATGCTTTCCCTGCGGTGGCGGCGACGGTGGCAGAGACGGAACCGCCGGCTGGTGATCATGATGCTTCGCCGCCGGTGGTGACAGTGGAGACGAAACCGCCTGCTGATGCTTTACCGACGGTGTAGTGTAGATCCTGTGTTTAAGAGCTATTTTAGGCTAGAAAATGTCATTTTTCTGCACGTCACCCATACACACAGTAGGATCGTCGCTCTTCCGTGTTGTAAATCTTGCGCATTCCTCCTGTATTCCGCCTGTATAATCTGTATATAGTTGCTGAGACTGAAATTAAACAGATCTTGTGAATTGACAATACGATATAGGAGTAGTAGCTAATAGCAGAAAACTTTGCAGCTACTCCTTTGTAAAGAAATATAAGAGCGTTTAGATCACTAAAGTCGCTCTTATATTTCTTTACAGAGGGAGTACATTCCTGTAATTGTATAGCTTGGAGGAGAGTAAAGTTTTTGTTTTCACAAGGGCAAGGGTTTCGTCCCATTTCCATTAAAGGAAGGGACCATCTATGTGTCAATTGCCTGAAATTTTAGTATGTTTCAGTCACTTTTCTGTGTGCCGCCGGATTTGTGTTCAATATCACTGGTTTTTTTTTAGTCTAAACACACTTTATTTAATGATCATGGTCCAAGTATATTTTTTTTGGAAAAACTTTCAATCTATTCATCAACTGTCAAGGTAGTACAAAGAACACCAGAAGTAAAAATTACTTCTAGGTCCGTAGACCATCTAGCGACGACTACAAGCCCAGGAGCAAGCCGAAGGCGGGCCGCCGTCATCGCCCCTCCCTCGTCGGACCCGGACAAACCTTATTGTATTAGACAGTCGAGAAGTCGTCATGCTAAGGCCCTATAGGACCAGCGAACCAGAACAGCAACCGCCGCCGATCAAGAGAAGAGTAGATCGGAAGGATCCAACATGTAGACACATAAACGCAGACGAACGGAGACCGGATCCACATGGATCTATCGAAGACAAACGCCGACCGAATCCCTCAAGATCCGCTGGAGACAAACCTCCACATGCCCTCCGACAATGCTAGAAGCGGGACGGGGGCTAGGCGGGGAGAATTTTATTCCATCTTCAAAGAGTCGTCGCCGCCTCGCCTCTCTGAGCAGGACACAAACCCTAGCAAAACTCAAAAAGACATCCATAAACGGAGCCCTCCCGCCGGCAAGGGCCGGGATCCACCGCGCCTCCATGACCCTAAGGCCACAGGAGACGAGGCAGACCGGCGGCGGATGCCGGCGGGAGGCACGGAAACCCTAGCAGCTCGTTCCCTTGCGAGGAGCGAAGGGGTACGAGCGCAAACAGAGATGATGTCATCAAATAAAAGTGATGGCCTCTTATATGATACATTGGGATACAATTTAGGTCTGAAGGATTATAGGAAGCCACAGGTGGCATCCCAAAGAAAGGCTTAAAGACTATGTGCCTCAATATTTAATTCGTCCAATACCACTGGTTGATTCTGGTTAAGGAGCGTGATTAATTTTACAGTCACGTTCTAGACACCAGCCCAACATACCAAGGCCCAAGAAGAACGATGGGGCTGGGCAATGTAAAAATGAGCTCCTAAAATGCTAAGATTCACAAACTTTTCTCCTAAGATGTTCCCGTACGTGCACATGCATGCTTCTAAAACAAAGATATGTTCTTGTACATGCACACGCATACGCAGCGGCGGAGCTTGACTGCGATGTCAGGGGAGGCAAAAAGCAAAGTGCTTACGAAGAAGAACACATTTCAATGTAAGAAAAGAACTAATTTCAAAGTGATGTTAGCTCAAAGAAAAAAAATCAGAAACAACGAAGATCAAGTTCGTTCCTAAGGAGAAAAGAATTGTGGGAGTGATGTTATCAAAGAAGAATTTACAAAAATAGAAAGAAATAATAATAAAAATTCAATTTAACGAAGAAAGGGAATCTAGAAGTGGTGTCTCCTCAAAGAAGAAATAAAAAAAGAAAAGAAAAAATATAACCAAGGAAGAATTTAGAAGAAATAAACGAACAAACAAAAACAGAGAATAAATATTTTTGAAGTATGAGCACGGACGCACATGTATGGCTTCCTAACGATGGTTAGCTTCTCATCTCAAAAAAAAAAAACCGATGGTGAGCTTTTTTTTTTTGAAACGCGGTCCCTTAGGGACCGATTCATTAAAAAAGGTCGAAGAGAGTTGCCCGGTTAATTAACGGAAACCCGGGCGAAAACCGTTACAACATGCCTACGGAGAAGGCACACGGCCGACCTGGCACCCACAAGACCCACACACACCGCTGAGGAAAGGACACCGTCGAGGCTGCCTACAATGTCATCGTCATCACCTCTCCCCGAGCAAGTGACTCCGACTTCGGCGTTGACGACCTGTCAAGACCCCTCCGAACGAACGGCACATGGGAACCCGCCGGCCGAGGCCAAACAATCGACCGCACGCGTCGAAGACGAGGCAGCTCCGACTTTGATGACGAGCCTCGCAGGAGAAAAGGAGCACGCCTTGCACCGACAGAGTCCGATCTGCCTATTGCTTGGCATCGTTGCCGCAGTGTCGCCCCGCAACGCCGCAGCTCCGACTTCAAGCTCAGGACATGCCAGACGGTCGACGACGAAGGCAAGCCACGACCCTGCTCATCTTGCAACCATCATCGTCGCCACACAAGTCGCAACGCAACAACCGCATCGCCAGCCGGGCACCTGCCGACCACGATGTCGTGCACGTCCAGCCTCAAGGAAGAGCAAGGGGGATCACGGTCTTCAAGGCGGCGCCCTCAAGAGGGAGAGCGGTGTTGGAGATGCCGCCGCCACCCGATCCTACAGCAGGATCTTGGCTTTCACCCGAAGAGCTCGATCTAGGAGAAGAGGATGCGCGGATCTCCACAGCGGCGCCTCCAAGAAGGATGACGATGCCCACAGGCGTCGCCGCCGGCCGGTAACCCCGGCCAGACTTTCGCCCGGAGCAGCATAACCTCAATCCCACGCAGTTGGCGACGCCAGCCAGCACCTCCATCGCCCGAACCTCCACTGACCCGCACACCCTGCATAGCGACCGCACCATCACCAAACAGGTCCACCACCACACCTCGCCGTCGAAGACGTCCAGCAGCACCGGCGGCGAACCAGATCTGGCCGCCAGCCAGACCCAGCAGCCCTCCTCCGCAGGGCAGCCACAAGAGGCGCACGGCCCCCGGCCAGCAACCTGCACGCAAGCAGCGCGTCGCCTGCGAGCAGTGGTGGGAGGACCGCCACCCCAACCCAACCAAGCCGGCCAGATCTGAGACGCGAAGAAGAGCCCCGCGTCAGACCGCAGGGAGCCAGGGGCGCCGTCCCTCGAGCAGCGACCGGAGCCAAAGAACCACCCGAGGAGCCACCCACCGGATCCGCAGTCCTGGCCACCGAACTTGAACCACGTTAGAAAAAATGGTGAGCTTCTCTCTGCAATTAGAAGCTTGAGCACAGACGCACATAAATAATCGGGACTTGAACCAGGGTTGCGGTTTTCAACTTTTTTTGGAAGCACATGCTGTGTTTTTTTTTTCGGGGAAGAACAAATTGTGCTTCTCGAAAGAACAACTATGTTTCTCGTAAGAGCCCAGGTTGATCTTTTCCATTTTTTTGAGGAAGCACTACTGTGATTTTTTCCTTTTCAAGAAGCACATCTATGCTTCTCGTGAAAGCACACGTTGTGATTCTCACAGATGCTTTTTTCCTTTTCAAGAAGCACAGCTATGCTTCTCGTGAAAGCACAAGTTGTGCTTCTGGCGGAAGCAAAGATTGTGCTTCTCATGAAAGCACATGTTGTGTTTTTCCCATTTTCGTGAAGCACACCTGCTTCTCGCGGAAGCACATGTTATGCCTTTTGCGAAAAAACACTGTTCTTCAAAGAAAGAAAAAAGGCCGATTCCCCCCCCCCCCCCCCCCCCCAAAACCAACGGAAAACCTGACGAAAACCAAAAAGCCGAACACACAAAAAAAATCATCTAAAACCCGAAACGCGTAAAAAAAAAAATCCAGAGGGAGCGGCCAACACGAGACACGTAGTGGCGGCTGGACGCATCACTTGACGTGCTCCTAGGCGAAAAAAGTGACCCTTGCGGGAGCGCTCCAAGGGGTAACCTTTAGTTAGTTGCTCTAGGGGAGCGCCTATCAACGCTCTCCGTGTCAAACATCGCATTTTCTTAAAAAAGTGTGCTAGGTATGATTCGAACCCACTACGTCCTCCTCTAGTGTCAGCTAGGGTGGCCAACCAGACAACCCACCCCGATATGATTAGCTTCATCCTTTTTATTCTTTTCTTCTTTCTTCTTTTCTTTTATTTTGTTTTCGTTTTTCTTTTATTCTTTTTTCCAGATGTGTGATTTTTTTAATTAAAATCAATGATGTTTTTTCAAATCCATCAACTTTTCTCAAATTGATGAACTATTTTTATGCAAATCAATGAACTTCTTTTCAAATTTGATGATTTTTTTTAAAAATTGATGAAATACTTTTTAAATCTGAGGAACTTTTTTTTGAAATCGATGATTTTTTTTCCAGTTTCCATGACTTTTTTCAAATTTGATGAACTTTTTAAAAATTTGATGATCTTTTTTTATCATAATCAATTATTTTTTGAAAAACTTCATGAACTTTTTTTGATTTTTTTGAAAATCCGTGAACATTTTGAATTCATGAACTTTTTTAAATTTTTTTATTTTTCTCGTGTTTTTCTTCAAAAGTCAACGATTGACTAGTCAACTTCTCAACCGTGACTGGTAAATGTTATCGAGTGAACCGGGGGGAAATTAAATGCGATCGAGCGCTCGCCTTCTACATGGGCTGGCCCACGAGGGATCGCACGGGAGTGACATGGAACTGTTCGGGCGCATAAGTCGCTGAACAGGAGCTCCTGTCAAACAGCTTGTTGATTACACGGAGCGACCACCGATGGGCCAACCCAATGTGACACTTTCTTGCTAGCGAGCGGGGTTCTACCGTACAATTCTACGCAGCGTGTTTTTCTATATTTTCCAGTGCGAGCTACGGGTTCAAGAGAGCAGTCCTAGCCAGCAGGTTTTTGCTATCTTTTCTATCAGTTGCTAGTCATTTTTATTTTTTGAAGAGAAAATGTTTATTTACTTCAAAAAGTGATGAATTTTTAAATTTGATAACATTTTTTTATAGTAAAAGGCAAACAATTTTGTACACTCTGAACAATTTTTGGAAAAGCGAAAGTTCTTTCATACGCTATTTTTTATGAAAAAATAAATATATTTTTGAAAGTCTGAACTTTTTTCGCGCCACAAACATTCTCTGAGAAGACGGCCATATTTGTAAAAAAAATTGAATGTTTTTTGAAATTATGATTATTTTAAAAAATCTGTTTTTTTAAACATGAATTTTTTGAAATTGTGAATATTTTTAAAATACTGAACATTTAAAAAAAAATTGGAACCATGAATTTTTGTTGAAAAAAGAAAACATTCTATGAAATCCCGAGAAATAGTTTTGGAAACACGAATATTTTTTTAACCCGTCGCTCGCACAGGTTTTGGAAATGGTTTTGAAATCCAGAGAAATAGTTTTGGAAAATTTATAAAAAAACTGAAAATCTTTCAAAAATATAAAAATATAAAAAGGAAAAGGAAAGAAAAAATCCGATAGAAATCAAAGAGAAAAAACAGAACAACGAAATAAGTCAAGACGGAACATTCTAGATGGTTTCTAAAACAAGCGAAAATCGGAAATTGAACCACGTCTTTATAAGCTAGTTAGTTGAGCCGACACAATTGTTCGCTAGTGTGGCCGGTCTATGCGTTATTTGTCTATTCAAAATCACTAGTTAAGTTACGTCTTGGAAAGGTCACTCCCCACTTTTTAATTGCTGACAAGTGGCGCGTCACTTGTTGCAACCTGGATGTCTTTTTTGTAGATTTGTTTTTATTGAAGATGTTTATCTCTTTAACCGTGCGTCTAAATACCTCTTTCGTTTCCACCATTTGATTTCTTGCGTCGCAAGATCTTCAAAATTAGATCACGTGTTAATAGGTCATGACAAAAAAAAAAAACGAAAACAAAAAAGTAGGAAATCCAAAAACAAACCTAGAAAAAACCGGCAACTGAAAAATATGGATACCGGAAGAAACAAACTGGAGCCTGAAAGCACGGTTGCGGTTTCCCTTTTTATGGGGTGGGGGGCACACGTTGTGCTTTTTCTATTTTTGCGGGGAAGCAAAGGTTGTGCTTCTCGCGGAAGCAAGGCTGTGCTTCTCGTAGAAGCACAGGTTGTACTTTTTCTTTTTTGGGGGAAGCAGAGACCGTGTTTTCCCTTTTTTTTTTATAAAGCACAGCTGTGCCTTAGAAAAAAAAGTAAAAAAAATTCCCACCAAGACCTAGGGGCAAAAACCGAAAAAAAGAAAAAACCCAAAAAATATCTAAAACCTTAAAATGCTTAAGAAAAAAAAAATAAAAAATAATTTGAGCGCCCAGTACGCGACACATGACGACGGCTAGGCACACCAGACGCCCTCCCAAGCCGAAAAAAGTGACTCTTTCGTGAGCCCCGCAAGGGGTAACCGTAAGTTAATTACTCCTGTCGACAATTGGACGCACAGAGCGTCAAATAGGAGAATCTGGTAACGTGTACACCTTAGTGCAGCTAATTACTATTGAGCCGGCTCAACTAGCAAGACCCCTTTCCCAGGCCGGGTTTTCTCTCTTTTCCCTGTATTTTCTTTCGGTATTTTTCTAATTTTTTCATTTTCATGTTATCTTTTCTTATACATTTCAGGTTTTACTTTTATTGTTTTGAAATTCAATAATAGTTTTCCAATTTTTTAAAATTTATGAACCTTTTTCAAATTCTATGTACATTTTTCCCAAATTCGTAGAACATTTTTTCCCAAATTTTCATCACATTTTTTTAAATTCATGACCTTTTTTGAATTTTAACATTTTCTAATTTGGTGAAAGTTATTTAATTCGCAAACATTTTTTAATTTTTGAACATTATTTATATCACAAACATTTTTTTAACTCATGAACATTTTTCCTTTTCACAAATATTTTTTCAAATTCACGAACATGTTTTGAAATAGTGAACATTACTTAAAATACAGAAAATTTTCCAAATTCATGATTTTTTTCCAAATTCAATATTGTTTTTTAAATCACCGACATTTTGCAAATTTGTGCACATTTTTTTATTCACAAATAGTTTTTGAAACCAGGAACTTTTCTTTAATTTGCGAACATTTTGTAAATTCTCGAACATTGTTTGGAACTGCAAACATTTTGCAAATTCCTGAACATTTTCTTAATTTGTGAACTTTTTTTAATTCATGAACTTTTTTTTGAATCCGCAAACATTTTTTTAAATGCAAAACATTGTTTGAAATTCATAAAACTTTTTTTTCAAATCATGAAATTTATTTGAATTTTGTTAAAAACAAGGAAAAATAAAACATGTAATGGTAGCTCCCGCACTTGGCCGGCCCACTGAGCTGCAGCGCGCTGGTCGGGGGTGCGCAATTGCTTGATTTCCACCACGTAGGTCGCGAAATAAATGCTCTCCAATGCTAAATCTACGAAGGTTACGTAAGATTTATGGGATAATCACGCGTGTTGGAGAGAATTCGAGAAAGGGCCCGTAACAATCCCTTAACAGGCCCATAGGTTTAGCCTTTTTGTTATTATTTGCTAAGAGCATCTCCAATCAGACTGAGCAAATTTGGCCCCTTATACATGCTCGCTTTGAACCCTCGTTTGTTCGTGCCTGCAACCGTGTCCCCCAAATTGTCCAGTAAAATGCATATGATTGGTGGGGATGGAAAGACAAAGAGAAAAGAAAGAATAAAGAAAGAGATAAAGTGGTACGGGGTGGGCTGCGTTCAACGTAGCAGACTGACCGAACACCCTCATATCCTTCCCACATATGGGCTGAGTTTGAGCGTTCGAGGACACCGGAAAATATGAGGACGAATTAGTGGTCTGGTTGAATGTTGTTTTGTCTTCTCTCTCTCCTCTCCGGGATGTTCGCCCGGACATATGAGGGTAGTTTGAGGGGTCCGACTGGAGATGTTTTAAGGGTGTGTTTGGTTTGGATCACAGGATGGAATGTAATGGGTCGGGCTCATTCTCATGTTTGGTTGGCCTGGGAACCAAAGCCACTCGTTCTCCCAAGCAGAATATTCCATCAATATGCGGAACACACACACACCTCCAATTTGGAGGAATCACCCGGAACGCCCTCTCGTCTCTCACGTCTCCCCGACTCACTCCGTCCAAACCCTTTTCCAATTCCACCATCGCCACCCACTCGACTCTCTGCCCCTCTTGATCTGCTTCGGCGCTGACCACTCCCGCGTCTCTGCCTTTACAAGTCGCAACAACACGGCAGCGGGCAAGCGGCTACGACGACATAGAGGTACAGATCCTAACCTCTGCACCTTGTATATGTTCTAGTAGAGATAGAGAGCAGATTCACACGTAAGTGATGGCCATATTTTGTCTACTAGCTCTCAGTCCAATTTTTTTTGCTCTCCTCCCTTCCTATGTGTTGTCTGATTTTCTTGATTCTTGGCCATACATTTTTTTCCAATTTTTGTACTTCGAATGGTGCTGCCCAATGTATATTTTCAATATATGCTGCCGTCTAATACTTAGATCCATGGAACACATGTCTATACATATAGTTTGAGGTCTCAGCTTAGTCATGTGGTCGCGGCTGACCTTTTTATCCTGCAGTACATCTTGATATCCAAGATTAGTTTTCTATGAATAATTTAGTAAATGATTGGTTACTTGAGTTGGTTTTTTTATGTAGGTTCCGTGGAATGGAAAGGAGCTTGCAACAAGGAACCACCCAGATGATCAATGTTCTGAAGCGATTTCAGCAGACATTGCCACCAGATTTTCTTCCTTTGCATTTTTCACCTTGCAACCACCACAACAACCTTAGTATTGCCATCTGATTTTCTTGCCTCGACTGTAGTGAACTTGGTTGCTTTTGGATGATATGGTATAGTTAATATCTTATGATATTGCTATTAAAAATTATGTTATGTGTGATGCTAGATATGCGCCACGATTATGAATGCATATTTTAATATTGTTTGTGTTGAAAATACAAATGAAATGTTGCTGAAAATTAGAATTTTACGTTATCTAAATGAAAAGAGCGACATTCCACTTATCATTACACTTCTCCAACTAAACACAGAAACAAAACCAACCCATTCCACTTTTTATGGTTGTACCATCGGATCGGACGCTACTCAGATAACCTTTTATGGCTGTGGTTGTGCTTCAGCTAATATCCTTCTTTCTTTCTAAATGAAGGGCAAATTCACAATCAGAGATTATACTTGGACAATTATTCAGTTAACTAGATCATGATGACGCGTGTTTTCGTGCCTCATCCATATTTGACGGAGTGGTTCATCGCTTAGAAAGCTATAACAATCATGCATAAAAGAGTTCAGAGAAGACTCAAATATTTCTCATGAATAATCTGATCATAAACTCACAATTCATCGGATCCCAACAAACACACCACAAAAAAAGATTACATCGGATAGAACTCCAAGAACATCGAGGAGAACATGGTATTGAAGATCAAAGAGAGAGAAGAAGCCATCTAGGTACTAGCTATGGACCCGTAGGTCTGTGGTAAACTACTCACACATCATCGGAAGGGCAGCAAGGTTGATGTAGAAGCCCTCCATGATCGATTCCCCCTCCGACAGAGTACTGAAAAAGGCCTCCAGATGGGATCGCGGAAGAACAGAGGCTTGCGGCGGCGGTAGGGTTTTCTCGTCTGGTTCTCTGTTGGTTTCCGAATATTTGAGAATTTATAGAAGTGGAATTAGGTCAAAAGGAGCCACGAGGGGCCCACAAGGCATCAGCGCGCGCCCCCTGGGGCCGCGCCCTGTTGCCTTGTGGCCTCCTCGTGAGGCTTCTGGCATCCTCCAGGGTCTATTTTGTCTAGAAAAAAATCGTCAAAAAGATTTTCGTGGCATTTGGACTTCGTTTGGTACTGATTTCCTGAAAAACCAAAAACAAGAAGAAAACAACAACTGGCACTGGGCACTAGGTTAATAGGTTAGTCTCAAAAAATAATATATAATTGCATATAAGACATCCAAGATTGATACTATAATAGCATGGAACAATAAAAAATTATAGATACCTTGGAGACGTATCACTCATATAGGTGTGTTCCTTCAAAGATCGCTCTGTAGGATAGCATCTTGCTTATATAAGCTTTGGAACACATTAAGACAGCAGTCAACCTACCATACAGTTTTCCGAGACTACTGCATCTCCAACGGAGTGGTTAGAAAGTTACTATCCGCAGTTCACCACTGGCTTGTTTTTCCCAGGTCCTACTTCACGGGATCTCCGATCACATAGGTTGGGTTACCACCATGGCAACTCATGTGGGTTTCATACCCATTGATGTCTACTACGCAACTTTTATTCTTGTAGACGTTGTTGGGCCTCCAAGTGCAGAGTTTTGTAGGACAGTAGCAAATTTCCTTCAAGTGGGTGACCTAAGGTTTATCAATCCGTGGGAGGTGTAGGATGAAGATGGTCTCTCTCAAACAACCCTGCAATCAAATACAAGCAATCTCTTGTGTCCCCAACATACCCAATACAATGATAAATTGTATAGGTGCACTAGTTCGGCAAAGAGATGGTGATACAAGTGTAGTATGGATAGTAGATATAGGTTTTTGTAATCTGAAAATACAAAAACAGCAAGGTAGCAAGTGATAAAACGAAGCACAAACGGTATTGCAATGCTTGAAAATAAGGCCTGGGGTTCATACTTTCACTAGTGCAATCTCTCAACAATGCTAACATAATTGAATCATATAACAACCCCTCAACGTGCGACAAAGAATCGCTCCAAAGTTCTTATCTAGCGGAGAACATACGAAAGAAATTGTTGTAGGGTATGAAACCAACTCAAAGTTATCCTTTCCGATCAATCTATTGAGCCAACCCTATAAGTGTCACAAACTGCCCTAGAGTTCGTACTAAAATAACACCATATGATACGCATCAACCAACTCTAATGTCACCTAGATACTCCAATGTCACCACAAGTATCCGTGAGTTGATTATTCCATATGCATCAAACAATTTCAGATTCATAATATTCAATCCACACAAAGAACTTCAAAGAGTACCCCAAAGTTTCTCATCGGAGAATGGAAGATGAAAACGCGTACCAACCCATATGCCTAGATTCCCCAAGGTCATGGGAATCCGCAAGTTGATTACCAAAACATACATCAAGTGACTCAATAGAATACCCCATTGTCACCACGGGTATTGTGATGGCCTGGCATAATAGGGATGATAGACTACTCATATAAATAAGGAATTCCTTCTTTTCCGGGAGCCCATTCGGACAGAACTCCAAAGTTAAGCGTGCTCAGCTTGGAGTAATTTCAGGATGGGTGACCGACCGAGAAGTTAGTCCCGGGTGCGCACGAGTGAGGACAAAGTGCGCAGGAAAGACTAGTATTGATCTGTGGGGCCAGTCTAGATCCCGCCAGGAGTAACGACCACCGGCGGGTGTGTCCGGGGCGTTACAAGTTGGTATCAGAGTCGACCCTCGAGGTTACACGGATGTTTGCGGATAGGTGCGCGGTCATGTTGTGCATGACGTTTGTGACCCGTCGTGGCACACGGCATGGCACATGTGCCGGACTGAATGCACAGACGTATGTGCCAAGAGGGAACGTTCCTGTGGCCCGACGAGGACGTCGGTTTCTCTGAGTGGGGGTGTATGTGATGGCCTGGCATAATAGGGATGATAGACTACTCATATAAATAAGGAATTCCTTCTTTTCCGGGAGCCCATTCGGATAGAACTCCAAAGTTAAGCGTGCTCAGCTTGGAGTAATTTCAGGATGGGTGACCGACCGGGAAGTTAGTCCCGGGTGCGCACGAGTGAGGACAAAGTGCGCAGGAAAGACTAGTATTGATCTGTGGGGCCAGTCTAGATCCCGCCAGGAGTAACGACCACCGGCGGGTGTGTCCGGGGCGTTACAAGTTGGTATCAGAGCCGACCCTCGAGGTTACACGGATGTTTGCGGATAGGTGCGCGGTCATGTTGTGCATGACGTTTGTGACCCGTCGTGGCACACGGCATGGCACATGTGCCGGACTGAATGCACAGACGTATGTGCCAAGAGGGAACGTTCCTGTGGCCCGACGAGGACGTCGGTTTCTCTGAGTGGGGGTGTATGTGATGGCCTGGCATAATAGGGATGATAGACTACTCATATAAATAAGGAATTCCTTCTTTTCCGGGAGCCCATTCGGACAGAACTCCAAAGTTAAGCGTGCTCAGCTTGGAGTAATTTCAGGATGGGTGACCGACCGGGAAGTTAGTCCCGGGTGCGCACGAGTGAAGACAAAGTGCGCAGGAAAGACTAGTATTGATCTGTGGGGCCAGTCTAGATCCCGCCAGGAGTAACGACCACCGGCGGGTGTGTCCGGGGCGTTACAAGTTGGTATCAGAGCCGACCCTCGAGGTTACACGGATGTTTGCGGATAGGTGCGCGGTCATGTTGTGCATGACGTTTGTGACCCGTCGTGGCACACGGCATGGCACATGTGCCGGACTGAATGCACAGACGTATGTGCCAAGAGGGAACGTTCCTGTGGCCCGACGAGGACGTCGGTTTCTCTGAGTGGGGGTGTATGTGATGGCCTGGCATAATAGGGATGATAGACTACTCATATAAATAAGGAATTCTTTCTTTTCCGGGAGCCCATTCGGACAGAACTCCAAAGTTAAGCGTGCTCAGCTTGGAGTAATTTCAGGATGGGTGACCGACCGGGAAGTTAGTCCCGGGTGCGCACGAGTGAGGACAAAGTGCGCAGGAAAGACTAGTATTGATCTGTGGGGCCAGTCTAGATCCCGCCAGAAGTAACGACCACCGGCGGGTGTGTCCGGGGTGTTACAAGTTGGTATCAGAGCCGACCCTCGAGGTTACACGGATGTTTGCGGACAGGTGCGCGGTCATGTTGTGCATGACGTTTGTGACCCGTCGTGGCACACGGCATGGCACATGTGCCGGACTGAATGCACAGATGTATGTGCCAAGAGGGAACGTTCCTGTGGCCCGACGAGGACGTCGGTTTCTCTGAGTGGGGGTGTATGTGATGGCCTGGCATAATAGGGATGATAGACTACTCATATAAATAAGGAATTCCTTCTTTTCCGGGAGCCCATTCGGACAGAACTCCAAAGTTAAGCGTGCTCAGCTTGGAGTAATTTCAGGATGGGTGACCGACCGGGAAGTTAGTCCCGGGTGCGCACGAGTGAGGACAAAGTGCGCAGGAAAGACTAGTATTGATCTGTGGGGCCAGTCTAGATCCCGCCAGGAGTAACGACCACCGGCGGGTGTGTCCGGGGCGTTACAGGTATCCACATGCAAGACATACATCAAGTATTCTCAAAATCTGAAATATTCAATCCGACAATAACGAAACCTCAAAGGTTAAGACTCAATTCATCATAGGAAGATAGAGAGGGAAGAAACACCATATGATCCAACTATATTAACAAAGCTCGCGATACATCAAGATCGTGCCAAATCAAGAACACAAGAGAAAGAGAGAGAGAGAGAGAGAGAGAGAGAGAGAGAGAGAGAGAGAGAGAGAGAGAGAGAGATCCAACACATAGCTACTGGTACATACCCTCAGCCCCGAGGGTGAACTACTCCCTCCTCGTCATGGAGACTGCCGGGATGATGAAGATGGCCTCCGGTGATGATTTCCCCCTCCGGCAGAGTGCCGGAACAGGGCTCCGGATGAGATCGCTTCGGAATAGAGGCTTGCGGCGGCGGCGTGGAAGTTCTAGGTTTCTTTCTGGGGTCTTTGGTATTTATAGGAATTTTTGGCATTGGTTTCACGTCAAGGGGGCCCACAAGGGAGCGACAAGCTCGCTAGGCCCTCCCTACCCCCTAGGGCGCGCCTAGCAGGCTTGTCGCTTCCTCGTGACTCTTCTGGTCCTTCCACGAAGCTTTGGGGGTCTCTTATGTTCCAAAAAAAATCACCAAAAAGTTTCAGCCAATTTCGAGAACTTTTATTTCTACACAAAAAACAACACCACGGTAGTTCTGCTGAAAACAGCGTCAGTCCGGGTTAGTTCCATTCAAATCATACCAAAACCATATAAAATTGTTGTAAACATGGCATGAATACTTCATAAATTATAGATACGTTAGAGACGTATCAGCATCCCCAAGCTTAATTCCTGCTCGTCCTCGAGTAGGTAAATGATAAAAGAAATAATTTATGTAGTGTGAATGCTAGCATAGGGCACAAGTTTGATCAATGATAATTTCAGTCACTTTTCTAGCATCATTATATATCATAAACAGTAGCTCATCTCATAAAACTTCTCATGATCAAGTAGCAAGCTATTCACATGTTAAAGTATAGATCATAAACTTTCTTGAAAACTAACAAACTATGTTCTCAGTCATCAAACAATTGCAATTCATCTTATTTTCAGGAAGGGTCTATGTAAGAGTTTTGATTTAGCAAATTCCACATACTCAACTATCAAATAGTCTTCCATGATTACTGACACTCAAAGCATATTTTTTAGAACAAACCATTTCAGTCAAACACATAGGAAGATGGGGGCTTAATATTTTGCCTCCCAACTTATTTTCTCATGGATAATGTCAACAATAATAACTCATGATCACCTCAACGGGATATATGTGCCTGGATCTTTCCCCACCACATGATGCTTGCCAAGAGAGAAAATAAAAACGGAATAGAGAATAAAAGTAAATACATAAAGTAAAAGATAGGCCCTTTGCAGAGGGAAGCAGAGGTTGTCATGCGCTTTTATTTTTGGATGTGCAAACTCTTAATGTAAGGAAACGTCACTTTATTTTGCCCCTTGTGATAGCAACCTTTATTATGCAGTCTGTTGCTTTTATTTTTCACCATCACAAGATCGTACAAAGCTTATTTTCCCTTACAATAAAAGTTCATACATATTTAGAGGCAATTTTTATTGCTTTATGCACCGATGACAACTTACTTGAAGGATCTTATTCAATCCATAGGTAGATATAGTGGACTCTCATGACATGAAACTGGGTTCAAGGGTTTTGGATGCACAAGTAGTATCTCTACTTAGTGCGGATTTTTGGCTAGCAAAGGATAGGGGGCAAGCACCACATGTTAGAGGATCCAAGAACATATAACTGTATGTGAATATAAACAAACATAACCCATTACGTTGTCTTCCTTGTCCAACATCAACTACTTGATCAAGGTTGAAAATAATTAATGGGGGCTCACAATCATAGAAGATGTCCAAGATAGTATATTTATATGTGAAATCTCTCTTCCTTCAATATTCTTTCATGAATTGTTCAAGTGACCAATGCTGTGTTTGCTAACTTTCAATAAATTTTACAACTTATACTTTTTATATGTGAAGTCACTACTCCCCATGGTACAAGCATATGAAGCATATATAATTTCAACTTTATGATATTCAATTCATTCAACAATTTACTCTTAGGATATAAGTGAAGCACGAGAGTAAACGGGAAACTACTCCAAAAGATATAAGTGAAGATTAATGAGTAGTTAAACAATTAAGTAGCTTTGTGAAGACTCTCTCTTAATAACAACTTTCAGATCTGATGATTTTATTAAAACAGCAAACAAAATGAAAAGAAAAGGACACTCCAAGAATAGCACATATCATGTGAACAAGTAAAAACTTAGGCTATCCGATAGGTGTTGATGAAGAAAGGTGGGTTGCCTACCGGGGCATCCCCAAGCTTAGTTGCTTGAGACATCTTGGAATGTTATCTTGGGGTGCCTTGGGAATCCCCAAGCTTGAGCTCTTGTGTTTGCTTAATTCCTCTCATATCATGGCTTCTCCTAAATCTTAAAAATTTCATCCACACAAAACTCAACAAGAACTCGTGAGATAAGTTAGTATAAATCAACTCAAAACCTTAACATTCTCTATTGTAAAAAATCACTAAAATTATAATTAAACATTGCATACTAAATGCCTCTACATATTTAATACTCCTATCCACAAATAGAAACATTAAACAAGCAAACATTTGCAAACAATGCAACTATAACCGAAATCTGTGTAAACAGAACAGTCTATAAAGGGTGAATAAGAATTCATACTTCCCTAACTCCAAAAATTCTGAAAACTTACCATGTTATAGAGAACTCATGCATGCTTACTGTGTAAAAATTTCAGATTTTTATCATGTCCTGACTATTCAGGAATATTCTGGACATAACAGAAAACTTTCTGTTTTCAAACAGCAACACATGAACTTGCAAACTGAGCATGGTAAAGGCTATAATTAGCATTTTATTGAACTAAAAGATACAAGACATGATTATTGATAACAGCAATCAAATCTCAACAAAATAAAATGATGCTCCAAGCAAAACTCATATCATGTGATGAATAAAAATATAGCTCCAAGTGAGGTTACCGATAATGTTGAAGACGAAAGAGGGGATGCCTTCCGGGGCATCCCCATGCTTAGACCCTTGAGTCTTCCTTGAGTATTACCTTGGGGTGCCTTGGGCATCCCCAAGCTTAGGGTCTTGCCGCTCCTTATTCTCCTCATATCGATGTCTCACCCAAAACTTGAAAACTACAATCACACAAAACTTAACGGAACTTGTGAGATAGGTTAGTATGATAAAGATAAATCATCTACTTAGGTACTGTCAAGACAAGATTCATAATTGTTCTCACATAATGCCTACTGTACTCTATCATTTCCACAATTTATATTGACCAATATAAGCCGTAGAAACTATAAAACAAGCAAACTATGCATTGAAAACAGAATCTGTCAAAAACAGAACAGCATGTAGTGCGCAATTTAAAAACCATACTTCTGTACCTCAAAAAATTATGAAAAATTAGGACAACATAAAAACTTTGTAAACCAATACTCTGTAAAAAATTCAGAGTTTTCTCACGCTTCAGTACAGAATAGAAATTCCAGTACTGGACGAAAAAGTTTCTGTTTTTGCACATAATCAAATCAACAAGTATCTACACTATCCCAAAGGCATTATTGAAAGAAAACATATAAAACATGATTACTACAGTATATTAATCATGTGGACACACAAAAACAGTAGGTATAAATATTGGGTTGTCTCCTAACAAGCGCTTTTCATTAATGCCTTTTTAGCTAGGCATGATGATTTCAATGATGCTCGCATAAGAGTAAAGAATTGAAGCACAAAGAGAGCATCATGAAGCATATTTAAAGCACATTTAAGCCTAACCCACTTCCTATGCATAGGGATTTTGTGAGCAAATAATTTATGGGAGCAAGAATCAACTAGCATAGGAAGGCAAAACAAGTATGACTTCAAAACTTTCAACATAAAGAGAGGAAACTTGATGTTGTTGAAATATATATAAGCATAGATCCCTCTCTCATAATAATTTTCAGTAGCATCATGAAGAAATTCAACAATATAAATTTCACATAATGCATTTTTTTCATGACCAATGAGCATAGAAATTTTATTACTCTCCACATAAGCAAATTTATTCTCTTCAATAGTAGTGGGAGCAAACTCAACAAAATAACTATCATATGATACTTGATGGACATAACCAATTTGAACATTAAAATCATGATGGCAAGTTTCATGGTTATCATCACTCCTTATAGCATACATGTCATCACAATAATCATCATAGATAGCAACTTTGTGGTCATAATCAATTGAAACCTCTTCCGAAATAGTGGAATCATCATTAAATAAAGTCATGACCTCTCCAAGTCCACTTTCATAATTATTACAATAAGATTCAACATCCTCCAAAATAGTGGGATCATTAGTACCTAGAGTTGACACTCTTCCAAACCCACTTTCATCAATATAATCATCATAAATAGGAGGCATACTTTCATTATAATAAATTTGCTCATCAAAATTTGGGGGACTAAAAATATCATCTTCATCAAACATAGCATCCCCAAGCTTATGGCTTTGCATATCATTAACATCATGGATATTCATAGAAAGCATACTAACAACATTGCAATCATGCTCATCATTCAAAGGACTCACATTAAATATTTGAATAAATTCTTCCTCCAACAACTGAGCACAATTATCGGAATCCATATTTTCAAGAAAGACATTATATAGATGAAGCATTTGAGGCAACCTCAATTCCATTTTTTTAAATTTTCTTTTATAAACCAAACTAGTGATAAACAAGAAACTAAAAGATTCAATTGCAAGATCTAAAGATATACCTTCAAGCACTCACCTCCCCGGCAACGGCGTCAGAAAAGAGCTTGATGTCTACTACGCAACTTTTATTCTTGTAGACGTTGTTGGGCCTCCAAGTGCAGAGTTTTGTAGGACAGTACCAAATTTCTCTCAAGTGGGTGACCTAAGGTTTATTAATCCATGGGAGGTGTAGGATGAAGATGGTCTCTCTCAAACAACCCTGCAATCAAATACAAGCAATCTCTTGTGTCCCCAACATACCCAATACAATGGTAAATTGTATCGGTGCACTAGTTCGGCGAAGAGATGGGGATACAAGTGTAGTATGGATAGTAGATATAGGTTTTTGTAATCTGAAAATACAAAAACAGCAAGGTATCAAGTGATAAAATGGAGCACAAACGGTATTGCAATGCTTGAAAACAAGGCCTAGGGTTCATACTTTCACTAGTGCAATCTCTCAACAATGCTAACATAATTGAATCATATAACAATCTCTCAACGTGCGACAAAGAATCACTCCAAAGTTCTTATCTAGTGGAGAACATACGAAAGAAATTGTTGCAGGGTACGAATCCACCTCAAAGTTATCCTTTCCGATCAATCTATTGAGCCATCCCTATAAGTGTCACAAACAGCCCTAGAGTTCGTACTAAAATAACACCATATGGTACGCATAAACCAACTCTAATGTCACCTAGATACTCCAATGTCACCACAAGTATCCGTGAGTTGATTATTCGATATGCATCAAACAACTTCAGATTCATAATATACAATCCACACAAAGAACTTCAAAGAGTACCCCAAAGTTTCTTATCGGAGAAAGGAAGATGAAAACGCGTACCAACCCATATGCCTAGATTCCCCAAGGTCACGGGAATCCGCAAGTTGATTACCAAAACATACATCAAGTGACTCAATAGAATACCCCATTGTCACCACGGGTATCCACATGCAAGACATACATCAAGTGTTCTCAAATCTGAAATATTCAATCCGACAATAACGAAACCTCAAAGGGAAAGACTCAATTCATCACAAGAAGATAGAGAGTGAAGAAACACCATATGATCCAACTATATTAACAAAGCTCGCGATACATCAAGATTGTGCCAAATCAAGAACACGAGATAGAGAGAGAGAGAGAGAGATCCAACACATAGCTACTGGTACATACCCTTAGCCCCGAGGGTGAACTACTCCCTCCTCATCATGGAGACCGTCGGGATGATGAAGATGGCCTCCGGTGATGATTTCCCCCTTTGGCAGAGTGTCGGAACAGGGCTCCGGATGAGATCACTTCAAAACAGAGGCTTGCGGCGGTGACGTGGAAGTTCTAGTTTTCTTTCTGGGGTTTTTGGTATTTATAGGAATTTTTGGCGTTGGTTTCACGTCAAGGGGGCCCACGAGGGAGCGACAAGCTCGCTAGGCCCTTCCTACCCACCAGGGCGCGCCTAGCAGGCTTGTTGCTTCCTCGTGACTCTTCTGGTCCTTCCACGAAGCTTCGGGGGTCTCTTATGTTCCAAAAAAAATCACCAAAAAGTTTTAGCCAATTCCGAGAACTTTTATTTCTGCACAAAAAACAACACCACGGTAGTTCTGCTGAAAACAGCGTCAGTCCGGGTTAGTTCCATTCAAATCATACCAAAACCATATAAAATTGTTGTAAACATGGCATGAATACTTCATAAGTTATAGATACGTTAGAGGCGTATCACCCATCTCCCTAGATGCATTTTCTATCAGAACACGTGATAGCCCTTTAGTAAAGGGATCGTCCAGATTCTTAGCCATTGGATATACTCCAACGTTATCACTTTGGAGCTCCTTACACATCTGACAACTTTTAATCTCATTCTTATGTGTTTGTTGGACTGCATGTTGTCCTTTGAACTCTTTACCTTGACAATGACTATCTGATTGTCACAGTTCATAAGGATAGCCGGTACTAGCTTTTCAACCACTGGAAAGTCCATCAAAAGATCTCGAAGCCATTCTGCTTCGACACCAGATGTGTCTAATGTTGTTAGTTTTGCTTCCATTATTGATCTTGTTAGGATCATTTGCTTGTAGGACTTCCAGGAAACAGCACCACCTCCAAGGGTAAACATATACCCAGTTGTGGCCTTCATCTCATCAGCATTAGAGATCCAATTCGCATCACTATACCCTTCAAGTACCGACGGGTACCCAGTATAGTGAAGTCCATAGTTCATAGTACCTTTCAGATAGCGCATAATTCTTTCAACAACATGCCAATGTACATCACCCAAATTCGAAACAAATCGACTCAGTTTGTTCACAGCAAATGTGATGTCACGCCTCATAGCGCTCGCTAGGTACATGAGTGAACCAATAATTTGAGAGTATGTCAACTGATCATTTGTTGTGCCTTTGAACTTTTGAATTAGCACACTAGGATCATATGGTGTTTGAGAAATTTTGTAGTCCGAATATCCAAAATGACTCAAAATCTTCTCAACATAATGGGATGGCAGAAGTGCAATTCCATCCTCATCATCTCTCAATAACTTGATGTTCAATATAACATCAGCCATGCCAAGGTCCTTCATCTCAAAATTCTGAGATAGAAATGACTTAACCTCCTCAATGACTTTGAGGTTGGTTCCAAATATCACTATGTCATTGCTACTTGTGAGCTGCATTGGGATTTTCCCCGAAGAGGAGGGGAGATGCAGTACAGTAGAGATAAGTATTTCCCTCAATGGGAACCAAGGTTTATCGAACCAATAGGAGAATCACGTAAACCCTCGTGAGCAACACCTACACACACAGAAGAAAATACTTGCTCCCAACGCGGGCAAGAGGGTTGTCAATCCCCTTGAACTCGTTAATTGTAAGGATTAAATCTTGTAAAGGCAAAAGTACAAATTGTAAAATAAAAGAAAAAGAAATAAATTGCAGCAAAGGTTTTAGGTTTTCTTTTTATATTTAAGATAGACCCGGGGGCCATAGTTTTCAATAGAGGCTTCTCTCTCGAACACATAGCATACGGTGGGTAAATAAATTACTGTTGGGCAATTGATTGAAAAGCGTATAGTTATGGCATTATTCACGGCAATGATCATGTATATAGGCATCATGTCTGAGACAAGTAGACCGACTCCTGCCTGCATCTACTACTATTACTCCACCAATCGACCTCTATCCAGCATGCATCTATGGTATTAAGTTCATAACAAACAGAGTAACGCCTTAAGCAAGATGACATGATGTAGACAAAGTAAACTCAATCAATATGAATAAACCCCATCGTTTTATCCTTAATGGCAACAATACAAATTCGTGTAGCTTGTCCCCTACTTTGTCACTGGGATATAGAGCACCGCAAGATTGAACCCATTACAAAGCACCTCTCCCGCTGAAGATAAATCAATCTAGTCGGCCAAACCAAACAGATAGATCGGAGAGAAATGCAAAGCTATAACAATCATACATAATAAAGTTCAGAAAAGACTCAATTACTTTCAATGAACAATCTGATCATAAACCCACAATTCATCGGATCCCAACAAACACACCGCAAAAGAAGATTAATTACATCGGATAGAACTCCGAGAAGATCGAGGAGAACATGTTATTGAAGATCAAAGAGATCTGCGTACGGACGCGGGGCTCTGGCGACCGTTGTGGCGCTCTGCTTTCGCCGCCGGCTCCCGTGCGCGTGCCCTTCCCGGTCGTCGCCATGAGCGCTGGGGAGGCCGCCGAGGCCTCGCCGGACCTGGTCCTCGCGGGGGGTCGCGAGCCGACCCCCTGCTCCGGCCGCTCAACGCCGTCGTGGGCCGACATGGTAGAGGAGGAGGAGGGAGAGGGTCCGGTGGAGCTTCCTGTATCCCTGGCGCCGCCCCAGCTGGCGGATTTCTAGGTCGCGGCTCGTCCTGCGCGGCCGCATGGTCGATCTGCCTCGAGCCGGCGCCGCCCGAGGGCTCTGCCGGCGCCGCGTCGCCCGGCCGCCGCGGTTCGCCCCGCCCCCTTCGGTGCCCGGCCCGGTTCGTTGCCCGGGTTATCCCCCGTGGCGACGGACGGCGCCTCCGACGGTGCGACGGCGGTGGGCTCTCCGGTGCGCTCTGGGACCTCCGGCGCCGTCCTTGGGGTGGGCCCCCTGCCGGCGGCGCGCTCGGCTGCGGGCATGCCCCGGTGGTTGGGTGTCGACCGGGCGGAGTTGCCGGGTGGGCCGACTCGCGGGCCTCGTGCTGCTGGTTTTGGTGGGCTCTCGGCCCAGGAGGTTTGGGAGGCCGCCCGGCGGGCCCAACAGGCGGTTGACAAGGCCAACCGGGCCTGGCTTCTCGCCCATGAAGATCCAGCCCGTTGGATCTGGATCCAACGGGGCACAGTGGATCCGAGGGAGGGCTGGCCTGCGACCAGGGGGGAGGTTTTGCGCTGGGGAAGGGTTTCCTGTGTCCTTCGACTCCCTCCTGCGCCGCCGCCTCTCCTCCTGCCCCCGTCCTCGCTCTCCCCGGTGTCCTCGCCGTCCGGCGCCCCCGTTCCTTTGCGCCCTCAGTCGTTCCTGGAGGTGTTGATGGCGCGCGACGCTGGAGACGGTCAGGCTCGGCCGAAACGCCCCCTGCCCGACGGGTTGGCTGGGCGCCCCGGATCGTCTTCCTCTGCTCGCTCCGACAGAGGGGAGCCGAGCCGGCAGGGGCGGCCGGCTATGCCGTACTCCGGCACCTCCCTGCGCCGGCCGCCGCCCCCGCGGGACCCTGCCAGGGATCCGAGGCTCCCGCTGCCGGGGTCACCGGGGGATGTTCGGCGCCGCGATGAGGACCGTTGGAGACAGGAAGATTTGCGCCGTGAATCGGAGCTGCGGGAGGCGCTCGTGAGCCAGCCGCCGCCGGCGGTTCGGGACAGGGAGGGCCCGGCGCCCCGCGCCCCGGTCGCCCATGATGCTGCCCCCAGGCCCTCCGACGGCGATTGGCGGCGCCGTGGGTCGGGTTCGGGCGATTCCGGTGCTGCGCGTGATGGTCCGTCCGACCGGCGTGGTGATGAGGCCCGGGTCTCTCGCACCTCCGACTCCGCTCGGTGGGACGACCGTCGCCCGCCTCGGGACACCGTCCCCGAGCGGCAGTGGAGTGAGCCCCGACCGGACTGCTCATCTCCACCGCGCCGGTCCCCCGACCACCCAGGTGCTGCTGCTCAGAACAAGAAGAAGAAGAAGCACAAGAAGAAGAAGACCACGGGGGTGGCCGCTTCCCCCGCCCCTTTGGGAGGCCTGGAACAGGAGGTTCCGGTGGCTCCGGTGGCCGTTGGCTCCAGGGGCGGTCGCCCCCCCAGGACCTGCGAGGAGACGATGTGCATCAACTGTGGATGCGCGGGTCACTTTCGCTCGGAGTGTGAGGCCCCTCCCCGATGCCCCTCGACCCTGGCCTATCTCGGGTACGGGACAGAGGGGGGTGGTTTCTATTTCGTGGATGCTGAGATTGAGGAGGAGGCAGTTCGGCCACACCTGGCGACGGTCACTCTGGCCCCTGAGCAGGACTTGCCGTCGGGGGTGGTGATCTCGGCCGACCTCATCCAGGCTGAGCTCTCCGTGTACATTGGCGACTTCCGCGACTCCGACTTCACCTGGGAAGTGACCGAGACGGCTCCCCTTGTCTTCTCGGTCCCCTTCCCATCCGCCGAGCTGCTCTGTGTGTGCTCCCACGACGTCATCCGGTGCCCCATCAACAAGTTCCTGATCTCCGTCCGTGCTGCTGCCGCGGAGCCTGACCGTGTGCCCCCTCTGGCTAAGGTGTGGGTCCTTGTCTACGGCTTGCCTCGTGGTGGCAGGTCGGCGCCGCGGGGTGGCAAGCTTGCGCACATCCTCAAGGCGATCTCTGAGCCGGTGGGCAAGTTGGTGACTGCCGACCTGGCGTCCTTCGAGGATGATGGCCCTGCCCGCATTGAGATTCTTTGCCCCGCCCCGGCAGAGATTGATGGTCTGTCCCTGATCTTCTACTTCGGCACTAAGGGGAAGCGCCTGACCTTCGAGCTCGAGTCTCCGGTTCCTGAGGATCTGCCTGGGTCGGCCCCCGCAGCTCATCTGCCTCGCCAGGAGGATGGGCAGGGGGGAGATGGGGGCTTGTCCGACGGGAGCGCTTCTGGCGAGGATGAGGATGATGATGGGGTTCCCCCGGCTCCGTCTGATGGGCAGCGTAGCCCGGTTACTACTGGTGGTGGGTCTTCCTGCCCGGCTGGGACGGCTTCTCGGGGTTCGTCAGGGGGTGGGAACGTGGCCTCCCATCCCCTTGTGGAGATCTTGGAGGCTGGCTTGGAGGCCGTAGAAGAGGACGCTGTGAGTGTGGGGATGGAGGTCCGCCCCTCGTCTTCGCCGCGCTCGCCTGGGGTGGTCTGCTACACGCGTTCGCCGGGGTCCCCCCCTTCTCCAGCCTTGGGGTCCCCGGACTTGGCGCCGTCTCCTCCCTTGTACCTGGCAGCGGTGACTCCTACCGCGGCCGGCTCCAAGCTGCGGGGCGGGCCTTCTCCGCTGGTGGCCGCGCGCCAGAGTGCGAGGCTCAGCCAGTACCAGGTCCTCCTGGATGGCCGTGTCCCGACGATCCAGGAGAAGGCCGCCATGCGGGCGGCTGCTCGTGACTTGTCCTCAGGTACCCCCGCCATCCCCTCAGACCCCTCTAGTTCTGGTTCTCAGTTTTCTGTGCTTGGTTCTGCTCCGTTGTCTCATCTGGCAGAGGTGGCTACCGATAGTGGCATTGTGTTTCGTGGCGAGAAGGGGCCCATCCTTGAGCAGATTTCTGCTATTTGCGCCAAGGAGAGGCTCGATGGGGCGTTGGCTGAAGCCCGTGCTTGTGCGGTGCGTGGTGAATCCAGCACCCCGGCGCCCACTGACCCTGGTCATAGAGAGACCAGGGCTGGTGCGGCGCCCCCAGTGGAGACTGTGGCGGACATGCCCCGTGCAGTCCCTCCCTCGGTGAGGGCTCTGCGAGGGCGTCCCCCCACACGTCTCAACCCCACTGAACACCGGATAGAGGTGTGTGGGTCTAGTTCCAGGTCCGCTTCCCTCGGACCGTAGGCCTTCGTTGCCCCCCCTACGCGGGGGCGGCGTGGCCGTCCGGTGAAGGCATCCCCCCGACCCGCGATTGACGGGCGGGCTAGCTCGGCCCCGCCTGAGGGGCCTAGGGATTCCACTGAGGTTATTATATGAAGCTCCTATGTTGGAACATTAGGGGCTTCGGCCTCACTGGCCGGCGTCGGCAGCTCATCGAGTATTTGCGGCAAGAAGAGATTGACATTGTGGGACTTCAGGAGACGTTTCGCCAGGACTTTAGCATGCATGAGCTCCAGGGGCTCTCCCGCCACCAGTTTGCCTGGCAGTGGCTGCCTGCTACGAGGCAATCTGGCGACATCCTGCTCGGAGTCAGGGAGGATGCTTTCTCGGTTGAGGATATGGACCGAGGGGAGTTCTTCCTGAGCATGTCCGTCACCGACCGACGAGTTCACCTCAGCTGGGAGGTGATTTTTGTCTATGGACCTGCGGATCATGGGCGCTCTACTGACTTCCTTACCGAGCTGAAAAATAAGGTGGAGCGGTGCACCACTCCGGTGGTGGTGGCCGGGGACTTCAACCTCATTAGGTGGGTTTCTGATAAAAGCTCTCCTAATGTTGATCGTGTCCGCATGCGTCTATTTAATGACTGCATTGCGGATCTTGCTCTTCGTGAGATAGCCCGCGTAGGGGCTAGGTTCACGTGGACGAATAAGCAGGCGGACCCCATCCGGAGTGTTTTGGATCAGGTATTTGTGTCGGCCCAGTGGGAAGTGATGTTCCCATTGTGCTCCCTCAAGGCGGTTACTCGGATTGGCTCCGACCACACCCCCCTGCTTCGCTCTTCAGGGGATGATGCCCCCCCTAGAACCCATCGCTTCCGCTTTGAGGCGTTTTGGTTGGAGCAACCGGGTTTCTTCGAGCTGGTTCGCGACCGCTGGTTAGAGGCTATCGTGTCCCCGCCTCGTGTGTTCTGTGCTGTGGATGTCTGGCACCACTGTGCTAAAATGGCCCGTCAGGCCATGAAGGGCTAGGGGGCGAACCTTGGTGCTGATCTTTGGGCCCGTAAAGGGGCCCTGCTGGATCAGATTAAGGTACTAGATGGCCTTGCGGACGGGCCGGGCCTGTCTCCTGACGACTGGATTAGGAGATACTCCCTTGAGGCCTCGCTCATGGACATTTACAAGAGCGAGGAGCTGTTTTGGAAGCGTCGAGGGGGCCAGAACTGGCTCCTTAAAGGGGATGCGAACACTGCCTACTTCCAGGCGATAGCCAATGGCCACAGGCGGAAATGTGCCATCCCTTTCCTCTGGGATGGGGATGTTCTTCTGGAAAGCCCAGAGGACATCTCCACCCATATTTACTCCTTCTATAAGGAGTTGTTTTTGGCTAAGCCGCGTGGAGGCGTCTCCCTCTGCGCCGACTTTTGGCCGCTTGCCGACCAGGTCTCCGATGCGGAGAATGCGGAGCTTACTCTCCCTTTCTCTCCCGAGGAGGTGGGATGGGCGATTGCTTCTATGAAAGCTTGCTCAGCCCCGGGGCCGGATGGCCTTCCGGTAGTTTTCTTCCAAAAATTCTGGGAGATCCTGCGTCCGGTCATTATGCCCATGTTCCATGAGTTCTATATATCGGAACTCTTGACATGGCTAGGATTAATTATGGCATCATATCTCTGATCCCCAAAGTAGTTGGGGCGACGGATATTCGACAATTCCGCCCCATCACGGTGATCAATGTGTTGGAGCGAATCTTTGCGAAGGTTTGCGCGACCCGTTTATCCCCCGTGGCGGAAAGGATTGCCCACCCCCTTCAGTCCGCGTTCTTGAAGGGCCGGCAGATCCATGACAGGATTCTTTCCCTTCACGAGATTGTCCACGAGGTGGCGTCGAAGGGGCTTAAGGGGGTCTTCCTCAAACTGGACTTCCAGAAGGCTTATGACCGTCTGGACTGGTCCTTTTTGAGGTTGGTGATGCAGCGATGAGGATTTGACGAGCGGTGGTGCTCCTGGATCATGCAATTGGTTAGATCTGGAAACACGGCGATCAACATCAATGGCGAAATGGGACCCTTCTTCCAGGCCTCCAGGGGGGTAAAGCAAGGGGATCCTGTCTCCCCCTTGCTTTTCAACCTTGCAGTTGATGCCCTTGCGGGCATCCTTGATAAGGCCAAGCTGGCCGGCCACCTTAAGGGTGTGGTTAGTCATCTCATTCCGGATGAGGGGGGGGGGGGGGTTACCCACTTGCAGTATGCGGATGACACCATGATTATGGTGGAAGGTTCGGACTCGGACATTGTTAATCTTAAGTTCCTTTTGCTCTGCTTTGAGGAAATGTCTAGACTTAAGATTAACTTTGATAAGAGCGAGGTTGTGGTCCTTGGCTACTCGGAGGCTGAGCAACACAGGATCGCGGATAACCTCAATTGTAGGTTGGCTTCATTCCCCATATCCTACTTGGGGATGCCCCTGGCTGAGTCAAGGATTTTGGTGAGTGGGTATGATCCGCTTGTGGGACGAGTAGCGTCCCGTGCGGAGCCCTAGTGCGGTAGGTTCACATCTAAAGGAAGCAAAACTGTCCTCATTAGCTCTAACCTTGCCAGCCTCCCCATGTATATGATGGGGATGTACATCCTGCCCTAGGGTGTGCATAGTTCCTTTGACAAGGAGCTGGCTAGGTTCTTCTGGCAGGCAGGGGATGGTCGGCCTAAGTACCATATGGTGAAATGGGCTGACATCTGCTTGCCAAAGGACCGAGGTGGGTTGGGCATCCCTGCGTCTCGCCGTATGAACGTGGCGCTCATGCTTCGTTGGGTTTGGCAGATCTTGCGGGGAGATGGAGGTTTGTGGCTGCAGCTGATTGAGTCCAAGTACCTGCAGGGCCAGCCCCTTTTGGCTTGCTCGCACTCGGCTGGGTCCCAGTTTTGGAAATCTGTCCAGGCCATCAAGGATGAGATTAGGCTGGGTTTGCGGTTCTCGGTTGGTAATGGGTCTGGGACCCAGTTTTGGTTGGACCCCTGGCTTGATGGGGAGCCTCTCCGCATGTGGTTTCCGAGGCTCTTTGCGATTTGTGACGACCTGGCTGTTCTTGTTTCTGCGGCTACTTTGGATGAGGGATGGAACATTGCGTTCCGCCGCTCATTCGGACCAGCTGAGGTGCAGGAATGGGCAGACTTGAGGGAAGTAGTCCCTCTTCCTCTGTCCCAGGATCCTGACACTGTTTCTTGGAGTCTTTCTCCTTCGGGAGAATTCTCCGTAAGTTCCGCTTATCAGGCGCTATGCCGGCTGCCAGTTCTCCAGTGGTTATCCCCATTGTGGAAGGCGCCGATGCCCTTGAAGATCAAGATTTTCGTGTGGCAGCTTCTCAGAGATCGTTTACCTTCGGGGACCGAGGTGCTGAAACGCCATGGTCCGGGCAATGGCCTTTGCCCCCTTTGCCTCGTCCCGGAAACGGGAACGCACATTTTGGTCTCATGTGTAGCAGCACAGGCACTTTGGTGCTTTGTTCGTGAGGCTCTGGGACCGGAGTGGGAGGCCCATGACCTTGCAGAGTTTCTGCAGGTAAGGGCCACTCAGGTTGGCCGTAAGCGCCGACTGTTCTGGCTTTTCTTCGCGGCTATGATGTGGACTCTTTGGACTACTCGCAATAAGATGGTGATTGAGCGGGTGTTCCCGCGGCATGCTTCTGACTCGTTCTTCAAATTTCTTGCCTTCTTGCAGCACTGGCATCTGCTCGCTAGGCCGAGAGATCGTGACCGGCTTCAGCTCTATCTGGACGCTCTGCTATCTTCCGCGCGTCGGCTCTCCGACCGTTCGTCTGCTTCGTAGCTTGCCCTGGTGGCCTTTTTATGTTTCTTCTTCTTACGTTTGGGCGTGTTTGTGCTGTGGCCCCAGCAGTTTCCTTTTATGACTATGGTTGAGACTTGGTTGTATGAACGTATGCTTTATCTATAAAGCGGGGCGAAAGCCTATTTCGATAAAAAAGAAGCCATCTAGCTACTAGCTATGGACCTGTAGGTCTATGGTGAACTACTCACACATCATCGGAAGGGCAGCAAGGTTGATGTAGAAGCCCTCCGTGATCGATCCCCCCTCCAGCGGAGTACAGGAAAAGGCCTCCAGATGGGATCACGGAAGAACAGAGACTTGCGGCGGTGGAAAAGTTATATCGTCTTGTGTTCTGTTGGTTTGGGAATATTTGGGAATTTATAGGCTTGGAATTATGTCAAACAGAGCTGTGTGGGGCCCACAAGCTCAGGGGGCGCGCCTACCCCCTTGGGGCGCACCCCTCGAGCTTGTGGCTCTCTCGTATCTCTTCTAGCCACCTCCCGAATCTTCTAGGGTCCCTTCTGGTCCAGAAAAAATTAATCTAAAGATTTTTTTTCCGTTTGGACTTTATTTGATATTGATTTTCTGAAAAGCCAAAAACAGGCAAAAAATAGGAACTCGCACTGGGTTAATTGGTTAGTCCCAAAAAATGATATAAAATAGCATATAATTGCATATAAAGCATCTAAGATTGATAATATAATAGCATGAAACAATCAAAAATTATACATACGTTGGAGACGTATTAGCATCCCCAAGCTTAATTCCTGCTCGTCCTCGAGTAGGTAAATAATAAAAACAGAATTTTTGATGTTGAATGCTACCTAACATGTGTATCATGTAATCTCTTTACGGTCTAAATATTGAGAAACGATGAATTAACAATATCAACATAATAATGTCCATGAATAAAAGAAGCATAATCATTAAACTTTCAAAAGATATGATCCTTAATGTTGGTGCAATAATTTGCCTCCTTATGTTTTGGAGATTTCTGACAAAACAGTGAGGGACTGATGTGTTTGCTAGTGCACATAGAGTAACAGGTCCCTGAAGTCAAGAGGAGTTTGGATTCAAAACTCCGAAGAATATCCCCTGCGTGGCAGTGAAGGTTATCACCGAAGATCATGACGACAAGAGTGACCCCTCAAAAATTGTTGATGCAAAGCAATTTGTTCGGTGTCCGTCCGAAGAAGATGACTGCAGACGAGGAGATTGAAGACGAAGTGAAGACGTAGCATTCATGTCATTGTTTCTCTTCTCTTTATTGAGTCATAGGACCACCGTACTATTAAGAGGGGTGTAGCATTCGAAGATTTGATTCGCTGATGCTAAACCCAAATCCTATGAAAGTTGCGAGAGAAATCTCTTTGTGTTCCGAGCAAATACTTGCCAGCAAGAGACTGTGATCTTCTTCGCTGCGAGAGATTTGTCTCTGACCGAGGAGTTAGAATTACTTGCTCCTCAAGTAATGTTACCGTTGCTCTTAAAATCCGACCGTTGTGAACGTGTCGGTTGGCCATTGGCTGGACCGCATGTCCAAAATGGTCATTTCCCATCAGGGAAGGCTGCAGCTATAAATAGCCACCCTGCACCGGCGTTGTCCGGTGGCTGCTCCATTTGATTCTGAGAAGATTGTTGAGCAACCCCCTCTCCGATAGATTTGAGTTTAAAATCCACCGAGAGAAAACCCGAGAGCCGAAAAATTAGATAGTGGTTCAACATCACTCGAATCTAAGTCCAGTACGCTCCGCCTATTACTCTTGAGAGCTGCAAACTCTCTAGACGGTTAGGTGTCAATTTCTTCAGAGACCAAGAGTAATTGTGGATCTCAAAGAAGAAGTCTGTAAAGGTTAGGAGATCGCCTCAAGCATCTACCACGAGTAATCGACATTGGTTGACGAACCAATTGTCGAGGAGAATAGGGCGAAGAGAGTTTATCTTTTGTGTTAAATCACAACCCCTCCAACCAGACGTAGTCCTTTTGCAGAAGGGCGAACTGGTCTACCAAACACCTTGTCGCCATCGAGCATCACTGGTCACCTCTGCTACTCTCCTTTACATTCGAACTAAGCCATGTGACATGTTTCAATTATGTGATTTACCTCGATGCATGTTTTTAGTTTCCATTCGGTAGTTTGTATTCGATCACTGTACGTTGTTTTCATTCATTCCGCTGCTGGGTTCCGAGAGTTTTGATATTTCCGAAGAAAATTTAAATTCCCATTCACCCCCCCTCTGGTAGACATACTTTGTTCCTACAATTGGTATCAGAGCAAGGTACTCCTTGACTCTGCTCATTTTGGTCTAACCACCTTGGAGTTGAAGTATGTCTTCAGTGAGCTACAAGTCGCACCTCAAGATTCCCATCTTCGATGGGACGCACTATCCCTTCTGGAAGGAGAAGATGAAGATCCGTCTCCGAGCTATTGATGATGATATGTGGAACGTGGTGCAGAATGGATTCGTGGTTGAAGTGCCCCAGGTCCCCACTGACCACGAGAAGAAACTCATTCAGATGGATGCTCAAGCCAAAGATTAAATTGGTGGCCATCTCTCTCGTGCTCAATTTCTTCGCTACCGTCAGTGTGAATCTGCAAAGGAATTATCGGACATTCTCGAAAAGATAAACGAGGGTGTTTCAACTCAGAAAGAAGCTCGCATCGATACTCTTCGG